>JAAGEH010000043.1:17235231-17342115 GCA_011751065.1 Lasiurus cinereus | reverse complement strand
CTCAGAACTTCCAAAGAGAAGTTATAGTGGGTAAAAGATTCTGGCAGAATCTCTTTTATCCTAGTATATAAGGTATAGTCCATTTTAGGGCCATATTATTGAATCTATAAGAACTATTCCCCCGCTCATCCTTCAAAAAGATACTTGAAGGAAAGGTGACTTGAGACTTGACTGGGTTAACTTCTTTGCTGTTTAGGACTTATTAAATTTTGACTGTCAGGTGAATGACAGATAAGAATTTGGGTTAAATAATAATCCAGATAGAGTATTCCAAAGAAGTTTGATATAGCTGCCATTTTCAACACTGATGTCAAAAAATAAACACTAGTGGGCTTATTTCCTTTGCTCCACTAGATCATTCTAGACTATGGGAGATGTTCATTAAGTTTGGACTCAATAAAATAATCCTGGTTATGATATTTTAGTAACTAAAAGCTGTAGCTTGTTCTTTTTTTATGTAAAATTATTTTATGTGATTTAATCTATACAATCATTGTCATTGTTCATAGCTTTTTCTATTTTGAATTCTATATTTGCCCAGCCAATAATTGTTATAATTAACAATGTCAGGATGTCTTATACTCCTAGAGAGAGAAGAAAAAGTAGATTTATTAATGAAATAACTGCCATTTAATTTAAGGTGTGACATTAAATATTTAAGGGTATTGCTATGAACTAAGGAAAGGATATGTACTTGGTTTAGCATTGCATTTTCTCTAAAATGCCTTTCTATCCTTTTAAGCAAAACTGTTGTTTTACAGAGAGCGCTTAAAAGGACTTGTTTAGTTCACTTATTTTTGGGGGTTGTTTTTCCTTTCCCTTTTATTTTCTCTAACTTTGAAAAGGGAGATACCCTTGTTGTAAAATAAGGGATCACTTCTGGGCCTTCATATTCTAATATATCAACTTGATGTTATTTACCCAAAATTTATAGCTTAATTAACTATTTGTTTTGGGCAGTGTGGCAATTGAATATTCTTTCTTTAAAATAATATATGATTTTGTAACTTCATACCAATTTTTTAAAAAAATATATTTTATTGATTTTTTTACAGAGAGGAAGGGAGAGGGATAGAGAGTTAGAAACATCGATGAGAGAGAGACATCAATCAGCTACCTCCTGCACGCCCCCCACTGGGGATGTGCCCGCAACCAGGATACATGCCCTTGACTAAAATCGAACCTGGGACCTTTCAGTCTGCAGGCCGACGCTCTATCCACTGAGCCCAGCCGGTTTCGGCAATACCAACTTTTTAAAAATCTTTTTCCTCACATTTTAAAAATCATTAGGAAAATATTGGCACTTAATCACAAGATCTTAAAAGTATTTTTAATATTTTCTAAAGCATTAGATTTTTTTCCTAGTTTTAAGACAAAATATGTCATTTTTAAATAGAAAATCATGCTTACAAACTCATGTTATCTTAAATGTGGTTATTATATTTTACTGCCTGTGTTTTTAGTAAGCTGGAGATAAATATACTTAAGGTGTAGAAGTAAAACCAAGTGTTTATTTGCCTACAGAAAGTATCTCTATATTTCTATAAGATACAATTAAGGACCATTTTACTTCATTGTATGTTTTAGAAAGATATAATTGCTTACTTACCTGTTAAACATTTTAGGGATTATTGAGTTTAAAGATATTAAAAGCTAGCTTTGGTTGAATATATTGTCAAAATATCCTCTTGTGGTTGGTTGTGTAGGCTTTCAAATTTTTGGTGGGGACATAACTACAAACTTATTCAAACATACTCTATTTTGGCCAGCTGCAGTGGCTCAGTAGTTGAGCATTGACCCATTGACCGATAAACCAGGAAGTCCCAGTTCAATTACCAGTCAGAGTGGGCTTGATCCCCAGGGAGGGGTATGCAGGAGGCAGCTAATCAATGATGATCTCATCATTGATGTCTCTATCTTTTCCTCTCCCTTCTTCTTTGGAATCAATAAAAATATCTTTAAAAACTCTAAAATACAGCCAGAGCTTCATCATATCAAGTGAGGTATATTAAAATACCTTATATGTAGATATTTTAGGAAAATTTGAGGTCTGCCACAATAAAATTTGGAAGACTAGAGGAACTGCTACTATGTGTGTTTATGTGTGTGTATGTAAGTACATCATATGCATAGAATAAAAGCTTGATTTAAAAGTTAAGATAGATTCATCTTATTAACTACTTCAAAATGACTAATCTTCAAAATGACCAACCAGTACTAGAGCCAATCCCAATCTGAGTAATTTTCATAATAGAAAAACTCAATTACTTTTGTAAGAGAAATCTTGGTGGGATATTAATTTGGTTGATAAAAGTCATTGAAATGTCCCCATTCTGTGGTGTTTTAAATAATGTTGAACTTCCCAAAGATTAGAATTTTAATGTACATGAGACTTTTTAAATGAGTGGTGTTTTCTGAATTATCAGGAACAATAGCTTGTATTCTTACAGAAAATTACCTCCATAGCATAGTGATTCACTATTATGTGATCATATATATATACGTATATAATAGAGAAATATGCTAGTTAACTGGGATGCCATAGCAGTCAACTGGACAGGAGGAAGTTGTGCGCGCAGCATTGGGGGTGGGGTGGCAGGGTCCCCCTAACCTCCACGCACCTGCGCTGGGGAGGGCCTGACCAGCAGAGGCTGTGGCTACTGCAGGGCCCGGGGAGCGAGGCAGGGCCTGACCAGCGACTTGAGGGTGAGCGGCGGCGCCATGAGATTTCAAATCACATGCTCGGCTCCTAGTCTTTTATAAAGCAACAACGTGATTTATTCTAATCAGAAGGTAATAGCCAGAATGGCAAGGGTTGCTCTTACTAAGTACTTCTTTGGGCTAATACACCCAAGCTATGTGTCACTTGATTGAATTGGGAAACTATTCCTTGATCTGTTCTTATCACCACACTGTGAATGGCATTCACAAAATATCTTTAATTCTCTAAGTATTCCTTTACACGAAGCCTCGAAGCTTTATATAAATTTTTAACTTGAGAATACGTGAATGTAGATCCAGGAAAGTTGAGATAAATTTAAATCCTTCCTGTAAGATATCAGTTAAGGAAAGAAAGATAACTATCTTTTTATAATACCCACTTAAGACTAGCCCACTGCAGAGTTTTATGTGCTTATATTTCATCTTAAATATATATAAATTGGTGATTAGGTAATTAAATGTTTTTGCATGCAAGGGGAAGTAGGGAAGTGAGTTAGAAAGTGTCATTTAAATGTTCAAAATGGATTAAAAAGTTAGTGGTCTCTCTGTGCTTTATATGTGGCACAAATTGTACCATATATAAACATTTAGCCTAATCTTGCCCAAAGAAAACCTTTTTGCTCTAATCTTTTATGGCTGTTATCTTCATAAAATTTTCAGTTTATGTTTTAAACTTTTGGTTTGAAGAACATTTGAAGTTGTCCTATGTACAGCTTAAATGCTATAATGAAGGAACTTATCTAAATGTGAAATTAAAATATTTAGTTCTATAACAAATCCACGTAAGCATAACAATATAAATTTTTATTGTTTTTTTATTGTTTTCCTCTGTCAATTTGGAATGTTCTACTTATAATCATAAAAATCATCCAATGTTGCATTGTATTCTCTGTGACATATATGTTACCAAATTTTGAATTCTTTGAAAACAACATGTATGGTACTTACGAAGCAAAAAATAAACTCTACCAAAGGAACTTTTCATACTAAATTTTTCTATAAAAAATTTACTACTACAATACTTTTGGGGGCAAGTTCTTAGTTTTCTATTGTTTCTTTAACCCTAAAGCATTCTAATTACATTGTGTTCAATTGTCCAACAATGTTGAGGCATGAGCTTCCTTAATACTCCTTGCCAGGCATGTAGTATGATAAAACCATTTTGAAGATCAGAACACAGAGGCATCAATAGCTACATTAACTGTCCAAGACAGAAAGGAAGTGATTAGTAGAACATGAGTTAGGTTTGACTGACGCCAGAACACATTTGTGTGTGTGTGTGTTATTTACTTTTTTATCAAATTTATTGGGATGATAATTGGTTTAAAAAATGACATAGGCTTTAGGTGTATGTCATCTGTTTATATTGTGTGTTCCCACCCCAAGTCAAGTCTCCTTTCATCACATTTATCTCCTCTATTAGAGGCTAGTGCACAACATTTGTGCACTGGAAGGGGAGGGAGGAGAGATGGTCCCTCAGCCCGACCTGCGCCCTTTTGGGAGCGGGCCTAAGCAGTCGGATATCCCCCAAGGGGTCCTTAACATTGCTGTAGAGGCAGGAAAGGCTTCTGGTTGAGTGGAGTGCACTGACCACAGGGGGCAGCTCCTGCATTGAGCATCTACACCCTGGTGGTCATTGCGTGTCATAGTGACCAGTCATTCCACTGTTTGGTCAATTTGCATATTAGCCTTTTATTGTATTAGATAGGATACCCTATTCTACCTCCTCCAAACCCTGACTAGTTTCTTTTTAAATTATACTTTAAGTACATGCCATATTTTTATTTTTAAGTAACCTTGTGTTTACAACATTAATTACAAGTAATACTTTATAATATTTGGAGATTAAAATAGTAGTTGATAGTTGTATTTTTAGTTTAGTTCTAGTTTCCTAAAATTTGATTTTAAATTGATTTTTATGAGTCTTATTTGAATTATATGTTCATCATCATATTATCCCAATTCAGATACTTAAAAGGACATTTTTTAGTTATATGGAAATTTTATTTTGTGATTGTGACTTTTTTGTTTGAAATGACAAATAAAATACTTATTTTAAATTCTAAATATATTTAGAGCATGTCCAGACTTAGTGTATATTATTCGTAATGAAAGA
This sequence comes from Lasiurus cinereus, assembly GCA_011751065.1. Lineage (NCBI taxonomy): Eukaryota > Metazoa > Chordata > Mammalia > Chiroptera > Vespertilionidae > Lasiurus > Lasiurus cinereus. The sequence goes on along the minus strand of JAAGEH010000043.1, from coordinate 17,337,278 downwards.
ATCTGTTTTAATTATTGGAATTTTTTCTCCAAGGCTTATTAAATTTGAAGATAAAGATTCTTTTCTTTAATAGTTAAGTTACTGTGCACATTCAGGTCTTGGCTATAGAGTTAATTTATTAACAAGTGCTAAATATAACATTATTGAAATGCTTAACCACTGTTATGTTGAATGCTGCATGGTCCTATCAAGAGAATGGGGGATAGTACAGTATATGGTGAAAGTAATTGTAATGTGTAGTGTGTAATTACATATAATATGTAATTATTTCATAATAGCACCTTAAGCAAAGTATTGCAAAAGTGATTAAAATGTTGTTTTCAACAGCAATTTTAAAGTTATTGAAAATCTGTCCTTGGTAAAGTCTAACTTGTATGTTAAAAGTAATGTGAAAATAGCCCTTACTGGTTTGGCTTAGTAGATAGAGCATCAGCCTGCAAACTCAAGGGTCCCAGGTTCGATTCCAGTCAAGGTCATGTACCTAGGCTGCAGGCACATCCTAGGGGTGTGCAGGAAGCAGCTGACTGATGTTTCTTTCTCATCGATGTTTCTAATTCTCCCTCTCCCTTCCTCTCTATAAAAAAACCAATAAAATATATGTATTTTTTTAAAAGTAATGTGAAAATGTAGATTAATTTTTTTTATTTTGTTTTATTTACAGGTGGAGGTTTGGCTGTTGGAACAGTTCTTCTTATTGGTTAGTATAGCATACATATTTCTGCTTTCTGGTCAGTTTTCTGTTCTGCATAATGATTTTATGTGTTTTCCTATTCTGAAATTAAGTATTTAACTCTCTGCAGGAGTTAAGGAATATTAAAGAGAAATTGTCTTAAGTTCTAATTTAAATTCATACTTTGATCTGAACTTGAAGTAAATTAGGCAAATGTATCTGATAATGTAGTTCTTAGAAATGATCACAGGGTACTGTCCTTCATTTTTTAAAAGAAGACTAGAATTAACGTCAATTGATTTTTCTGGAGAATCTCATAGTTAGAGTAAGATTATTGAGTGATTAAGAAGTTGATGTGCTAATAAGTTCATTGTATATATCTCAGATTTGTATCATTATTGTCTTCTTATTGAAAGAAAAGTAATAAACTGATAAATCATAGTTTTGTAAGTACAATGGTTCTTATTTAAATACTAGAGGCCCAGTGTATGAAAATTCATGCATTGGAAGGGGGGGGGTCTCTCAACCTGGCCTGCCCCCTCTCACAGTCCAGGAGCCCTCCAGGGCAGGAGACGACCTGGTGATCAGGGGAAGGCGACACCCCTATCACACCTCTGCTGCTGACACTGTTGGCAGCGGAAGCCTCAGCCAGCCCTGGTTACCTGAGCCTTGAGCCCTGGTTACCTGAGCCTGCGCCTTGGGCTGGCCCTGGGCAGCCACTATCCAAGACTTGCCTGTACCTCAGGCCGGCCCTGGGTAGCTGGGGGCTGAGGGAACTCGGGGACTTCGGAGGCAGGCACATGGAGCAGCTGGACCCTCCTGGAAGCAGGCCCAGCCGTGTCATGTGCCTGCCTCCCTGGCGGGGCTGAGGGGACTGGGCACTGCCATCTTGTGGCTATGGGTGCCGCCATCTTTGTGAGGGTGTGATGGTCAATTAGCATATTCCCTCTTTATTAGAGAGGATACATTCATAATACCATTTCTTGTACGTTTTTTAGTTTAGATTGGAGAATCCTGGAAATGAAATAAGCCTTGGCAGTTACATCAAAGCTCCCATCTAGCCACCAATCACTTTTCCATAATTCTTGACAGGTATCAAACACCATTTGAGTACAGATTATTTAAAAGAACTCACTACTTCACACAGCAATGTTTATTGTTGAAAATACTATGATTTATTAGAAAGTACCTTTTCTTAATGTTTACTTCATCTACTTATAACTGATTTTTGTTCCTGGGTTTTCCCTCTGTATTAATAATACAAAATTTATCTGTCTACTCTTTCACATGACACTCTTAAAATATTTGAAAATAACTATTTTAACATCTAAAATCTTATCCAAACTAAATAGACATAGTTTATTGAATTAGTTTTTATGTATTTTGGTTTTCATCCTGGTTTTTTTCTTGTCACACCTAGTCTAGCATTGTCTCTTTAGCTGACTCCAGAATGGAATACAATATTCCACATTTATAATGACTTATACGAGAATTCAAATTTATCTTTATTGTACATAAAAAAGTACTTGAAGGACTTTATGGAAAAAATAATTTACAGTTTTTATATAAATAAATAAATACATAACATACAAAAGGATATATAGAAAAAAATAAGTTTGTCCTTGCCGTTCCTCAGTCCCCATACCCAGAGACAATACTGCCGTGGTAGCCCATTCAAATATTTCTACATAAGAAGTATACTTGGGAGTCTTTAGCACCTTTGCCTTTTCCATTTAATACATCTTAGAAAAAAAGTCCTTGTGCATTCATATAGATATACTTTATTTTTCTTAACAGCATAGGATTTCATTGTATGGATATGCTATGATTTTTTTAAATCATTTAGGTTACTTCCTTTTTTTTTCTATTACTAACAATGCTATTGTGAAAATCTTGTACATAGGCTTTGCATACATATGTAAACATTGCTTAGCTGCCTCCTCCTGGCTCCCTACCAGGGATAAAACCTAAAACGCAGGCATGTGCCCTGACCAGGAATTGAACAACTTTCCAGTGCACAAATGATGCCCAACCAACTGAACCACACTGAGCAGGGCAGCTGTTCCAAATTTTAATAACTGAAACTGGTGGTGAGAAAATCAAGAAATCAGCTCTAGGTATCATTAAGAGATGAGAAAAGATTTTCATAGCATAGTGGAAAGTAGTGATTGGAAAGAATAAATAAAAACACTTCATATTTATATACTAAAGAACTGAGAGCTCTACATAAACTGTTTACATATATAAAGAATAGCTAAAGAAATAGTGAAACATGCCCTAGCTGGTTTGGCTCAGTGGATAGAGTTGGCCTGAGGACTAAAGGGTCCAGGTTCAATTCCATTCAAGGGCATATGCCTGGGTTGGGGGCTTGATCCCTAGTAGGGGGCATGCAAGAGGCAACCGATCAATGATTATCTCTCATCATTGGTACTTGTACATATATCCCTCTACATATATATATATATATATAAATATATATATATATATATTTAAAAAAAAAGAAAAAGAAAAAAGAAAGAGAAACAGAACAAGAAGGGTCTTAACCGGGAAAAATTGTGCACAGCAATACCTGCAATAAACAAATGAAATAAGATAAACATTTAAAAGTGTCAGGAAAAGAGATAATTAGAAAGTCATTATTGACTTTCGTAGTCTCAATGAAACAATAGGAGCGGCTCATTTGGACTTTGATATAAGGAAAAATTGATAACTCCTTCTTCTTCCCATCTCTGGTTTCAGTTTACCCCTTGGGGGCCTAATGAACAAGTGTAATTCCATTTCCACATGACAGCCTGTCAAATATTTAAGGACAGCTCCCTTGCATCCCTTAGATCTCTTTTTCTTCAAGCTAAATATCTCATTTCTCATGCTTTCAGGTCTCTTGACCATCCTGCTCACACCATTCTGAGGATACTTTAGTTTATGTAAATACCCAAATGAAATATATTATTGTCAGTCTGGTTGACTACTAGAATAGATGAGGACAATCAGCTCTCTCAACCTAGGAATTAGACTATTAATTCTGGCCAGAACCACATTTGCTTTATGGCAGTTCTGTCACATCATTATCATTTTTGCTTGCTCAGTGTTAAGGGGATTCACTAAATAGATTAATTAAATGCTTATTGTACAACTTCAAAATTTGTTTCACAAAATTGGTAATTTTCAGCTTGAAGAGCATAGTGTTTTTGCTAATCCCTAAATAGGTGATGTGCCTCCTGTTAGTTTTCTGTGCCTCAAAAGAGTTTTTGAAAAAATAAGAGTTATGATAGGGTGTGCTTTCAACAAACTATAGTAGATCTGGCTGATTTATAAGACAAAGGTGTATTTTTGTTTGTTGTTTGTTTCTCTTAATTAATCCTACAAATATTTACTAGATATACACTATGTGTCAAATTCTAGGGTTATACCATTGAGAAACATTCTCTGCCATGAGGATCTTGCAGCTTGGTGGGCAAATTTCAATAATATGTATTAAAGGCTATAATAGGAGTTAACAAGATGCTTTCTAAAGCATCTGATCATCTCACCCAGTCTTGAGAAAGGCTTTTCCAAAAATGGAGTTACCTAATCTGGGGCTGTGAGGTTTTGAGGGAATTAGCTAGCTGTTCCTCAGAACTTTTTGTATATTGTATTCTGGAACTGTATGATGTAATAAGATTAAGGCGGTGGATGAGTTGTTCAGATTTTCTATTCTTTTAATAATTTTTTCTTCAGTTTATCAATTACTAAGATGTGTATAATAAAATCTCCAAATATAATTTATGTTTATATTTTTTTAGTTCTGTCAATTTTCCTTTAAACAGATGTGTTTTTTATGAAATTCAAAGTAAAAATAATTTATCCACATATATATCTGTGCATAAATACACAATCAGTGTTTTATAGTTTCCCATATATTTATCATCCATTTGTATTTTTTTTCCTTCCTATAATTGTAAATTACCATGCTGTGTCATTTTCCTTTACCTTTTAATGATCTATAGTACAAATCAGCTGTCAATTAATTGCCTCAGTTTTCACCTCAATTTTTTGTTTATTCTCACCTGAGGATATGTTTAGAGAGAGGAAAGGAGAAAGGGAAAGAGAAAGAAACATCAATGTGAGAGAAACATGGATGGGGTGCCTCCCATTTGGGCTCTGCTGGAAATTAAACTTGCAGCCTAGGTATATTCCCTGCCTGGGAATCAAACCTACAATCTTTTGGTGTATGGGATGATGTTCAAACCAAGGCACCTGACCAGGGCTGAACTCAATTTTTTAATATATTTTGTGAATTTACAACTGGAATGAGGTAGCTAGTGTCAAGATTTGGTATCAAAATTAAGTTGGGTTTGTTTTTTAACTTTTCAAACATATAATTACCATTTCTTCTGGCCTTCATTGTTTCTGATGACAAATCAGTTGTTAATTGTATTGTTATACCCCTGTATATTATATTATTTTTTCCTTCTGCTTGCAAGATTATGATGTTCTTAGATTTGTTTTGTTGTTTTTTTTTTTTTGCTTTTATCCTAGTATAGGTTTCCTGTGCTTCTTGGATCTGTAACTGAATATTTTCGTCAAACTTGGGGAAGTTTGGCCATATTTTGGCCATCACTTCTTTAAATATTCTTCCTGCTTCTTTCTGTCTCAGTGACTAGGACTCCAATTAAACACTGGTTGGACTTCTCTATATTGCTTCACATATCTCAAGTTTTGTTTAATTTTCTTTTTTATATGTTCTTCATAATTTCTGCTGATCTGCCTTCATGTGTTTTTTTCCTTCTATCTTTAATCTACTCATGAGATCACCAAGTAAATATTTTATTTAAAGAATCATAAGTTTAAGGTATAAATTTTCTATTTACTTTATTTTTATAGTTTTTATTTCTCTTTATTTTTTTCTATTTACTTGTTGATACCATATGTTTGTAATATTTTGTATACATTTTTCTTTAATTCTTTGAAATATTTATAATAGCTGTTTTGAAGTATTTTTTTTATTGTTGTTAATCCTTACTCTAGGTTATTTTTCTCATTGCTTTTTATAGAGTGGGAGAGGGGAGAATGAAAAAGAGTGAGAGAAACATCAGTGTGAGAGAGACATATCATGTGGTTGCCTTCTGTATGTGCCCTAACTGGGCCAGGTACATGCCCTTGACTGGAATCAAACCTGTGAACCTTTTGGTGTGACGCTCTAACCACCAAGAACACCAGCCAGGCTGAAGTCTTTTTCTTTTAAATCCAACTTTTGAGCTCATTTGGAATCAGTTTCTTTGGAGTATGCTTTCACTAGTCTAGATCATATTCAGTAATTTTGGTTGAAACATATATATTGTAAATAATAACATTGTAATGATTCTGAATTTTATTATGTTCTTCTGAAAATTCCTAGTTTTTTGTTTGTTTGTTTGTTTTAATAGGTTGTTAGTTTGTCCTGGTTAAAATTATTATCTCATTTTAGTATACTATTCAGTAGATAATATCTCTATCCAGTTTTTTTCGTCTTTCAATGTTGCTTTTTCAGCCTGGTCACACAAGATTGGTCCTTAGAATCACAAAATTTACTCAATGACCAAATATTTGTACAAAATACATAATTGGATTTTATGCTCACACTTTCTATAATCCTCAGCCTTAGTTCTGACCTCAAGTCAATAGATTTCAGCGTTTTATAGTACAAATTCTGCTCTCAGATTGGGAAAAGCATACCTTTAAAAGGAGCAGCAAATTTGCAAATCTCACATGAATAATAACCCTCTAAATTATTGTGGCAAGCAGAGGGTGGCGTAGTAGATAGATAGTGATTTTTATAAATTAGGAAGATTCTACTAAGACTATCTACTTCAAAATAAGTCTCTTAGCCTATCTAATTGTTCCTTAAGAAAATGTAATTGTTACCCTACCTCCTATAATTGTTTTAAGGAGAAAAACTATAAAAATACCAGGTTGTTCATGGTATATGGTAGGATTCTGACTATATTATTTTTTTCTTTTTTACAGAAGAGGATAAATATAATACTTATTCTCCTTTGCTCTTCAAGTATTTCCTGGCAGAAGGAATCATCACTGGGCATACTTTGTTGATCGCATCTGCAAAAGAAGACCCTGCTAACATATTACAGGTATAGATTAGATTGTATTCTATATATTCAATATTACATCTTGAATATTTTATAAAAACATATTGTTTATATATGTAAAAAAGATAATATATTTGTATATATATAAACTATGTTTACTAGTATATGTACTAATGGAACTCTACATACATTTTTTTTTCTCTTAAAAGAATCAAATTTAAGCAGATAGTTTCCTCTTTTTGGAAGAATTATTTCTTGAGTTCGAGAGAGAACAAAACATTGATGTGCAAGCAGAACATCGCTCAGCTGCTTTCTGCATGCCCCGTACCGGAGATCAAGCCTGCCACCCATAAGTCATGGAATAAATAACAATTCATTTAAAATGAGCCATGTCATATTTGATGAATTAATATAACAAGATTTTTAGTAATGAAATACGAAAATTAAGACTGTATCTTCAGAATTTTTTATGGACTTTAAATCCATAAGTAAAAATTAAAATTCTATCTTAATAATTTGAAAGCACTCTTTTATATCCCAACATAACAACCTTTTACTCAAATACTGAACTCATTTATTAAGATCTTACTCATTGTACCACATATCTTTTGCTTTACTGGATTCTTTTACCAGTTGGTTTAGAATTAGAGGTAGCAGGATTATTTGATAAACTATGTGAAGTTTTAATTTCTATTAAAAAGGTTCCTTTCCTTCTGTTAATTTGGGATCAGGATTAAGTCTGTGTTTGCTGTTCATCTTCAATTTACTGATCATGGAACAAAAATTAGAATTCTGAATCCAGGGAATGGTCACTTGTTTGCTCTTTAAAGTACATTCTGTTCTGAGTAAGTAGAATACAAAAATATCTCAGATCTGTCTTGCTTTTTGTGTCTGCCAAAAATTGAAATAGCTGTAAGAATGAGGATAAAGAAACACTCTTTGGTTGGCCAGATATATTCTTTAACTTTTTTTGATATTGTTATACTCACTTCCAAAGTTGTAATTTTAATACATCATGTTAAAATAATAAAAAATAATTCTGGTCCTTCTACTTTGCAAGCTTTGTTGCATGCTCAATAACATAACACATTTTTCCATGCATTTTTACTTTTTTAGCCTGTATAATATTTATTGTATTTCCTATCAAAATGATTTTGTTACTGTATACCTTTTGTCTACAGTATAAGGACAAATATTAGACAAGCTTTTTGAAGGCAGAGTTATAATCAGTGTATGTTCTCTTCATTTGTTTGTCAACAATTTATTTGTTCAGAAAATTATCAGAGCATACACTTTCCAATGCTTACAAGTCTGAAGTGCTAGCTGAGTCGAAAATTTGCTGTTTGACCCCAGGGTTTCCCTCTTCCACCCATCTCCACCCACCCCCCTTGCTATTCCTGAGAGCTTACTTAAAATTCTAAATTCTTCTCTGGCAGCTACAATTAGAGTTTCTTTGGCAATCTAAAAAGACTAAGAAGAAATATGCAAAGGCTCAATACTACTTCCAGTGACCTACATTTGTAGCCAGCTTTTAAAAGAGGGCATGTGCCTTATTTTCCAACAAGAATGAAAGTTAAAAGTATAAAGGAAAATAAACCCAACTCTCTTGTCACTAGATTGTGAAAACCATCTCTGATATAAGATTAAAATAAACACACATCTGTACTTGATGTTTGTGCATCGGCCAACAAAAAAAGGGGGGCTTTTGCATGCAGAAAGATAACCTAAGTCATGTAGTAAAAATTCCATACTCTGTAATATTTATCCTCAAGAAGGTGAAATATATATATGGGATCTGGGCTCAGATTTTATTTCTGTGTTACTGCTTACTAGTGGCAGAATCTTGTGCAAGTCACCTAACCTTTCATATTCAGATAGGGATAATACCCCAGCTACCTCATTCCAGAGTTCCAAATTTAAAATATCTGGGAGGTTTGCTTTCTAAATCACACACGTTGCTTTCAAAAATTTTATTTTGAGCTCATAAAAAAAATGAAATGTTCTACTTGATGGTTATTGTTATGCTCAAAAGAAATGTTAAAATCTTAGCACTATTATATAGCAGTTTATCATTCTTTGAAAATAAGCCACAAAGACCAAAATTGGAAATATTAGAGGTAGAGTTGATTTCCCTTCCTAATACTTTTACCAAAAAAAAAAAAAAAAAAAAAAAAAGAAGAAAATATTCATTCCTTTTGGGAATGATACATGACTTGAAATTCTGAAAACCAGAATCATTAAAAGTAAAAATAAATACTTTTTCATCAGCTCCCAAATTAACATATTATGTCTATAAATAGGATATTAAAGGATATCATGAAAAGAAGAAGGCAGCACACCATCAAGGGTCATGGATTAAGCAGAGAGTACAGAAGGGTAACTTTATGGTGTGGCAGCCCCAGAGAAGGCAGGGCTGCTTCTCCAGCTAGTGTTGGAATGCTACTTCAGTGGCCAGTCTTTCTTTCCTGAAATTTTAGGTTTTGTTCAACAAAAAAATGATAAGCAGTTGCAGAAAGTCACCTTAGCTCACTACATCCATCTTTTAATATTCTGGAATAGTAATGAACTCAGAAGCATTTGAAATTTGCTTACATTTTTGTAAAAATAGTCTTACTTCAGTTATGTTATTTATGTGTATGTGTATCTAAAAGATGATGCTAGATTTTAGAAATAAGGTAGAGAGTATTAAACTGAAGATAAATTGGAAGTAGAGAGTAGAGTTGAGACTGTGAAGTGAAACTTCTTACCTTTATATTCTTAAAACAGATTATAATATACAGAGTGCTATAGAATTAAAATCGATTTTATGCCTTTATTCAGGACTCAATGAGCAGAATCAGTTTTGTTCTGTTGACACCTAATGTACTACAGGATGTAATTTTCAAATTTAATAAAAATAAAGGGATATCCATTTTCACTTAATACCCTACAATACCCTAAGGATTTTTTTAAAAATATATTTTATTGATTTTTTACAGAGAGGAAGGGAGAGAGATAGAAAGTCAGAAACATCAATGAGAGAGAGACATCAATCAGCTGCCTCCTGCACACCCCACAGTGGAGATGTGCCCGCAAGCAAGGTACATGCCCCCAACCGGAATCGAACCCGGGACCCCTCAGTCTGTAAGCCGACGCTCCATCCACTGAGCCAAACCGGTCTCGGCTACCCTAAGGATTTTTGTTTGTGACATTTTCCATAAGCTGGATTTATTCTGGAAAATTAAAAGAATATGACATCAGACAAAACTGACCAGGATCTCTTAAATGAAGATAAATGCCTAATTTGATTTCTAATTGAGATTTCTTTGACAGTAAATATTCCTGAAACTTTAGAGGATATCTTTTACAACAATGTAAAAATTGTATTACCTGAATTTAATAAATAATTATAAGATTATTATCACTACCCTAATATAATTATATTTAGAAATGTTTTAGTTATATCAGGTTTTTATAAATTAGTTTATATAAAACTAAGGTCAATTAATACATAAAGGAATCCTATGCCAAGATAAGAATCCTTGTATAACTCAGATAATTATTTCATAACCTGTTTATTTAATATAGATTTTCATATATCATATTTTGTTAAAAACCGGTTACTCTATACTCTGATACAGTAAACATTTACTAAAGAAGTTCATTGCACATGATCTCACCAACTAAACCTGCTAATACCAGTGAATTTCTGGATAATTTAGTCTACTCAAAATGTATGACTTTTTTTTTAATATATGACTTTTAAAAATGTCTTTATGTAGAATCACGTATACCCTGGCTTTCCATGTCATCTACATTTCCCAATGTTTTAACAATTGAAGTCGCCTTTCCCCCTTATACTTTTTTTAAATTAAATTTATCTTTTTTGTTGAAAGTATTACAAATGTCCCCTTTTTTCTCCCATTGACTCCTTTCCCTCTATTCCTGTCCCCTCCCCAGGCCTTCACTCCACTATTATCTGTGTCAATGGGTTACACATGGAACCTCCCCCACTTCTCTTCCCTTGATAATCCTCAGTCTTGCATGCTTCCATGTCTCCGGATGTATTTTGTCAGTTTGTTTTGCTCGTTAGATTCCACATATAAGTGAGATTATAACATATATTTTTAGATATTTAACTAGAGATGATGTGACGGGCAGACATACTTTTACTATATGGATACTCAGTTTGGATATTTGGTATACTTTGTATTCACATTATAATAATAATATCTTTGAATTTGTTTATCTTTCAGAAAATAAATAGCTCCCCCGCAAAAAAAAAAAACCCTCAAAATCAACAAAATAATATACTTACTGACACAATATAATATACTTGCTGATTCATGGATAATGGTTAAGTAGTATTAATTATACAGTTACCAAAACCTGTAAGGATCAAAAGATTTTATTTTTAAGAAGGATTTCTCATGCTGCACGGATTATGTTGCTACATAATAGCTCAGTAGTACTTCTGCTGAATTGTAAAATAGCTTAGAGAGGAGTATGATGCCTATAGTTGGTATAATGCATTGGTAATTAAGAGGGTGGGAGGTTAGGCTTCATTAACTGCTGAGGGATTGTATCTTGGGTTTTATTATGCCCTAGAGAACATAAAAAGTGAGAAGGGTCAAACTGTTGGAATCAGATTTTGCTTGTGCATCTGCCAAAACAAAGATCACAAACTAATATAGCAGTAGGCAAAGAATGGCTTGAATTAAAAGGGAACAAATATATTTGCAGGATAAGGAGAAATGTTTCTGATGAAAAATATATATATACTTAAATACTGGGGTATATTTTGGGATTAGAAAATTAGAAAATAATTTTATTTTCATATGGGTTTTCTTTTAAAGTGGAATAAGTAGTTCTTTTTGTCTGAAGGTGAGGTCAGATTCTTTATGATGTTACTTTTCTAACCTGATTCAATTAATTAAAAGAGGTAGAGAAATTTTATATTTCCAAGCCTATTTTCTATATAGAATTTATGAAGCCTGCTTTTTATATTTTAAATTTCTGATTCTTGCTACCCAATACATGCAGACTGTAAGCACCACATTGCAGGAAATAACCAAAACTCTGATATTCTTTCTTTTAGAAAACAAGAATATGACAACAATATAGTGTGTTATAAAGGGCTAGACAGTAAATATTTTTGGCTTCACAGGCCATATGGTCTCTGTTAAAACTACTCAGTTCTGCTCTTGAATCACTAAAACAGCCATGGATACTTCGTAAAGAAATGGGCATGACTGTAGTCCAATAAAACTTTATTTACAAAAACAGGTAGCTTGCTAACTTTGACCAACAGGCTATAATTTGCTGATCCCTTGAGTACTCCAAAGCCACTAAGATTTTCTACTTTGTCGTTTTCTGAAAATTTGTTATTATTCTTTCCCTATTATATTGCCTTGTCACCAATTTAGAAATTCTGTTAACTGAATATTTGGGTGTCTTTCTCAACTGTTCTGTTCCATTAAATCATATGTCTGTCTTTCATGAACTTGATTTTTCTACTTTTATAATGTCTTGAAATCAGGTGTTGTTTTTTTTTTAGTTTAAAATTGTAAAATATATCAATAATTTTAATTTTGATTATGTTAATATATTTTTGTTAATCTAAATAAAATATAACCATATTAAAATTAATTTCTCCTGTTTTTTTACTTTTTTTTACATTTTAAATGTAGCTTTTAGAAATTAAACATGTGGCTGACATTTGTGGCTCAAATTAATTTTTTTTGGCAAATAAAAATATCTCTAGTTTTCTGTTTATTTCTGTGATTTAGTGAAAGTAAAATGAACATACAAGCTAAGTGGCAGGGTAACATTGCCTGGAATGCAGTTGGCTCACAATGCATGGCTTTATTTTTCCATTATGTTTATATTACTATTACTATTATTTTAATTCTTTATTGTTTAAAGTATTACATATGTCTCCTTCTCCCCCCCCAACATTGACCTCTCCCTAGCCACTCCTACCCCCAGCACACGCCTTCACCCCATTTTGTCTGTGTCCATTGGTTATGCTTATATGCATGCATACAAGTCCTTTGGTTGATCTCTGTCCCTCCCCCCGCAACACACACACCCTTTCCTGCCTTCCCTGCAGTTGTTCGATGCTTCTCTGTCTTTGGATCTATTTTTGTTCATCTGTGTATGTTGTTGATTATGTTCCACAAATGAATGAGATCATATGGTATTTATCTTTCTCCAACTGGCTTATTTTGCTTAGCATAATGTTTTCCATGTCCATCCATGCTGTTGTGAATGGTAAGACTTCTTTCTTTTTTACAGCAAGGTAGTAGTATTCCATTGTGTGATGTACCACAGTTTTTTAATCCACTCATCTGCTGATTCATCCTAGAAGTGGGATTACTGGATCAAATGGGAGTTCTATTTTTAATTTTTTGAGGAAACTCCATACTGTTTTCCACAGTGGCTGCACCAGCCTGCATTTCCACAAGGGTTCCTTTTTCTCCACATCCTCACCACCAGCACTTGTCATTTGTTGATGATAGCCATTCTGACAGGTATCAGATGGTATCTCATTGTTGTTTTGATTTGCATCTCTTGGATGATTAGTAACTTTGAGCATTTTTTCATGTCTCTTGGCCTTTTTATGAAATCAGGTATTTTAAGTCCTCTTTTTTATTTTGCTAACTTGTCATGGGAGTGGCAGCTCCGAAGAACTCTGATCACGTTTGGGGTCCTTAAAAATCCAGGAAGGTCAATAGCCTTCCTTAATTCCATTCTGCTTTGTGTGTTCCCTTTAGTTTAAACTGTCAGTGTCTTTATCTGTGTAATTCCATCTCTAGTCCTGGATTCTGCTGAGATGGCTGCCTTAATCCAAGTGTCACACCATGATCTCTTTATCAAATGGTTGTTCAGCCATAATCTTACTGTTCCTTCAGAACAAGCTTTTTCATTTTTTGTAATATGGATAAGTTTTTTCCAATTCAAGTTTTGTTTCCTTTTGGCTGAAATTCATTTGATACTAAGTCATTTCTCTCTTTTTGCATTTTACTGTAAGCACTTATGAGGACCCATGCTGCTACTTCAAAACTTAGCTTATAAATCTCCTCAGCTAAAATCCATTTTCATCACTCCCAAGCAGTACTTTCCACGGAACACTAGGACACAAGTCAGCCAAGTTTTTTGCCATTTCATAACGTTTTCCATAACATGTTCCTTGCATTTTCCTTCTGTTTTCAATAATATGTTTCTCATTTCCATTTGAGACTTCACCAGAATCACCCTTAACTTCTCTAACTTCTAGCTTGCATCTCAAAAACTCTTCCAGCCTTTGGAATTACCCAATTCCAAAACCACTTTCATATTTTTAGCTATTTGCAGCAGTAGCCATTTATTTGGTACTAGAATCCCTCTTGATCATCTTGGGTTGCCATAGCAAAATACCAGACTAGGTGACTTAAAGACAGATTTATTTTCTCACAGTTCTAGAGGCTGGGATTAGCTAGTGGAGTCTCTCTAAAGGTATTTTCTCTTAATTTTGTCAGTTTCCCCAGGGAGGAATCTTCTAATCTCCCAATCTCCTGCCTGTTCCGTGTAAGGAGAGCTTCTGGTCTTCTGAGAGTTTAGCAGTGGGAGCCAGCTGTGTCTGTGTGTATGGGAAGAGGAAGCTGCCTTGCCCTCTTCCTGAAGATTTCAGTGTCCTTGTCTCACACATGATGTCTCACCCCTGCCCTCTGTAGTGCTCCTGCTTCCAGAGTTTGTCCCACTTGACCTCTCCATTTCTCTTGCACAGTTGGGGAGGACTATCCTGGCTCTAAGGGGGAAATGGAGGGTCTGGGGGTCTTATTGTTTCTTTTAAAGACTTTCAACAAATTTTCCTGTTTACACACAAGAGTATTACTCCTTGCTTGCTGCAATTACTGTTTTGCTTTTCAGGTATGCCAGTTCTTGAGGTTTGTTAAAGCCAAGTGGTAGAAACTGGATTGTTTCATATTTTTCTCTATTATTTTCTAGGTGTTTATATATCTCAGAGAAAATAATTTGAGATGCAAAGGATATATTATAAACAATGTTTGTTGTATTATTCTTGGACTGCAGACAACTTAAAGGTTCAACAGTAGGAAATGATAAACTGAATGTTAATTAAGCTATATAATACAATATGCAGCCATTGAAAATCTTACTTTAAACAAAAAGGTGGAAATGCTCACAATATCATAATGATAGAATTCAAATACTATATGTTACATTATGCAAATAGTTAATATGCATTTAAAAATATATGTAAAAGACTGGAGGGAAATAACTTAAATATGTTCAGAGTTATTATTTCTGGTTAGGAGGTTAATAGGTTATCGTTTTCTTTTTTATATGTTTTTATATCACATGATCTCATTCCTATGTGGAAGCTAGTTAACAAAATAAACTGATGAATCGAGTGGATCCAGAAACATGGAAGCACAGAACAGGGCACGGAATCTCAGAGGGAAAGCAGGGGAGGGTGGGTGGGTGGAAGATGACCAACCAAAGAACTTGTGTGCATATATGCATAACACATGGACACAGACAATAGGGCAGTGAAGGCCTGGGGTAGGGGCTGGCTGGAGGGAGTCAGTGGAGCAAAAAAGAGGAAATATGTAATATTTTCAACAATGAAGATAAGAAAAAGGAACCTAGTGACTCCTACATCTTTATAGGCTTCATAATCACATTTCTAAACTTGCTGAAGAATATGTTAATATTGCTTGAAGCAAAGAATCATTGATCAGTTCAACAATTCTTTCACTTTTACTTCATTTTTGTTTTATAAATTAAAGTATAAAATTATTAATAGCATTTTATCATATCCTTCTTTTATGGAAGTATTTGTCTAACATATCTATGTATATATACACATAAGTATATGCTGGGAATGTCATTAATGATTATTGTGGGAGAGGTTGGCTTTTTTAACTTCATTCTTTTGTCAGAGTTATTATTGTGTTCCTGAAAGGAAAAAAAAAGTTAACCCAAATATTTTATTAATTGGTTTTGACAGTCAAAATGTTGGCTCTCTGTATTGGTTAAAACAATTATCTGACTGAATTCATATAATCGAACATTACTTGAATGCTTAATATGTGGCATGCACCATTTTCTATATTTTACATTTTTAATTCATCTTTTCCTTACAGCCATGCCTTGAAGTAAATTACCCCCCCCCCCCATTCTTCAGATAATAATTGGAGACAAAGAGAAGTCCAGTAGGTGTTCAGCATAACTGTTGACACAAAGCTACTAGTGCAAACAGTAAAGTCAAGATTTGGGCCCAAACAGTCTTGTTGCAGAATTCAACTCATAACCACTACACCATATTGTACTATACATCTTAGAAATATTTACTTCCATCGGAAAAAGAAGTTACTTTATATTTTGTAAAATACTAATATTACTCTAGGTACAGTGGATTCAGAGCTTACATGATATAACTAGTTTCTAATGCTATCATAAATTAAAATGTGAACCTAATTGGAGGTATTTTAGGAAGTAAATACCATATATGATGCTTAATGCATTGTCTAGCTGATTACTTGACTTGATTCTAAGTATAAATACATCTGACCTTGAAAACCAACCGTTGAAATTTAGACTATTAGTGATATAGCACAAGGTCGTGTTTACTAAGTCAGCCTCACACTCTCTGTGATTCTGGCTGAAAAAGGTACAATTATTGTATGGGCTTTTCTTCTCCAAGAAACTTAACGTACTTTTTTCTTTGTATTATTTCTATAGTACCTTTTCACACACCAACAAAAATTGTTGTTGTTGTTGTGTATGTGTGTTTCTTAAGAAAATTGTTTTCATTATGTTTTCAGTAGTCACTCAGGTCAGCTTCCAAAAAAACAAGTAAAATTGGAATCCATTGTCTCTTCATTTAAGTACAGATTTTAAACTTTCTTATTTTTTTAAAGAAGAGGCATAAGCTTGCAGGTGCAAAACTAATATGTGATATGGGCAAAATAAATGTCTTTATTCTTAGTTATGTTTTTCACCCATTATTTCGGTGAATGAGTTTTTGAATTCTAGAATTACAAACCAGTAAACAGATTGCACACAAGCTTTATTTTTACCTTGTGGTAAACATAACAATAATTACATGTAATATAGTACATAAGTGCTAATTTGAGACTTTGCTTTAAGTGTATAAATTTAAAATATGAGCACAGCCTTTTGTTACAACAGCAGTTGATTTTGGTTAGTATAGAAATTGGAATATTTTCTTTAAATTCCACTTAATTGCTAAAAATTTAAACTACACATTTAGTATTATATTTACCTTTTCTCTCTTTTAGATTTATATTTGTTATGACTTTATGCTTAAAATAATTTTAAGACATCAAGTTTTAATACATTAGAAAATTCTAGTATTGCTAATATCATAATTTAAGAAAACTGTCTCTCTCCCTTTTTTTTTTTTTTTTGCCACACATGCTCAGTAATGTGTCATTCTGTTTTTAGGGACTTCCGGCACCATTACTTGATGATAATTGTAAAAAAGAACTTGGTGAAGATGTACATAATCATGAAACACCGGAATTTAACAGTAAGATGAAAATAGCTTGGCGTTATCAGCTGTTACCTAAGATGGAGGCAAGTCAGCATACAAACTATGCATTTCTAAAATTTGCAAATAAATTTGTTTTCATTTTATGGAATCTCTTGTATAGCTGTTAAAGTGCAATACAATGTATACTTGTTTATTTAAATAACTAGATATATCTCATCTATAGCATATTTGATCAGGATGACATATTTCTTAATAAAATTATAGCAATTTGGGTTTCTTTTTAAGCTAAAATAGATTATTTCATTTCTTCCATAGTCTCCATATGGAATCTTTTATTCTAGGGTTACAAACCAGAGTAAGTGAACTAGCAAAGCCATTTATTAGATTTTTTAAAATTTTTATTGAATTTATTGGGGTGACATTGGTTAATAAAATCATATTGGTTTCAGATGTATAATTCTGTAATTCATTATCTGTATATTTGTGTTCACCACCCTAAGTCAAATCTCCTTTGATTACAATTTATCATTTACTAGTATCTATCCTTTACACTCTTTCACCTCCCTATCAGTCTTTCCCCTCTGTTAATCATCATATAGTTGCTTGTGTCTGTGAAGTTTGTTTTTGTGTATGTGGTGTTTTTGTTTGTTTTTGCTTAATCCTTTCACCGTTTTTACACAGTAAAGTATGAGTACTAGTTTCCCCCCACCCATTAATTTAGTGTCTTACCAAATATTTTAGATTATTGACAATCTAATAAGTAGTTTTATCTCTTTCCTCCTTCAGAATGGTGTGCCTGCACTGTTTTGATTATCTGTGAGTAAACATCTCAGAGATTACATATTAGCTCATAAACCCAGTGCTCAGTTTTCACCATCTATAATTTGAGTGTTCTAAAAAAGTGTGCTCTTGTCCTACCTAGCCTGTTCGGCTCAGTTGATAGACCATCAACCTGCAGACAAGGGTTCTTGATTCGGTCCCAGGTTTGATTCCAGTCAAGGACACATGCCTGGGTTGTGGGCTCGGTCTGATGTGCAGGAGGCAGCCAATCAGTGATTCGCTCTCATTATTGATGTTTCTATCTCTCCTCTTTGAAATTAATAATTTTATATATATATATATATGTGTGTGTGTGTGTGTGTGTATGTGTGTGTGTGTGTGTATAAATATAGATTTTTTTTTAATGTGCTCTTCATACAGTGGTCTTTACCAGACACTTATTCTCTCATTTTCTTCCAGTCTCCCCAAATATCATTTGATCAGGAATGCCTTTCTTTGTCATTACATGTAAAATAAAAGCCCTCTCTCTCTTTCTCTCTCTTTCTCTTTCTCTCTCTCTCTCTCTCTCTTTCTCTCTCTCTCTCTCTCTCATCTTTTTTAACTGCTAAATTTTTCTTCAGGGCATCTTCTATAATAATAAAAACATAATATGCTAATTAGACCAAACAGCCAAACAATCTTCAGGTTGTCATTCCAGACATCCTTGTGAATGAAGCCACTGTGGTGGAGGCTGAGACAGAAGCAGTTAGAGGTGATCAGGCAGGCAGGCAGAGTGGTTAGGGATGATCAGGCAAGTAAGCAAGTGAGTAGTTAGGGGCAATCAGGCAGGCAGTAGAGTGATTGGGGGTGATCAGAGAGGCAGGTGAGTCATTAGGGGCAATCAGGCAGGCAGGTGAATTGTCAGGGGCAATCAGGCAGGCAGGTGAATGGTTAGGGGCAATGAGGTAGGCAAGCAAATTGCAAGAGGGTGCAGGCCAGGCTGAGGGCCACACCCCCTCCCCCCCACACACACCCCTGCACGAATTTCATGCATTGGGCCTCTATAATAAATACAACCTCTATCACCGCTACCAGAATGTGAGCGACTTTTGATTATTTTGTTTTACTGGCATACAGTGGGTATTCAGTAGTTACTGGTTGAATACATGAGTGAATGAGTTATATAGTATGTAAATTAAATTAGAAATTCCATTAAGTTGCATTACTTAATACAAATAAAACAACAGTTTATTTTGAATTTACAGTCAATGGTGAAACAAATTTATATTTACAACTTAAGTTCTGTCAAGTTTAGAAAACAGAAATCATCTTCTGGCTTCTTTGCATTTCATTGAAATGTTATCAGCATGTATATTTGCTTGTCACAGAAATTTTGTGGTTTGCCATGACTGATGTTAGTGATCCATTTTCTTTCTTTCTTTCTATCTATCTATCTATCTATCTATCTGTCATAAACCCTAATATGCAAAGTGTTTCCTTGGGAGTTCAACCAACCAGGAGTTTGATTACTCGCTATGATGTGTGCTGACCACTAGGGGGTAGAGCAGAATGAAGGTGGCAAATGGGGAAGGGAGGCCCCAGCCTGCATCCAGCAGCTGCTAGAGATCCTACCCATGCACAAATTTTGTGCACTGGGCCTCTAGTCTACTATATAAGTCCAGGCCTTACCGTGCAATTTTCAGTTTAAAAACAATATCAACAAAATCCAGGGTTTTCTGGATTTTGGTTGGGCAAAATATAGTTTAACACTATTATGAATAAAAGATTAAACAAGTAGTCCAAAACTAGCTATGTCAGATATGCTTTTTAATATAAGTTGTTGTGAAGTCTTAAGAGTGTAGTCAATATTTCCAGTTAGGAAATGCTAAAAAGGACAAGAATATGCACAACTAAATAACAATAGTTCAGTAAAGCATTAAGCAAGCACTTTCATGTAGAGGGTTGAGTAGTTTTAAAAAGTCCTGCTTTTACCCTAGCTTGTTTGGCTCAGTGAATAGAGCATTGGTCTGTGGGCTGAAGGGACCCAGATTCTGGTCATGGGCATGTCATAGTGAGCAGGCTAAATCCTTACCTGGCAGGGGTCTGGTGTGGGAGGCAACCAGTCTCTCCCCATCTTTTCTCCCTTCCCTCCCTTCTCTCCCTAAAATCAATGGAAAAAAATATCCTTGGGTGAGGATTAACACAAAAATAAATAAAAATAAAAATAAAACTCTTCCCTTGTCCTTTGATTTTAATTGTCTCCTAAATGCCTGTGTCCTCTTTAACTGTCCAATCATCAAGTCCTGTTCTCTCCTCACTCCAAGAATTGCTTGCCTACAGCATATTCTGAAATTTAATTTCTTCAGTATTATAGAACTCTACTGCAAAGGCCTATAAATGGCTCCAGCAATTTATGACAGTGTTTTGGAGGTTTATTATGTTTAATCTTCATTACACTTTGGTTTTCTATCTTAGTAATTCAGCCACAATAGTCCTGTGATAGATAGATGCATGTTGCGGATGACAACACATACACTTTTTTCAATAATGTAATGTAATTTACAAAAGATAGTGATCACTAATGGATCATGACACAATAATATTGACATAATGCTTTACAACTTACAGAATATTCATTGCCAGTATTGCTTTAGATTCTTATAAGAGCCCAGTGAAATAGTTATTAGCTCTAATTCTAGTGCTTGAATGGAGGCTCAAAATGGTTTAGTAACCATTTGAATTCTTGCATTCTGTTATACCATACTAAGAAAGAAGAAATGGTAACATTCTTAAGAAAATGCCTTATTCATATTGCTTATTTGTGGTGCAGCTTTCTCTGAAATTTTCGTTTCTGACATACTGGAGATGGGAAATTGCTCCTCCTGCCTGCCCCCCACCACCACCATCAGAGTTTCTTTTCCTTTAGCACAGTAAATTTTTATTTAATCATTACAATTTACTCTCTTCCACAGTTAACAAGTTAATGGGTAGTTTATGAATGTGCAATAGTTTTCGTAATGTAAACTAAAGCAAGATGTTCTAATTAAATTGAATAAACCGACTAGTTACTGATGATAGTTTGATTTTTTTAAATGTATTTTTTTTGTGTATAGAGTTGAGAGTTTTTTATGGGATAATACTCTTAGTATTACTATTAGATTTAAAGCATTTAGTTATCTTTTTTAGAGGAAATATTCCAAGTCTTTGTTTTATAATTCTAGGCTCAAAGGAGTTCACAGCATTTCAAAAATTTGATTATATGTTAATGCTAGGTCTCTTGGGTAGAAAAAACTTACAAAATTGTTTTTTTCTTGAAGGATGTATTTATTTTTCACTTTCATTTTTTTTACTGAAAGATTAAAGTTTTCATCAGTAATAAAAATTTTAGTCTATTCCTTGTGAATATTTTTGTTTTTATGTCTAATCTTAATGTCTAAAAAATAGTAACAATTGTAATAAAAGCTTCTAAATTTTACATTTTCATGAATTATATATGTTCTATATGTAAACTGTCACAGCATGAAATCAATTTTCTGCCTTGATTCAATCCAAATCTGAGATCTCTATCACGTTAATATTATAATTAGGAACATTAATAGAGACCGGCAACTTAAAAAGCATATTTTGCTTCTTGACAATTTAGCATATTTCTCTGAGTTCACAGGACTTCAAGAACCTTCAGTCCACTAATAAATTTATTAACTCAAACTTAAAAGAAGAGAAAAGTCTCTCTTTCTTTCTCTCTCCCCATGGCCAGCCTGCTAAAATAGATTATTCATGCTTATTTGATTCAGGTAGGCTTTTGCAAGCTTCCCTACTAGGCCTGGGAATGTGGTACATTGAGGCTTTTTCAGAGGCTTCTGACATAGACCAAGCTTTTATTGCATGGTGTTTTATTATTACCAAATCCTAGTCTCCACCCAGTTTGTAGGCACTCTGCTTATTCTTTTGAATCTGGAAAGGTTATCACCTACCTTAATCCATGCAGCAGTGTGGATTAAGGACACCAGTGTGCCCCAGGATTCTCAAAGAGGATCCTGGAAACTTCTTGTTTCTTCTTTTTTGCTGTCTTTACTAAATTCTATTGGGCCTTAGAGGGATTTGCATCTGAAATGGGCAACCTGGTGTTTTTATCAATGAAGACATCAGATCAAAGTTCAGTTAGTCAAGGCCTTTCTAAAACATTAAGGGGGCTTGGAATTACACAATAAAAAGATGAGCTCTAGCAGAGATTGCAGTAAAAACATTCTGAACTATAATCCGGATAAAGAATAGATTATAGGCCAAAGAACAGACCTTGTTTAAATTGCTTTAGACTAATAACTTTACATTTTAAAACTTTAAACCCTGTTTTTACTAAACTAATTTTAATGTCATAATTTATTAGTCAGTACTTTCATGGTAAGTACTTTCATGATAAACCTTTTGGGAACCATACTTCTGTATATTATATTGAAAAATTGGATAAGGACAATTAATAGGCCTCCTTCATTAACAAAAATAAATAGTACCTTATGGAGGTATGAACAGTCATTTCATTTAGAAAGTAAACACTAAACCCACAGGCTCTGAATTGAGAATAATGTTTATTAGGCTTAAAAACATTCTATTCTGTAACTGTATAATGTAATGTTTGTAAGCATTTAGTTAAGGATATACATTCTTAAAGTCTTAAAAATGCAAATACCAAGTGTCAAGCAAATGTCTATTTCTAATCTAAATTACAAAGTTGTTAATTCCTTAGTAAAATAATTTAAGAACGTATTGTGTATTAGCTCTTCAACTACCTAGTTTGTTAAATGTTCTGAAACTTGTCTGTTTTGTAGCATTCGGGACAGTTGACATTATGTAAATTTAGGTCAGATTTCATTAGAAACTATTGCCATATGAAACTGTTGGTAGTTCAACTTTGGATAGAGGTGTATATATTTCTGATGTGGTGAGTGAAATAAATCAGCCCAAAGTTCATTCAAAGCAATATAAGAATAATGTCATAATACTAGGATGTTACTCTCCTATGTAAATAAATTCAGCATCAGTAGAGTTAATTAAGAAAAATTGTTAGTAGAGGACACAAAAGAGGGATTATCAATTAACTAATGATTATGGCATATTTCTGGTATACTTTCTGAGTTCTTTTCATCTGGAGCACCCTGGTACCTTTTATATTATATGCTTCACATTAAACTTGTAAGAAAAGTTGAATATATATACATACATATTGTCTTGTGAGAATTTAGTTTTAAAATGAGGCTGAATTTAATGTACTTCAATAGCTTTTGGACCCCTCACCATGAATTAATTTGGCTTAAGTTTTCATCAATTCTTAGCTACTATGTATTATGAATTTAAACAAAAATGATTGAGACTTACGTGTATTAAATGTTTGAATTTAGGAAGGTATAATGAAGAGTGTAAAAGCTAAGGACGTTTTAAATTTGTATCAATCTTAAGGAACCTCCAGGAGTAAAGAAACATGGGAGATGAAAAGTTTACTTTCTAACTATATAATTTAAAATATTAAAGATTGTTGTATTTGTTTCTTTGAAGTTTAATGCCTATGTATATCAGCTTTTTCTTGTTAACATTAAAATGCATAACTATATCAGCATTTTGCTGAGTGTAGTACAAAATAAATAGTAATTTTTAAAACTTTTTTATCAATAAATATAAATTTTCTTAATAGGCTGGACCAGTATCATCTTCAAAATTTGGTCACTATTATGATGCATCAAAAAAAATACCACGAGAACTAATAGAGGCTTCAAAATGGCATGGATTTTTTCTTCCAGAAAAAATACCTTCAACTCTTAATGAAGAACCTTGGTAAGTTAATCACCCAATTTTGATTTCAAAGGTTAATAGAATGCATATTTGCCACATTCTTTGAAAGAATCCATGTCAAAAGTACATATCCTAATAATAAGCATTAGTGTCTATATAATATGTAATCTTAATTGTGCATGTTTCATATTATTTGGTATAGTTTTCTTCTTTTTCCAGTCTTGTAACTGTTGGACATGCTATTACTCTTCATTGCAACTTAAAAAGTCTGGACACCAAATTTATACCTGCTGTTTTTATTTTCAAGAAAATGTGAAATAGTTCTAAATCAGGCTATTTCAGTGTTAAATGCAAACAGTGCTCTTTCAGAAAGTAAATAAGTACCTTTTTTCCAATATTTTATTTATTATGTTTTTTTATTTCTAGTAATGTTGTAAATAAAACAGTCTATGTATTTTAGATGACTTAAAGAACTTAGGATTTGAGTTTTTACAGTGAAGAGTTTTAGATATTAAACCAAAACATGTTTATGTTATAATGCTACTAACTTTAAGGTAAAACCCTGAAAATTACAATACTTGACATTGAATAATTTATGAAGGATAAGAATATTTAATTTTATCCCTATTACATTTGGATCAAGGAAGGGTAATCCATGGAATCTGTTGCCATACTGTTAAACCATTATTTTTAAAGTGAGATGAGTTATTAAATGGAGAGTTAATAGATAGAAAGTTGTAAACTGCAATGACTTAAAAATTATAGTCTCCTTTCCAGAAATACTATGTAAGAATTTAGTGAAGATTATCATATTTATTTTTATTAAATCTGTTTCAAAAAGAAATTCTTCACTTCATTATGGTGTTCCCCATCTAGTATATGGCCACAGATTTACCCAAAGTGGTGCATGATGTCACCTTACAGTTAATAGCTACTGTTAATGAGTGACTGCTCTGTCACTCACTGTAGTGTGTGCTGTACCTTTGTTATCTAACCTGTGAAAGTAAATATGCCCATTTCCAAAACCAAATTCACAGAAAAGATTTATCTGAGGCTCAACTAAGAAGTGCTAGAGCCAGTATTAACCTAAGTCAAAGGATCTCTTTTCCGTTTTGCTTTTTTGCTTCAGAAGACTTCCGTGTCTCCTTCACCTTTACCTCTTACGTTCTGAAGGAAAGAGTGCTAATAGAGAACTTTTTAAAAACCTGGGTCTTATTCTACTGTTAACCTTGGGCAAATTTCTTAGACTCAGTGAAAATAAATATCTTTCTATGAAAAACTGAGGTAGGGAAATACCACTTGTCCTACCTGTATCACTAATTTTCTTAAGTTTGAATGATTATATTGATTTTTACTAATTCCTAATTTTTGCCATTCACTGAACCATATCAAAATATATACATGCTTAGGAAATAGGTCAAAATAACTTTTCCATGATTTCATAAATAGAAAATGGTTGAATCTGGACTCAAAATCAGTTCTTTCTGATTCAGAAATCTTTGTTAGCAATAATGCTATACTGCCCCCATTCACAGAGTGCTTAGGGAAATAAAAAGTATAAAATGTACACTAAGTATGATGTAAGTACATAAAAAATAATATGGTGATACTTTGTAATTGAAAAATATATATGATAAAACTTATTTTAAGCTAGAAAAAAAACAAGAGTTTTACTCATTCATTTAACAACTAAAGAGGAGTAAGTTACATTTGTCAAAAACTGGCTTCGTGTCAGGCACTGTACCAGGCATTTGATCATAGGATATCTAACTCTCTCCACAACCCCACGTAATAACCTATTGCATAGGAAACTTGAGGTTAGAGACACTAAGTAGCTTTCCCACGACTCTGTAAATGACCAAGCTAGCGCCCAAATCCATGTCTCCCAAACCTCTGCTCTTTTCTGCATAGACTGCATCTGTTTACTGGGTGCCTGACAAACAACACCTAGGTCGGCTGTGCGAGTACAGTCTCCTGTAGTCTTTAAAATATAATTTTCTGACTGTTTTTGAGAACTAACAGTTTTGCGTACAGAATTGGAAAATTTATAGATTTTAATTATCAAGACAATATTTCATTTCATAGTAGTTAACTGATAATTCATTTATTTCATATTAAACCTAAATGCTTAGTTAAATATAATTAAATGTGAAACATGTAATTAAATTAATTTTGAAAATGGGTACTTTACCATGTGAGATTTATTTTAATTTATGAAAAGCGTGTGCTCATTTCACTAAAATGAACTTTACTGGTTCATTTATAAAACAATAAAGCTTAGCATTACACTTGTCTATACTTTTCCTATAATTACAACTAGAGGATATAGTTATATCCTACTGTTATGTGTGAAGTTATGACATATAATTTCATAATATTTAAAAGGACTATTGAAACATTTAGAGTTGTTTTTTTTACAGTAAGAAAAGCTAAAGATCATTTAAAATTTCCATTAACTAATTTAAAGTTATTGGTAGGTTTCTTCTGTAGAAAATGTTCATACATACAATTTTAACTTTCACATTTAAGCCTGAATATAAAAGCCTGAGATATATCACAATAATATATCTAGGTGATTTTTGTCTTCTATTTTACTGTCATAAATCTGATATTCTGAATCACAAAACAATGATAGGAAAATGAATTTTGAGAATAATTCTATAGTCTAAGTTGTTGTGTTTTTTTTTTTTAATATGACATTGTTTTGAATTAAGCTTTACTAACAGATATACCCAAACACACTTCTGTTCCTTGTAAGAAAGAATGCCCGTTGTTCAGCATATGGTTGCGCTCTCAACTTTCTTATTTATTAATGAATCTAGCAACATACTCTTAACCTACTGTTTTGGACTGAATGTTTGTGAGCCCCAAATTCATATGTGGAAGCCTT
The DNA here is from genome assembly GCA_011751065.1 of Lasiurus cinereus. NCBI lineage: Eukaryota > Metazoa > Chordata > Mammalia > Chiroptera > Vespertilionidae > Lasiurus > Lasiurus cinereus. The sequence continues at coordinate 17,310,609 of JAAGEH010000043.1, read as the reverse complement.
AATCCTCAGTGTAGATAATTATGACTATACATGGTCATGAGGATGGGCCCCAGGTCTGATAGGATTGGTGTCCTCAAGCAAGATCCAGAGACACTGAGCTCCCACGCTCTTCTTGGTTGTACATCCAGAAAAGGCCATGTGACCACACAGTGAGAAGGTGGCCATCTGCAACCTAAAGGGAAAGCTCTCACCAGACACCAATCCTGTTGGCACCTTGATCTTGGACTTCTAGTCTGCAGAACTGCATCAGAATGAATTCCTATTAGTCACCCACTCTGTAGTATTTTGTTATGGAAGCCCAAGGCAGTACGTATTTCATTTCATATATTGTAAATGTCACTTTTTTGTAAAATGTCACTTTTTCTATTATAGATATGTCAGGTCTTGAATATTGAGTTCATATACTATTGATAGTAAATAAAATAAATTTGCTCTGATATGTTTCTTTGAAATTCAAAATTTTTATTTTGATATATATGTCTTAATAATAACTAATAAATTTTTGTATTAGCTAAAAGTTTTGTATTGATTAAGTTGGATTAACTGAATTCTAAGACTACCAATTATCTTTATAGGAGAAAAATCAGTGGAATGAGGCAAGGTATAATACTTAAGATTTTAGAAATCATTCCACTTTTCCTCTCCTGCCAAGTCTCCTTAGCAGCTTAAATAGAACCTTGATGTAAGCTTTTTGTAGTATTTCCCTAGGGAAATTGTAATTGTGCTCCCCCTACTACCCTGCTTAACTTCTGTTCTTACTTCTGTCTGAACATATCACATTGCACGGTAATTATTTGTCTTGTCTACATCTTCATCTTCCTCCTCAAGCATTGGAAATCCTTGAGGAAACAGTATGCTTTCTTTATTTATTCCCTAAATCTGGGACACAGGTGTTGAGTTGATAGTTGGTGAATTAGTGGACCAATGCACAAAGTATGGTAATAATTCAGATTAACTATAGCCTTGCTTTTAATATAAAAATTTAGTGGGATAAAACCAATAACTAAAACATAGCCATGTAAGAGTATATTTTATTTCAATAATACAGATATCTTAGCTCAAGAAGCAGAGAACCACACTATGTTTATAAGTTACAGGTAGAAAGTCATGAGAAAGGAATTTTGAAAGGGAGTTTCTAGCTAAGACTAGAAGTCATGAAGTTATAGTAGTTTAATAAACTACTTTATTAAAAGGATATGGTAGATGACATATTAATACTAACATCTGAACTATGGGAAAGGCAAGATGTAAGTGTGAAAGGGATTTTATCTACGTGCTTATCTGCTGATGGTATAATTAAAGTAAGAAGATAATATCTGAAAATTTATAGAGAGAACTAATATCCTAAACATCATGCTTTTTTATTTTTAAAAAATAAAGTTTGCCCTGGCCTGTGTGGCTCGGTTGGTTGGGCATCATCTCTTATAACAAAAGGTTGCTGGTTCAATTCTCTGTCATGGTACATGCCCGGATTGCAGGCTCAGTCCCAAGTAGGGGGCATGGAGGAGGCACAAATGATGTTTCCCCCTTTTTCTCTCTTTGTCTCTGTGTGTGTATGTGTGTGTGTGGGTATGTATCTTTCGCTCTCTCTCTTTCTCTCTCTCTCTCTCTCTCTCTCTCTCTGTGTGTGTGTGTGTGTGTGTGTGTATCTTTCAAGTCAAAAATATATTTTTTAAAAATAAACTTTACTAGATCATAACGTCTGAGTTTACCACCTTTGTCACAAAGGTCAACTAGGAATTTCCAGTGTGGTCTGTAATTTCTCAGTCAAAGTTAGCAACTTATGGACAGCTTCAGCATCTACAGTTGACCTTTCACTAGCCAGGCAAACTTCCCAAAATAATCACAGTGAATGAGCCATCTTCTTGAATTATCTTGCGTTTGTATACCTCTTTGAATAATCTCTGGAAGATTAGCAAGGCTTTAATTAGTAAGAGCTAAGGCTTTAATTGCTGCATTAAAGCCTTAGCTCTTACTACAAGCTTCCTTAAGAAAGCAGGTAATAGCCCTAACCTGCAGGTTTGGTTCAGTGGATAAAGCTTTGGCCTGCAGACTGAAAAGTCCCAGGATCAATTCCGGTCAAGGGCATGTATCTTGGTTGCGGGCACATCCCCAGTAGGAGGTGTGCAGGAGATAGCTGATCGATGTTCTCATTGATGTTTCTAACTCTCTTTCCCTCTCCCTTCCTTTCTGTAAAAAATCAATAAGATATATTAAAAAAAAAAAGAAAGAAAGAAAAAGTAGGTAATAAGTCTCCTGGCAGATATCTTTACATTCATTTTCTGCTGTGTATGCCATGTGTCCTAGGCACACTGAAACATTTTGAGAATAATCTTCATCTAATGAATGGTAGTAGGTAGACAACAATGTATATCACTTTATAGTCTCAGCATGTCTTGAACAACGTTGTTTGTTGTTGCTGTCCCATCAACTGTTAGACTACATATTCCTAATTCAACCACAAGTACCATACATATACTGACAATTTCACTCAATTCAACTAAAATTGTGCTTTCACCTGACATTATTCTGTCTGAGACACCAAGTCTCATAAACATATTATCAATTGGTGTGAGCCTACACACTTCAAGTACCTAAGAACCCATTTGGGCCATTACAGATGATAGCCAGGCTGTCTCATGGGTTATCCTTGCCCCCCCCATATTAGGTCCAGCAACAAAAATCTATGTCATTTTTCTTCTCTTCTTCACAGCCTATTGGAAGGGCAATTGAATAAAGTCATCTCCAAAATAAGTCTTTATAATGCAAGGATGGCATGATCCTTGAAGGTCTAAGAAGACAGGAGTATCTTCTTTTGGTAACAGAATTACTAGACTACACATAGGACCATCATGCCCTCGACTATAGTTAGCCAGGCAAAATAAGACATCTAATATCATTATGCACTCTACAGGAGGAGCCTACCAGTCCTTATAATTTTGATCAAAATTATGGACAGCCACATGCGGTCCTTCAATGATATGTCTCCCAGTTCAACATTTATCATCTTAGCCACCTTCTCAGTAGTTTTGGTAGAGAACAGAGTAATGAACCCTTCAAAATCATCTTAGTTTTTGTTGAGAGACTTCCTTGCTCATTCAGGACTTGTACTAGAGGATAATGTGCCACTAGAATCCTAAACCTGGGATAATGGTAATCATTTGAATACTGACCCATAGATAACTTTCCCAGTGAGGCATCAACAAAGCATACACCATACACTCGAGTGTGGCCAGTATTTCTTTTTTTTCTTTGAAGCTAAGAAGATACCGTAGTTCTCAGAGAAGTCACCTTTCAGCATAATGTATGTCTCTTGGTAATGACCCTACAAATCTCCCTCCTCACTACTTTATTATGCTTAAATATATGTGCCATCTTTCAGCATTGTGCCTCCACCATTTCCAGGCCTAAGTCTGTTCCACTCCTACTACTTTTTAGTCCTTCTGGGCCAAAGAGTCTGAGTATCAGCCAAATGCAATTTCAGGTAAACCAAAATGGGCCCAGTTGCCTTTCATACATTGACTCCAATAAGAGTGTCCATGTAGTAACTGACAAAACTTCCTCACCTTATAAAATATGACAGGTTCATAGGTCTGAGATTTAATCTGCCACCATCTCATCCCAGGAGTACAGGAATGAAGGAAATCCTCAGGCACATAGAGTATAGATGCATCAAAAATCAGAATGATGGGACACTTTCTGTGCACTTCTCTTTTCCTCCTCAAACCATGCTTAATGTGTGGTGATACCAAACAGTGGGGTGACTGCTGTCATCACTAATGTGGGCTTGGGATCCAGAATTTTGAGGGGCAGAGAAAGCCCTGAAAGTACTCCTGGTTTCAAATGCCAGTTGCTTCTTTGGTGATTGGGACATTTTCTCCCTTGAACTTTCCCTTTTGAGAGAGCCATTTCTTATCACCATTCTCTTCTTTTTTGCAGCAGCTTTGACAGAGCTGAGCAGGCCTTCACTCTCACTATCCCCTACTCCACTGTTTATTTCATCAGTGATAACTTCCTCCTTGACATATGAGGAAGGCTTGAACTGCACATCAGAGCCACCAATGTCACTCTCAGAGTCTGACATACTCCACCTAGGTCCATAGTGGGCAAACTGCAGCTCGCAAGCCACATGCGGCTCTTTGGCCCTTGTGTGTGGCTCTTCCACAAATACCACGGCCTGGGCAAATCTATTTTGAAGAAGTGGCGTTAGAAGTTTAAGTTTAAAAAATTGGGCTCTCAAAAGAAATTTCAATCATTATACTGTTGATATTTGGCTCTGTTAATTAATGAGCTTGCTGACCACTGACCTAGGTCCTTGCACTTTAGGCCACACTTACTCTCAATTTCATGATCTTCTTCATTCTTATCTGATGGGCAAATTGTACCTTCCTGTATATGGCTTTAATAGCCTTCTGCTAGCCCAGCCCTTTGTAGGGCTGTCATGAAAAATTTGTACATGGCCCAGCCGGCATGGCTCAGTGGTTGAGTGTCAACCTATGAACCAGCAGGTCACAGTTCAATTCCCAGTCAGGGCACATGCCCAGGGTTGCAGGCTCGATCCCTAATATAGGGTGTGCAGGAGGCAGCCAATCAATGATTCTCTTATCGTTGACTAGAGACCCAGTGCACAAAATTTGTGCAGAGGGTAGAGGCGGGGCATGTGTGTCCCTCAGCCCAGCCTGCACCCTCTCCAATCTGGAACCCCTCAAGGAATGTGGGCAGTCGGACAGCTGGCTCCCAGCCATTCACCTGCCTGCCTGTCTGATTGCCCCTAACTGGTTCTGCCTGACAGCCTGATCACCCCCTAACCATTCCCCTGCCAGCTTGATTGACACCTAACTGCTCCCCTGTTGGCCTGATTGCCCCTAACTGCCCTCCCCTGCTGGCCTGGTCACCCCTAACTGCCCTCCCCTGCCAGCTTGGTTGCCCCTAACTGTTCTCCTCTGCAGGCCTGGTTGCCCCCAACTGCCCTTCCCTGCTGGCCCAGTAACCCTTAACTGCCCTCCCTTGTCAGCCTGGTTGCTCCTAACTGCCCTCCTCTGCAATCCTGATCGCCCCCAACTTCCCTCCCCTGCAGGCCTGGTCCCTCCCAACTTCCCTCCTCTGCAGGCCTGGTCCTTTCCAACTGCCCTACCCTGCAGGTCTAGGTCCCCCACACCTGTCTTCCCCTGCAGGCCTGGTCTCCCCCAACTGCCCTCCTCTGCCAGCCCAGTTACCCTTAACTGCCTTCCACTGCAGGCCTGATCGCCCCCAACTGCCCTTTTTTGCAGGCCTGGTCACCCCTAACTGCCCTTCCTTGCAGGCCTGGTCCCACCCAACACCCTCCCTTGCAGGTCTGATCACCTCCAACTGCCCCCCCTCCCCTGCAGGCCAACTTGTGTCCACATAGGGACAGCCATCTAGGACCACATGGGGGTGGCCATCTTATGTTTGGAGTGATGTTCAATTTGCATATTCTTTTATTAGATAGGATATTTCTCACTCCCTCTCCCTCTCTGAAATCAATAAAAATATTTTTTAAAATAAATAAAATATAAGAACACTTTTTAAAAATCTGTGCATGAACTTGGGTGGACTTCCCTTTCTCATCAAAAGGGTGGTTGTAAACCAAGCAAGGCCATCACGGTAACCCTCCATCTTGGTCCAGATCAAATCACCTAGCAATAAGTCATGGGACTGGAGTGGACCGTGGTACTGCCTATCTCCAACAGCCTTCCATTGAGGTTCCTTGCCTAGGACAGCCATGGCATATCTGACCAAGGGCCCAGCCTCATTGCAGGACACATCCCTCACAGGGAAGTGGAGGCCCCATGTTAGCAGTGCCATCTTCCCCTGAGGACATGAACAGGCCTTGTTATCCTGAACCTCATTTTGGCCAATAAAGAGAAATTACCGGCTCTGTATTTGCCTTTCTATCTTTTAAGGGTCTTCAGGTACACAGAATTTACTTGATCATTCTAGCATCCTGGCATGCTATCTTCATTGGTATTCTTGGTTTTACTTTATTTCCCATTTCATTCTAACATTCCTAATCCCAGTCATCTTCCCCATAGGCATACTCTCTATGTATATCCTTTCAAATTTCTATTCTTCAATAAAATAATCTTTAACCCTTAGTTTCTCTCTCTCTTTTTCTCCTTCCCTCTTTCTCTCCCCCTCCTCATCTAGTCTATCAGCAAACCTATCAGCTATATCTTCAATATAGCTGATTACCTCTGATCACTTCTTGCAAATGTCACCTCCTACCATGCTAACCTGTCACCCACATTTCTTGTCAGAACTCTTGTACCCTTGCTTTTGTAGCTCCACCCTATGAACCAGGAGGTCACAGTTTGATTCTGGTCAGGGCACATGCTGCTGTTGCAGGCTTAATCCCCAGTGAGGGGGAAGGGGGGATCATGCAGGAGGCAGCCAATCAATGATTCTCTCTCATCATTGATGTTTAGCTCTCTCTCCCTCTCCCTTCCTCTCTGAAATCAATAAAAATATTTAAAAAAAACCTCTTAGAATAGCTTCCTCTAATTAATTTTGTTTCTTGCTCCTTAGTGGCTCCTGTCACACAAATTATTGAGCATAACCATTCTCAGAGGTTCCCTGTCACACAATGGATTGGTTAGCCTGCACATGCAGTTAAGCATAAGAAAGAAAAATAATAAATGATAACCTTCAGAGAAATAGTAATGGAATTTTTAACTTGAAAATTACTTGTAAATAGACTTCACAGTCCTTATAGTCAAATGCAGAGTATATGCTAATATAACTGTAGTTATTTTACACAATTAAGACATTTGGTATTGTGCCTATTGCCTTATAAGTATATCTCACTATTTCTTATAGGTGAATACCTGAAATATATGTATAAATTGATTTTTGTTAATACAAGTCATATTTTCTCAGTGATTTGGATAATAATTTCAAAAATGCTTCATCTTCACTTTAAATTAATCTTAATTGGTAGGGATAATAGTTTCTCTTTGTTAAGTGTTTCTATCCAGTAGTTAAATCATTATTTAGGTGCACCAGAAGTTCTAATTTTTTTAAAGCACATCAATGGGTCATTTTAATGTAAAAAAATTATTCCTAAAAATGAAAAATGTCATTCTTGAACCATATAATTTTAAGTCAATATGAACAACAGAGATTATCTAATGCAACTCCTTAAGTTAACAGATGAGAAAAAGTAGAAGCCTAGAACTGAAAAATTAAAGACTTTGCCATGTATAACAGATTTAGCTAGAGTTGTTGCTAGAGATCATACTAGAACCCATATCTTCATCATACAGTTCACTGGGCTATTCTGGTATTTGTTTATACATTTGTAAATCTATGCTTTTTAATATTACCAAGCTAATATGAGTGAATGTCTGTACAACTAAGAGGAATATATTCCTAAATCTGTACACCTTACTATTTTATTTGATTACATTTAATGGAGCCATGTTCAAACCTCATCTCAACCACATATTTATTTGAACCCACAGACTTTTCATGGAATCTGGATCTCACTCTGAGGCTTTATCTTAGTTTAGCCAAAGTGCAAATAACTTCAAGTTTTAGAAAACTTTAGTCTTAAGTGACACTTAATTGTTGTACAGCCTTGGGCAAATCACTTAGCTTCTAATGGGTCTTACTTTCCCAACCATAAAATGGAGCTAATGTCTGTACTAACTTCTCAAGGTTATTGTAGTGATCATCTGTTGTGACAGTGATGCAAAACATTTTGGCTATTTATTATGTACCAGACATTTTATCAGCTGATAACATTAAAATTAAATCCAAGTGGTCTTGTTAGAAACAAACTGAGCTTGTTAAGCTGAATAAACATTTCATTCAGTTAATATTATATGTACATAATTTTATCTTTGTATATATTTCTCATACTTGCAGTGGATCTACCCTCCTAGCCAATAATATTTATTCCCCTGGCTAGACTGACAAGCAAGTACCTTCCCTACATCATCCCAACTTCACTGCACATGTGCCCATTTTCCCCTTCATTGGGCTTCTTCCCCAAGTGATTAGCAGGGAATGGACCCGTGATTTCCTGGGAAGTGTAAAGGTGCAGCTTTCTGGTGAAGCTGCCCAGATGACCGTGCTTATAATGTCTAGCCTTCCCTTTGCTTTCTTCCTATTATTAATATTACTAACTAACTAGTTAGGAAGGTAACAGTGGTACATTTATTCTTTGATCACATTAATACTTATAAGCATTCCTTTCTTCATTGTTTGAGAAACAAATCTAATTATCTACTTGATTTCTTTTCTAGATATACTACAGCTGATTCATTTTCTTACAGCAGATATTATCTCTTAACTAGAGGCCCAGTGCATGAAAATTCATGCACTGGAGGGAGGTCCCTCAGCCTGGCCTGCCCCCTCTCATAGTCTGGGAGTCAGAGGCAGGTGATCAGAGGAAGGCAACAACCATCACACCTCTGCTGCTGCCACTGCCAGCAGTGCAAGCCTTGGCTGGCCCTGGTTACCTGAGCTTTGGGTGGCCCTGGGCAGCCATTCAAGGCTTGCTTATGCCTTGGCCAGCACTGGACAGCTCGGGGGCTGAGAGGACTGCGGCACTCCGGAGGCAGGCGCATGGAGCCTTGCCACATGCCTGCCATCCCAGTGGGGCTGAGGGGACTGGGTGCCACCATCTTGTGGCTGTGGGTGCCACCATCTTTACGATGGTTTGAGGGTCAATTAATATATTCCCTCTTTATTAGATAAGAACACAAAATTACTTTTTACAAGAAAACCAATTCTATTTGTTGATAGAAATTAAAGATCTCTGATACAGAATGTCTTTAGACTTCTTGCTGATATTGATAGGCACTCAATTTTTTTTCTACATTTTAGAACTGTTAAACTTGGTCAGCAATATGTAAATTTATATTTGTGTCTTTGTGTTCCTTTTGCCATGTTTGTATACTAATATAAAGAAATAAATTCCAGTCAGACAACATGGCATGGTAATATCAGCAGACACATGAATAATGTACATGTAATTTTTAACTAAAGAAAAATTTAAATGCTTAATATGTAAAAGTAAACATTAAATTTCTAATAATTTTCATATTCTTTGTACTATTATAGGTGTAAAGATATTGTGATATCTTAAGATAGACCATTCACTATAGAACTTGTTGAAAATTATGAACCATATAAAGTAGCATACATAATTTGAAATGTAGTGCCTTTGGAACATATCAGAAATACTTTGATAGCCAAATCTTTGATAAGGGTTTGAAAACAGGTTCATATTTTTAGTTGGGGTTCCTTCTTGCTAGTTCCTTCTTTATAAATTACTAGACTGTTGAACAAACACAACAGAAAGGCAACATTCTCAAAATTAACGAGGTTTAATAAAAAATAAGTTTATTTTTTATTAATGTATTACAATTGTACATATATTCCCATTACCCCTCCCCCACTCCCATGCATGCCCTAATCCCTCAGTGTCTTGTGTTCATCGATTATGCTTATATGAATACATACAAGACCTTCGGTTGATCTCATATCTACCCCACCTCTCCCTAACCTTCCTGCTGTAATTTGACAGTCTGTTTGATGCCTTACTGCCTCTCTATCAATCTTTTTGTTCATCAGTTTATAACGTTCTTTATTATCCATAAATGAGTGAGATCATGTAATTTTTTTCTTTCATTGTCTGGCTTATTATACTGAGAATACTGCTCCCCAATTCTATCCAGGTTGCTGGAAATGGTAAGAATTCCTTCTTTTTTATGACACCATAGTATTCCATTTTGTAGATGTGCCATATTTTTCTGATCCAGTCATCTGCTGATGGGCACCTAACCGTTTCCAGATCTTAGCTATTGTAAATTGTGGTGCTATGAATGTAAGGATGCATATATTCTTTCTGATTGATGTTTCTAGTTTCTTAGGCTATATTCCTTGGAATGGAATTACTGGGTGAAATGGGAGTTCCATTTTTAGTTTTTTGAGGAAACTCATACTGTTATCCACATCCTCGCCAATAATTGTTTGTTGATTTGTTGATGATTGCCATTCTGACAGGTGTGACATGGTATCGCATTGTTGTTTTGATTTGCATCTCTCAGATAATAGGTGACTTTGAACATGTTTTCATGTGTCTCTTGACTTACCTTCTGTCTTCTTTCGAAAAGATTCTATTTAGGTCTATTGCCCTTTTTTTATTGGATCATTTATCTTTCTTTTATTATGTTATATAAGTTGCCTGTGGATGTTGGAGATTAAACCTTTATCAGTGTTAACATTTGCAAATATGTTCTCCCATACAGTGGGCTTTCTTTCTTTTTTTTAAAATTAAATCTTTATTATTCAGATTATTACATTTGTTTCTTTTTTTCCCCTCCATAGCACCCCTCTGCCCTTACCTCCCTCCCATTGATCTCGTCCATAGATGTATGATTTTTGTCCAGTCTCTCCCTGTACACCCCTCACCCCTTTCCCCCTGAGAATTATCAGTCCACTCCCTTTCTGTGCTCCTGATTCTATTATATTCACCAGTTTATTCTGTTGATCAAATTTTTAATTCACTTAGTTTTTAGATTCACTTGTTGATAGATATGTATTTGTTGTTCATAATTTTTGGCTTTTAACTTTTTCTTCTTCCTCTTCTAAAAGAGTACCTTTCAGCATTTCATATAATACTGGTTTGGAGTTGATGAACTCCTTTAGCTTTTTCTTCTCTGTGAAGTTCTTTATCTGCCCTTCAATTCTGAATGATAGCTTTCTTGGATAGATTATTCTTGGTTGTAGGTTCTTGCTATTCATCACGTTGAATATTTCTTGCCACTCCCATCTGGCCTGCATCGTTTCTGTTGAGAAATCAGCTGACAGTCGTATGGGTGCTCCATTGTAGGTAATGAACTGTTTTTCTCTTGCTGCTTTTAATATTCTCTCTTTGTCTTTTGCTCTTGGTATTTTAATTATGATGTGTCTTGGTATGGTCCTCTTTGGATTCCTTTTATTTGGGGTTCTGTGTGCTTCCTGGACTTGTAAGTCTATTTCTTTTACCAGATGTGGGAAGTTTTCAGTCATTATTTCTTTAAATAGGTTTTCAGTATCTTGCTCTCTCTCTTCTTCTGGCACCCCCACAATTCTGATGTTGGTACACTTGAAGCTGTCCCAGAGGCTCCTTACATTATCTTCACATTTTTGGATTCTTTTCTCTTCCTGCTTTTCCAGTTGAGTGTTTTCTGCTTCTTTATATTTCAAATTTTTGACTGGATTCTTGCCTTCCTCTAGTCTGCTGTTAGGACTCTGTATAATATTTTTTATTTCAGTCAGTGTCTCTAGTTGGTCCTTTTTTATCTCCTCTTGGGATTTGCTAAATTTATCCATCATCTCTAGTTGGATCTTTTGCATCTCTAGTTGGTCCTTTTGCATCTCCTCTTGGGACTTGATAAATTTATCCATCTTTTCTAGCATATTCTTGAAAAACCTTATAAGCATGGTTTTGAACTCTATATCCAGTCGTTTTTTTCCTCCATTTCTTTTGTTTGTGATCCCTTCCCTTGTCTCGGCATTTTCACTATGCCGGGAGAACTTCTGTGTTGGATTCAGCCTTATGATACCAGACTTGCAAAATCGAAGAAGCCTCTGTTGAGCTTGGGATGGGTGGAGTCTCAGGGATTAAGGTACCGCCTTGCCTTTCAGTCAGCCCCGCCCTCCATGGCCCCTGAGTCTCACGTGAATGGGTAATCGCTGAAGCGGTCCTTGTGCGCACGCACCCACAGTGCCTCTAGACCACTGCCTTTCCAGTTCCCCTGTGCACCAGGACCACACGAGTCTAGGTCCCCAGGGTTTCACCCGAAACAGGGCTTAGTGGAGTCAGAAGTGACACAGTTGGGAGGGTCTGTCTCCCGCCCACTCGTGAAAGCCAGCGGCACAATCAGCAATCTGTCCTCTGTACAGTGCCGTGGAGCCACCAGACCTCTGATCTTTTGCGACTCCCCTAAATTTCCGTGCACCTCTCCCTTTTCACAGTCCAAACTACCCCCGTATGAGTTTCAGCTGGATCTGGGGTTTAGTGTCGTAAGATAAGGGGTTCAATGCCATTGGGAGTCTCTGTTTCCCTCCTGCAGAGAAAGCCAGCTAGGTACTCTGGCACCCGCTCTCTCAGCGTGCACTTCTCCGTACCTCAGCTTTTTGCATCTCCTCTGGGTTTCTGTGAGCCCCTCTCTTTCCTTCTAGCTGTAGAACTTACACTCAGCCAGTTTTCCTGTGGTTCTGGATGATGTCCGTTCTGTATTTTAGTTGTAGTTTTGAAATTGTTGTCCGAGGCAGCAGTGTAGGTGTTTACCTATGCCACCATCTTGCTGTACCTTCCAGTGGGCTTTCTTGTTGTTTTGTTGATGATCTCTTTTGCTATGCAAAAGCTTTTTATTTTGTTGTAATTCCATTTGTTTATTTTCTCTTTAGCCTCCATTGCCCTAGGAGCAGTATCAGTGAAGAAGTATCTTCAGCTTATGTCTGAGATTTTGCTGTCTGTTGATTCCAGTAGTATTTTTATGGTTTCCCATCTTATGCTTAAGTCCTGTATCCTTTTTAGTTTATTTTTGTGTGCGGTGTAAGTTGGTGGTCTAGTTTCATTTTTTTGCATGTATCTGTCCAATTTTCCCAGCACCATTTATTGAAGAGGCTGTCTTGACTCCGTTGTATGTTCATGCCTCCTTTGTCAAATATTAATTGAGCATAGTAGTTTGGGTCGATATCTGGATTCTCTATTCTATTCCATTGGTCTATATGTCTGTTCTTGTGCCAGTACCAGGCTGTTTTGAGAACAGTGGCTTTGTAATACAGCTTGAAATCTGGTATTGAGATCCCACCTACTTTATTCTTCTTTCTCAGGATTGCTGTGGCTATTCAAGGTCTTTTTTGTTCCAGATGAATCTTAGGAGAGTTCTTTCTAGGTGTGTGAAATATGCCATTGATATTTTCATGGGGAGTGCATCGAATCTATAGATTGCTTTGGGGAGTATGGACATCTTAATCATGTTGATTCTCCCAATCCATGAGCATGGTATGCTCTTTTATCTGTTTACATCTTTATCTCTTTTTTCAGTGTCCTATAGTTTTCCGCATATAGGTATTTTACCTCCTTAGTTAAGTTTATTCCTAGGTATCTTAATTTTTTTGGTGTGATGGTAAATGGGATTTCTTTTAGTCTCTCTTTCTGTAATTTCATTATTCGTGTATAGAAATGCCATAGATTTCTTGGCATTAATTTTGTATCCTGCTAACATTGCCTAATTCATTTATTAATTCTGTTAGTTTTCTGATGGAGTCTTTCAGGGATTTTATGTACAGTATCATGTGATCTGCATATAAGGACAACTTTACTTCTTCTTTTCCAATTTCAATGCCTTTTATTTCTTCTTCTTGTCTGATCACAATGGCTAGTACTTCCAGTACTATGTCAAACAAGAGTGGTGGTGAGAGTGGGCATCCCTGTCTTCCTGTTCTTAGGGGAAATGGTTTTAGTTTTTGCCCATTGAGTATGATGCTAGCTGTGGGTTAATCATATATGGCTTTTATGATGTTGAGGTATGATCCTTCTATTCCCACCTTGCTGAGAGTTTTTATCAAGAAAGGGTGTTGGATTTTGTCAAATGCTTTTTCTGCCTCAATTGATATGACTGTGTGATTTTTATCTCTCAATTTGTTTATGTGATGTAAAAATCAAACGCTTATTGATTTGCGGATATTGTACTATCCTTGCATTCCTGGGATGAATCCTGCTTGGTCATGGTGTATGATCTTTCTGATGTACTGCTGGATCTGATTTGCTAGAATTTTGTTGAGGATTTTGGAATCTATGTTCATAAGGGATATTGGCCTATAATTCTCTTTCACTGTGTTGTCTTTATCTGGTTTTGGTATTAGAGTGATGCTGACTTCATAGAAGGTGCTTGGAAGTGTTACATCTTCTTGAATTTTTTGGAATAGTCTGAGGAGGATAGGTTTTAATTCTTCCTTGAATGTTTGGGAAAACTCCCCTGTGTAGCCTTCTGGCCCTGGGCTTTTGTTTGCTAGAAGCTTTTTTATGACTGCTTCAATTTCTTCCATAGTTATTGGCCTATTGAGATGTTTAGATTCTCTGACTGTGTTTTGTAAGGTTATATTTTTCTAAGAATATGTCCATTTCTTGCAAGTTGTCCATTTTGTTAGAATAGAGTTGTTCATAGTATTTTTTACAATCCTTTGTATTTCAGTGGAGTCTGTTGTTATTTCTCCTCTTTCCTTTCGGATTTTGTTTACTTGAATTCTCTTTCTTTGCTTAGCTAGAGTTTCATCAATCTTGTTTATTTTTTCAAAGAACTAGCTCTTGGTTTTGTTGATCTTTATTTTTGTTTCTTTGGTCTCTAGGTTTTTTATCTCCACTCTGATTTTTACTATTTCCTTCCTTCTGCTTACACTGGGTTTTTCTTGTTGCTCTCTTTCTAGCTCTTTGAGTTGTAGGGCTAGGTAATTTATTACCATTGTTTCTTGTTTTTTTGCAGTAGGCTTGTAGAGCTATGAACTTCCTTCTCAAGACTGCTTTCACTGTGTCCCATAGATTTTGGATTGTTGTGTTTTCATTGTCATTTGTTGCCATGATGTTTTTTATTTCTTCCTTGATCTCTCTGGTAACCCACTCATTGTTTAATAGTATGCTCTTTAGTCTCCATGTGTTTGATTTCTTTGGATTGTTTTTATTGTAGTTATTTCCAGTTTTATGAAACTGTGATCTGAGAAGATGCTTGATATGATTTTATCTTCTTGAATTTGAAGAGACTTTGCCTATGACCCAACATATGGTCTTTCTTTGAAAATGACCCATGTGCACTTGAGAAGAATTTATATTCTATTGCTTTGGAGTGAAATGTTCTGAAGATGTCAATTAATTCCATCTGGTGTAGTGAGTGATTTGGGATTGATGTTTCTTTACTTATTTTTTGTTTAGAGAATTTGTCCAATGGTGATAGTGGGATATTAAAGTCTCCTACTATGATTTTATTGGTGTCAATCTCTCCTTTAATATCCTCCAGGAATTTTTTAAATGTATTTGGGTGCTCCTGTATAGGATGCATATATGTTTATCAGAGTTACTTATTCTTGTTGGATTGCTCCCTTTAGTATTATGAAATGGCTTTCTTTATCTCTTGTTATGTCCTTCACTTTGAGATCTCATTTGTCAGATATAAGTATTGCTACCCCAGCTTTTTTTTCATTTCCATTTGCCTGAAAAGCTGTTTTCCATTTCTTCACCCTCAGTCAGTGTGCATCTCTTTTTCTGAGGTGGGTTTCTTGTAGACAGCAGATATATGGGTCATGTTTTCTTATCCAATCCATTATCCTATATTTTTTGATTAGAATATTTTATCCATTTATATTTAAAGTTATTATAGGTCCTTACTTGTTGCCATTATATCCTTTACCCCTATGTTCCTTCTTTGCTTTCTTTTTTTTTTTTTCTTTTTACAGCAGATCCTTTAGCATTTCTTACCATGCTAGTTTGGTGGTAATAAATTCCCTTCATCTTTTTTTGTCTCTAAAGCTCCTGATTTCATCTTCAGTTTTGATTGATAGCCTTGCTGAGTACAGTATTCTTGGATTCAGACCCTCCCTTTGCATGACTTTGTATATTTCATTCCATTCCCTTCTGGCCTGGAGTTTCTGCTGAGAAATCAGTTGCTAGTCTGATGGGGGTTCCTTTGTAGGTAACTTTCTGTCTCTCTCTGGCCATGTTAAGATTCTTACTTTGTCATTGGTGTTTGCCAGTTTAATTATAATGTGCATTGGCATCAGTTTTTGGGATTCATTTTGCTTGGCACTCTGTGAGCTTCTTGGATTTGTGTGGATTTTTTCTCCCCTATATGAGGGAAGTTTTCTGACATTATTTCTTCAAACAGGTTTTCTATTCCTTGCTCAGTTTCCTGTCTTTGTGGAACCCCTATTATGCTGATGTTTTTTTCATATTGTCCCAAAGTTCCCTTAGGCTCTCCTCCTGCTTTTTAATTTTTTTTTTCTAGAAGGTGCTCTATTTCTACCTTGTCTTCTAGCTCACTGATGTGGTATTCTGCTTCTTCTAGTCTATTTTTGATGCTTTCTATTGAGTTCTTTACATCAGTGACATCAGTTTTCATTTCCTCTTGGTTCTTTTTCATTTTCTCTTGGTTCTTACTCATATTGTTGAATTTGTCTTCCATTCTTTTCAGCCACTTTGACCATTTCTCTGAATTCTTTCTCTGGCAGGTTGCTTGCCTCCATTTCGTTTACTTCCTTTTATGGTGATGCCTACTTTTCTTTCATATGTGGGCTGTTTCTTTGTCTGCCCATGGTCTCTCTTCTCCGGGTGTCTGTCTATGTAGTTCTCTCTCTCCTTATCCAAGGAGAGCTGTGTGTGTAGAGCTCCTCTGAAGGTGTGTGTTTGTGCCAATTGGGGACTGGTGTCTGGGACTCACAGCTGTTTGGTGGGTGCCACAACGTAGCTTTTCAGATTTCTCTAAACATCCATTTTTCCCTTCAAAATGGCGTGGTCTCCGTGTCCGAGCTGTTGGCTCCAGGAGAAAAAATCCAGCAGTAGTGAGGGCCGCCTGGTCAGGGGATCCCCATCCAGGAATCCCCCATCTTCTCCTGGAGTAAAGTTGTCCCTTAACTCACCAATAAATGCTCCCAGTGCAACTCTCAGCTATTCTCTCTGTCTGCTCAGGGACAAGGCTTGGGACACATCTGTCTATTCCACCGCCATTTTTTCCCCCCTGAAAACCTTTTAAAAGGGAACTTGACAGCCCTAGCCGGTTTGACTCAGTGGATAGAGTGTCTGCCCATGGACTAAAGGGTCCCAGGTTTGATTTCGGCCAAGCGTACATGCCTGGATTGTGAGCTCAATCCCCCAATAAAATATAAATTTAGATGACAATAGAAGATAATTATTTTCAGCCAAAAATATATTACACAAATATTTCTTACACAGAAATGTATCTCATAGAGATTAACAATACTTAGTGTTTAAAATCAATCCCATGTAAACTGGTTTAGTTTTAAATGCTATAATTTTATGTATTCAAGAAGGAATATCCTCAATTAGTATACCTAAATGTATTGATTTTTTTTAGTTTTATTTTTTTAGCAGTATTTATTTTCCTAGAAATTTAATGAGCTTGGAGAAATTTGTTTTACTTATCAAGTTCTAAGCATTGTTGATGAGATTATTTATATCTATGTTAAAAAAGAGAAGAGGTTGTGATGTTTTGGCTTTATGTTCATTTTTGTTCTTATATCAAAAGAAAGCCCTTTACTTTTGAAGAGATTCTTAGATCTACTAATATCTATCTTAACAGAATGTCAGAATGTAAAATAAATAATGGATAAATGATGGCAACTAAAAAAAACCTAAGAAGTAATTTATGTATGTGGTATTGATAATGTACCTTCAAGTAACAAATTTTCTACCAAATACTTAAGCAGATTTTATTAATGAACAATTTTGGGCAGAGAGGAAATGCTTTAAAAAGTTTTCACATATATGAAATAATAATTTTCTTCGGTATATTCATAATTGGTAGATTAGGATGCACTGGGTATATTCTTGATCCATATTCCTTTAACCCATTGTGACATTCATCAAATGGTTGGCTGGAATTCATTTCATAATCTGGGACCTTGGAGCAGATTTTACCCCCTGTGCAAAGCTAATTGACCCAGATAAGAATTAAATCTGCTGTGTTCAGAAAGTAGAGCTAGCCAGGACAAATATATGTTAAGATATGAAATAATCACATCATTGCCATATGGAATATCATTTTTAAGACACATTTTCTCGATTGTGGAAGTAGAAAAATGTGTTCATGTAATTTGTTGCATTTTCACTAAAAATGGAGAAATAACTGTATGAGAAATAACTATACCACACATCCTTCAGTTGGAGTTATATTTGTTTTGCAAAGAATAGGGTTATTTTCTCTTGGTTTTCTTTTTTGTTTTTGTTAGGTAGGTACTTCGGGGTAGTTTGTTCAATACAATGTTTACAAAGATGTGCATATATTTTTGCTGAACCACTGGCCATTGATTTGGCACACTATGCATTCTGCTATATTACTAACATATTATTTAATGTTGCATGTTGCTTCAAATTATATTTCATCTGTTTTTTAGGGCATTTCCTCTGCCTTTGTGATCGATTCATTTAGGATCACAGTAAAGCAGATACTTTTGTATTGTTAAGGTCACCCACAGCTTCTACAATATTAGGCACTTTTATGTTTAGGAACTAGCTGTGCTCCATGACATTTAATATTCAGCCATAGTGCACAGGTTGTCCATTATGAACGATCTTAAATTCAGTTAATGTTAAAGCAGATTTTCTTCATTCTTATTAAATTTTCTTTGAAATGTTTTATAGCATTTGTAAAGTATTTTTAAATAGTGACATTTGGGCTAATATACATGTGGGAAATAATTTTGTTTAGGTCATCTTATATTTACATATTTACTTTATTGTCTTTTTTACAAATGAAATGGAGCTTATATTTATTTGTCTTAATTCAGGTTTTGAATTAATATTATTTTAGCAGTTTATTCTAAGAAAATTAAAACTTTGATGGAAGATAAGCTCAGGTGATCAGCACATTGATTCAGGAATACTTGGCATAGCAGTTCATTAACTATGTGTTAATTATCTATGATTACTCCTGAAAAGCAATAGTGGCTTCATCTTTTAGGTTGCTTCATTAAATCATTAATTTTCTCCGAGGTAACTAAGCCTGACATAATTAAGTCATCTCAGTCTCCACAGATTTTTATCTTCCCAGGATGTCAAGAATGCTGAGCTAGTTAATATAAGGCATTGTATCTTGTTCCCTGGATGTATTGACTTTATTTCTTATAATATTTATACTATTGTGGCTCATTTTAAAATTATATTTTAAAAATCTCACAAATGTATATATTTTCATTATGTACTGACTATTTCAGCTTCATTTGTATTTTCTGTGTAGTAAAACCCATTTATGTATTTAAACTACTTTTTACCAACAGTTCTTTGACTCCTGGCTACATAAAGCTGCTTCAGTTTATTCAGAAAATCATTTATGAGGAAGGATTTGATGGATCCAATCCCCAGGTATGAGTACCTTCAAACCCTTTTATAATCATGGATATAATTTTGTTTTCAAGCTCTCTAGGGCTACACCCAGAACAATCGACAATGAACAAGCTGTTTCCAAGCACAGGAGATGTAAATAAGCAGAGCACAGCAGCCTTAGTTTGCCTAGTGATGTATTCAGAGTCTTAGCTGTGTTCTTAGTGAATGCACATAAGATGTACACATTCAGTGTCAACATGAATTATTGTAAAATATATCTTTAAAACACCTAGATTTAATAGGTAGCCACATTTTGAAAATTATTCTTAAGTCTACAAGTATTGTACTTTCCCATCTAAATTTTTATATTTCTGTCAATAAGGCCTTAATTTCAAATTACCTTATCAGTAGGAGTTCATTATTTTACAATTTTATCTTTATTACAGAATACTACAGGTTGTCTCAGTGAATAAAAAGGCATTTTTACTTGTTGTATTAAAATATTTTATAAGTATTTTTCTGTAGCTCTTTTTAAAAAAATTTCTCTGAATTACCACTATTAAAGATGTTCCAGTTAGTTTAATTTAAACAAAATAAGGGAAATTTTATTTCTACATATTGTGCCACTCTGAATTCTTCCTCAGTGATTTTAATTGCTATAGCTGTTAAAAGATTTGCATTTCATTTATGTTATTTTAGCAGAATTATTTCCAAAGAGCCATTATTTTTATTAAAGAAGACAAAGAAGCCAAGAGTCTTACTTGTAGCATTGTCAACTATACTTGCTCTTAATTCATTGATTTAAAAAATATTATTACTGACCTGACTACATAGTTAACACTGTCCAAGGCAAAATAAATAATTTTTTAAAATTTGTTCTAATCGCCAGTTTAATAGCAGGTTGAAAATAGTATGTGTGTGTGTAGTGAAACACATTCATTTATAGATGGTTTTCTGTGTATGTTACAATTTTTGTGGTGCTCCTTGGTATTTACTACAATTTTGTTAGCTCATTATTGCTCCATTTTTGGTCCTAGTTAAGATTTATGGGCACCATGTCTTCTCTTCGGTGGTAGTGCCTTTCTGAAGAGGTAAATTGGTCCCTGACAGACACCTCTCCCCACTCGCTGTGGTAACTATGGAAACAGGCATGTCATAACAGTTCCTATGGTACAGTGTGCAGAGCTGCTGCTCTTGTAGGATGATGACACATCTTCTAAGACTAAGACATTTTTTTAATCAAATGCAATACCAAAAAGATACACACTTACATGTAAAGATACATACACATACACACACACACACACACACACACATACTATTCAGACAACCATTAATAAAGCTGTTATTGGAATGGAATGAAAGGTTTATTTTCCTGGTTGTTTATTTCAATGTGAAAACACCATTTTCAATTAACAATATTTTATTTCATAAATGTTGATAGAAAGCGAACAGTAGCTGTTTTCGCTCTCTGAACCAGAGATTCTGTAACTATTACCTTTCATAAAGGTGAATGGGGTTGAGGTAGACATTTCTATGGTAAATACTAAGAATGCTAAAAAATTTTTAATTAAATAAAAATATACCAATAAGTCATTTAAAACTATATTTCTAACTTTATTGGAATGAAAATATAGTTAAAGAATTTCCATATTGTTAAGTTATGGATTGCATCATTTGCTAAATTCACAAGTCTGTCCCAGAAACTTCTTAAGAAAACTGCTTTTTGAAGAAGTTTTCATCTTATGTTTTTTTTTTCCTGAACTTAGATGAGTTCAGAAAGTCATAACAGTGCATCTGTCAGTCACTACTTAAAAAAATATTATTCCTGCATCAAAATAATATTTTGATAATGAAATAAATCCTGTTTTTTTTAAAAAAGTTTTCATCTTATGTTCTTTTATCACTCCATTTTCAACTAAACTGAAATAGTTGGAGGCAGCATATAGAAATAGACTGTAAGAAGCATAATATTATATACTATTATATAGCTTACCTGTAAAGTAAAAGGTATCCCATTAAGTTAACAAAACTTAATGTGTTTACCTCTCATCCACTTTCCTTTAGAAAAAACAGAAAAACATTTTACGAATAGGAATCCAGAGTCTTGGTTCACCTTTGTGGGGAGATGACGTCTGCTGTACAGAAAACTGTGACAGTAGTCACAGCCTTACAAAATTCCTCTACGTTCTCCGTGGTCTTCTGCGCACTTCTCTTTCAGCCTGCATCATCACTGTGCCAACCCATTGCATCCAGGTCAGAACTTTTCAAAACCAATTTCTCCTAATTAGTGATCCGTAGTAAAGAGCAAAATGCAGTTGCTTTAGGAGTCTGATAAATTATTTCCACATGTCTTTCACTAAGTTTTTTTCTTTGCTTTCTTGTGAACTTGCTAGATCATTGTGATGTGAGGTTGATTTTGATCTTTTAATTAACCATAAACTGATCTGAACATAGGTCTTGAAGAAATATTTGTAGACCTATGTGAATAGCAGCATAACTACAAAATGTGGAAGCAAATTAAGTATTCATCAACACATGAGCAGATAAGCAAAATGTATCTTATATTTTAATGGAATATTATTCACCTTAAAAAGGAAGGAAATTTTGGCATATGCTACAACATGAATGAATCTTGAGGACATTATGTTAAGTAAACTTTGTTCACAAGAAGATACTGTGATTCCATTAATATGAGGTAGTTAGAATAGTCAAAATCATAGACAGAAAGTAATGTGGTGGTTGACAGGGACTGCAGGGCGGTGGGAGTGGGGTTTTATGACTTAAAGGATACAAAGGTTTTGCCTGGCCAGTGTGGCTCAATGGTTGAGCATTGACCTATGAACTGAGGTTCCAGTTTGATTCCTGGTCAGAGTACATGCCCAGGTTGCATCCCCAGTGGGGGAGGAGGGATGCAGGAGGCAGCCTATCAGTGATTCTCTCTCATGTTTGATGTTTCCATCTCTGTCTTTTTCTCTTCCTCTCTGAAATCAATAAAAATATCCTATATAATAAGAGAGGAATATGCTAGACTGACCGCGAAACAACTGGATCGCGAATCTGTAGGAGGGTGGGGCAGAAAACTACAAGTAGGTGGCGGAGAGCTACAGGATGGAGCAGGGCAGCAAGCAAGCAGGAGGCAGAGAGCTACATGAGAGGGCAGGGCAGCAAGCTATAAGGAGGTAGGGGGGAAATACAGGAGGGCTGCACGGATTCATGCGCAGGGCTAGTATTTTAATAAATAAAGGATACAGAGTTTCAGTTTTACAAGATGAAAAGAGTTCTGAAGATGGTGTGATAGCAGCACGTTGTGAACATAATACCAATGAACAGCACACTTAAAAATGGACAAGATGCTAAATTTTATGTTATTTTTTTTCTAATTCACATACTAAAATATTTTAATTCAAAATGGCTTAGTTTTATAACAGAAGCTTTGTTTTATTTTGCTGTATTTCTCTAGGAAATAGTAAAAATAACAATAATGGTAGCAGCTCAAGATATTGAAATATCATTTCTTGGTCATTTGAAAAATATAACATCACTGAGTTATACAGATCTTCCAAACAGTTATACATTTCATTATACAATATCAAACAATCACATTGATTACTATCATCACTATCCACAATCTTGTATGTGTTGTGAGGTTATTTTTATCATTACTTTTCTATTGTGAAGAATATGCCATAAATTCTTTATCTTTTCACTTATTGAAGGACATTTGACTTGTTTCGAGATTGATGCTATTATGAAGCAGCTGTGACCATTCATTTAGAGGTCTTTGTGCAGATATATATATATATTTTAGTCCCTCTAATAATCACATCTCTCTAAAACTGGATCACGGATCTGCAGGAGAGTGGGACAGCGAACAACAAGCAGGCAGCAGAGAGCTACAGGAGGAGGCAGGGCAGCAGTTCATGTGAATTGTTATGATCGTCGTAATTTGCATTTCCTGGATAACTAAGAATACTGACCATCTTTTCATGTGCTTGCTAAGTCTTTTGGCCTTTTTTTTTTTTTTTTTTTTTTTTTTTTTAATAATAGCCCTGTGCACGAATCTGTGCACCAGTAGCTCTCTGCAGGGCCTAGCTGCTCCACGCCTGCTGCCCAGAGGCTCTCCGCAGCCCAGAGGCCCATCCTCAGCCAAGCACAGAACACTTGCCTCATCGCCGGTGCAACAATACAAGTGTTTCCCCCCACATCCCTGGCTGATCCGTGCCTGCTGCCCAGAGGCGCTCCACCAGGCCACTCACACTGCCGGCTCTCAGCGGCCACGCCCACCCCTCTGGGGGACTCCGGCAGAGCTAAGAGAACTGGGCACCGCCATCTTGTGGCTATGGGTGCCACCATCTTTGTAATGGAGTGATGGTTAATTTGCATATTACTCTTTTATTAGATAGGATTATCAAATTTTAAAATTGCTTATTTATTTTAGGTAAACCTCTGCAGTAGTTTTTTTCTGTCTGTGATTTGTCTTTTCTATTTTCTTAACAGTATCTCTAAAGAGCTGAAGTTTTTAATCTTGATAAAGTTTAATTTATCTATATTTTTAATGGCTAGTGGTTTCTCTTCCCATTTCTTTCATCTTACCAGTCTTTGTCCTCTACCAATCTTTTTTTATGTATGTTTTCTTCTCAAACTTTCGTAGTCTTATCTTTTCAAATAAACCAATGTATTCCAATTTGAATCTTTTACACTTTAGTTTGTATTCTCAAACAACTTTTGGCTTATTAGTTAACATCCTAATTATATGTTAACTCACATTATATTCACTAGTTTTCTTTATTAGTAGTACTTTTTACCAAAGTACTCATTGTCTACCTCAAACATGTGATTTCATGTAATCTTATATGTATAACTAATATATTGTAGGCTCTGTAAAGGCAGGACCACATATTTGTAATTTTCCTTTTACCTAGCATAGGGCTATGATAATAATAAATTATTAAGTGAAATAAAGTATAAAAATTTCTAGCACAATACCTAGATTTTTTTTTGTATTTTCAATAAATGTTAAAAGAATATTGATTGTTACTTGGAAATTTATTTCTAATACTTGATTGTTAAAACTTGAATCTTTATTTAAATTTATGTGATTTTGGTATCTTTGTTCAAACCCTATATATAAATGGCAAGTTTATTAAAATGTCATTAATTATTTGTAGTTTCAAGTCCTATGACCAAAGAGTTCAGCATAAAAAAGAAATGAATTTTGACTCCTTGGTTAGTAGAATCCTCCTATACATTAAAAAGGTAATATGCAAATTGACCCTCACATCTTCACAAGATGGCTGCCTATGACCAGGCCAGCAGGGAAATTAGTGAGGGACGACCACATGACTGAACAATCAGGCTGCATGGGGCGACCAGGCTGGCAGGAGGATTAGTGAGGGATGATCAAATATTATTGAATAAGCAGGCTGCGTGGGCGACCAGGCCAGCAGGGGGGTTAGTGCGGGATGACCAAACAACTGAACAGCAGGCTGCATGGGGTGACCAGGCTGGCAGGGGGGCCATGGAGTGACCAGACCAGTGGGGCGGGGAGTAGTTGGGGGCAACCAGGCCAGCAGGGGGTGCAGTTGGGGGTGACCAGGCTGCGGGGGGGCAGTTTGGGGCAATTAGGCTGGTGGGGGGGCAGTAATTGGGAGCTACAAGACTGGCAGCAGGGTCAGTTAGGGGCAACCAGGCCAGCAGAGGGGGTGCAGTTAGGGGTAACCAGGCCAGGTGGGCAGTTTGGGGCATTTAGGCTAGTTGGGGGGCAGTGAGGGGCAACTAGACTGGTGGGGAGGGGCAGTTGGGGGTTACCAGGCTGGCAGGGGGGCAGTTAGGAGCGACCAGGCAGGCAAGCAGGTAAATGATTAGGGGCCAGTGGTCCAAGATTGTGAGAGGGATGTCGGACCTAAACCAGCAGTTGGACATCCCCCAAGGGGTCCCAGAATGGACAGGGTGTAGGCTGGGCTGAGGGAATTTCTGCACTCCAACCCCCCTGCTGCCCATGCAGGAAGTTTGTGCACTAGGCCTCTAGTTTATAACAATCATAAGAGGGTAACTGTTTTTCTTTAAGGGCTTTTCATAGACTGTGCTTGAACCTAACCTACTATTATGAGTTTAAAATCACACAAATATTATAGGGAAACTTTTCTCTAATCATCTTAGACATTGTACATTGTTTGCATTGTTAATGATGTTAAATCATGATAAAGTTTATGCTTTAATAATAGTTTGGTCAGATTTAATGAGTTTCTTGACTATGATGATGAATGAACCTGGAACAGACCTGTCAGATGCTAGTAAAAATACTGGAACTCATACTACTACTACAACTATGCTATTGCTACAAATATTTATCAGGCACACACTACATGCCAGGTACTATACAAGTATTATGTCCTTGAATCTTCACCTCAGCCCTTACCTCTTTTTTTACAAGGTAACACAGTTAATATGTGGCAAGCTAGTCATGTCCTAACTCATGTCTTTCTCTGACTCCAAACTCCACCCTCTTTACTGTTAAGTTATATAGCTTCCCTAAGCATCACAAAATCTCTGCAAGATAGGTGCAATGCCAATTGCAAAGAAGATTAAACTGAAGTGATTCTCTAAAGCCACACCTCTATTACACCTTTAAAGCTAGTATCCAATTCAGATCTGCTTAATACTTTCTTCTCTGTCGCATTACATCCCATGAGTCTTGAATTATTAACTACCTGTGATAGCAGTAACTTTCCATTAGGAAAAAAAATTGTTCTAAGGTAACATTGCTATTATTCATTTTTGTTTTGTTTTTTTTTTCAATAATCACCTGAGGATATTTTTTTATTGGTTTTTAGAGAGAGTAGAAGAGAGAGGGAAAGACAGAGAAATATCGATGTGAGAGAAACACATCGATTGGTTATCTCCTTCTCCAACCCTGACCAGGGCCCAGGCCGAGAAGGAACCTGTAACCGATGTAGGTGCCCTTGACTGGAATCAAACCCGGGACCCTTCAGTCTGCAGACAGATACTCTGTTCACAGAGCCAAACCTGCTAGGGCAATGGTCGGCAAACTCAATAGCAACAGTACGATTGAAATTTCTTTTGAAAGCCAAATTTTTTAAACTTAAACTTCTTCTAATGCCACTTCTTCAAAATAGACTACCTCAGGCTGTGGTATTTTGTGGAAGAGCCACAGTCAAGAGGCCAAAGAGCCACATGTGGCTCGAAAGCCGCAGTTTGCCAACTACGGGGCTAGGGCTTACTCAGTATTTTTAAAGAAAAAATCATCATTGTAAAATCTTTAAAAATTACTACATGTGAAAGATTAAATGAAGAGTTACATTCTAGACAAGGGAGGAAAAAAAGATGGAAGCCTTTTTCCTTACATATAATTTCAAGAAAAGAAAAAGTTATGAAATAAATATGTGTGTGTGTGTTTTATGTATTCCAAAGGTACCTATGCAAAGCAAGAGAAAAGTAAGAAACATTTTTCAAAAGCCATTTTAGGGTTGATCATCTTTATTACTTAGAGACCCCAAACCCATTGTGAATGTTTGTGACACTGCTTCCTCTAGCCCCAGTGTAAGGGACAAACAGTAATAGGATCAAACTATAGGCACGGTGCACAAAATTCATGCAGGGGGCTCAGCCCTCGCTGACATGGCAGCTTGCCTTGGCCCTCACAGCCCTGGCTTTGTCTGAAAGGTCATCTGGAAGACGTCCAGAAGTCATTCAGCTATCCGGTCTAATTATTATCGATGGCCTCAAGTCATCCTATCTCATCAGTGATTAAAAGATTTAGATGATAAGGTGGACTGGATATCTGCATATCAGTATTGAAATTTTGAAAATTTATAGACATGTTTAAATCCTTATATAACTGGAAGAGATATAGATTAAATTTTTGCTTTTGAAAATACCAGTAAAGAGACTACTTTGAAATGGAAATAGAAAAATATAGGGTCAGACTTTGATGACTGCCACTTCCCTAGACAATTTTGCCTATTATAATATAGTAGTAGTATTCTGAGCTATAAAAAGCAAATCATTTCTTTGCTCTTTGAATACGACACCTAACCATATATTTGTTTTTATCAAAACTAGGGGCCCAGTGCATTAATTTGTGCACCTTGAAAGGAATTGTGGGCCTTGAGGCTGCACTGGGCACAGCAGTGGATCTCGGCCCATCCTCTGCACCCTCACCCGGCCCCTCCCACTGAGGCCCCTGATCCCTGTGTGCCAGCAGCCCTGCTTCTGCTGATGGCACTGGCCTCACTCATACCTGTTGACAGCGCTGAGGGATCAGAACCAGCGCTGGGTACCGGCAGTGGGTGCTAGTGGCAGCTCCGGTGCCAGCTGCAGGTGTGAGCGGGGCCGACGCCAGCAGTTTGTATGAGCACCGGGTGAGACTGTGGCACACCAGAGCAAAGAATTTTCAGTAACCACTAGATGCTCGCCCTGAAGACAGCGACTGGTGTCCCACCTTGGTCTGGCTCACCTGCTCTACCATCCAGCCATGGCCGATGTGTGCCATGTTCTGTGTTCTGCCGCCTGCTGCTCACTCCCACCATGTTCTGTGCTCACCCCTTGGTGGTTAGCGCACGTCATAGTGATCTGTTTTTCGGTTGTTCCGTTGTTCGCTCTATTTGCATATTAGCCTTTTATTATATAGGCTATTTAGGAAAAAATACAAAACTTAATAGTTTTCTTAGACCAGTTATGATATAAATAGTGGATAACCCTAACTCTGAAAGACTGGTAAGGAAAAATCACAACATTTAGTCTAAAGAAAGAGACTCAGAAGCAGTATGTTTACACTATTTTTAAAATCATACATCAACTTTATCTCTACTCTAACCAGTGCCATCCCTGCCAACTCCAAGTCAGGTTTAAATGGTGATTAATTTACTGAGGGAATTTAGCTTATTCATTCATCAAATAATTTATTGCAGGCACTGTTTTAGGTACCTATGGAGTTATAGTATGAACAAGACAAAGTCTCTATCCTGTGGAGCTTTTTTAGCAGTGTAAAAAGATAACATGGATGGAGCAGAAAATTAGTATATACAGTATAGCTATTTGCACACTTGAGCTTAGGATTTGATAGTAAGGTGGTGGTCTCTTGCAGAAAACAGAAATGTAGTTTAATATCCTTGGAAATTTTGTCATATAATTAAAAACCTATACATAATAATAGAGTTGTGATACTTTTATTTGAATATGTAATATAGGGTAACACCAGCTTTAAAGTTTTATAAAATAGCTATATCTCTTAGACTAGTAAAACAGCCAATCGTTGCTCTTTAGTTATTAGCATTCTGTCAGACTTGTACAGTAATGATTAGTTACCCTTTATTGTACTTTTGGCATGCTTCCCATGTTTAATTTTATTGTAGGAAAGGAACACATAGTTAAGGAAATTAAAAAGAGGATAAAAGTTAAAGTAAGGAAAATAATGAAATAGAGTCAAAACTAACTTTAACTTATTGATATTAATAAGACTTTTGCAAGTAGAATGAAAAAGAATAATTTTTAAATTTATATTCAGCCTCACAACTTTGAGCTTGAATTTGTTTTTTACTTCTTTGGGCTTAAAGATTGTCTCTATAACAGCACAGGAAAAAGTAACAAGCATATGTTGAAACAAAAGTATAAAAATAAATTCTAAGTATCTGTTAAGAAAACCCTCAAATTAGTCATTATATATATCTTAAGTATATATATAGCCCTAAACAATTTCCCTGTGAAGTAGTAGTATTGCTCATATTGTCTCTTTCTAGAATATAGTTTTAGTATCTGCCCAAAGACGTTGCATTCAAAATGTATGTGAAAATAGCCAAGATAAGCACAGACTTTGTTACGTGCTGAACTGTGGATTTAAGTGTCATTCGAAGGAGCAGAACTATGGACGGCTCCCCTATATTCCAGCATTACTCCGTTCCCAGATCCCTGCTGTGTAGTTGTTCTACTCGCCAAGAAGCCTGTTAAAGAGCCCCCCAGAGCATGTGTACAGCCCTCCATGTTAATAGTTAATTGGTGAGGATGGCAAGATGAGAGGACAGCCGAACATGTGGTCTCTCAGACTCAAGCAGTAGACAGACCTTTAGTTATAATAACAGCAGCTGCTCACATTCTCACAACTCAACTGTTCAAAACTGTTGTCAAGTGAAGGTTGTGGATTGTGGGGGAGAAGGGTGGAAGGAAAGTTTACTTCTAAGAAAAAGAACTACAAAACTGCCTTGAAACTCTTATGACATATTATCTTATGTATGAGAATATTATTTCAACTTTTTAAAACTTAAGTATAAACTTCTATATGAAATTTCTATATTTCCGCTACATTGGACATTCTGTTGCTTTTCCCCCCATTTGCTTTGAGAAACAAATGTTTGTGTACCCTTGAAATTTTTTAAAAAATTATATTTTTCAACTGTAGTTGACATACAATATTATATTAGTTTTAGGTGTACAACATACTAATTAGACATTTATATAACTTATGAAGTAACAAGGTGTTATATGCTAAGTGAAATAAGTCAGACAGTTTGAAAGTTTTTAATGAGGTGGTGTTTTTCTTTTATATCTTTGAAACAATTACAGTAGGATACTGTTTGATATCCGTATCTAGCAAGATATAAAACTGTGATTTTTTTGGTCTTAAAAATAAGAACTAGCTTACTGTTAGTGAATTTGTAGTCCAGCTTCAAGTTATACAAACATTTTGTGTCTTCTAAATTAATTTTATTTTTAATTCCCAGTGACAGTTGTGTACTTAGAAAAAAAATGGTGACTGATAACATTTATTCTTTTTTGGAAATAAAAACTGAATTTTATACCTTAATTTGATTTCATTAGCAAGATGATCAGAAAATACATTTCCCTATTTTAAGCATTTTATTTATATAATCTATGACAGGTTGTTGTTCTTGGGTTTGTATTTTTTATTGATTATTATCTGAAAATGTCAGGGAATATTGAAGCTCTTACAATTATAGTTAAAACAGGGAAAACTTTTTTAAATACCTTTCTCATGGTTTTCTATTCCGAAGAAAATTTACTTTTTATTTTTGCTAATCTATTCTGTCATCGTCTATACTTTTAGGAAATTATAAACATAAACAACCTATTAAATTTCCCCTTAACTATAACAACACAGGAAAGTAACCTTCTTTGACATTATTGATAATAAGATATGAAATAACATTTTCTCATTCTAGAATAATTTTAAGTATTATCAACATTTAATGCATTTGGGCACAGAACATTAGTTGGTAAACTATTTAAAGTTTCTTTTGGTCATAACATTTCAGATTTTAAACTGGGCTGTAACATATCTTCATTGGTCATCATTGGCACTTGGTCGGTTAATAGCCTTATTAAGTTTTTATTATATAACTAGTGTTTTTCAATAATTTGTCCTGCAGAACTCCTCCCATCCTCCCTCCAGCTATCTTATTGAAGAAAACTGTTACCACCAGCATGTTAGTTTATACTTAGGAGAACTTCTTTCCTAAAGAAAACAAGAAGAAAGGCCTTATTATAATGTCTCTTGAAAATTGAATAAGGTTTTATTTAGTGTGTTATTTTAATTTATATACAGTATTTTCAAATTAATCTTCTACAATATTAATTATATTATAGCTTTGAACCCACTGAAGTAAATGATACAGTGTCTTTCAACATAGAGAAATTCAGAACAAACCTTTTCGCATCCGTAAATTTTTATGTTCATGCTGAGTGTTTTAGCAGCTAAACTCCAAGTCAAGTAATGAACTGCTTTAGAACCAACCATTAATATGGGATTATGAAATGTGGACTACAGTGGCCTTCTGAATTTCTCTCAATGTGAAATCTTTTATTATTAAAACTAGAACTATGGTCAATTGCATGGTGAAGAAACAACAGTCCTTTGTGAGTTCATAACTATAACATTTTGGAAAATGTTTAATTGTTGATATGAATTATCATTATAGGAAAGGATAACACTATCTCTGTTGTGTAACTTAATCTATTTAAATGGTCTTTTTAAATATAATGAAAATATTTAAGGATGAAAATTACAGGTTTAATCTCTTGATCATAACTATCATTACCAAAGGATAAAATTAGACATCCTTTTTCATGAATTCCTTTTAAGAAAATGATATTCTCAACTGAGAATCTGCCTTTAATTTTTCCAGCTCTCTCAACTACTCTGAAATAGATTGTAAGAAATTGACTTTAAAAAGTTTTTAAAGAAGCAATGTTAAAAAATGAAATGAATCATATTAATAACTATTTTAACTACACACCATATTTGTCAAATTCTAGTTCCTAAAAATTTAGTAGCTTCATGTGAGTCTAATGAGTTGTAAATAAAATCAGTTTTTCTTTGCAATAACAAATAGAACTTTATTTCAGCTCTGCTGCTTCAGGCTTGGGATCTATGTTTTTATAGCTGCAGTGTTTCTTCTCATCATATCATGTGTCTACTATCTGATATATTTTTTAAATCTAACCTTAACTTATATGCATTATACATGCATATCTAATTTACTTTCTTTGTCAAGAATATTTGAAACTTTTACATAAATTTCAAATTATAAATAAGTTTCTGTCTATATATAGAGCATTAGTAACAGTACATGTATCATTTTACCTTAGTGAAAATATGCATATGAAATAAGAGTAGGTTATTTTAAATTGTCAATATGATAAATGTGCATCTTTAAAAGAAAAAAAATGACCATTTAGAAACCTTTTGTTAATCGAAGCAAAGCATATTCGGTAAGCCATAGAAAGAAAAGATTTTTTAATGGTTTTTTGTTTTCACTAAAATAATTTTGTGATGTTATAGTACACATTGCAGTTCATACTATAGTTCCTTTTAGTGATTACGGTTGTTAAAGTATTATTTAGAGCCAAAATTTTCAAACAGATCAACGATAGGAATAGGGAAATGTCTCATCACAGTATGGAGATTGAGTCATCTGTTTGGGCATATGGAATCTTTGGCTGCTGGACGGCATAGTCTTTATAATGCCCAGTGTCCAGGCATGGGCACAACTGTTCTGGGAGCGGAATCAGGGAGGGACCTCTGTGTTTAGTGCACTAGAACATGGTAGGAGAAAAAAGCAGGGAGGGACTTTAACATTTTCGTTACAGGCTGTCCTCTACTCCATCGCCTTTCATGTACAGACAAGAAATACAACTTCATGTAATTTTGCATTTATTTTACAGATGATATTACTAAGCGTTTTATCTTTAGTGTTACAAGCTATCTGAAAAATACCCATGAAAAAGTATAGATTTATTTCTATTTATATACTTGGATGCGTACTTTCTCATAAAAAAAGATGACTGTCTTCAAGACAGGATGACACTTATTTCTTCGTGTTGAGACAAAACGTGTTTGTAACAAATTATAATTAAAAATTGTTTAAGTATCAGGTCATCTATTATATCCTAACATTATGTTGTAACCCTTTGCTATTAATTACATTATTATTACTATATAAAGAGTCCCTGCTTCTTTAATAATGTTTTCACACTCTATGTAGTTAATCTTTAATGTGGGGAGGACAGGGAAGAGATTAAATTAGCCTTGTAACCTCTTTCTCTTCTAGGCTGATGATGGAAAGTAAAAGCTCATAGCTACAAAATGTAACACTTAGAATTAATATTTAATTATATTAGCAAATTGTACACTCTGGCTGAAAGCTTCCAAAGAGTTGTTAGTGCCACAATTGACCTACAGGTTTAGTAATAACTCACTTCTAGAAGCAAGTGCCAGTTCAGCATAGTAGAGCCACTGTAAGGAAGTCCTGAGAGATTAAAATCAGCAAACCAAATGGCAGGCAGGGATTCCTGGGATGGAGCCTTCTGGAAAGCTGGGAGCTGGAATAGCTTTTAAGCCAGGATTCAGATGAGAACAGTGGGTGAAAAAGCTGATCCCTCCTGTTCTGGGAGCTTCTGGTTGTAGTCCAAAATCTTAGAACAGATTTTTACTAAATGTTTTTGCTGAAGCTATTAACTTACATTGAAAATCAAGTATTGAATAATTTTTCTGTGAAATTTAACAAATGTTTGTGTACACATCGGTTCTTAATTTCTTACATATTAGTACATAATATCTGTAAACTCAGATCATTAGATTATCAGATAAGTTTGGCGCTGTACATCTATGCTCTTTTGCTGTGACATGCTGTTTCCTTGTTCCCTGTATAGTTGATTTATATGGTTCATTTCTATATTATTTCATTACGGGGCATTATGCAGAGCTAGAGAAAGAGATTCTGAAGTCTTCAGCCCAAGATTCTTTTTTCCTTAAAGAAAGTATATATATTGAAAAATATAACTTGATCTTTAACTTTAAAGACCTTATATTATAAAAGCAGTGCTACATTTGCTTATTTTTATGATGCAATTAAATTACAAGATAAATAATTGGATCTCCTGGTGAAACACTGGATCCTTATATTTCTGACGAGTTAATCTGGTGAAAAATAAAGTACCATGAGTTTGAAAATGTGCAAACACAGAAAAGCCAGCTGAAGAAGGAATACCTTACATAATTTATTGGTTATATCTTAAATAATTAAAGGAAAGCTCGTCATTAGTTAAAAATTCAAGCAGGTGAGAGCCTTGCCAGCAGAGGGAGTAGTCCTGTCTTCCGTCAGGTTCCCATCATTTTCCCACCTGCCTCAGCTTTTTCCCAGCCAGTTTCCCATCTGGACCTGGCTCTGTCAGCCTGTTCCTGATGACAGGCTATAATTTTATACTCAATATGGGATTATTCTAAGCTGATTTTAAACTTTACTATCTTTAACCTACCACTGCATCACGAACATCAGCTGGATGCTCTGTTTGATATTTGGATATCTGCGATTGTTTTTCCGGGCAGGGTATGTGTGAGCTTTTGGACATCTGTGAATGGCATTTTAAAGATTTCAAGAGTAAAGTAATAAGCAACAAATTTCTGATTTAGGAAGTTATACCTTAAAACATTTTTAAGCCAAAAATAACAAATAAAAATATGAAACTAGAATATGTATAGTTTATGAAAATGCCTAAAATTAATTTAAAATATCAGACTTTATTCTATTTAGCCTATTCATTGCAGTATTTTGTTCATCCCATTTTATAAGCGTTTTAAGAATGTAAGATTGTATAAATGTTTTATAAAATAAAACTTACAAAGAAAACTGATATAAATGTTCTGCAAAGCATATAATGCTTGAGGCCAATGTAAATGTAAGTAATGTTTTTGAAAGTGATCTTTTAAAAATGCTTATTTTAAAGAGCCAACGTTTTCATATCAAATTTACAATACCAAGTATTTGATCAGATAAGAGACACAACAATGTGCCTCCATTGCTTAATCCTAGCAAAATTTGGCAACTTAGCAATTTCTTTTACCCTTGAGTTTAAGTATATTTACCATTAGTTCCTTTGTAGATATGTTCTAAGCATTAGAAAATGGAATCAATGTGTTTGTTTTGTGATTTCCCTACGTGAATGGCAGCTTACCAAAGTTTTCTATATTTTAAAACTGTGTATGACTTTGATTAAAGCTCAATGTTAAATGTGGAAAGATTTAATTTAATACCTTCCTTAAGGTATTAATATTATTATTAATATTACAAATATGTACTAATATAATTTTATTTAATACAAGTATATTCTTCCTTAAAGTATTTGAACAGCATTATTTTTCCCACTATCAAATTTTTTAAATAAAATAAAAATCAAATTCACAGAAATAAGTGATAACTCTGAGCAAGAAAAGGTTTACAAAAAAATTACAAACAGTAAAAATAATTTTGTTATGTCATAGTCTCTATTTCTATAGGATGAAGAACTTAGTAAGTATAGGAAAACTAATACGCCATTTAAAAATCTCTAGATTTATCCTTTTATCCAAGTTTATTTTTTTAACTACATGACAAAACATACACGTTAGTCTGATTGTATTCCTGTGCATATTATTTTTCAGAAAATGTTATAATTTGAGTTGTTGAGTACACACACACACACACACACACACACACACACGCACGCACACATCATGTAATGTAATAGGGTCAAAAATTAAGCAACTTAAATATTTCTTTAACTTTTCAACGTTAACTTACTCATGCTTTTGTGCTATGTATCCCAAATTGGATGTGTGTGCCATACTCATTGGGGACTTTGCCCTTCATACTGTGTGTGCTGTCTTTTCTATTTGAGTAATACAAGGACTTAACTCTTATTTAAGCCATTGCATGAATGCTTTATGTTATTTGGTTTATTCCTTTCAAGCTTCTTGATAGTTAAGTGATTAGTTAATTAATTTTTAACTCTCTTGTTAATTTTTTTCCCAGGAAGTATGTTTGTTTTGTTATGTACTAAATCTTTTATATTGTTGAGGTCCAAGAAAGTTTAAGGTCTGGGGTATTCTGATTGTTACTTGGCTGCTCTAAATATGTATCTGAACTATTTCTATTAAAAAATAGAGGGAGCTTTATATGGCAGTAGTTGAATTTTTATCTCTTAACAAAGTTCATGGTGTTGGCTTAATGAGTTTTTAATTGAAAGAGAACATTGAATTAATCTTCCTTTATTTAAAATCCATTTAGTGAATTTGGTGTGTCCTAGTAAAAAGTGGTTACCATTCTATAAAAGCAAACAGGAGGCATATTATCAAACCAAAACAGTAACAATCAAAACAAGATCTCAAGTTTTTGTGAAATGGGACTTGAAAGTAGACAACTGGGCAACCTGATTTGCCTTTTTATTTGTAAGAGCATTGACATAATTTAAACTTAAATAATTAATTAAGAAATTACACTACAACAGAATATTTTAAGAGCCTTTTATGTAACTTAAAACAATGCTATTTGAGTCTGGCAGCAAACTCTTAAAAGTCCTGGACACTGGCTCTCTTCTCTCCTGGCTTCCCTCCTAGTCATGTCTTGGCTACTATTCAGAGCTGACAACTTTCACCTAGGAGCGAAGAGAGATCTGTCTAATATAAGAAGGATTTTTGAGCCATCCTAGACTTTCACATCCAGATGGGCAAGGAGGAGGGATGTCAGTGTCATTGTACATGCCTGGGTGATGTCATTATGCCATGCATTCAGTATAATCATTAATTTTCTCATACTGGTGAATCCCAAATGTCCTTATTCAAGTGTTCCTTATTGGAAATTGTAAAGTAACAAGTTCGACATTTTAAAAAGTTACATTC
This sequence comes from Lasiurus cinereus, assembly GCA_011751065.1. Lineage (NCBI taxonomy): Eukaryota > Metazoa > Chordata > Mammalia > Chiroptera > Vespertilionidae > Lasiurus > Lasiurus cinereus. The sequence continues at coordinate 17,274,349 of JAAGEH010000043.1, read as the reverse complement.
AAATGTATGCCTGAGTAATTGATGAATATATCTTTGCTTCTCCATTTTCAACTACATATACTGTAGGCCAAGAGATGTATGTTGGCTAATCACATAAAAACTCTTAGAATCTATTAAGATGAGAATGTGAAAGTGCTAGTGTTGAGGCCTCTGCTCAGATCCTTATGCTAAAGCTTTCTGAGCGTTGCGGGTTATATTATGACAATTTATTGTCCACAGTGTACTAGTATTCCTCCTAAAGTACATTGTGATTAGTATTTTTTACAAGCATTAATTTTAGATTCTTTCAAGTAAATTCACCTACCTTTCATCTAAAAGACCATTTGGTATTAATATTATAATTTGAAAGACCTTTTGACAACAGTGGTTTTAAGGTATGATTACATCAGTAGACCTTACTCTTTATGAATCATGAAAGTACAGAAGTAATCTGTAACACAATTTTAACTTTTTTAAAAAATATGTACATTTACATACCCAAATATCTTTCATGCTTTTACAAATAATTGGAAGATTATATATCTTTAATTACAATAAAGTGGGGCTCTTTGACGTTATGTAATTTCCAGTGTTTTTGATTCTATAGACATTTTTCAGTATCTTTACAAATTTCACAATTAATCTAGTTTGCCACATCACATAAACTACTGTGCAGAAAGAAGTAAGGTTATTGTTTAATATAAATTATTTTCTGTTAATAGTATGATTAAAAGCTAATTCTTGTGCAAATATTCATGAAATCTATAAAAATAGAATTTAGTTTGTAAGTTAATGGCTATGATATAAACTTATGGAACTTAAAATATATAACAAATGAAATATATATTATGAAATTTTGAGATTTGAAATCTAGGCTATAGACATCCTTTACATTTGGAATTCTCTAGTTTTCCTCTGCAAATTGGAAATTAATTTTTTGTGTTCCACAAACTACCTTAAAAAGACCTATAAAGTTGATAAATATTACAGAGTGTTAAATGGGTTACTAATACATTTTAAGGTTAAATTAAGGAAGAAAACCCTCTTTGAAATAAACAAATGTCAGGTTTATCTTGTAAATACACAGGATACTACTAGAATGGAAGATTAATCCCATCCTTAAGTCTCATAGTTTCTATTATTCATATAATTGAGAAAGCTCTAGATTTCATATCAATGAAATCCTAAATATTTGAGTTCTAATAAAAACTGGCTTTTATCATTTTAGATTCAGATATTTAGATACAAAGGCTTAGTCTTCTATTTATAAATAAAAGGAAATCTGACCTTGAGCATAGCCTGTAAAACTACACGCTCCCCCCACTTCCCCGAAACCCTCCAATAGCCTTTTTAAATGCTTGTTCATCAGAGGATCTGTGAGAGGAACACTCGTCCCAGTGAAGTTTATCCTAAAAATGAAATAATAAGAGCCTGCTGGTTGTTATCTAAGATTCTTCTTAATGGGAGAACCACATGGTTATTCTTCATCTCTCACTCATTCTCACCCTCCACAACCAACCCAGCCACACCCCGCCCCCACCCCAACATTGTTCAGTACTCAGCACAATGAATCATTTTCAAGTTGACTCATTGTGAACTGTCTCCCAGCTGTTGGAATGTCTGGCAGACATTTCTGTTTGGGTGAAGAATAACTGGCTGAAACCCAACCTGGATGAGTTTAATATAATGGTCTTTGGCTACAGAAATTTTGAGAGGAGCATATTCTGAAGTCCCTGTTATTCCTGGAGTAAGACCGTGCCCTGTGACACAGAACTGAAAGTAAGGAATCAATCTGATTATTTTCTCACCGTTGAGTGAAAAATTGCCTTAGCAAAAACAGGCATTTCCAAATTTTGTTTTTTTCTATACTTGGTGCTCACATGATTAAAAGTATTAAAGGCGATGAAGAATAACTATTTTTACTTCTTCCTTTTAGTTGATAAATATTACAGAATGTTAAATGGGCACTAATTCAAAGGCTGAAATATCCTTTATATAACATGTATTTCTACCTATGGGGGAGTTTCAAGTACAACCCTAGGTGTGAATTAAATAGTCATCCTATATAATAAAAGGGTAATATGCAAATAGACCAAACAACAGAACAACTGAATAACCAATCAGAGTGTAATATGCTAATGATATGCTAAGGTTGCTCAACTGCTCACTATGACATGCACTGACCACCAAGCAGCAGATACACCAACCAGTAGGTTAGCTTGCTGCTGCGGTCCAGCCGATCAGGATTGAGCGAGATGGGTCAGACATACCCTGGAGTCCTCCCAAGGTCTATCCCTGGCCAGATCATGCGCCAGTGGGGTCCCTCAGTCTGGCCTGCACCCTCTCGCAATCTGGGTCTTGGAGGATGTTGGAGAGCCGGTATCAGCCCGATCCTGCAGGCCACTCCCCTTGGAAGGGCACCAGAGGCAGGGCTCATGTTTGGTGAGCACTGCTGTGGTTATCCGGGACTGTTAGGGCACGAGCCTGCAGCAGGCACAGTGGGGCTTGGATGAACCAGAACAGCAGGTAGGAGCTGCAGACAGCACTGGACTGTGGATTTTGGCCCGATCCCTGCAGGCCACCCAGAGGGACCCCACCCATGCACGAATTAGTGCACTGGGCCTCTAGTTTCAACATAATGTTTAGTGACAGGGGCTGCTATGTACTTCATGCTGAGTCTGGTAACATCAACAAGCTCTCTTTTATTTTTCTTATACTATCTTCATAAGAGGACTTAAGAAGCAGAGGAATACCAATAGACTCAGTAGTCAATCACATTTTCAGAAAGTGAACATCTTTGACTATATTTGGACTTTTCTCTAATAAAGGACATGGCCTCTAACTAATAAATGTTTTTGACTGTACATTTCTCATCCTTTTTATAAAGATTAGTTTTAAACTGGTGGGCATTACCAGTGTGTCAAGTAGAAGTTTCCAGCCCCGACCAGTTTGGCTTAGTGGATAGAGCATTGGCTTGTGGACTGAAAAGTCCCAGGTTCGATTCCAGTCAAGGACATGTACCTTGGTTGCAGGCACACCCCCAGTAGCGGGTGTGCAGGAGGCAGCTGATGGATATTTCTCTCTTCTCAAAGTTTCTAACTCTCTCTTCCTCTCTGTAAAAAATCAATAAAATATATTTTAAAAAAATAAAAATTAAAAATAAAGTGGAAGTTTCCAAATGATAAAATTTTATGAACAATACTTTTTTTTAACTTATCGAGCTTTTCATAACAAATATTTTTCTAGGATATTACAGCTAATATATAGTTTTCTGACCTACCAGCCTGTCAGATTTTAAAAAATGAGGGCATTCTTTTCTTTTTTTCTTTCTTTCTTTTTTTTTGGGGGGGGGTCAGTGTACACAGATTACATATATTTTATAAACCTCATTTAAAGGCAACATGAGAAGAAAAATTCCTTATCAAATCTAAATTAGCATTAAATTGTTTAATATTATATATATATATATATCAGAGTTTACTTAAATTTATTCCCTCAGTATAGCTAATAAGATATTGTTTGCTTGTTTCCCTGATATTTTTATTTTTCTTTTTTTTTAAATTAAATCTTTATTGTTCAGATTATTACATTTGTTTCTCTTTTTTCCTCCTCCATAGCTCTCCTCCACCTGGCTCACACCCCTCCCTCTACCTTTACCTCCCCCGGCATTGACCTCATCCATAGGTGTATGATTTTTGTCCAGTCAAAATGAGGGCTTTCTATCAAATAAAATTATTCAAGAAAACTTACAAGATATTTAATGATTATATTGTAAAGCCATGAAATTCTGGGTATTTTAGAACTTTTAGTACTTTAAAATGTGACTTTTTAAGGATGAATTGTTTAATAATACTTTTGGTTCATATCAAAGGAGCTGGAAAAGGAAGGGTAGGCTACTAGTCTAGTGCTAGTTGCCTACGATCTTTTCTTTGTCTTTATTGCTATACCAGAGCCAAATAGCAGCATCTGGAAAGAGAAAACAGAAAACTCCAGAACTAGCCACGCTGCAGCATTTGAGCTGGATCTTCCCCTGTTTCTAATATGAGAAATTACCTCAGCTGGTTCAGGGCTGGGACCTGGTCCCACTTGACAGATGATGGTAGGGCCTTTACTTATACATTTACTCTACTCTCTACAGCTCTTGAATCCTGATATCCATCACATTTTCCAATGGCCAATGGCTAATGACATTTGAAAAATAATAGCATAAAGGTATCCTTGCCCCTTAAGAGAATAATAATTTATATTTTCTACCAAAACTAGAGTATGTCCCCCCTCAGTTCTTTGATTTAAAATAGAATATTTACATGTATTCATGGAATTTTCAATTAAGGACATATTTTCATCCAGTTTTTGTTATTAGTCTGTCTCCTCTACAATTTGACATTGAGATGGCTTGATGGTATTGTATACAGGTCATATTTTTAAACATAACATGAGAGTTTTGTTTGCTTGTTTTTCAGAATAAAGCAATTATTGCTCGTATTACAAACTTGTCAGATACTGTCATCCACCTGGAGTCCTTTATTGGTTCTAACAGAGAAACCAACCCATTATATAAGGATTATCATGGTAAGCAGCACCTTCATGATGAGAATAGCATGTCCTGTTTTCTTCTAAGGTACCTGGAAGCATCTTGTTCATTTGTAATACCTACTGTCCAGTGGCATGGATTCTATTTTGTAATATATCTGTTAAATGTTTTCTACTCCTGGCCAATCTTCCTTAGCCGCTTGTCACCAAAGGACATTAAGACTACAGACGATGGTAACTGTTTGAAAGGGGTCACACCCAAGTGCTAAGGCATGACGCAGCCATATGTGCATTGTTGTCCCGATGGCTTGAACTTGCCATGAAATCAGTCAAACTTACTAGCCATGTTTGAAATAAGTATATTAATTATAATAATAGCAGCTTTGTATAGGGTTTATACTTTACAGAGCTGAGCTGTATGATAAATAAATAATAAAATTTGCACTGCATTATGTTTTAAAAATCTTAGTCACATTTCCAGAAAGTAGGCATCTGTGAGTATATTTGGACTTTGCTCTGTCTACTCATTTTGTTGTTAGTTTGAGTTATGAACAAATTTTAAAATATCATTATCCTTGTATATACACAGGTCAATTAATTAGACTTTTTAACTTGCATGTTTTCAAGCTTTTAATAATATTTTAGTCATTTGGTTTAGAGATTTTTGTTAAAGGTTCTTACCTAGAACTTTTGCAATAGGAAAGGTCTAGTAATTATGCATATCTTAGTTCTGAACTGAATATGGAGTGTGATGAATAATAGATTTTTACCTATTTACTTATTCTGAATAAATGTTAACTATTGCTGTTACTGTTGTGGAACTACTATACTTACATGGAAACCTCTAGTCTGATGTCTGAATAGCTTATTTGAAGTCAGCTGCAAGATTGTGCAAGGTTGTGATTGCAGACTATGGCAAACCCAGTCTACAAATAAAAGGTTACATGATGATTGCCGCTGCTTTGAAGAGCCAGCATATAACCTTTAAAAAATAAAATAACAGGATCAGATGTGTGTGTTTTTTAAAGCCTACAAAATGTGAGCTGTGAACAAAAACTACATAAAATAATTTGCCTCAGGATCATTTACTTGCTTACATATGTGTCTGATACATGCCCAGACCCTATGTAGAATTCATGTAATATAGTATTGTCATTATGATAGGAAGAGAGCTCTTCCTATCATAAGATTAAACTCTTTTTTTATTGAGCTATAATTGATTTGTAACATTTTATTAGCTTTAGATATACAACATAATGATTTTATGTATGTTTATACTTAGAAATATACAATAAGTTTAGTTAACATTCATCATTACATATGGTTCCAATTTTTTTTTCTTGTGATGAGAACTTTTAAGATCTACTCTCTTAGCAACTTTCAAATATACAATACAGTATTGTCAATCATAGTGACCATGTGGTATGTACATCATATCCCCAGTTATTACTTATTGTATAATTGGACATACAATTTTTTAACTTATTATATTTCTGTTTTCTTTTAAAACAACCCAAATTGAAGAGTAAACTTGGTAAAATTATATTTTATATTCCAAAAAACAATGTGATTAAAACATTTCAGGGGTTGAAAGACTATTGACTTTTTGTGCTGAAATTTCTGAACTGCTAAAATGATTCCTCACAAATTAATGGGTAATTCTGATGACCAGTGAAGTTTCTATTAATAAGAAGGGCCTGAGGAATCATTCCTTCATTCTGTAAGGCTCTCTGACTTAATAGTTAGCTAAACAAGCACATGCAAGTTTAAAATGAAAAATGTGCAAATCGAAGTATGGTGTGCCTATTTCTAAAATATATTTACTAAATAGCTCTGCAAGAGATATTTTTATTTGTATCTAAACTGTATTTTTAAAAATATCTTTTAAAGTAACAAAAAATAAATTGGATATTTTAGTGAATTATATTTGAAAGGGACGTTTCTAAAGTTAAGCACCTAGAGATTTATCATTAAAACTAATATATACATTACTAAGCCTTCAAACACACACAAAACTCTATAATAGAGAAGCAGTTCTATAAATAAGATTTATTTGCTTCATTCAGATCTGGACTTGCCTTTTTGCCCCATGTTGAGGGATCAATGTCTTTGGGATAGTGATTTCTAAATATGGACTAAGTCAGGCAGAGAGACACACTGAAGAATCTTCCACATCTTCATCTGTAGCAAACGACCCCTAGTTTAGTCAGGAACTGTATTAAGCTGCACAGAAGCCATCCACTGCTCTTGTCAGAAAAAATTAGCAAGTGTTTCAACTGACAAGAGGCCAAAGCTCACAGTTTACCTAGCTCCTAGCACCGTTACAAAGCTCATAGCAGCTCCAGGAAGGTCCAGCATGCCCCAGAAATGAGTCTCTTGGGATGGCGTAGGGGTTAATGTTTGATCCTAGACTGTGCTCTAAAATGTCGTGTTCTTCAATGGTTTGTTCCAGTCATTAATAAGGTACAAAATGGAATACATTTCATGAGTATTTACCTGGTTGTGGGTAACCCATAAGCCTTGTTTTGCTGGCTGCTTACTGGTGCATTTAATAAAATAAAGATCACCCAGTGGTGCCGTGGGCAGCATGCAAGGTGATAGCCATATTTGCTTACTGTAAATAAAAGAGAAAATCACACACAAACCAACTGCAGTTTTGACAAGTAGTAAGATCCCTCTTTGCATCTCTACTTCTGTACCAAAGTACAATTAGTTTTCCTCGCAAAAGGATTTCTGTTTATCTTATTCTGCTTGATTACTTGAATATAATCACACCATTTGCTTCATTGCACCTGGTAGTAAGCTCCAGATTTAAAAGGGAAGGATGCGTGTGTGTAAGTCTACAGGATTCTGCTGTAACACTCTCATTTATGCATCCAATGACTTGTGTTTTAATTTTTTTCCTTTTTTCCTTTCCACAAGGTTTGATTCACATACGTCAGACTCCTCGGCTTAATAACTTGATGTGTGATGTGTCAGATGTCAAAGACTTAGCTTTTAAATTGAAAAGAAAGGCATTCATCATTGAGGTAAGAGAATTTTTATATTTCAGTTCACAGTTTTGAGGTAAGTATATATATTATTTCAATAAATTCTTAGATGGTTCATGCTAAATATTTTTTTCTATGCTAAATATTTTTAAATTCTTTTGGTGCAATAAAATAATTTTTAGACTATTTTTTTATTTTAATGGCATATTATTACAGAATATCAAAAATGATTTTGTTTTAAATATCCATTTAAAGTAAGCTCCAAATTTACATGAATATGACATGCTTATTTTCAAAGCTTTCAAAGGCATGTTTAATTAAATGTTAATGAGCTGTGCTTATTTGTATGTGGAATGTGAGGGCAATCCACAATTGTACCTGGCGAGGAAAAGAGGATCCTAGCTACCTTCTGAAGGCTGGTTTTTTATTAGTAGTGGAGTCACCTTTCTGTTTACGTGCTGAATAAAACAAAGTACTCACGCTAATTTACACTACTATCTTTAAGTAAATTTTCCACAAAACTGAAACTTTTTGTGTGACCTCTCTGCGAGTAATAGTGACAGGAAGTGGTAGTACAAAAGATTTATTTCAACTTAATCTTGCTAAAGAGCAAATGAACATAGCACTATTAAGCAATTAGGGTTGATGTATTTATTAACGAAATAAATGCTCAGAGAGAGATGGCTTTTGGGTGATGTGATAGTTATCAGGATAGTCGGTGCCATTTTTTTTTTTAACAAAGACATAAAACAGCCAAGCAGCCTTGACAAACCATTTTGTTTAATCTCTTTTCAAATGAAAAGCTCTTAAGCAGGCCACTTGTCTTAACTGCTTGAAACCATAAAAAGAGAGAATTGCCACCAATAAATTAGCATATTTTTAACTTCATCACCAAATGATGGTCAATGTGGCTTGGCACTGCTTTGGTGTTTGGGACTTCACCCTGAAGTGACCACTTTGGCCCTTTTTTGACCCTCTGCCCTCTTTAGCTGGCCACTTGATAAGGTAACTTAATGGTTCTCTCTCTTTTTCTCTTTCCTCTCACATTTGCAAGTAGCACTAACCTATAAATCATTGTAAGGGCCCTATCCAGTGACAAATTAATGTGCCCTCCTCCTAATTAATGGTCATCAATGTCCTTAATTATCTAATCCTATTGAGAGCAGTTAATAGTTAATCAGGCAGCCCGTTCTTCAAGCAGGTCATCTCTGCAGGAGTGTTAGAAGTTTCTCATCTGGGAATGCTCCTTCAAAAGCCACTTAAAGCCAAAAGAACTGGAGTGCAGAAATGCTGATTCTTGAGCTAATTTGCTTTAGTTCTCCAAAAAAACCATTGAAAGGAAATCCAACACTGTAATTGTTCAAGCATTGTTTTAGTTGTTCTGACAGAATATTGAGAAATTTACCATAATATATATAGTTATAAATGTGAAATTGTAGTTGTTTATGTCACAAAGAGAGCATGCTTTATCATTTTCTTTTATATGAATTTATATTTTTAATTGAAAGACATGTGTATGTGTTTTTCCTATGTGATACCTTTCTTTTCACATGAGTATTCTGACAGCCAGGTCTAAGGTATCATGTCTATCACCATAAAAATTAAGCAAGAAGATTCCTTGATGATAAAAATATTACACCTAGAGAAAAAGTAGCACAGTAGTTGAGTCATGTTTATTCTCTCTCCCTCTCTGTCCCTCCCTCCCTTCTTGCTTTCTTCCCTCCCTCCTTCCCTCTCTCTTTTTCTCACACCCACACATCCACACACACTATGTTATTTTGAGGGTTAGAGAGTAGACATAAAGTACTTATATAATCTCAAGAGAGACCTTTCCTCTAAATAACTTTAGGTTCTAATAGTGACTACATTTTACCATTGAAGCTAATGAAAAGTCATTTATTAACCACATAGGTTTCTTTCTATTCAATTTCCTTTTTTCTCTTCTTACTAGTTTTAGTTTTAGTATAAAACTAAAAGAACCATTATAATTGGTGACCCTGTAGTTTAGAAGCAATGTATAAAAACAAAACTATGTTAGGGTTTTTTTAATTAATATTTAATACAATCAATCAAATACTTCATATTTTTTGCTTATAACCTAATTAATAAGTATTTGTATATAAGTTTATATATGAATAAGTATATATTTAAATGTACATGTATATTTATGTATATTAACTTATTCTATATGTTATTTATGCCATAAAATTTAATTTGGTGGTTAGAAAAATATAAAGAAGTAAACTTAATAAAAGTATAAATAGTTATAATTGTATAAAATCGTGATTGGTGTAAAATTAAATGCTTAAATATAGCATTATACATTATAAAATACATACCCAATTAGATAGCAATTCCTTGGTGATATATCACTGTTGAAACAAGAGGACTTTTTTATTAGGGGGGAAAAATACCTACCAAGTGGTAATGTTTTAATACTTACAACAAATAAAAGTTTTTTTAAGAAATTGCCCTGGTATTTAAAAAATAAAATATACACTTGTCTATAAAATCTGAGGTAATAATATACCAGGCATTAAATCTGCATCTTACTCTTAGAAGGGAAAGGTAGTTTAGCAGGTTAAGCAGAAATAACGTTTTTTATTCCATATAGGAAAATTTGTTACATGTTGGAATTTATTGATAATCACAAGGTCTAAAAAGACAGCATGGCCAGAAGTAAGGGTGCAAAGAAACAGTCAAACACTTTCATCTGTATTTTTAGTGTATTCTTTCTTTGATTTATTACACCATTGCCCTTTTATGTACTAAAAAACTGAATTTTTTTTTTTATTTTTTTTTTACTAATGCCATTAAGGGCTTTTAACAAGGAGAGCAACTTTAACTAGTAGTCTGCAGTTTTTTGAATGATTTGGAGAAAGCAACAGAATATTTCTTCTTGGAATGTGTATTGGTATTGTCCATATTCAGGTAAAAGTATTTATCTGATCATAGTAAATTTTTACTAATACTTAATATTCATTAACTATGAATCCCTATAAATTAACCCCGCTAAAAAAAGTCGTAGCAGAATCCTAACTAGTAAAGACACTGAAATCCTGGCATACATTCTGGATAAGCAAAAGAGAAAGTTTAAAGTTGGCTCATCAAAAGAAGTTAAAAGAAGTTTAACAATTTTCCAAAAATTAATAATTCTTTTAAACTGTACATGATAATTCTCTAACATATTTGATTATCCACAGTATATTACTTAATCCTTTGTCTTACCACATAACCTCCATTCAACCATGGCAACCATTTATTATGCCTTTATTGAGTAACAGGTATTATACTGACTTATTTATTTTCTATGTAGTAATTAAATACTTTATAAAGATAATTATAACTAAGATATAATACTAAATGTACAGAAGCTGTCTTTTTTTCATTATATAACTGTCCCAAAATTAGAGAATCAAAAGTTACACAAATTGAAAAATACAAGTGTAAAGTAGTTTATTTCAGCTGGATACTGTGTGCCCAAGTTCTTACAGAACTTTACAGAGAATGAGGAGGCAGTGCTTTTAGCTCACTTGGCCAGTGGAGTTTATTTAATACCTAAAGCTGTATTATTTGAAATATTTTTAAAACTCTATAATTTATATTACATGTATTCAGCAAGTATGTTATATCTACTAGTACTAAGTATATGACTCTGATCTTAATTTTGCTATACTTAGTATGTATAAAATAGGTATTATTATTAACCAGTTTTTTCTTTATATTAGTCACTATGATATCATAATAAACAAGTAAATTTTCATAAAATTTGAAATGCGGTGGCACTAATTTGATGACATAATAGGAGCAGCATTTTACTTGGATTTAGTAGTGTTTTACTATTTTGATGTTGTATTGTTCAGGTTGATCATATCTTAATATATTCTAGTAATTGATTTTCTAATATAAGTGATAATAATGTATTATTGCATTGGTTACAACCTCTATCAAAGTTTGGATAGTGCGACAGTTTTCCAGATCTAAGATTCAGTGCTTTTAAGTTCAAGTCAGAAAGTATGGTTACTGAGTTAAGCTGAAATATACAAAAGATATATACTGTTCTCTGCAAATTTTCAATATAAGGATAAATAATACTTATGTAAACTTAAAAGCGTGCAAAAATAGTAATTGTCATAAATATCACATCTATGTAGGTCTTGTATACTAAATGAATATTCATAATTCAGTAAACCAAGTTAAGTTTATTTTATCATACTATATCCATAATTCAGAATATAGAACCTCAATATCTCTTTAATCACAAAAAACTTTACTCACAGAATAATAGATCAACCAGTATGTATTAAGTATGACTCTTTTTATGCACTTACCTAGTAGATTCACTCTTAAGTATTAAAACCAGAGTAGTATAAATTACCTTTATAACCATACTACAGTGTACCTGATATGATTCAGTAGAATTATTTAAAATTATTACGTATTGGTAAATTATAAACTCTTGCAAGCTACAAGGGTGTCAGTCACAGTTGACAATGTTAGACAATAGAGTGTTGCATGATATCTTTGGTCCTAGGTTTCCTTACTTCCCTACATTTTGTCACAGCCTTTCCAACTTTGAAATGGGAAGTAGAAAGGTGACTATATGTTTACAATATCTAGAGATAGAGGGGAGGGTTAGTGAACTTATTTGTCAATTCACAGTTATGTCACTAAAGTATAATAATGGAAATGCAAATGTCTGGCTCAGGAACATTATTAAGTTGCAGCATTATGGACTATATAACTCAAAATACTTTTTCTGATAATGATGCCCTTCGCAAATATTGGTTGGTATTTCAATTCCCAGATATACTACAGTTAAGAAGAGAAAATCAAAGTACGACATAGATATCTCTGGATGAAATCATTTGTCAAAAATAGATCCAAATTAATATTCTTTAACAATGGAAACGCCATTTTCTAGGTGTTTACCTTTAACATATTCATTATATTACCATTTCCATATTTATACTTTAATTCTTAAGTAACATAGACATACAGTAATGTCACATAGGTTTCACAGAATCTCGAGAAGTTGGTTTAATACTATGCTTGATATATTTCACATGTCGTGGCGAGCCTGTCAAAATTGCATACCACCTTAAGGGGAACCCAGTTTTGAGACTCATCTAATCCTCCTATTTCTTTCCACTTTGGAATCTTAATTAGAAGAGATAAGGGAGGGAAAAAAAACATCATTTAACTAAATTATTGTCTTGAATCTGTAGCAAAAGGTATAATCCGCAATTGGGCCAATTAGTGAACCCCATAGTTAGCTATGCTGCAGCGAACAATTTGATTAGATCTGACACCATCCTAGTTCCCACTGTTGTTTTGCCAGGTATGATGGTCAGACTTCAAAGAGCTTGAGGCATCAGCAGGGCAAGGTTTGGAGGCCAGCTTAGGTCCGGTTGTTAATCTCTCTGCTAAAACCACAGCAGCTCTCACACAAAACAAGCTTACACGACACAATCATGCGGTATTAAAGTTAGGGTTGAGTCATGCCAATTTGCCTTTGATTTTTTGATGATTGACCAAAGATGGCTACATGACTAGACACATGCTAAAAGTATCCTGATTAGGTAAGTTCCCAAAATATATGAAGTTTTTTTTTTTAACTTCCTATATAAATGTTGTGAAAGCTTATTCCCTTTCATCAAACTTCCAAAGTAATGGTACTGTATCAGGGGAAATGAGTATTTCTTACTAACAGCCTGAATCCTGAACTTTCCACTTACCACTTCCTACAAATGTTTCCTTACATTAATAATTCATAAAGGCGAATTTAAAAGGAAATTGTTTCTAAATGGTAAGCTTTTTGCAAGTCTATTAAGCACCTTGAAAGAAATAGAAGGAAAAAAAAATTTTTTTTCCCTGAGTCATTTATGTTCCCTGACAATTTTTCTGAAATTTCTTTATAATTATTTTCCACTTAAATGTTGAGTAAAGTGCTCTTCCAGGATGTGATTGCATAAGTGTTCTTTTCTCTGCATTCTGATTTGCTGGAACATTGCGGTAATGGTGACATGTTTCCATTCTGAGGAGAGCCCAAGGCGGCGTTAGTGTTATTCCGAGTGATTGAAGCTGCCATCTTGCTGACTTTCCCTTGGGCAGCATCAGGCCTGTTTGCTTTTGTGTTCATTTCACATGCTTCCTGTGAATTTGGCTGGCAGAGCCTCATTGCTTCATTTAGCAAGAAAAAGTAAATTCATGTTTGGCTATTATCTCTCTCCAAGTTTCTGTATAGTCACCAACATCGAAGGTATTACACATAATGTGTTGTATCATATGAATACTGTTTTATTCTTGACATTTAAGGAAAGCATGTATTTGAATAGCAAGGTGGTCGCAAAAAGCACAAGTCAAATATTTAGCATCTTTCAAAACAGTCTTCAGTCCATGAGTCTCGCTCTTTCACAAAGATCCTCTGGTAGCTGTAAGTACAGTAATCTCACCTCTGAGACCGGGATCATAATAGATTCATCACTAACTAATGAATGCAAAGAGAAAAAGAGCTCTCCTTTTAAAATGCTGCAGAGGCAAACATTTCCATATGCCGTGTGGTGTGGCTCCAGGAAAATGGCATTGCAGTCCAAGAATATTCTTCAAGCCTTTGTAGAACTGCTGTAGTAGAATTTGCCCAGCTTCCAGGAAACTCCTTGAATCATTTCCTCCCCCAGGGAGTTATTTTTCTGTCGAAGGAAGTAAGAAAAAGAGAAAACAAATAATGATAACAAATCTTGGCCGTCTCATTTCATCAGCTAGAAGGTAAAAATGTGTATTTTACTAATATATTCTGCAGGATGCCTAGAAGAGTAACAAACACAGTATTGAGCTTCATAAATACGGTACCCATATTTGTGATATGTGATACCACATATGCTGTTGCTATAGGTAGCTTTACAGATATTTTGTACCAAAATATCCTCACTTTTTCTTCCATATCTTTGCATGGCTGATGTCCAGAATATTCATCCCTCCCATTTCTTCATGCCTTCTTCTCGTTGGATTGTAGGTTAACTATCTCAGTCTCTTTCTTAGAGATGTTGTCTCCTACTCACCCATCTGAAGTATTCACTCCGTTACCTGCTGTCATGTACTTATTGTGATTTAATTCTCAGTATAGCACTTACGTATTATATAGTTGTTTACTAGTTAATTTGTTTATTTTTCCCAACCTCACTCAACCTCACCTGTTGTAACCTTCACAAAAGTAGAGACAGTCTGTCTTATTTGCAGCTAAATTTTAATAAGCACACTTATTCCATAAATATTTGTTGTTAAAGTACTATTTTTAAAGTGACTCATATCTACCCTCAGGGTATTTAAAAACATACCTTGGGTATCTCATTTGATTGTGTTGGGTGCTTTCACATACATGACCGTATTTCATTCTTATTTGAGCCTCACAGAGACCCTTGCCATAGATATTACTCAACACATTTTTAAAAACTCATCTTTATTGTTGAAAGTATGTCCTCTTTCCCCTCCCTATTGACTCTTTTCTAGCCCATTTCAGTCACCTTCCCAGGCCTTCCCTACACTACTGTGTGTCCATAGGCAATACATATATGCATATAAATTAATTAGTTTTTTTCTTCCCACCCTCACCCATTCCCTTTGAAATTACTGCACACATTTTTTTTAAATATATTTTATTGATTTTTCACAGAGAGGAAGGGAGAGAGATAGAAAGTAAGAAACATCGAGGAGAGAGAGACATTGATCGGCCGCCTCCTGCACATCCCACAGTGGAGATGTGCCCGCAGCAAGGTACATGCCCTTGACCGGAATCGAACCTGGGACCCTTCAGTCCGCAGGCCGACGCTCTATCCACTGAGCCAAACCGGTCTCGGCTACTGCACATATTTTAATGTAAGGAAATATAAGGAATTCTGTAACCCTCCCACAGTCATAGAGCTGTGTTTAGGGCCATGATCAAATCCACATCTCTGACTCTATGAGCAGAATTACCCTGGAAAGTTAACATGTTCCGGAGCTCTGTTAATTCTTATTATTTAAAAATAAAACTATTTATTGAGTGAGTGACAGGGGTCTGGGATTAGTGCAAGTGCTTTTTAGTCATTACCTCATAGATTCCATAACTACCACATATCATTATTATCTACATTTTATGAATCAGGAAACTTAAGATTCAGAGAGACCAAGCAACTTAACTAATCCAAAGTCACAAAGATAATCGTTGACAGACATGATGCTTAAATTCAAATCTGTCTTATTCCAAAGCCTGTACTCTTTAACCACTAACTACTCACCACACCCCAAGATGTACTACCATCTCAGTTTCAGTACAAAAGCCAGAAGGCCTCTGCCATGATGCATTAAAAAAAAACAAACAAACAAAAATTTTTTTAAATGTATCCCAGCAAGCATTTCTACTCTATTTTAATAAAATACATTATAAAATTCAGATTGGCTTACTCATAGTTTCTCCTTTATATAACATTTTGCTACATATATAGATAGTATTAATATGTTAGGGTGGCAGAATTGCTTTTTCCTTATTTTTTCCTTATTTTTGGTATGCGATAGCTATTTCTTAATTTTAAAGATTAATTTTCAGAAAATATAATGCTATACCTTGAAATACTATCCACTTCTGTAAGACTGCTGCATAAGTTAGGGAAAGTATTCTGTACAAACACACATAGTTCCCTTGTTCCAGTCAACTACTTTGATGTGGGTCAAAAGTATACCATATTTAATTACTATTATTAAATTGTGGATTATTATTATATTATTATTTTATTCACATAAGTTCTACATTCAGATACTTTTACAAATATTAATTTGTTCATAGACAGTTGCTGTGTTTATATTTTATTTCTTGTAGTTTTTAAGTTGTTTTAAAAGTATCTTCTTTAGAGCATCAGACATTATTTTATAAGATAATTAAGGTATATACAACTTAAAAGACAATGAGTCTACCAAATTCAATTTTTTAAATTTCTAATTTTGCTTCCCCTTTTATTATAACTAGTTCTAATAAAGATTTGATCCATTCCTAGTAAAACCTATTTTTTGTTACAAATGTTTTTTATTAGAAGTTCTTTGAATATCATCTACAAGAAAATCTTATGATTGCAAAATGTTTTCCTCTTTTATTCATTAATATTACTAAAAATGTTTCCTATAATTTAATAAGAAGAAATTGTGTTATTCGTTAAGAAAATATGATGTTAAGTATACTGGTAAACTACTAGTTTTTATAAGGTAGGATTTGGGGATCATAATAACTAAGAGAAACTGGGGTGTAATGGAAATGCCTTTACCCATGAAGCCAGTAAAGAAGTTTTCTTATCTAAGTGGAAATTCAAATTTTGTCACAGTTATCACTGTCATAACTCCCTGCCACTGTAGACGTTTCATAGAGTAGCCAGTTCAGATTCTGTGTGTCTGTACAGTGAAGTTCACTGAATTGTTTTGTCAGATGCTGTCAAGTCAACCGACCGTTATTGTAGAGAATCTAACCAAATCATTGTGGCGTGAGCCTTCCAGAACTAAGATACCTAATATGAATGGTTTAATGAAATTGAATATTTGGTTTTAGTTTTTTGTAAGATTGTCAAAATATATTTCACTCGTTCAAAAGTTCTGAGTTAACTAGTTGAAATATCTGTCCCTATACTTTATTAAAATTTTGTTTTAATATAAGTAACACTTGAAATGCATTTAGGTATTTGAGTATTTTTGTTAGGTACTTGATTCTTCACCAAACATTTTAAAGTTCTAATTGTATAGTTATTTAGTAAAAAAAGAGAAGTGTCTTCTACTAAAATTAAAATTTTCTGTTATAAGGAAGCTTGTTTCAAGTTTCTAATAACTATTTTTTTAATTCTTACGTGAGGATATTTTTCCATTAATTTTAGAGAGAGCGGAAGAGAAAGGGAAAGACAGAGAGAAACGTCGATGTGAGAGAAACACATTGATTGGTTGCCTCTTGCACGAGTCCTGACCAGGACTGAGGAGGAGCCTGCAACTAAAGCATCTGTACTCTCTACACTGAGCCAAACCAGCTAGGGCTCAAATAACTTTTATTTCCAAAGGCTACTATGAAAAACAATGTTGTATTTGATTACAAAAAACTTAATGAAAGTTACATGCATTTTATAAATATTTCTTATATAATTGGAAAAAGTTTATTTTTCTGATTAGTTGTTATCTAAAAGGTATTATTACAGTATACACTTAGTTAAATGCCTTATGTACATATTTTGATGGTGGGGGTTGCTATTGCTATTTCTGTTCAATAACCTCAGAAATATTTTACCAACTTATACTGTAGCTATGGTGTAGCATTGAAAGCCTTCTAACAAAAAGCTTCTTGATGCAATTAAAGGTCACTTGTACATATTGTAATAGGCTACTCATTTACAAGATCTTTGTTAAGGGTCAGTGATATAGCATGAAATGGATTGCCCTTGTTGAGCCTATACATAAATGGGTCAATTTATGTGATATTCAGTGGTCACAGAAAAAAACTAACACAATACCACTTCATTAATACTTTTACAAACAAATAGCTAAAATGTTAAGCAAAACCAAATGCACTAGTACTGTATTCTTGACATAAATAATTATAGGTATTTATTAGAATATATAACTGTAGTTTTTAAGGAGAACTGCTTATATACACACATTTTGTTTGTTTAAATATATAGATCACATGTAGATACAGAAAAACACCACATAGTAATAGTGTTCAAATGTCTTTTACCATAAAACTAGCATATTTTAAAATGGCTAAGATGTATATACTCCATTTTTTCCTGTATTGAAGTTCAAAACTTGTCAGGGATAGGCATGAAAACAGACTCAAACTAGATAGTGATTTATTTTAATTTACTTCATAGCCTTTCCAATGCTCTTAGGGGGGAAAATGTTGGTACAGATAAAGTACTAGTAATGAATTCAGTCACCTAATTTTTCAATTAATTAACACTTTAGGGTAAAAATAAAACTAATAATGAAAATAAAATATTTTATACCCTATAATAATTTAATACACTTAGATTTTACATGTTACATAAATATTTGTGAGTTATAAATCATTTTTTATTCTCAAACTAAAATGAGTAAAAATGTTCTAATGAAATAAATTTATCTGGCACTTTCTAATTTTCTTTTTGGTTGCTGTGTACGATCAAAAATGAAAAAAAAATTAAATTGTAATCATTGCCAAACCAAATCTTCTGGGTCAAACAAAAATAATTTAATAATTGGTTTGAATTAAGAATCAAATGAATAATGATCTATCATTTTATAGAACCAATTGGTCTATAACAATACTAAGGGCAATCAATTATAAAATAAGTAGCCAAGAAAAACCCTGACCCAAGTAATCTCTACTTGATTATTAGCTCTTGACTATTTATTTCCTCACTGTTGTTCGTTTTTGCTGCCATACTTTAGCACTGTGAAAATACCATACAGAAGCCTCTTTTATAAAGTGTCAAAACTTTGGGAAAATTAGGGGCATAAATGCTGTAAATTTATGTCTGTTTTACTCATCATGGTGTCCTTTTTTTCTAGTTCAGTGCCTATCATGTAGGTGCTCAAAAGATATTGAATGAATGAATGAATGAATGAATGAGCAAATGAATCCTCCTGACAGTGCTCAAAACACATTAGAGAGTGAAAAATCTCACCATTTCAGACTATATGGAATAGTATGATAATGCTAATATAGTTTCCATAAGTGAGTAATATACTTCTAGATTTTGCATAAGTAAAATAACCTTCAAAAAATATTGGCTAATAATGTAATGAACTGTTATTGCTGAAATAAAGTCAAACTGTGTCCTCAAAAATACCAGATAGGAGATGAGGTAAAATATAACAAAAGTGATTGAAATGCTATTTGAATAATGATTTCCTTTTGTCATTTTCTTGCCATTTGAAAATTATTTTAAATGTTTCATCTTCAAAGATTCTGTAATAAGTTTTCCCAATTTGCAAAAACGCCCAGTGTCGATTCCTATTATCTTTTTAGGTTTAAAGTAGTTACACTTTCTAACCCCATTGACTCAGCACTTGCCTATTAATATGTCCAGTCTTCTCTGGCCAGTAGGACTGATTTTATTGCCTATATGTTTTCTTGGCTTTAAACAGGAAAAGATTTGTGAGTTAGGGGTGAAATAATTATGTACAATGGAATCTGAACTCTACATTTTGGATATTCCACAGTTCAGATTTAAACACACATTAGCAGTAAAGCAACTAATATCTAGATATGACAGAATCTGGAACTATCACTATTGAAAAATCATCCTCTTGAACTCTGTGCACATGGAGCCAACAAATCCCAATCTAGTTCTTTAGTTTGGCTTCTTAAGATTTTCCTCCTGGAAACCATTCTAGTCCAGATAGAAATTTAAGGCAATTATATTCAGAAGAAAAGTTTTTATAGTGCATAATTTATACCGAATGCATTCCTTCATAGTATGTCCTGTTGACTTAATGTATAATTCAGTCAAGAACCAGAAAGTACATGTAACGATATTTTTAAAATGTGATCTACTCTTCGTAGTGCCACATTGGCCAGTATTTTCCTTCAACATTCAATTATTACAACATTCCCATCATTTTATTGGAAAAGTTTTTGTGTTTTTTTTTTTACTTTTTAAAAAATATATATTTATTGATTTCAGAGAGAAGGAGAGAGAGATAGAAACAATCACTGATGTGAGAAAGTCATTGATCCACTGCCTCCTGCAGGCCCTCCACTGGGGACCGAGCCCACAACCCAGGCATGTGTCCTTGACCGGAATCAAACCCGGGACCCTTCAGTCCATTGGCTGGCACTCTGTCCACTGAGCCAAACCGGCCAGGGCATTGGAAAAGTTCTTATGCTTTGGTCCATATAAATTAGATTTGTAAAAGACAATATTTAATCAAGTATGCCCCTGATGCTTTAAGCATGAGATTAGCAAATTGTGGCCTGTGGGCCAGATCCAACTCCACTGTTTTTCTAAATAAACTTGTATTGGTACACAGACAGGTCTGGTCATTTATGCATTGTCTATGGTTGCTTTCACTCTGCATCACTAAGTAGCAATCTAAGGGCACACAAGGCCAAAGTACCTACTGTCTGGTCATTTACAGAGAAAGTTAAACTTTATTTGAGTCATAATGAATTCACACAACCATTTTTGTGTAGTTTGCACTTTTAGAATTAATGCAGGTGTGTCTTTTGAGAAAACACCTAGATTTCTTAAAAGATTAAAATTGGGAGGGAGCTTAAAGTGTTTCAAATCGGACTTATTATCATTGTGTGCACCCAGCCTCTGTAATCGTGTGGAACCCGATTAGAGGTACCCCATTTCAATCTACCAGCTCCAGTTGCTAGAAAATTTTTTCAGATGCTAAGGCATCTTCCCACCTATTATTACTAAATCTACTTTCTGAAGCCACAGAAAAGTTGCTATTTTCCATGTAATATCACTGGATTCATAATAAATGCCTAATATATGAGGAATAGATATTTTTTCTTGGTCTTTCTTAGGCTTATATTTCTTTTCTAAGACTTTATAAATTAAATTGACCATGTAGTGGTATTTGTTGTACATTTAACTTAGAATCTTTAGCATAAAGCCCATATAATTTTTGCAACATCCTTTAAAGGAACCATTTCTAAAATAAAGCATCAACAAGAAATATGAAAGTAATAGCCTTGAATGCTAAAGTAAAAATGCTTTATGAATTATAGGTTCATACAATTTAAATACTATTAAAATTCAATGTTTTTATTTATAGCATGTTTGAATTCACAAATGAACTTGAAATGATTAATAGTAATAAAAATCATTATTAAATGCAGTTTTTCAAGTTTATTATAGCCTATTTAACATGATTTTACTGTACAGTACATGAAAATGTAGCATTTAACTTTTGGTGATGGATGAGTCATAAGGATATATTTCTAGCAAGCATTAATTTTATAAAAAGAATTATACCAAAAAAGATTAGCTGTTCACTATCCACACTACCTAGCATAAACACTTGATAATCAAATTAAAACAGTAAGTTTAAGTGGGCACTCTGGATCAAGAAGTCTTGTTAATTTTTCATTTTTTTTAACTATAGGAATTTCTTAAGCAAGTAAATAAGTTCATATGGCATCTTAAAATATAAATATATTAATATAAGTAATTTGGGGGCTGATAAAATAATTTTTAAGTCTTAAGATTCTTGAGTTGGAATTTTTTGGCATTTTAGGTAGGAAGTTTAAACTTGAGGACAGTTTTACTTAAACTTGCTTTTATTTAAGTTATTGCCTATTATTATTTTTAAATAATTATATACAGATTTGTGTCCTTGGCATTTGAAAATTATTTTAAATTTAGATAAAACAAAATTTTTTTAAAAATATTTATTGTAAGATGTAAAGGACTCAACTTGATGTTTTCAGCCTAATAAAAATGTTGTAGAAATACTTGTAAGCTTGAAAATCACACTAGCTATTCTTGTTTCAAATTCTGTTTAATATATTGTTCAGTATGATTTTATAATAAACAGATTACTCCTTGAACAGGAATTAAGAATAAAGCTGCCAGGAAGGGGTTTTGTTGTCAGAGTAGTTCCCGCCTCATGTTTTGTAAGAGATTTCATGGTCCCATTGTAAAGAGTAGATGATTTAAAACGTGTTCCCAAGATAAACTTTCCCATTGTCATTAATGAGGATGGATAATACTGAGTGACAAGTGCATTAGGAATGACACAGAAAGAGCTGTTAGATTTGTCAGAGTCTATCACTTCAGGCGGTGACACTTGAGGACATTCTTTTTTGTGGATATTTGGGATGGGGGGGTCTTATTTAAAGATACCAAAGTTTGTGTTTGCTTATAGAATAATGTATTTTACAACTTACAGATATATATTTTACGGTGTAAAGAAAATATCTGCAAGGTTATTTCGATTTCCTTTTACATTTTAATTTTATTCTCACATATTCTTATTTTTTCTAAGAAAATCATCAAACTGTGTAACATTTAAATGTTAAAATATTTACCAAAAAAAGCTGATTTTTAGAAAAAGTCTTACTTTTTGGAATATCCAACTGAAGAAAAAAATATTTAAAATTGCATCAATTTCTAAAAAATATTTTGCTGTCTTATTCCTCTATATATGAGAGGACTCTTCTGCATTGCCTTGAGAATAAATATTTTCAAATCAGATACATGTAATTTATATTATCTTTTAAAATATATATTACTTTACAGAAACACATTTTAAATATTAATCAATGAACGATTAATAATGAATGACTTTCCTGGTATTTAAAGTATTTACAAACTGCCGTATGCCTCTCAATTTCGGTTTCGAATATGCAATTGGTCACTTTTTCGCCTTGATTCATCTTTCATGCTGCCAACCAAATTTTGTCTCTGTACACCTTTTTGACACTAATAATGACTGAGTCTGTGCTCATTTGAGTTCAAGATTTCCCAGGCGGCAGTTTGGAGCTAAGATAAACTATCTATCATGATTGCATACCACTAATCTGTCTCATCCAAACCACTCTATGACTGAAATTATACTTGACAGTTCACTTCTTCTTGATGAGCCTGAGGTGAATATAGCTACAGCCCATCCCTGGGAGAACATGGCAACTACTCCATATGCTGGGAGGGTCCATTTATTAGTAAAACAAATCTTAAACTTGCCTGTGGTAGAGAGAGGTTTTCTCTGTCTCTCCCCCTCCCTCCCTCTATCTCTCTCATTTTTACATTTTCATTTTGTTCTTTTATACTACAAAACTTTTTTAACCCCAAGACATTTGGTAAATATTTTCTGCTGCTACAAGTTCTACCTATAAGTTAGTTTCACACTGTAGCTTAAAACCGTAAAGTCATTTTTAAAATATGTATGCTTTCTACAAGGTTCTTTACTTATATACCGTAAGTGTCAAATATCAAAGCTTTCCTTGTTAGTATTTTGACTCTTACCAGAACTTACCAGTTCTTGAAACATCTCAGTAAAAAAAAATTTAATCTTTACTCAGAGATATGTTTATTGATTTTAGAGAGAGGAAAGGAGAAAGATAAAGAAACATGGATTGGTTGCCTCCCATACCCACCTAAACTGGCTACCTAGGTATGTGCTCTGATCAGGAATTGAACCCTCGAGCTCTCAGTGCATTAGGAGGACACTCCAGCCAACTGAGCTGCACCAGCCAGGGCCAGCTCAGTGAATATTTATATTACAAAAATGTTCCTATAAAGAGTTTCTCTCATTTTAACATGATAGTATTTTAAAATAAGTTTCAAATTATTTAGAAATTATTTTAAAGATTTGAATAAGACAAGCTGAACAGTGTGGTAGAAATATTTTAATTTTTCATAAAGATTCCTTAAGTAAACTTAATTGTCATCTTTACTATTGCTATGCAGAGTCTTGAGAAAATAAACTCATTAACTACCTTACTAATACCCTGGGAAAAAAATAAATCTGAAGGAATTTTCAAGAATGTAATAATAAGGCTACTTTTACTCTATTCTAAACCAACACGAAGAACCCAGCGAACAACAGATTTAATATGGAAAAGGAAAGATTGAGGTTATTTAAATGAAGCACTTTGACTAATTATAACATATAGAAAATTGTTATAAAGTGGAACCTATTTTAATCTGTCCTGGATTATTGAAATGTAATTCCACCTGAAGATGTTCAGATGGCCTGAACAATTTTGCTCGTGTTGCTCTGTTGGTCATCAAAGCAAGCACTTAGTAAGTTTACTCCTCATTGTCTTTTACTTAAAAGTTTCTTATTTCCTGGAAAGATTCCTTTAGCAAGGGCAATATTTTCTATAACCTAATAATCAGCAGTGGTATCATTAGTGCATTCTGCACAAAGCTTTTCTAAAGCACCTCATGTCTAATAATCATCAACTCTAGTTTGGAAACTTAGATAAATTAATTTTCTAGAATTACAGAGATGATTATTTAGTAAGTATAGTGAATGAAACACTCATATAGTGGTATGCATTAGTTTTAAGTGAGCTTAATTTGCTTCAACTTTTATTATTTTCTACTACAGTATTTTTATTTCAACTAACAGAACAGTTACTAGTGAGCCATTTAAGATTTCACTAACATTACCTAAAATAAATATCCTGGGGGAAAGGTAAAAATAAACTATTGATATATTAACACATTTTAATTTTAACTCCATAATTTCCTCAGCGGCCTTCATATAACTTCCTTAAGAAAAAGGAGTTTTATCAAAGTAAATCAGTAAACTTCCTATGTATAATCTTTATTCTGAAAGCAATTAAATGAAAAAAGTCTAACTTATACACTAACTTTAATGGTATGCAGTCTTAATTTTGTGCTAAATTTTAACTTAGGCAGTAAAATCTGTGATCCATTCATCTTACCATATCCAATTACTCCTCCTATCTAATTATATGATCATTAAATGTACTTTTTTATTATATGATGCATCTGCATATTTTAAAAATAAAATTGCTTCCATGTTTCCCACAAACATCTATTTTCTAATCAGAAGAGTTGATATTATATGGCTTTACAGTAAATATTCAAAAAGTTAAAACTGGTAATTATTGAATGAATAGTTATGATCTGAAAAAGTAATTGCTTCATTTGCAAAAAAGAATATGTTTATTTTAAATTTAGAAAGCAGCTGAATAAAATGATGTTGTATGGAATATTTAAGTAATTATGCTTTTTGTTTGGGGTTTTAATATAACCTTTTAAAAATACTCTTGTAGGCCTAAGCATGGTACATAATGAATCCTATTTTTTTTTAAAAATGTGACAAAACAAAGGAATATGCTTGTGCTAAGTAAGCTATATAAACTTATGCTGGAAATGTGCCTTAGTACTATCACATATTGAAAAATTATTGTGCTCTACAGACTATTTTTAATAAAATAGTTGGCACCGGAAAGAATAATATTTTCTCACTAAAATAATTCCTTCATCTTTGCTTTTGAAATTGGGATGAAATTTTCTTTGTGTGAGTGTGTGTGTGTGTGTGTGTGTGTGTGTGTAAGAGTCTCGTAGAGAAAAAGGTAAGAAATTCTATCATTATTAATACCCTGACTTACAATGAAATATTTTATTTCAACATAATGTACATATTGGTCAAAGTTTCAAAGACTAGTAACGTGAAAGCAAGATCAACTATAGATTTTTATTAATTCAGTTAGTAATTCTTTATGAAGGTAATTATAGTGTTTTTAATGTGGTCCAGTGATTTTTATCAAAATACGTGTCCTGAAGATCTGTACTCTGGCTGCCTCTCTAGTCTTATCTTTTGCCTGACTCTTACCTGTGGTCCCTGTACTGTCACATGCTGTCACATCCAGGTCTTTTGTAAATGCCAAAAATATTCTTGTAAATTTTCTATATATAGCACTTCCAACATTATTTTAATTTTCTTGTTTCCCTACTTTACCCTACTGTAAGCTGGTGGCAGAAATTGTCATGTTCTCATTCACTGATGTATATATACACAGAACCTAGCATAGGATATAGCATACAGGGGTGAGCAAAATGTGTTTCCAGTTGTGAGTACATGAAACAGCTTATTCTTAGATTATTACTTATTAATTATCATATTATTTATTTGTATTATAGTTAAACCTACTTTTGCCCACCCTGTGCAGGAGGTGTTTAGTAAATATTTGTTGAATGAAAAACTGATGGTATATGTGACTTGGTTAAGTATCTGACATCTATTTTTTTTAATTGTCATAAGAACACTTCACGTGAGATCTACCCTCTTAACAAAATTTTACCTGGATAATACATTATTGTGGACTGTAGGTGCAGTGCTGTAAACTGTCTGCATCTGTAATTAGCTCTCCATGTGGATCTCAGTCGTCTGCTCTTGAGGGAGCAGCACTGTTAATCAGTTCTCAAAGTCTAGTCAAGGCAACCCTTTCCCTGCAGTAGCAGCCATACCAAACTATTTAAAATTTCCTTAACTACGAAACTGTTTCTTGTCTTTGAGGTTGCAATACTTCCCCATATCAACTTGGAATTTTTCAAAAGTACTTTATCAGCTAACTCAGTCTTTCCTTCTTTGTGAAGATTTTGCTAGCTCCTTCTCCACTCCACTCACCCTTCCCTGCCACTTTATTGACTTCTCTCTAAATCATTGGCTTATGTGAAATTACCCTTTTAATGAGAAAATCTGTTACTTGATACATTAGAACTCTATCAAATAACTTTTATTTTTATTTTAATGCATTTTTAGGAGGTCTGCATTACCTCTCACCTCTGTAGACCTGTGGTAGAGGTTCACTATGGATAGCTATCAGGATCACTAATTAAAGCCCAACCAACTGAGCATTTAAAATGTACCCTGGAAATAGAGGGGAGGTGCCAAGTTGATAACATCTTGATAACATTGGATAATAATATCCCATGGGCTTACGTATTCATTGTTCCTAGTCAATTGACATTTATATCTATTATCACTTGAGGGAAACATGATTAATTATTTTATGATAATTTGAATCATTGTTTAGAACTCAGTTTGGAAGTGTTGTGTCCGGGCCATCTTTGCTACCGTTTCTTTAGAGGATTTGTAGCCAAGCCACGGATGATTTCTCCTTCCAATTCTTACATAATAAGCCTCCTTGTTTTCTAAATAGGAGATTCCTTTTCACTCTCTATAAGAGTGATAATTTTATGCTGCAAGCATCAAAGATGAGGACAAAAATGTCACATTGTGATTCTGTCTCCATGACACTCCACAGTGATACAAAGTGAAAAATTAAAACCAAAGAGAGCCTTTTGCTTTTTCCATGGTGTCAGTCATGTTTCTCAGGTTTTTCCCTGCTAAATTAGGCATTAAAATAATCATTTTTGTATAATTGAGAACGTTGTCATTGAAATTATGTCTTGAAATTTTTATTCATAAAATATTTTACCAAATCACTTTTTTATAAGGTTGTTTTTTCCTAAGAAACCAGAGTTATAGTTCCCACTTTTTAATTAACTCTTATTTTAGTTGGAGATTTATTGTCTTAATCCATATGTAATGTGCTTATCACGTAGGAAAGATTTTTTTTAAGGCATGGGTTAGTAATTTTGTATAATGCTATAATTATATCTTTCATCAAGATAATTATGTAAAAGTAAATAAAGGTAGGACTAAGATAATACCTAATTTAGGATGCCTTTCAAATGTATAAGGCTGATAATTAAAGATTTAAAATTGAAAGTAAAGGGCCTTGATTTCCTTACACATCAGTCTAATTTTCAAAGTAAAACTTAGCTGAATGGTTTCTTCCCTTACACATTTAATCACAGCGGTCCACTTAGAAGCTTTTTAGTTTTTTTTTTAAAAATTGTTAGTGTCTTTACACTAGGTAATAGAACTTAAAGATTAATTTTATAGCTCAGCTAACATGCAAGGTTGAGAGCAGAAACAATTGAACTAGCCTAGTGCCATTAGAAAATATTTAAGATTTACAATAGGAAGTATGTAAATTATTTATTTTATATAAATTAAACCATTGGTTGTGGGGGGTGGGGGAAACATCACATTATCAATCATTAAAAGTAAACATCTTGCCCTGTACTTCATTTGCAGGTTCCAGGTTCCATCCCCAGCCCAGTTGGGGCACATGAGGGAGGCAACCAGTCATTGTGTCTCTCTTACATCAGTGCCCCCCCCTCTCTCTCTTTCTCTCTCTCTCTCTCTCTCTCTTTCTCTCAAGATCCATAGAAAAAATATTTTCTGGTGAGGATTAAAAAATAAACATTATGTTATTTCATAGATTTAATACATCCTATCTAATAAAGAGGGAATATGCAAATTGGCCATGACTCCACAACAAAGATGGTGGCACCCACAGACAATAAGAAGAGAATATGCAAATTTAGGGTCACTCCACAACAAAGATGACGGTGGCTAGGCCGGGATGCTTGTGTCGCCACCACGGTGATGATACAGGCATTCCGCCCCGTCCTACCCATGGAGGGCCTGTAGGCAGCGCAGAGGTGCGGAGCAGCTGGGGTGTTCCAGGCCGGTGGGCAGCGTACTCCGGGCCAGTGGGTAGCATGCACAGGCAGGAGCAGCCAGTGGACAGTGTGCTCTGAGTCAGTGGGCAGTGCACGCAGGTGTGGAGCGGCCAGTGGGCAGCGCGTGCGGAGAGCCTCTGGCAGGGCAGATGGGCCAGGGGAGGGTGACCTGTACTCCCCACATGACAGTGGTGGCAGCCGTGAGTGCACCAAGCGGATCCTGCAGGCCGAGCTGAAGTGGTGCCTGCAGGCCATCAGTGCCCAGGAGTGGCTGCGCAAATCCCGCCTGCTAGCCCAGAAGGTGTGCGATCGGTCGAAGGGACAGCCACCATGGCAGGCCAGATTGACATCCTCCTGGCCACGCCATGGGGCTTTGCAGATCTGCACAGCCGCAGGCCTCTGGTGCGCCCATCCTCTCCTCCCCCCCCCCTGGCGTGTGAACATCCCCCAGCGTGCTGTCACCCACGTGCACCTACAACAGTCCTAGACCAAGGTCCCCCCCTCCGCTGCACTTCCATCAACCCCAGCATGCTTACGTCCCCCTCAGGAGGGCATGCTCATGTCCTTTGGAGAGTGTCTGAGTGTTCTGGGTGCTGAGGGTGGGCGCCTGTGAGATCACAGTGGGGGCAGAGTGGTGATGCCTTGTTCCCACGGAGACCAGTGCAAGAAGGAGATCACCTCCGTGGGGCTAATGCAGGTGCTGAGGCGGGAGCAGGTGCAGACAGACACACCTGGTGGGCACAGGCGGCCCTGGTTGAGGTGCCTTTGGTCAGCATTCAAGATCAGGAACCCAGAGGAGGTGAGGAGTTCTGTCCTCTCAGTGAAACGGTGGGATAGTTGGGGCGACTGTAGAGGAGGAATGAGCACTTTGGGTGCCAGCATCCATGAGCAAAGGCTGCCCTGACTGAGCCTTGCTCGCATGGGGCCTAGCGCACTCCTGCCCGGCAGCAGGTGACAGGACATGCTTTTCCGAGTTAATGAGAGAAAACATTGATTCTCCCACTGCCCGCAAAGGTGGAAAGTGGAGTGGGGAGAAATGGGGAGTGAGCGAGGTTCCCTGTCTAGGGGTTCCAAATCTCCTGTTGGTTCCTTTCACTGCTGACTAGAGATATACAGGGTGTCTCCTATAATGTATACACACTTTGAATACCTACTAATTCCAATGGGTTTCAGCATGAAAAGAAACAACAGTGGAGCTGTCATCTGTTAAAAGTGCAGGCACAAACCGGCAGTCGGACATTCCCCAAGGGGGTTCGGGATTGGAGAGGGTACAGGCCGGACTGAGGGGCCCTCCTCCCTCACCCCACCCCATGCACGAATTTCATGCTCCATGCCTCTAGTTATATATAATACCTCACTAAATTTGGATATAAATAAGATTTAATGTCTTTATAAATAAGATATTTTCCCATT
Organism: Lasiurus cinereus; assembly: GCA_011751065.1. NCBI lineage: Eukaryota > Metazoa > Chordata > Mammalia > Chiroptera > Vespertilionidae > Lasiurus > Lasiurus cinereus. The sequence continues at coordinate 17,244,414 of JAAGEH010000043.1, read as the reverse complement.
TTCCTACTTTCGTCTAGTCGGACCAAAAGGCACATAAAAACCTAGCCTCAGCTAGTCTAGCCTATCACCTGATAACCCTTACAGACACATAGTATCTAGATGCAGACAACTAAATAAAGACACCCCAACCACAACAGCCTTTCTTAAGGCACTTTGAGCTCCCCAGTGAATAATGGCCACCGCATCTCAGGATAGAAAGCAGCAGCAAGACCCATGTGTGAAGTGACTGTGAAAAGCACTTGTCTTCCCTGTTTGCTAAATACAGATTTCTGTGAACCTCTGAAGTAGTCATGTGACTTAAAGTTTAACTGCTGGCAACAAAGGTAGGTCATCAAGCTCTCATCTACTACGGTATTACCATTCTTTTACTCCTACCACACACTTTGTTTTAGGCTATTAGCTGTGCAGTATTTTTTTTTTCTTTCCTGTGAGGAACATAGAAAGGGGAAGAGAGGAGGGAGGCTGATGGCTGACTCTTCAACTCAGTTTCGGATACAAACATGAAAACCTCTAGACACTCTGCACGTCACCGCATGCCTTTCACCACCAGCCTACTCAGCTAGACCTAGGTTTAAGTGATGGCAATGGAGCCAGCATGAGTGTACCCCATATTCACTATGATTTCATGATTCAGTAGGGGGCTTCTCTGTTGCAGAAGTTTCTAAAGACCTGTACAGGTTGTTTAGTTACATTGAAGTTGTATCAGTTACTACTTTTTTTAAAAGATAAGCCATCATTTGGGACTGAACTCTAGTTGTGAGGAGATTGTGTTATAATGGCGTTTGTTATAAATGGTGTTTGTTCTGTTACTGTGAAACTCTACATATAATTCTTCAGATATGATACTTACTGAGTGTATGTGAATTAGAAGTAATGTTCCAAACAACCATCACATGCACAGTCCATTTACTGTACAGTTCTAAAAACATGCCTCCAAATGGCTTCCATGTGAACTGATGCTAGTCTGTCAAGTATAGAAGAGTAAAACTCAGAAACTGTCATGATACGACAGTAGTTCTTGACCAGATCACATGTGCCATGTTCTTGATGACTAAACTCTAATCCCACTATCATTATGAACTCTACTTCAATTACCAAAACTTTATAGATATAGATATGAATTATTTAAGTAGAAATACATGCTTAAGCATGCCAAATATGTTTGGGATTTCTACTATACAATATAACAAGCTAGTATTTACTTCTCAATTCTTTTGATTATGTCTCTAATGAAATTATAATTAGCTCATCATTTCTGTATTTAACAGAACCATATAAAGATTCCTTAAAGATATTATTACTAATAGACTTCAACTTATTATTTAAGATTGTCTTTGGCTTAGAAAGGTAGCATATAACCATTAAAATAAGCCTGAGTATGACCTTTACAAGTATCTAGCATGGATGATACTATTAGCAATTCATTAGTCTGTTTACTGTATTGGAAAAAGTAAAGTCACTGGTATTTCTTAATATAAGTAAACAATAGGACAAGATCTATATAGAACCTCTTGAAGACTTTATTTAATAAAGCATTTAGTAGAACATTATTTAACAGACCTTGTATAACATTTTAACAATTAAATTATTTAATAAAAGATTCACATCAAAGCATTGAAGATACATTCTTTAGTTACTAAATATGGAAAAACGTGCCGCTGAGTGGGTGTATTAAATTGCTTGTATGATTTTGGCATTTTAATAGGAAAACCTTAAGTGCGATGCTACTTGTCACCATCATTTCTTCTGTTGACACATTTTCTTGATAGAAAATGGGAAACAGGTATTTCTATCTAAACTGAATAGAAATCTGTGTTCTGAGTATATTTGAACAGCTATGCCAAAATACTTGTTATGGAAAATCTCATTTAGTAGATAATTAATATGACTTACCTTTCTAGCTTGACCTACGAACCATTATTTTTTCCTTTTGCCAGTTGTCCATTTTAGGATTAGAAGTAAATGGAGCTGAAACATTCTTCCCTATAGCATTGGGGTCTTAACCTAAGGCTTGTTTGAAAAATGCCAGCTAGGGCATGGTTTTTCTCTGAAACCCAAACACACTCACGAAATTAAACATGATTTATTCAGAAGCAATTTAATTTTACATTTATGGTCTGTATTAACATTCTGTTCATATTACTAAAAACTGAATGTAGCTTTTTATATAACATCACTTATCAGTGTCTTCATTAATTCCAGTTTCTAATACATAGTTTTGTATGTTTAAAAACACACACACAAACCCGTGATTGTCAAGTATGCTCTGTGTTGTTGTACACACACACAAACCCGTGATTGTCAAGTATGCTCTGTGTTGTTGTGCATGATATGGTAGTGTGTTGGAAACTACTGAAGTTAATTTCTTGGCAATTGCTATTCTCTTTTTCCTATTATATTGCTAATCTTTGAAAAGATGGTTGTTTCTCTATCTGGTTTTCTAAGCATAGAAATTCTTTGTAAGCCAGGAAAATCATCATTGTCAAATAGAAGTGAAAAATGAGGTGAGGGGAGGGAAGAGATTGTGACAGATTGAATGCACAAAATTCTTGCCCCCTAGAAATCATGAGAAGGGAGTGAGATATAGCAGTTATTACATTTAAACTGTATTGTGAATGGGAAAGGATAGGCTTTTTCAATAAATAGTGCCGCCAGCTGGTATCCACATGAAAGAAAGAGTGAATCTTAACTCCTCTTTGCACTAAATAAAAATCAATTCCGGGTGCATTACAATCTAAATGTGAAACATGAAACAACAGTTTTAGAAACAGACATAGGAGACTGTCTCCATAGGTCGTGTCTGCAAAGGGTGGAAGGTACTGCTGGGATGTTACTAATAGTCTTGGTTTTATCTTGCTAAACATTTAAAGTGCTATTTCAATATGTATACACACATATTAAGTATAAATTGTTACTTTAGGACATAATGCGGAAAACTTTTTAAAGTTATGCAGAAAGAAAAGGACATAATACAAAGGAAGTTTATTTGAAAAAAGACATCTCAATATTGAATAATTTACTCACACTGCCCAATTTTCCTCCTACGTGTTTCCAATTATGTAGTTAACTGAAATGTGTTTCAATGCAATAGTGCAGTTAATGCAAGAACAGGGAAAATAGTGGTGAATATGTAACAGAAGAGTTGAAACTTCACAGATTTGGATCCAAGCCTTAATAAAAGTAGAGACACATGAAACACAGCTACTTTTAATAACATTTATTTTTGAGATACTGAGTTATTGAATTTGGGATATTGAACTTATTGGGGTGACATTGGTTAATAAAATTATACAAGCTTCAGGTCAACAAGTTAAAAATACACCATCTGTATATTGTATTTTGTGTTCACCACCCCAAGCCATGTCTCCTTCATCACCATTATCCCCCCTTTATCCTCTTACCGCCCCTTGACCATACTTTCCCCAACTGCCCTTCCAACAGGTCTTAGGCCTAAACCAGCAGTCAAATATCTGTCTCACAATCTGGGACTGCTGGCTCCCAACCTCTTGCCTGCCTGCCTGATTGCCCCTAACCACTTCTCCTTGCCAGCCTGATCACCCCCTAATCACTCCTCTGCCAGCCTGATAGATGCCTAACTGCTCCCCTGCCAGCTCGATTGCCCCCAACTGCCCTCCCCTGCTGGCCTGGTTCCCCCCCCCATGTCCTCCTCTGCATCCAGTCTGGTCAACCCCTTCGATTTATCTTTTCAGGCTGCTGCCAGAGTGATACTTGTGAAACACAAGTCTGATCAGTAGACCCTGTGCAAAATTCATAGCTCATGAGAGAGAACCAAAAATCATTCTCTACAATAATTTACCATATTAACATCAGAAATAACATCAATAAGGGCTTTCTTCCCTTATTTAGGTAAACTAAAGTCAAAATGAAACAGTCAAATGCTTGCACCTAATTATAGTATGTCTGCATTTAAGATAATTAAGAAATTATTTTATACTCTGCCCCCTCACCTCAAACACACACACCACACACACACACACACACACAGAGAGAGAGAGAGAGAAAGAGAGAGAGAGAGAGAGAGAGAGAGAGAGAGAGAGAGAGAGAGAAAATGAAAGAAAGATCATGGATACAGTATAGATAAAAACTAGAATAAAATCAGTGTTAAAGTAAATAATAAGATACCAGACCTAATGTTATTGACAAGAGAAAGAAGCTGACAACATTAACTCAATTAAGGCTAACATGACAAGATAAATGATAGACTATGGAAATATAAAATATGATCTTGGCTTTCAGCTTGGATAAGTGATGAAGCCTAGAAAGGAGTAGAAAAAGAAATCCTATAGGATAAAAAGGCAATATGCAAATTGACCATCACACTCTCACACAAGATGGCTGCCCCTATGTGGTTACAAGATGGCCAGCATAAGATGGCCAGCAGAGGAGGGTAGCTGTGGGCAATCAGGCCAGCAGGGGAGGGCAGTTGAGGGCGACTGATTCTGCAGGGGAGGGAGAGCAGTTGGGAGAAACCAGGCCTGCAGGAGAGGACATTTAGGAGCTATGAATTTTGCACAGGGTCTACTGATCAGACTTGTGTTTCACAAGTATCACTCTGGCAGCAGCCTGAAAAGATAAATCGAAGGGGATGACCAGACTGGATGCAGAGTCAATTTAGGAAAGTATTGCCTGAGGCCAGGTCACCATCATCATCATTATGATATCCTAAGATAAGGAAAGAACCTGGCAGAAATGAAATAAAATCAACTAAGTTTAGTCACTTGGTGAGGGAGAAGAAGGAGTATAAGATGCCTTCCAAATTTCTGATTTGAATGACGTGAGGGGATGGGTATCTTTCACTAGAGTAAGGACCGAAGCAAAAGGTGCAGTTTGGGTCATGGTGAATGAGCCCTGCGAGTGAAAGCAACCTGTGAACATTTGGATGTGTGAATTGGTTTAGAGGAGATAGTTGGGTCAGAGATACCAATTTGGGAATCAGTCTTGTATAGCTGGTAGTTAAATGTTTAGAGTAAGTAAGATTAGAAATGAATTTAGATTCAGAAGAGGTAAAGGCAAAAGAATCCTGTGGAGTGATCTTAAGGAAATTGAGAGAGGAAAGAATTTTGAGGAGAGAATAAAGAACAGTGCTATATGTATTGAACAATGAATAAAAATCAACAACTGAATCATGGAAAGAGCAGTCCATTTTATTTAGTAATGTGAGGGTGATAGGTGATAGGCCATTGACCAAGAGTTTCAAGGATATGAATACAGAACCTTGATTATATACAATTGGTTAAAGACTGGAATTTGCTATTTTAAAAATATATTTTAAAAAGTGAATGGGAACCCGACTGGTGTTGCTCAGTGGTTGAGCGTCAACCTCTGAAACAGGAGGTCACGGTTCGATTCCTAGTCAGGATACATGCCTAGATTGCAGGCTAGATCTCATTAGGGCATGCAGGAGGCAGCCAATCAATGATTTTCCATCATCATTGATGTTTCTATCTCTCTCTCCTTCTCCCTTTCTCTCTGAAATCAATAAAAATATTTTTTAATTTAAATAAATAAATAAAAAGTGACTGGGAGGTGAAGAAATAGAGACAAATATCCACTCTGTTCCTGGTTCTTCAGAATGAAAGAAAGGAGAAAGAATAACAGGCAGAAAGATAATTTTTCAATTCTTTTGTTCGTCCCACTTGGTCTTTGATTAAAATATTTCTTTAGGTTGCATTTTCATAAGGTGATATTAAACTTTGTATTTTTCTATAATTAATCATTCTATAATTTTTAGGCTAGTGGCATACATAAGTGTGAAAGAATCAGGGCTGCCCCCAAACCAAATTAAGTATAAATACTAAATTGTGTGATTTCCATGAATGCACAGGATTAAAAAATATTTATGACAGAAATATGTAAAATTATGATTGAATAAAAGGAAGAAGTTGACAGCGTGTTGGATAAATGTGAGATATCTTACAAATGATTTTTAAATGAGGCCATCTGTTAAAGCTTGCTGATGCTCTCAGTCTGGAGCAAGAGGTTATTGATGTTTTCACGCAAATCAGGCTTTAACCAAAATACTTTGGAAAAAAACAGACGCCTTATAGAAACTCATTATTCCTAAAATAATTACAACCCTCTAAATGTTAACATCCCTTCCTACAAAGAATGGTATTATGCTAATACTGTTTATATATGTGAATGTAAAATTATGGTAAATTATTGTATCATTGTTGTAATATAATGCAGTGGTTTCTCCCTACCCTACTTCCACTTTCACCCCCAGGAGATACATGCCTGCTTACTGGGACCAATTTTCTACTTATTTAGCCAAAAATAATTGACCTCTGAAAGTCATAACCCCAGTAGTTGAATTTGAACTAAAATCTAAAGATATCCCTAATATTCTTAAGCATTCTCTCCTTCCACTCTTAGGTCTTTTTTAGACCCCCAGTAAGTCTTACCAGATATATTGAAGTAAAAGAAATTTCATAATAGAGTATAGTTATTCTGTTCTGTTTCATTAATGTTGAAGTTGAAGAAGTAGTAATATTTTGCTAGAAAATGAACTTCCAGTGTCACTACTATTTTACGAATGTGTGTAGTCACTTACTACATCATAAAGTGAACAGTGTGCAGAAGTGCCTAGAGACAGAGAAATTATGAGAGTCCTTGCATTCTACAAACATACAACATTAATTTGCATCTACACAAAAAGAGGTCAGTTTAGAGAAAAAATGAAGAGATTTCTTATTTGCAGCTTTTATCATTACTGAGAGAGCAGTAAATTAGACAGACTAGGATTTGGGGTTTCTCTACTTTATGGCATTTTAACTTCATCACTGAGTAGAATGCTGGATCAAGTTCTGTTGACATGTGAGCACCTTGCTCAAGGCTCACTTTAGTACTTCGAGAAGCTTTTGAGCATAGACTCTCTATTTCATAAACTAATAAAAGTATTATCAAGTGGTGTCTTCTTGTTCTTTTGAGGATGCTTTTAGCTTCAGGAGGCTCTTACTTGAAAGTAGTGGATCACCCACTCAAATGATTCCATCTCTTTTCTCCGTCCTAACTGCTCTTTGGGTTGAAGTACTTGTCAGAATGGAGGACAGAAAAACTGGAGATTTAACGTATGTCAAAGCCCCTGCCTAGTTCTGTGCTGTGGATGGGAAATCTATACCTACTAATTTCTTTTGTTTATGTGCTCTGTAAAGGCAGGTCGTGTGGTAATTTAGAGTGAGGCTCTGCATCCTGGTGGCCTGAATTTGAAAATTAGCTCCACCTCTTATCTCTCTTCCTCAGTTTCCTCATCTGTAAAATAGAGACAATAGTAGCCCCTTCCACATGCATGGTTGTCAGGATTAAATAAGTTAATATGTTTAAAAGGCTTGGCACAAGGCCTAATGGTTGTTGTGGTCGGGATGGTTTTTCACACAGACTGCAAAGCTTAGCTGTGCTCATGGGAATCTGGAGAAGTGCTCATTAACAGGCAATAATTCTACCTCTACAGTCCATTACATACCACGGGAATATTGGTGATCCCAAAATATCACTCCTCTCAGAAAGGAAGGAAAAGAAATGCCATGTGTTTTCACAAGCATTATCTCATTTAATCTTCAGAACAATTCTTGCAAAATAGGTTATTAGTCGATTTTTACATGTGAGGGATCTTACACAAGATCATATAGCAACTAGATAAAGTCAAGATTTAGCCAGAAGAGCACCTGATGCCAGAGCCTATCTGTTTCCTCTTTCTGCTGGCTGAGTGACCAACATTTACGGTATAGCTGCTTTCTTCCCTTTCCTCACGTGACAAATGGGGGGTGGGGAGGAAAGGAGATATGTACTACTATACATACTACTTTAAACAATAAATTAATTAATTAATTAATTTAAAACTTTTTTAAAAGAGACCTCTGCAACAGTCAAGTCCATCTATCTGCCTCTTCTCCCTTCAAGTGAGAGAGCACACACAGTAGACACTCCAATAATGTTGGGTCATTGACCAGTCAAATACTACTACTTTTCCATTAACATTTTGCATCTTTAATATTGCAGTAGTTTCTTTATATTGACTTTGTGGAAAAGTAAATATAGAACTTCATTTATGGAACAAAGTTATTTTGATTTAACCGATATCCTCTTCTAGTGAATAAGTTACAAAGTCTGAGTTAATGAAAAAGAATGATTGTAGTAACTTCCTATCCTCGTCTATTTTGATTTTTTTGTTTCTTTAAAGAAAATGCTAGCCCTGGAATTCTTGCCGTTGGCCAAAAACAATAAAATTCTTATCTGGTGATAACTTTTTTAAAAAATATGAAAGCCATGTGAGTGCTCATTATTTTCCACCTGAGATAATAATGCATTTACATGTGTAAAAGCACTTGTGTTGTGGGCGACTTTACAGAAAGAATCAACTTTCAATGTAAAGATATTTTTATGGAGTCTATTTCCAAGTGATGCACAACTATATGAGAATACAACTGTTATTTTGCTCAGCTAAAACATGTTCTTGCATTGAAACCCTGCTAATGCCGAACATTATGGAAACTACCCACCATCCAATTAACCCTTCTAGCCATATTTATATCTCTGTACAGCTGTATGTTTGGTAGGCACATACTCATCACCTGTGTTTGTATGTTTGCTTTCCTTTCCTCACAGCACAGAGTTGAAGACTCTTCTGCTAATTAGTTGTATAACATAGTTATATATCACTAGAGGCCCAGTGCATGAATTCGTGCATGGAGGGAGGTGTCTCTCAACCCAGCCTGCACCCTCTCCAATCTGGGATCCCTCAAGGGATATCTGACTGCCTGTTTATAGTTGACATCCCTCTCACAATCTAGGACTACTGGCTCCCAACCACTCGCCTGCCTGCCTGCCTGATTGCACCTAACAGCTTCTGCCTGCCAACCTGATCACCCCCTAACCATTCTCCTGTCAGCCTGATCGATGCCTAACTGTTCCTCTGCCAGCCCAGTTGCCCCTAACTGCCCTCCCCTACAGGCCTTGTCCACCCACAACTTCCCTCCCCTGCAGGCCTTGTCCTTCCCAACTGCCCTTTCCTACACGCCCTATCACCCCTAACTGCCCTCCCTTGCCAGCCCAGTCTGCCCTCCTCTGCTATCCTGGTTACCCCCAAGTGCCCTCCCCTGCAGACCTGGTCACCCCCAACTGCTCTCCTCTGCAGACCTTGTTCCTCCCAGCCGCCCTCACCTG
>JAAGEH010000043.1:17184368-17235221 GCA_011751065.1 Lasiurus cinereus | reverse complement strand
AACTGCTCTCCTCTGCAGACCTTGTTCCTCCCAGCCGCCCTCACCTGCAGGCCAGTCACCCCTAACTACCAGCCTTTGCCAGCCCAGTCGCCCCTAACTGCCCTCCCCTGCCGGTCTTGTCCTTCCCAACTACCCTCCCCTGAAGGCCTGGTCCCCCCGAACTGCCCTCCCCTGCAGGCCTTGTCCTTCCGCAACTTCCCTCCCCTCCAGGCCTGGGTCACCCCTCAACTGTCCTCCCCTGCAGGCCTGGTTCCCCCCAACTGCCTTTTCTTGCAGGCCTGGTCCCTCCTAACTGCCCTCCCCTGCCAGCCCAATTTTCCCTAACTGCCCTCCCCTGCAGGCCTGGTCCCCTCCAACTGCCCTTGCCTGCAGGCCTTGTTCTTCCCAATTGGCCTCCCCTGCAGACCTTGTCCCTCTGCAACTTCCCTCCCCTGGAGGCCTTGTCTTCCCTAACTGCCTTTCCCTGCAGGCCCAGTCACCCCCAACTGCCCTCCCCTGCAGGCCTGGGTCCCCCCAACTGCCCTTCCTTGCAGGCCTGGTACCCCCCAACTACCCTCCCCTGCTGGCCTTATCGACCACAACTTCCCTCCCCTGCTGGCCATGTTGTGGTGGCCATCTTGTGTCCACATGGGGGTACCATCTTTAACCACTTGGGGTGGCCATCTTGTGTGTTGGAGTGACTGTCAATTTGCATATTTACCTCTTTATTAGAAAGAATTGGGAATGTTACCTGACCTCATTGTGCCACAATGTTTTTTTAAATATAGTTTTATTGATTTCAGAGAGGAAGGAAAGGGAAAGAGAGATAGAAACATCAATGGTGAGAGAGAATTATTGATTGGCTGCCTCCTGCATGCCCCCTACTGGGGACCAAGCATGCAATCTGGGCATTTGCCATTGACCCGAATCAAACCCGGGACCCTGCAGTCCACAGGCCAACACTCTATCCACTGAGCCAAATCAACTAGGGCGTGCCTCACCTTTTTAATGTGCCACAGTACCAGTTGCTTTATGTGTCTAATTTCATTTATCTGTATGTAAATGTGAAGGAGAGGCCAAAGAGCAAATATGTTTATTCATTTAATTCTCACCACAACTTTGAAGTTAGACATTATTATCATTTTATTGATTAAGGTACTGAGATACGGATGCCTGCCTTATTGCTTGGCCTTTTATGAAGATGAACCACATACTCAAAGCTGGCCTGATAAACTCCAGTTTGGAAGGACACCTGGTTAAAAATGTCAGACCCTCGATGACTACTTTTGCCCTTTTTCTTACTTAATTTCAAGTGTCAGTTTTCTTACAAGCTACTGAACACATGCCCTGTTGACTTCCAGTTCTTTGCACAAATAGATGCTTAAGAAATATTGTCTGGTTGGCTGTCCTAAAAAAAATTAAACACTTCAAACAATCAAATCTGTTAAAAAGAATGTGTAGGTTAGTATTGAAGTGTGTGGACTCCAGAGTCTGGTAGACCCGGCCCGCCATTTGCTAGTCACGTTACTGAAGGCAACTTATTTCACCTTTTTCTTCATCTGTAAAATTTGGACAGTAATATTAGCCTCATGAGATGGCTGTGAGGATAAACTGAGAAAATTATGTAAGTACTTGGTACACATCCTATATATTAAAAGGCCAGGGACCATAAGCATAATGACCGGAACAACTGTCCAGCCAGTTGCCATGAGGTGCATTGACCACTCCTTGTTCCCCCACCTCCCCCACCCCTCCACCCTCACCCGCAGGGGAACGGGGAAGCAGGTGGGTGTCTGTGAGGTGGGACTGAGGACTGGCAAGTGGGCAGAATGGCTGATCTCTTGATTCCTCCGCCCAGCCCGCAGGCTCCAATGGGTCAGCGATGGTGAATGGGGGAACCAGGGTGGGTGACTGGAGGACTGGGATGGCTCTCAGGTCCTTGGGATCCCCAGCTTATCCCCTGCTGCTCAGATGGTCAGGCTGATGGGAAAGCAGGCGGCGGCAACTTCACCTCCATGCACATGCACCAGGGCAGCTGCTGATGGAACATGCTGCCCACTCGGGGCTGCTGCTGCTGGTGATGGTGCTTGCAGCACTGATGGAAGCTACGGGGTGCACCCGCGACCTATCCGTCCCAGCGGCGAAGGCGACATTAGGCCTGGGGACTGGCAAATAGGCAAAAGATGGCCCTGATCGCAGGTTCGGCCTAGGGACACATGATTTCGTGTGCTGGGCCTCTAGTAGTACATATTGGTCACATAGTAAATAGTCACCATCATTAACGGTACTTAAGGTCTCCTTTACTGAGCCGTTCAACTCATGCTTTCTTATTCGAGACCTTTCTAAGGTACTTCTGTGACTCTTTAATTTTTTGTTTTCAGTCACGTACTCTGGCAATGATTTTAATTCTTTCAAACTCCAGAATACCATTTAATACCTCCCCAAATGCCCTACATGAAGACTTAAGTCTGAACATTAAAAAGCTGTTGCATCTTAAGTTCCATTTCAAGTATCTCAGCAAAGCAAGTTAGTGCAGATAATTTAAATGACACGCAGTCATTTCCATTTATCTCTTTTTCAGAATATCTTTCTAGTTATATACCTTATGAATTTAAAACATGATGAAAGATGAATTTCTTAATATGTACATTATGTTTTCAGAGCCTGTTAATTCTTTGAGGAAATTAAGGGAAAAAATAATGAAGCCATGTTATACAGGTACTTAATTTTTTTTAATCTGTGGTAGTACTATGGTAATTAATGCTTATTTTATGCAAACTAGACTATATCTGTTAACGGACACATTACTGTCAAGAAAATATTACTTGTCTTAATTATCAGTAATGAAGCAGGGATAAGCTGCTCACTTAGATATTACATATCTAATGACCTTTTCAGTTAGAGGTTGTGATGAAAGGTATCAGTTTCACAAATTAAGCTTCATTCAGCTTCTGGCCTTTGTGTAGATTAATGTTTTGCCGATGAGTTTTAAAGTCAGGCATAAATTGTGTTTCATATTTAAAACTGATTTAGTGTCTTGCTTTTAGTACATCATTTTCTCATTTATAAACCTTCAATTTTACCTTCAAGCTTAAAAAAATAGTCTCTTGTAAATTTAGGACTGCTTTATTAACTGCCAGTGTTGTTGTCTTAACCTTACCAAATAAAACAGTACATATATTTCCACTTATTCAACCAAAGTTTATTACTTCTGAATTTGGGACAATAAGCACAATGTTTATAATGACAATTCTGAACTAGGAATATGGGAATATAAATATTTCTAATACTCCTTTTCCTGAAACTCTTCTGAGATGACACAGAGCTAGTTATTTTGGTAGAATTTATCCCTTAATCAGTCACTTACTGAATAATAAATACCTTATCACGGTATGGAAACATCATTCAAGAACTCAGAGATTTATGCAATCGGAAAATTGCCCCATGTTTTCAGTTACTACTAGTAAGTAAGCATTTAAGCATTGAGGGTTGATGCAACAAAGCAATGAAATGGAAAGTGATTTTCTAATTTCTTAAGCCATGGAAACTTTTATCTCTCTAAAATATTATTCAGAAGCCCAGTTTAAAAAATCTGACAAAATCAGAGCTGCTTTGCTTGAATGGAAAAGGTTCCTACAATGACTTGAAGGAACCCAGAGGGCTTAATGAGTAGAGTCTTGATACTCTGATGCGTACTTGAATTGTTCACAGAGCCCAAATAGTAGAGTAGGAGGGAAGAGTACAGACATCCTTTTCAACCCCTTCATTTTAACTGTGAGGCACCTAAAATTTAATACAGAGTAAGCCAGCCAAGTTCATGTCAATGAGTGCTATGATCTGAAATCTAAAAAAAAATTATAGTACTCCTAGGAGTGGGATCTTTTCTTTACTCTTTGCTGCCCCACTACTATGTTAATGAATTTTGAAAACTTTAGAGAACAATTTCTGAGTTGATCTGTTCTTTCCATTAAAAAATAAATAAAAAATAAAGCCATAGATTTCCATTTCCAAGGCACAGTAAGTCCTACCTGTCCCAAAACATCTACTGTTTACTTCTTGATCTTAGAGTAGTGTGGGATGTTGCGTGCTGATTCTTCACTCTGGCTTTGCTGAACAGCAAGAGCAGGACCAGGATAGCAAAAGAGGAATTTTCTTGTGCTATCCTTAAATTCTTCGATCCTCAAAAGTATATTCATGCATAGAGTTACCTGTGATTAGAACTCTCCATCTAACAGTTCCTCCACCACCTACCAGTGTCATGTCAACCAAGCTAACTTTCACTTATTCCTCAGGCTATATCAAATGTCACTGTCCCCTTTGGGGCTTCTCTGATCCATCCCTTATTTGTTCTCTCATAGCATCCTTTACTTCATCATATCGGTAACCATACTGCATTGCAATTACTTTTCTCATCTCCTTCTACATACTCAGTCCCCTAAACACAGAGACCACAAATGTCTTGTTCATCATTGAATCCCATAGCCTAACAGAGATTCTGACATGTGGCAAGTACCCTATATTTATTAGGGAAGGAGGGGAGAGACCTAGACTCTACTCCCCGCTTAAAGGATATAACATGCTGATATAAACTAGTTTCTTGTTGAGAACCAGCCTTGGACTTCCATATGACTTTGGAAGAGTTATCTATCTCTGGGTCTTTGTTTCCCTTTCCAGTAGGATGATAATGCCTCCATGCATAGCTTGTGTCTTCATCCTGCTGAAAAAATAAGGTGGTGAAGGCCTGGAGTTGGACAGGAACCTGTTGGAAAGGACAATGCGGGGGGAGGAGGGAAAGGGAGACATCTGTAATGCTTTCAACAATAAAGATTAAGAAATAAAGTTTCCCTATATCAGAGCTTTCTTCTCAGTTTCTGAAGTATAATGGAGAAGGAAGTTATGTTTTCCTTCGGATAACAGATTAAGGAGTTGTCTCTTGGGAAAAAAATTTATTTAAAATCATCTCATTTTTTTCCCATGTCCCAAGAAGTTAAGTAATGTACCACCTCCTTCATTTACACATAAGCCAATGTACTTTTAATACTGATGACATTCTTTAAATTAAGTATATTTGTGGTTATTCTTGAAAATTTTAGAATTTTATTTCTTTGTTTTATCCTTGAGAATTGTAGTTATAAAACTCATAATTTAACATGTGTACAGTGTAGCTATGATGGAATTACTGTCTACAATTTAAAATGTCTGAATTTGTTTCTGTCAAAAATTAGGAATTTAAGTACAATTAATCAGTGCCCCTTCAAAAGCAGTACCACTCTTCCAGTTATGAATTACATTATTTTTGTACTATCATGAGCAGTTGATGGGGTGAATGGAGTGCCGAAGATGGGAGATGAGGTTAGAAGAGAATTATTCCACTCAGTTTTTTAGGAAGTTGGGAAAGAAAAAGTTAAGTTCAAGAAGAAAAACCATTGAATTTCAATAGTGATTCTACTACATATTAGGAAATAAACATTTTAAGATTTTTTTTTGGGGGGGGGGAGAAGGAGGGAATAAAGCATGCACAGCCAGAATAGCAGTTTATATTTAACAGAACTAAATGGTCACATTTTCAAGTAAAATACTCCCTGGCATTTGAACAGCTGTTATATCTACATCAGATTTGAATACTGTTGTTTAACCTTCCCAGCTGTAGCGGGGGCGGTTTGTTAGTTTAATTCAGTATAAAATATGCATAGCATACTTAAACTTGAAACTTTAAACACATATTTGTATTAAATTGATAAATTTTGGTTCCCTAAGCCTATTTTAGATAAACCCCTTATCTCTCTGAGTTATTTATTGTTAACTATATGTTTGAAAATAGTTAAAACATATTTCCAGCCCAGGTCAGTGTGCTCAGTTGGTTGAGCCTTGTCCTATACACTGAAAGGTTGCTGGTTCAATTCCCAGTCAGGGCATGTACCCAGTTGTGGTTTTGGTCCCCAGTGGGGGTAGGTACAGCAGGCAACCAGTTAATCGATTAATATATATATATATATATATATATATCTTTCACCCCTCTCTCTAAAATAATAAATAAAAACATATTTTAAAAAATATTTTTCCAAATCCTTTTTATACTTTTGTATTATGAATGAACAAAACATATACATTTTGTGTACATACACCTGTAATTGCATTGCTGTATTCATAGGAAAAATTAAATAAGTGTTCCTGTGTTTCTTCCTACTCGATTCTCTAACTCTAACAGAATTTTCTTTGCTAATGCAGTGATGGAAATAGAATGAGGACAAGGTGGTTGCTGTAAGAAAGCAAAATAAAAGACCAGTGCTTCTCAGTCTTACAAGACTAAGGTTAAAAGGGGTTAAGATCAAAATACATGTAATTATGTGTCATGTGAATGTAGTGGATACAAATTTCGGTCTGCTAAACTAGAAAATATTGCTTGACATTTGAAAAAGATAATTTTAGAAAAAAGAAACACAACTGCTCATGAGTATACAACACTCGCATATGCTTGCACACATATACAGATAAATACAGAAAGAGTTATAGATTCAACTCTATGTTGTATATGTACTGTATTCATACATAGGTTCTTAACTTTATTTTCTGGAGAGCTTAGAAGCAATAACAACCTAAGGAATTCTCCAAGTACCCAGACATTGGTTTCTAGGTATCATTTCCCACTAATAAAATAAAAATAAAAAAGGAAAGTGAGGGAAGGGAGGCTTTGGCAAAATAGCTGATTCTGGAGCTGGGGCATAGAGAGTATAGCAGTAAAACTGAAATACATGAGTCTATACTGAGATGGATAGATAGATAGATAGATAGATAGATAGATAGATAGATAGATAAAAAGAGAAACCTCTTTCATACAGAATACCAATGAATAAACTGGAGTAATAATGAAATAGAAAAATCACCATTTGACATTCATTGTTGTATTTAGTTCAGACAGGAATTGTCAATGAAGACTAAAGTGGCTAATGGAATCTCGAAGTATTTCCAAACTACTAGTCAGTTTACAAAGGGAAGAATTATGATTTTACAGTACAAAGACCTGATTAACAACATGACCAAGTGATCAGTTCACATCAAAAGTGGATTGAGGTCACGTGGGGCATATCACCTTGATGAGACACCAAAAAGAAGAATCTCATTTTAGTGGTTTCCCTGTACAAAAACCATAATCAAGAGGAAATATCAGACAGGTCTCAGCCATCAAATATGTTAAGGTTTTCAAAGTTTTCTTAGATTTGTGAATTGAGGATAAAGATTGTTGGATCTGTGTAAGATACAAGAGGCCCAGAAAAATAAGTTTTCCAGTCTCACACAGAAAGTAACAGAGGCAAATCTGGAACCAAAGTCTCCTGATTCACAATCCTTGGATGAGGGATCAGTAACAGATTACTGAGGCAAGATAAGAGATCGTTGTGTTCAAAGATTACTGACCTTTGGGGGTTCATTCAGGGAAGCATCAGATAAGGGTACATGTTCTTTGTTGCAATTTCAAGTGCATCCTGAAGAAATATAGAAAATCTTATTCATTCTCCTTGCCTATTTCCTACATGGTAGTATAAATGCACACGAGTAGATTTCTTCCTTTCTACCTTTCATCCTCATTCCTCTCTTACCCTATACTGTGTCCTTCCTCTACAGGACGAGAGCATAGACTTGGACTTCAATCACTCTTTTTTTTTTTATGTGATTTTCCTTTCACTTGAATATCCCTAATGCCTAAAATGTTTTAAGGTTTCAAATAGCCAGCCATTGACTTGAACTGCTGTTTAAGAAAAATGGTCTTTCCAGTAGCCTTTATCTCCCCATACAGTTTTTAGATACTATATCTCCCCATTCAGTATTAAGGATTGTGTACTCAGCATTTCTCTCTCTCTCTCTCTCTCTCTCTCTCTCTCTCTCTCTCAATGTTCTTTTTTACTGTGAAAAGAAAATATCGAATATTTCCATTTTATGACCAGTATAAATAAGTTTATTTTGAAAGCTAAATATTACTCTTTAAACTGTGGGTTTTCAGTAAGTTTCTTGTATCTTACAACTAAAATTTTTAGTCTTTAAACTCTGCTTAAAGATTTTAAAAAATAACAAAGAAATGTCACAGCTTTCCTAGTTAACAATTAAGTGATTAAAATAAAATTGTGAGTAAAATTATGTTATTGCCTTGATTAGGTTCTATTATCATTTTTTTTATTCTGTGGCACAGATATTTGATATTGTTTTAAATGTACCACCCAAAACTATGGCCTGAACATAATTGTTTAAATAGCTGCATCTCTTGGGTTCCCAAACTGCAACATCTTGATGGCCAAGTTCGTTACTTCTTTTCCTGTGTTTTTAAGTTACTAAGTTAAGAGCTCTACATACAGACTTAAAAGTTTTTGTAGATTCTAAATATTTTATTATAAATTTAGCCTTGATAATTCTTATTTACCTAATGTAACAGGTATACAATTTCAATATTTATCAGTAAAGGTAGCACTTTAAAAAAAAAAAGATGAACAAAGACAGTTTTAAAAAATATGTTTTATTGATTTTAGAGATAGAAACATTGGTAAGAAAGAAACATTGATTGACTGCCTCCTGCACACACCCCCACCGGCCTCACAACCCAGGCAGGTGCCCCAACCGGGAATCAAACCAGTGAGTGACGACCTCTTGGTGCATGGTTCAATACCCAACCACTGAGCAACACCAGCTGAGCTGAGCAAAGACATAATTTAAGTAGACCTTTAATATATCTTTACTTCTCCAAATACATATCTTTTAGTTTTTATAGATTGTGGCCAAAGACTGAATAACAACCATTAGCCCAATAGGGATCAAATAATATATCGATAACTTATATTTCTATTTTTAAATTTCTGTCTGTCCCTCTAACTCTACTTTATTTAGTAAATACGACTGTAATTGCATTTCCAAAAGTGAACTTTTTGTTCTCCTATAATTGGTTAGCAGGTACCTGGGATCATAACATACTTACTATCACATGATAAGACAGAATAGCTTTAAGCACTAACATTCTGAGATTTTAATCAAATAATTAAACTTGAATTAAATATATATATGTATACACACACACACACACACACACACACACAGAGGTGAATGAGGAGTTATTGTTTAAAGGTACAGAGTTTCAGTTTGGGAAGATGAAAAAGTTCTGGAGATGAATATTTGGAATAGTGTGATGGTTATACAACAATATGAATGTATTTAAAGCCACTAAAAAGATGTACACTTGATGTATAAATTTTATGTATGTTTTACCACTATATATATTTAAAATCTGATTTATAATTTTACATCTGTAGCTGATTTTCCTTGCCATAGATATTTGTTACCATGTATCTTTAACCATAATATATACTATTTATTCACTTAACATGTGTTACATACTTAGTCTATGTTAGGTGTATATTCTGGGTGTAAAATATTTCTGAAAGTTAGTTTTTTAATTGACTCAGCTTTTTTTTTTAAACTATGTGACTTTATAAAAGTTACTCGAGCCCTATAAACTTATTGTAAAAATAAGGATAATAATATCTATTCAAAAGGTTGTTACAGAGAGTAGTTAATATTTAAAATTCTATTGGAAAAAAAAGATTATTATTTATAAAAAGCACTTAGCACTCAATGACATGCATGGAAAGCACTCAGGCAATCATAGCTGTTAGCACTTTTTATTAAACAATGCAAATGAATTAACACACCAAAGTTACTTGCAATTCTTGGTTGTCTTTTGGGGGCTGCATATATGGGTTACATCTTAGTCACTTCCTGCATTCTTTTTATTTATTTGTTTACTTGACTTGCTAAACATGACACATACTAGTACAAAGGATCTTGTGACCCTATGTGTGATCTCTTAGGACCTCTTCAGCCTCCCAGGCCTTGCACCAATGCTTTAGCCAACAAGCTTGCTAAGCAAGGGAAACAGAGAAAGAAGTAAGACAGGCATGCAATGTGCTGGTATTTCTGTGGAACAACTCTTATTGCCTGACAGTCCCTAGAGAGCCTGACACAGCTCTAACAGCTTTCAGATTTAGATAGCTTCTTTATTAATAGATCCTGTGGGACTGCTAGTTTTAAACAATTACTATTGATCAGAAAGGTTAACCAATGTTCATCAAAGTATGAATACATTATTTAAACATAATTAATATATGTATACGCTGCTTTATTTAGGAAAGGATTTGAGGCAGTTACCTACGTGCTGTTATCCTCATTTTATTGAAATGCAAAATTAGATGAAAAGGAGTCTCAGAAGTTTGTCTCCTCAATGTCTTTGGCTGTGTTTATCCAGCTAGGTTACCCTAGAGCAGTGGTTCTCAACCTTCCTAATGCCACGTCCCTTTAATGCAGTTCATGTTGTGGTGACCCCCAACCATAAAATTATTTTCGTTGCTGTAGCACCACAACATGAGGAACTGCATTAAAGGGACGTGGCATTAGGAAGGTTGAGAACCACTGCCCTAGAGGTATTGTATCGGTGGTAAGTATTAGCTTATTTTTTAAAGAAGTCAAAGTGTTTTCTGACTTAAACAGAAGAATTAGTACAATTGCTTTTTTTTCTTTCAGTTAATATACCCTCTCCTAAAATTATCCTCAACTTGTTTGAAACTGAAGGCCAAGAATGTGGAGTGAACTAGAAATGATATGAAACAACTAAATATATCACCTTTTACATATTTATCCACAAACTTAAAATTCAGGATATTATATGTACTCACATATCCAGCACTATTACTTAAGCTAAAGCACACCTCTGAAACCTGATAGGAACAATACTATAAAGCTTAATTATATTTTTATGGCCCATGCCATCTGTGCGTTTGTTCTACTTACAACAGTAATAGAGTATTAAAAAAACACAACAATACATTTTGTTTGAGGCAAATTATCTCATCATTTAAGATCCTATGCTTGTATTGTGGATTTTTTAATCTATTTGAAATAGAAAAACTTCTCAGCTAATTAAAAACCATATGTGGTTGATTCAAACAGAAACACAAAATTCCTTTTTGTTTCTTAAATTCTAATTTAGATGAAAGAAAACACTATAATTGTTTAATATATAATGGTATATGACATAAAGTTTATTTTCTGATATCTAAAAATTAAGACTGTTGAAGTCATCATATGATGTGCTTATATTTATCATTGGAAGCGATAGACTTAAAATTTATTGCTATATAGACTTGACATCTGCAGATTCGGTATCTATTTGACATTTTAATCATTTCTCAAAACACTATTACAGATGTTAACATTTCTCTGTAATCATAATGTAGTTATTATACCACTTTATAAATAACAATGTGGCTATGTCATTTTTTAATTTCAATTTTTTTTCAAAGGATAAAATAGGGTACCATTATAAAATATTTAGTAATTTCTCTAAAGTTAAGAGATAGGTTTTAAATTAATCTTGTGGTGTTTAAACCTTACAAATGTTTGATACTCTATACTTAAATTTTTTGAATGATATATTTCTTTATGTAACATAATATTTAATACCAATATACATAACTTCATGTATATACATGTATGAAATAAATCTTGTAAATCATGTTAGTAGGAATACTATTTACTATCCTTGATACTCAACTGAAGATATCAGCTGGCCAAAGTCTTCATTTTAGCAGGTATAATCTATTGAAAATAAGCTTTTAAAATACAACAAATATTGAACCATCTTTGTAAGTTGTAAATGTGAAAAGTTTAATGAACTCGCTATTAAACTTCCCTTTATTCTATAACAGTATATTTCATTTATTCTATGATTCACGTATGCCATATAATAATATGGTAAAAATTGATCAATTCTACTTTGATAGTTGATGCATGATTTTCTTCAAATTATATTAAATCTGTATGAGTTTCTTATTGCTGCTGTACCAAATAAGCATACATTTTATGATTTAAAATAACCCAAATTTATATTATAGTTTTAAAGATCAGAAGTCCAAAGTCAGTCTTAATAGAATAAAAATCAAGGTATCTGAAAGGCTAGTTTCTTCTGAAGTCTACAGGGGAGAATTCATATCTTACCTTTACCAGTTCTAGAGACTACCATCTTTCCTTTGCTTCTGGTGCATCACTCTAACCTCTACTTCCATCATCACATCACCTTCTCTCTAAATTTGACACTTCTGCCTTCCTCTCATAAGGATTCTTGTGATTACATTGGGTCCAGAACAGGATCCTTAACTTAATCCCATCTGAAAAGTCCCTTTCACCCTCCATATATTTACAAATTCTAGGGATTAAGGACATGGACATCTTGAGGGTAGGCAAGGACATTATACAGCCTACCACATATCCTTTTATCTTTTTAGTTTTAATTCCTTAAAAGGGCATTGTTCTCTTTTGCCAGAAGGTCCTTACACTTGATTTTGAGTCTTCCAAGTATCCCCCCACTCCCATTCTCAACCTAGATAATGCTTCCTAGGGCTTCAGAATGATTTTTTCCACAGGGAAACCTTCCACAACCTCTCCCACTAAATTAATTTCTCCTCTTACATATCCTCAAGGCACCATGTACTTCTTCATAGCACTTATCGGTTCATTATTTTTATATTTATTGGTAAATTGAAGTTTTTCACCCCACTATACTTTATAAACTCTATAAGGACAGGCACCATGAGTTTGTCATTTATTTTTTTTTATCATTGTTGTCCCATTGCTTATTCAATACATATTTGTGAAAAGGAATGCATAATCTTGTACATTTCATATTAGATTTATTTTCTAAATATTTTGTGAGGGTTTTATTTCTATCTGTTGTGAATGGGATTCTTTTTTTTTCTTTAATACATTTTTATATTAATGCTTAAATGTTGTTCTTGTGTACATTCATTTTATTGAGTAATCTCATTAATGCTAAGTTTCACACTTCAGTCTCTTGGATTTTATAGATGGATGATCATGTTGTCTACAAATAATGATCATTTGTCTCTCCCTTTCTGTTATTTATACATTTTATTTCTTTTTATTATTCAGTTGCATTGTTCAGGACTCACAGTATATGTTAAACTTACTGGTGAAATCTTTGTTCCTGTATTTTGTTTTACCATTAAAAGACTAAATTTGTTTTAGATATTTGGTAGGTCTTATTTTTTAGTTAAAATATGCTTTTATCTATTTCCTAGCTTATGAAGAGACATTGAGTGTTTTTTCTGCTCTTATTTTTGTTCTTCTATCTTTTTACATAGTAAATTCCTATTTGTATATTCATATCATGTGTTTCTCCCCACCCCACCCTACTCCTTTCCCTTTCTCCTTCTGTAATGTGGTTTCTTCCTTTACTCATGAGACACACGAAGCCAGTAAAGAGTTCTGTCTTATCCCATAAAATGTAACTTTGATTTTTGAAACTTTAGCAGTGTACTGTTCAAAGCATAATTTAAAAAGCCAGTTCTCAGTTATCTACATGTGTATATTAACCACATTTCAGTTTATCTGGAATGAAGATTTCAAGTTTTTATTGGCAATGTCATATCATTTTCTTAAACTAAGAAACTCTTCATATGGTTATCTGTGAGGGATCTAAAATAGTGAAACTCAGAGAAACAGATAATAAAATGGTACTTGCGAGAGTCCAGGGGTGGGGGTATTAGAGAACTGTAGCTCAGTGGATATAAAGTTTTTGGTATATAAGATAAATAAGTTATATATTCAGGATAGATGTTCTTACCACCAAAAAATAAACAAACATGAAAGAATACAAGGAAATTTTTGGAGGTGATGGGTATGTTGAGTGCTAATTGTGGTGATGGTATCATGGGTATATGTGTATATATATATAAACTTACCAAGATGTATATAGAGTTCAGCAAAAGTAGGCTTATAGGCCTAGCTGGTTTTTCTCTGTGGATAGAGTGTTGGCCTGAGAACTGAAGGGTCCTGGGTTCAGTTCTGGTCAAGGGTATGTGCCCCAATTGCATGCTCAGTCCCCAGTGGGAGGCATGCAAGAGGCAGCCAGTCAATCATTCTCTCTCACCATTGATGTTTCTATATCTCTCTCCCTCTCTCTTCCTCTCTGAAATCAATAAAAATACATTTTTTAAAGTAGGCTTATAGTTGTGAATACACAAAACACAGTTTATTCTTATATTATTACTTACTAATTATTGTATTCTTTTTAATACAAACTATTGTAAACCTACTTTTGCCCCAACCAAACATTAAATGTGTGCATTTTTTGTACACCAGTTATGCCTCGATAAAGCTAAGTAAATGGAACACTCACTTACTATAACCTGACTAGATTTAGAAGAGAAAAGCTACCAATTCATTCAAGTAAAGGTGAAAGCCAACAAATTTATAAACTGGTGTTTTTTAAGCTCTCATTTGAACTCTTATGTCAATACAAGTGCCCTCAGAAATTATGCTTGTTTTTGCCAGTAGTAAGAAGCCACAACAAAAACAATGCTGAAGTGTATTCTGAATCAAATACTGTATACTTTTTTCTTTAAGCTGCTCTTTTGGATTAACCATACCTAAAATCTAACTCAAGTTTGTGAAAGAGATCCTTCATTACTTGATTTTATTAAATTTCCTACAAAGTGTGCGATAATTCTCCTGTCTATACATCCTTACTATTGACTATTTTTAGTTTTTGAGTCAAACTAATTTGAGCAAAAGAGTATAAACTTAAAATAGACAAGTGCTGGTATGAGATTCATGTGTCCTTAACAGGAAAACATCATGCATACCTAACTTGTTTCCAGTTAGGAATAAGATGATCAAAAACTGTTAGAAACTAGATAGAAAGTCCTTTGCCCAGTATTTTCAATCCAAAGGTCTCTACCTTTAAGGAAAATCTTTGAGCCTGGACACCATGGCTCAGTGATTTAGTGTTGACTTACAAACCAGGAGGTCATGGTTTGATTCCCCGGTTAGGGCACATGGGCTTGATCCCCAGTAGGGTGTGTGCAGGAGGCAGCCAACCAATGATTCTCTCTCATCATTGATGTTTCTATTTCTCTCTCCCTCTTCCTTCCTCTCTGAAATCAATAAGAAGATCTTTTAAAAAAGAAAGAAAGAAAAGCTTTAGAGGCCAATTAAGTTTATGCTCAGAACTGGAAATTGTCTTCAGAAAATGTAACATCTACTGAAAGAACCAATTAAAATGTTATGAGTTAAATGCCAGTTATATGCAAACAAGTGATACTCAAGCTCTGTAAATAAGATCCTCATCTCCAAGAAGGAGTGCATTTCAAACATAGATGTTAGTTCCAGCCTTACCACTCACTAATTGTCTGACTTTTTCCTCATTGTGAGTAAGATGTGATAATGATGACTATACCTACTCTGTTCTAAGGATGAAATGGTAAAACACACGTGAATTGTCCAGTACAATAAATGACACATCTTAAACCCTCAGTTACGACAAAAACTATCATTGTTACCGCAATATCATTTGGAAAGCAAAATGTACACACAAAATAAGTCAAATCTCATCTTAAGATAATAATGGATTAAATTATTAGTTGTTTCTATGTACCAAGAATACTATAAGAAAGAAGCCTTCTTGCTCTGACCGGTTTGGCTCAGTGGATAGAGTGTCAGCCTGCAGACTGAAGAGTCTGAGGTTCAATTCCAGTCAAGGGCATGTACCTTGGTTGCGGGCACATCCCCAATAGGGGGTGTGCAAGAGGCAACTCATCGATGTTTCTAACTCTCTATCCCTCTCCCTTCCTCTCTAAAAAAATCAATAAAATATATTTTTAAAAAAAGAAAGATATAAGCCTTCTCTGATTCCACTATATAAATAATGTACATGTGCACACTCCCTCAGCCTTCCCAATATTATCACTATCTTTGTTTGTTAGTAGTTTCTTCTCTGTCTTTCCCGCTGCACTGTAAGCTCTTTTAGTGCATGGGCCAGGTTTCTCTCATGAGTTTCTTGCAGTCCCAGTACTGTGATGCAGAGTAGGGACCCGCTGAATATTTGTTGAATGTATGACTTAAAGAGAATAAATTATTGTTGGCCAACATTAGCAGAGCAGCATTGTGGAGAAGATGACATTTGAAATGGATCTTAAAAATTTAGTAAGATTTAGGTTGATAGTGTGAAAAATGCATCTCAGGTTAATAGGTATGAAGTAACTGGAACACAATAGATAGACAGACACAGTTAGTAAAAGGAGCCATTTAATATTAGGTAAAAAGAGATAATTGAAATAAGCTTTTCACACCTAAGAAGAATATGCAGACAGTGACAGAATCTATATCTTTTCTATATCGTGTAACTAACAGAGCTTAATAGGACAGATTAGAACCTGTGACTTTGGGCTATCAGTTCAATGAAGGAGGAACTAGATGGGGAGGTAACTGTAAGCAAGAAGTCTACTTAGGAAACAATTGTGTTAATCGAAGCCCAAAGTGATAAGGGAACAAGCAATAGAGCAAGAGGAGTCATATGCTATGTTTTATTATACTCTTACATTGAATATGAATGTTTATGGTTAGAGTAAACATGAACCAAGTAGAAAACTGGAAAGGGCAGATACAGCGCTCTGGGATATTACACTCGAACCATACATACATATAAAAAGCAAGATGTCCTTTTTTTTTTTTTTTAAGATATTCTTTATGAGAAAGAAAACAGATTCTACTAAACCTAGGGATAATCACAAACTTTATCTGGGATACTTTTGAAAATGAAGGCACTGTGTGTACCATGTGGGAAATGTTAGGTGCCCTCTTACAAATCATACACAGAATAACTATAGGCAAATAAACCTTTCAAAAGTGGGCTGACGGCTTCTGACAGCAATATAAAGCCATCTTTCAGAGACAGTAATTCAGGCAGGCCCATCTGAGTCATTTCCTTTATAAAATGTCTTTAGTGAAAATACAAGAAAAAAACACCAGTAAACTAATAATTATCTCCTCTTTGTCATCAGGGTGGCCTAGGTTAGTTAAATGCCACCTTGAAATTAATTGCATCTCATTTTATCTACCTGGAATTATTCTGTTATCCTTTTCTTAAACTATAGCACATTTGTATGTGACCTGTTTTTCTTTTATATGTATGGATCCAGAACATCAATATGATGGATGATAAAGATAAGTATGTCGCTCAAAATTATTCTACACTCTCTCTATAATTTTTTAAATCAAATATTTTGACTGAATTAACCACATTAGTCATTTATTTAATAGACTGGTAGGTACAACTTTGGTCTTTATTATTTTCTTTCTTTTCGCTTTAATAAAAAAAACACATAATGAATTAAATCATAAACATATAAATTAAAAACTGCCTCATATTGCAAATTTGTATTAATGATGCAGCTGATGAAAATAAGTATCCATAACTTAAAGATGCACAGTGCTAGGGACAAAGGTGGCATTTTACATTTTTATTAACACTTGTAATTTTCTCCTGCTTGATTTCTTTTAGGCCAAGCCCAATTTCTTCTTAGCCATGGGTCAGTGAGCTCATGCTGATTCTCATATGACGGATGGCTTGATTTTGCAAAGATATCACCAACTACCAGTACCTAGGTCTAGCTGCCATCATCATGAACAACCTAGAATAATAGAAAAGTATGAATTTGAATGTATTATTGCCTTTAATTTCACTAACTAGCATACCTGGGCGCCATCAGATTTGTGTGTATCAGTGAAAGATTAAATTTTTAAACATGATTAATGTGGTAGTAACAAAATAGCATAAAACAAGCAAAATAGTATTCTGTTACACATATTTGTTATCTTTTCCTGTTAAACGTCATAGGAAAAAACAATGTACTTTAAGTGGTAAAATTTTATATTTAGTATATGATCTCTTATAACCAATTGTAAATTTAAGAACAAGTGGATTTCACCAGAATATGATACGTATCTGCTTTAATAGCTGTTCTACTTCCTCCCCAATGAAAACAATATTATATTAATAAATCATAAGGGGCTTCTATTAGCTTGATAAATAAGTACATTTAAAACACAAGTTAGAAAAGGATTTGTTTAAAAGCTTTAAATAAGTCTTTATCATACTGTTCTAATGATGTCAAATACAACCGTCATTCTGAAGATTTTAGAGATTTAATCGTTGAAAATATTAATAACAGCTTACAGCAGGTAAGCTATAAAATAATACTGGATGCTGTCTATTTAGTTTCTGGTTGAAAAAGCACAGCAGTACTTTAGTTCATTACCTTTGAAAAAACCAGTAACAAGATAATACAGCTGCCTCTGATTAAGATGTAAATTCTTTCTAATTAGAATGTAAATTCTTACATTTAAATGAAGACATCAATTGTCAGGATGCCATATGATATCTTATTCCACCTTGCCTGAATGAAGCCCTCACTGCTCATCTATGGCACTAAAATAGTTTTGCAATCCCTTTGTTCTCTGATTCTTGTAATATTCTCTCTTCATGTTCCCTTTTCACATTGCTTTTGTTTGTTTTCCCCCTTGCATCTGATATTGCTGTGCCTTGGGATTTTGCAGAAATTTGGAATGAAAATTGAGTTCAGTCAGTGCCAGTATTTGCTTGTGCCTCAATTACTTCTGCTGAATTTTCCTCAATGCAAATCAGGCAGGTTGCATAAAGTGGTGCATGTATTTGAAATAATTAATTTTCTGTAAAATGATGGATCAAATCCAATCAACCTTTATGAAATCTAAATAATAGAATAGAGAATTAGAAATTAATTAACATTTTGTGTTAATACTTTATAGTATAAACTAGCAATAGTAAGTTTTACTGTTGATTCTAACTTTGTCTTAATTAAATGTTGATGAAAACCTGCCTCAGTCATCTCTTGCCAGAAATATGCTAACAAGGAATCCTATATCAATAACATTGAAGCAAAGGTTTCTAAGATTATATAAATTATATAAATTATAGTTGAATTATTTGTGCTTCTCTTCACAGAGCAGTAGTCAAAGTTTTATCTTTTTTTTCTTTTAATATATTTTTATTGATTTTTTACAGAGAGGAAGGGAGAGGGATAGAGAGTTAGAAACATCGATGCAAGAGAGACATCGATCAGCTGCTTCTTGCATGCCCCCTACTGGGGATGTGCCCGCAACCAAGGTACATGCCCTTGACTGGAATCGAACCTGGAACCTTTCAGTCCGCAGGCCAACACTCTATCCACAGAGCCAAACCGGTTTCGGCCAAAGTTTTATCTTGAATAATGTATACTAATTTATAGAAATCTACTGTTAAATTAGATAGGCCATGAACCTTTGAGCATAGCATTGTACCTTTATTTTATATCCTGTTTCTTCAACAAAAAGAGGTACAAGTTTAGAAGTGAAACAACTCAACCAATCTTACAGTGTTAGAACTTAAAAGAATGTCTTACAGATAGAAGGGAACCTCCACAGTCTTTTTTATAAAATTATTATAAAAATATTATTATAAAATTTCAAACATATACAAAAGTAAGGACTAGTATAATGAACCCCTGTGTACCCATCAGCCATCATCAATCATCAAGAAGCTAACAGGGGAGCAAAACATACAACCTGAAATAATAATAATGTGATATAATAAAGCCCAACAACCAAACAGCGGAATGACCTGTCAACCAGTCGCTATGACATGCCCTGACCACCTGGGGGCAGATGCTCAACACAGGAGCAGTGCACTCCCGCAGCAGGAGCAGCCACTCAAAGGGCGTGTCCACAGCCACTCAGCACTCCCACAGCAGGCTGATCCCCACAGGCCACACCCCCACCAGTGCATGAATCCTGTGCAGCAGGCCTCAAGTAGAGAATAATGTACAATTACAGAAACTAAACTGCAGCTAGAGAATATGATAGTAAGAGAAAATTAATTTGTGCTAAATGAGCAGAGAAGAGAAAGCATTCCAGGTGGGGTGGAGATGCTATCGAAAAGATTTAGCAATGAGCAGAATCTGTTGATAGTATAGTTGATTATGTGGCATGATCAGAGTTTAATGTTTTTATATATGTTTAAGTAGTTAACTTTGGTAAGATGGAGGGATTTAAGAGCAATATACATTTTAGTATAAATTAGTCAAAGAACTATTTTAGGCTTTAGAATGACAGCATCAGAAATACCTTTTCTTTTTTGTAACTTTTTTAAATAGATTTTTATTGATTTCAGAGAGGAAGGGAGAGAGAAAACATCAGTGATGAGAGAGAATCATTGATCAGCTGCCTCCTGCATGCCCCACACTGGATGGTGATCGAGACCACAACCAGAGCATATAGCCTGATTGGGAATTGAACTGTGACCTCCTGAAAAATACCTTTTTTTTGTACAAACAAAAATCTCATCTGTTGTACTTAAAATTTTTTCCTATTCTCTGATCATGTTCACAAATAGGACATTTCTAGTAACTAAAAAATAAATTGTAAAGAACTATTTTGTCTCTGACCGGCTAATTAAAAACAAATGGTAGTAATAAGTCTGTAATGTTACATTTACTATATTACATGTTACTTGACTCCTATATCCAGTATAATCAAGAGAAATATCACTATTGTTATTCATAGGTCACTTGAAAGTTTTTTGAAACCATAATATATTTGTTTTTGCACAAATATAAATTTGTGGTATTATTTACATGCAGTGTTAGTCTCTCATTGCTGCTGTAAATAATTACCACAGACCTAGTGGCTTAAACAATACACATTTATCTTACAGTTCTGGAGGACAGAAGTCAAAAAATTTTATGGGGCTAAAATCGAGGGGTCAGCAAGGATGAGTTCCTTCTGGAGACTCTAGAGGAGTATCTGCTTTCTTGCCTTTCCCAAGTTCTAGATGCCACCTGCATTCCTTGGCTGATGACCCCATTCTGTATCTTCAGAGCCAGCAATCTTGGGCTGAGTCCTTGTTGAACTTTCACCTCTCAGGTTCTCACTCTTTCTCTTATTAAAACTTATTTATTTATTTATTTATTTATTTATTTATTTATTTTTGGAGTATTACAGTTTCCCTTATCCGCCCCCACCTCCACCCTGTTTTGCTCCTTTTCACCCATCCCCTTTCCCACCCCAGGTCTTCACCACACTATTGTCTGTGTCCATGGGCTCTGCATATCTATATATATAAAAGCCCAGTGACAGAACAGCGGAATGACCAGAGCAAGCAGTCGACCAGTCACTACGACACTCACTGACCACCAGGGGCCAGACGCTCAAGGCAGGAGCTGCCCCCTTGGTGGTCACTGTGCTCCCACAGTGGGAGTGCCACTCAGCTGACCAAGATGAACAGCACTCTCACAGCAGGATGATCCCCGCAGGCCATGCCTCCCACCAGTGTACGAATCCATGCACTGAGTCTCTAGTAAATATATAAGTTCTCAGGTTCTCTCTTATCTTTTTTCACTTTTAAGAACTCTTATGATTATATTGGCCCCACTGGGAACTGGATAATTCCCCTCTGTGATGGGCAGAAACATATTACAGGCTCCAGGGATTAGATCCACTGTTTTGCCTACTTTACATTCTTTCATATCTGCTCCTCAGTGACTGCTTTGATAAACCATAGAGACAGAACTACTTCATTGGCTCAGAAAGGAACTTTTTCTCTGTTTTAAAAGAAACTAAAATGTATCATTTCAGCTGACCTTGAGGAAAAGAAAAAAGAGAAATTAGACTAAATACTATAAATCACAACAATTGCACAACCAAGTGTAAGTATTTGTACAAAATTGTATACTAAAATTCATCATTGTGGATATGCCCAAAAAAAATGTATTTCAAAGAAGGGAATAACAAACAAGCACCTGGGGAGAACTTATTATGTGGCAGGCACTATTATAAATATTTTGGATGTATTATTGCCATTTAATCTTTAAACACCCAACTGAGTATATTTCTTTTAATGATAAGGAAGCTGAGGCTGGAAGACTTTAGGTTAAACTTCCCAGAAGACACAGTTAATGAGCAATCCCAAAGTCTTCATATTACACCTTGCTAAATTCTGTGAAATGTCAGTTATATCCATCTATCAAGAAAATTTTTTCATATTGGTTAAGATTAAGGCATTCAGCCTGTCCAGCCAGAGTGTCTCAGTTGGGTAAGTGTCCTGTACACCAAAAGGTTGCCATTTCGATTCCCAGTCAGGGCACATACCCGGGTGTCAGGTTCAATTTCCAATCAGCAACCTATCAGGTTGGCGCGTCCCCCCCCCCCTCTCTCTCTCATAAGGATTTTTTAAAAATAAAAAAGATTAAGGCATTCAGAGTATTATGAAGTAAACCAGTATGAGACATAATCCTGTCCATCAGTACAGAACACTACAGTTCCCTTTTCTCCACATTCTCACCAACATTGCTCATCTCTGGTGTTCTTTATAATAGTCATTCCTAAAAAGACTGAGGTGATATCTCATTGTGGTTTTCAGTTGCAATTTCTTGGTAGTTATAATATTAGTACCTTTTCATGTACCTGTTAGCCTTTTTATGCCTCCTTTGGAAAAATGTCAATTCAGTTCCCCTGCCTATTTTGTAATCAGTTTTTTCCCCCTATTACTAGTAAGTTGTATGTGTTCTTCAACTATTTTGGATATTAACCCCTTATCAGATATATGATTTATAAATATTTTCTCCCTTTTTTTTTAGATTGTCTTTTCTTTTTTTTTTTTTTGGATTATGTCCTTTGCTGTATAGAAGCTATTTAGTTAAATGTAGTTCCACTTGTTTAATTTTGTTTTTATTGCCTTTGCTTTGGTTGTGAAATCCAAAAGAAAATGTTGCGAAGACTGTATAAAATTGCTTACCACCTATGTTTTCTTTGAGGAGTTTTATGGTTTAAGTCTTATGTTCAAGTCTTTAATTCATTTTGAGTTGATTTTTGTTTCTGGTATAATATAGTGATCGGGTTTCATTCTTTTTCTTGTTGCTGCCCAGTTTTCCCAACACCATTTATTGAAAAGGCTATTCTTTTCTCATTGCATATTCTTGGCTCCTTTGTCAAAAAGTAATTAATTATATATGGATGAGTTTATTTCTATGATCTTGATTCTGTTCCATCTATATGTCTTTTTAAATGCCAGTATGATACTGTCTTGATTACTTTAGCTTTGTAATGTAGTTTGAAATCAGGGCATGGCATACCTTCAGATTTGTTCTTCTTTCTCAAGGCTTTTTTTGCTTCTGGGGTCTTTAGTTCTATACACATTTTAAGATTATTTGTTCTATTTCTGTGAAAAATGCCCTTTGGATTTTGATAAGGGTTGTATTGAATCCATAGATTATTTTGTACAACATGGACATATTAATAATATTAATTCTTCTAATCCATAAGTACAAGTACAAACTATTTTCATTTATTTACATCTTGTACCATTTGTTTTATAGTTGTCTACAGATCTTTTACCTTCTTGGTTAAACTTATTTTTAGGTATTTATTCTTTATGATTCAGTTTGTAAATGGGATTGATTTTTATTATATTTCTTTTTTAGATAGTTTGTTGTTAGTGTATAGAACTACACTAATTTTTGTATATTGATTTTGAATCCTGCAACCTTACTGAATTTTTTATTAGTTCTAACAATTTTTGGTGACATCTTTAAGGTTTTTAAATATATAATATGATGTCATCTGCAAATAAAGGCAGTTTTACTTCCTTCTTTCCAATTTGAATGTCCTTTATTTCTTTTTCTTGACTATTTGCTCTGGCTAGGATTTCCAGTACAGCATTAAATAAAAATGGTGAGAGTGGTCATCCTTCTCTTATTTTCAATCTCAGGAAATGCTTTTGGTTTTATACCATTGAATATGATGTTTGCTGTGGGCTTCCTATATATGGTCTTTATGATGAAGTATGTTCCATTTATACCCAGTTTGCTGAGAATTTTTTATCATGAAATGATTTGACTTTTATCAGGTGCTTTTTCTGAATCGATTTAAATGATTATATGATTTTTATCTTTCATTTTTTAGTGTGGTCTATCATGTTGATTGATTTGTGGATGTTGGATCATCCATGCATCTGCTTGATCATAATGTATAATCATTTTAATGTATTTTCTATATGCAGTTATGTCTGCCAACAACAAAAAATTATTATATTTCTTTTAAAAATAGTGGTGCTTTCTTTTTGTAGGGTAGGGGACAGAGAAGGATTATTATTGCTGTGTAACAAACCATTCCAAAAATCTTGTGATATAAAACAATCATTTCATTGCTTCCAAGCTTTCTGTGGGTCAAATATTTAGACAGGATACAGGAGGTAGTTTCCATTGGTACAACTGTTCTGTGACATCTGAGTCCTCAGCTAGATAGATTTCACAGCTAGAGGTAGGAATCAGCTAAGAGCATCTTCACTTACATGTCCAGTAGTGTGTACTGGCCTTCAGCTGGGACCTCAGTTGAGGCTGTACTCTAGAGAACTTGTGTGTAGCCCTTCCATATGGCCTGTACTTCCTTACAGCATGACGGTCTCTTCTTACATGGCGGTAGAACTGCTTAGATGACAGTGCAGGGCTCCAAAAGTCAAAGTCCCAGAAAACAAGATAGAAGCTGTCTGGCCTTTGATGTCCCACCCAGATCATCACCTATGTCATCCTTTTGGTTGAACCACCAGGCAACCCAGATTCAAGGGGAGAAGAAGTAAACCTGCCACTCCATTACACTGTACAAGCTCACATTACACAAGAGCTTGTGAAGTGGGTGATGCTGTCTTTAGAAAATACAGTCTGCACCTGTAAAAAGGTGCAAAATTATTTTAAAGTATTTGATCCCCTGGCCTGCAGTGACACGGTTTTTGTGGAATGATTGCAGATGAAAGGTCATTTGTCTAAATGACTTGGTTTTGAAGGTGAGGTTTATAATTATGTTACCCTAGGAATGCAATTTCTCTTTTATTAGTGCTGAGAGAAGGATCTGTAGTCTTTTTCAACTTGTTGCTCTATATGTTTCATCAGCTTAAAATCTGAAAGCCACAAACATTATCTGATACATATAATAATGAGAGGAAAAAACGTTTCATATTTTCTCCGCTAAAAGGTTTAATGTATAAAAGAACCATACATAGAGAAAGACAAGTACTATACACTGAGTGGCCAGATTATTATGATCTCTGAATGCATAATAATCTGGCCACTCAGTGTGTGTATGTATTAGAGGCCTGGTGCATGAATTCGTGCATGGGTGGGGTCCAGCCAGCCTGGAAAGGGGGAAGGGACATGGGCAGTTGGCCAGCCTGCCTGCTACTCAAACTCCTGGTCGAGGGTACAATTTGCATATTAGCCTTTTATTATATAGGATAATCTGGCCACTCAGTGTATATGAAATTTCACTCATCTGTGGAATCTAGTGAACAAAATAAACTAATAAACAAAATAGAAACAGACTCAGAGAACAGACTAACGATGTCAGAGGAGAGAGATGTTGTGGCTGAGTGAAAACAGTGAAGGGATTAAGCCAAAAAACTCATAGACATAGACAAGAGTATAATGATTAGCAGCTGGAAAGAAGAGTGGGGAAGTAGAAGATGATATAAGGGGAAAAAATGATGATAGAAGAAAATTTGACTTGGTGTGGTTGAATACACAGTATAATATACTGATGATGTGTTGTTACAGAACTGTATACCTGAAACATGTGATTTTACTAACCAACATCACTCCAATAAATTCAGTTATAAAACAAAAAAATAAAATAAAAGAACCATACAAATGAATTGTACATAAGTGAATTATAAACCCTTTTTAAAAAACAATTATAAAAAAATATTGAATTCTAGATAATGATATGCATGCCAAAGTGGTTAAAGGTAAAGTGTATTGATGTCTGCAACTTGCTTTGTAATTCACCAAAAATTAAGATGGATTAGTGGATGATCGATGTTAGAGAGTTGATAAAACAAGTTTTGAAAAAGGTTAATTGTACACTTTCAGGTGGTGTGTATTCTCAAAAAAAACAGCACATCAATTTTTCTATATGTGTGAAATTGTTCACAATGAAATAATGGGGAAAATCAGGAGATACCACTACACAAGTAATAGAATAACATTAAAATGTGGAGTTTTTTAAAAATATTTTCTTCATTAAAAGTTCTGATACCATTTTAATGAAGGGAAGTAAGTAACTGACTATTATTAGTATATCACCTATTTTTATTCAAGTAATTGGATAATAACTTGGTAAAAGAGATAGCAAGAGAAGAGTTAAGCACAAAACCTCAGCACAGTTCTGTGACTGCCAAGTCAGAGGTCTTCGAAACAAGTAATTGTAATTAACACCATTTTTGCAAAACCGAAAGTGTAAAGTTGCTGAGTAAACAGTATGATCTCCATTTTTAAATGCTTGTTC
The DNA here is from genome assembly GCA_011751065.1 of Lasiurus cinereus. NCBI lineage: Eukaryota > Metazoa > Chordata > Mammalia > Chiroptera > Vespertilionidae > Lasiurus > Lasiurus cinereus. The sequence goes on along the minus strand of JAAGEH010000043.1, from coordinate 17,209,004 downwards.
TGCTAAAATCTTACACCTACTTTTTCTGTTTAGGCAATTACTTTAATTTTTTGTTGTTGTTGTTTTGTTTTCTTTGACCTCAGCAATATGTCCCCTGCTTACATTATTCATGGAATCATGAAAGGTCACTATTGTCTGCCCAATCCCAAAATAGTTTGGCACTTTTTCAAGTTGTCTTGCTTGAATTGTATGAAGTGGTAACCCGCTGATGCAGGCATCCATTCTGGCACTCTTGGGCTCCAGTCAGACCAGAAAAAAAGATAAAAGGAATGAAAGTGTCTTTTTAGTTGCTATGCAAAGGAATAGTAAAACTTTAGAATTTTTTTTTTTTAATTCTCACCTGAGGATATTTTTCTATTGACTTTTAGAGAGAGTGGAGAGGAGTGAGAAGGGGAGAGAGAGAGAGAGAGAGAGAGAGAGAGAGAGAGAGAGAGAGAGAGAGAGAGAGAGAGAGACCCAGGTGTGTGCCCTTGATTGGAAATCAAACCCACAATCCTCTGGTCTGGCACTCTAACCATTGAGTAACCGGCCAGAACACAACTTTAGAATTTGTTAAGTTCTGTGGCAAAACTAGGACTCACTGAAATCTTAACATAGAACAATACTCACTAATCCACTGAGGTCGTTCAACAGAGTTTGAGTTGAATGCCCTTCTAAAGTGTTCACCAGTGACTGGTACTGTGACATGTGGTGTGGAACCCTTGCACTTAAGAAACATAAGCAGCAAAGCTAGGGAGGAAAGTTGGAGAGGACACCGGGGCATGAGCAGGTTCGCACTGTAAGATAAACCAAAAAGAAGGTAGGTGCCAAGGACCAGATGGAATGAAATCATGTTCCCCTGGCTCCCCTGCCCAGCCTGAGAAGCCAGGCAAAGGGAGTTTGGGATCATGGTACAGGAATGGGGGCTAGTACTCCATGCTTACACTGCCCATCAGTCAAAACTGCCACTCAGTAAACTTCTCACTCCCTATTTTGTGTTTAGTCTTGGATTTTTATCTGAAGTCTCGCAGCTTTGGCAGTAGACTCATAGTTTGTTTGGCTTACGACGTTCACTTCCAAGCACATACTCAGGCTTTGTTTGCCCAGTTTGGTTGTTTGCATGGTTGAATGTGTCCCTGGAAAGAGGTACTTCTGAGCTAGTATGAAGTCAATGACTTGCCTTCAGGGCTTATGAGGAAGTTCTGAAGTTTCTGGTTCAAGGTTTTGACATGTCAGCAGGTGTAAGTCCAGTCTGATGCCAGGATGCCTTGTGCCAGTAAGTTCCTTTTGATCTCGGTGGGCAAGATATTCCTTGTAGCTGTTAACCTGTTGCCATGAAAAAGAAAAAGAAAATGTTGAGGTTGCGGTATATAGCATAGGTTGCAGGCACAAATATAATTAATGCGGTACCACAACACTGCTTTTGGTTTGTTGGAACTGTTAAGCATGTTGGCAGTTTTTTTTAATGTGTTTTCCAAAACCGTACATTCAACTCCTGATTTTCCATTCAACCCCTGATTTTCCATTCAACCCATGATGGTGCTTCCCAACCGCTCAGCTGGAATGGATTCGCCTTCTTCCCTTCAGCACACCTTTGAACCAGTGGCACGTCTTGCTGTAAGGAACATTGGGTAGCAGATTCTAATTTGGCAGCACCCTAGGGACATTAATCAATCGGAAAATATAAATGAGGGAATCATTTCTCAGGTGAAATCGTTCCATTGAGGATAATATTGAAATGAAAACACCAAAATGTTGACCAAGCTAAAAACACGTTTGCAATTCATAAGACCCATGGTACATTATTGTATCATTCAGATGACCCGTGGTACTTTACTTATATTAGTGTGCTCTTATCAAAGCTTGACCTTTCAGCCTTTATAATTTAAATAACTGTCAGACTTCCTAACTGTTCTAATGCTGACTTTACCTTTACTACTTGCACCTTGGAGTCCTCTCCTCTGCCATCCTTCAGTCCCATCACCAGCAGCTCCCACAATGTGTTGTCATGGAAAATATTACTGATTCACATTTTGGGTGAAAAATTGTAATTTCGCCGTAATTTACCATTAGTAAAACACAAACATATATAGTATTTCAAATGTTTAAGTAACTGGAAGGTTCCTCAGATAAACAGCGCACTGATCCAGGTCGACCATTGGAAGTAAGAGAAGACCTCCCACAGGAAACTTTTACAGTATTGTTTTTGTTTGTTTTTAACATTTATTCTCAAGTCCAAAGAGCTGATGATTAAGACCTGAGAATTCGGGATAGAGGCAGTATGTGATTTCTACTGCATGGAGTGAAGGGAACGGTGTTCTTGGAAATAGTGAGCTACTCCGAGTGTTTTTATTTAGAAAAATTTTTGGAGTCATTCATTTTTTAATTTCTATATGATGTTCATGATCACCATTGTCTGTATTCAGATAGTTCAATAACCTATCACTGGTGACTTCTCAGTAAGAGTGACTGAGGGAAGTGCCTGTTTAAAAGCTTCTTATGGAAGAAGGTGAGCCTTGCCAGCAGGACAAGCTGCATAATTTAAGGGGCTCAGTGAAAATGAAAGGCCCCTTGTTCAAAATAAGACAGAAAAAGTGCATTAAAAGTACTAAAATATGAAGGCTTTTCCTTTCTTCTAAGGCTTCTTAACTGGTAGTGTTTTTATTTGCTAATTCAGGTCATGCTCCTTCAGGCACATAGATTCTCTCAGAGCCCAGACTCTCGCTGGCCCCTTGGGGTCTCACCCCTAGACTCGGGAAACAAGCAGTCCATCAAATGTCACGTTTCCCCTCCTGCCGACAACCAGGCTGATACTCTGTGCCTTGGCCAGAGTCAGGGAAGCCAAGCCAGGCATCTCCCCCTTCCATAGCCCCACTGCACCAACCCAGGCTGGATGGGTATCGCAACCTTGAATATGACAGGTACCTGGATCAGAGGTGGGTGAGAAGCTTGCCCTTGCCCAGTGCCCACAGAATGCTCTGAGGCACTGCCAACCCTGGGCAGGACAACTGCTTCCACGCCCCACCTCAAGATGCCATAGGGTGCCTGCCAATCCTGACCCTTCTCAAGTCTATATCCAGGTTCAGAATGGGCAGAGAGCAGTGACATTTAGTGGGAAGGAGGGCAGAGAGAGGAGCCAGTGGGAGGTGATGCAAAGGGATGGCAGAGCAGACAGTGGAGAACTTACCCTGAGAGGAGGGGACTGTACTATAGCCAAGCCCCCTCTCTTCTACTTATGCTCCATATCCTATCAGACTTCAGTTGCAGAACACAAACTCAAAGAGCAGCAATCACAGCACATTAAACCACAAGCACAACCTTCTATATGATACCCCTAAGGCTGCCTGCAGACTAAACTCAGTCTGCCATAAAATAATAATGTAATGGTTCACATCTTTTATGCCAGGCACTGATTAATGCACTTTGTTTTGCATGTATTCATCAATCCCCGAAGAACTTATGAAGTATGTTCCAATGTTATCCTCATTTTACAGGCCCAGTAATTGGTGTCCAAGGTCACTTTGTAAAAAAAGGGGGGATAGTGTGGATTCAAACCCAGATAGTCTGGCTCCCAAAGATGTTTATTGGAAAACTGGAGAATAACATAGACATTTACTGAAGAAGGAAAACACACTTAGAAACACTGTGCAATGATGAAGGCTTTGTCTTAAAGCAGATTTCTAGAAAATAAAGTCCTGGTTGATTGCAGGTACGTTGGGTACACTGTTGCATTGATCTACTTAGAGCATCAAAAGCAACTGTCAAATAAATAGGCTTCTCTATGAAGTAATATCAGATGACAGAGAGATGAAATAGAAAGCAGAGGGGATTTGTGGATACTCCTAGAATCATAACATTGAATCCTTCTGTAGATGTCTACTCCAACCCACCCTCACCTTGCCCTGCCCAAAGGTACATAGCTAATTAGTGACAGGGCTGGGTCTGGGGCCTCTTTGTCCTAGATGAGGAAGTGCAAAGAAAGTCACCAAGGCCCCTCTGTTATATTCCTGATCCTTGCTTAGACCCCTCCTTGAGGAGGATGCTTTGGGAAGAGAGAGTGTGGGGCAGGGAGAAAGGCGGTGGCAACCAATGTCTGACTTTACTTTCTTTTTATCTTTCTCATCAAAAGGATTTCATGTTTGTGTTAAAATGCTAATGTTGACTGCAACCATTTCATCTTAATCGTCATTGCTATTACAAAGTCACTATTTTGATTGAAATTGCTATTAAGAAAACTTGACTAATTACAACCAAGGAGTTGCTAGGTCAACTTGTCTAAACCAGTTCTCCAAAATAAGAGAATTCAAAGGTAATATGCAGGGTGATTCTTCGATGCCTGTACCTTCAAAGTACCAGCAAAGTAGATCTTAATACCTCTCATTAATTTTGTTTATGGAATTTACAAGTCACCAGGCCAGAGACCATGTCTGTTACTTCCTCCACTGACTGTCTTTTACTCTGGAGAAGAGCATGGCAGAAGTTATATATACTAAGCAAGTTTATTTGCTCTCACGATAGCTTTTGTCTGGCTTTGTCAACCTTTTCCTGTCTTTTAAGTATATATTTATCATATTCAGCAACTTGGAGGTCATTAATTTAGCAAAATTCGGTATTGTTTGGAACTGTAATCCCAAATCCTCATCTATCCTTTACCCAAAGCAGGCATAAACTGGGAACCTCACTTTTTGAGCAGTTGAAGGGATTGGAGACGAGTCTGGTTCTGAAGATTCTAATTCTCCCTTCTCTCTTCCGGGCCAGAGAGAGTGAATGGAGTGGTAACAGGCCACATGTTTTTTACACAGCTAGCCACTCTTAGGGTCCTCTGCTACAGCTGCTTCTCTGAGTACATCTGAAGCAGGTATCCAAATGCAGGCCCTCTCAAGCGCTAGATGTTGAGTTTTTCAGAGGGCCTGTAGCATGTCCCCACCATATAGTTGACTGGTGTCGGGGTACAGCAGTTGTGTCGCCTCATCCCCTGCCCACAGCTGTGTGCCTCACCAGCCTCTTGCTGACATATTTCCCTTGCCAGGCAGGTCATCATCTTGGATAGAGCACCAGCAAGCTGACTTAGTCAATTCCTACTTGTCTCCCAAGCATTTCCTGCAAACAGGCTGTACCCTATTGCCCCTCTGTCACTCTAGTTCTCTCTGCCCTGCTTACACAGGCACAGGACAGAGGAGCACATTCTCTGCCTGAGCAGATGTCCAATGGGGGAATGAAATGTCAGTCATCTTGTCTTATAGGTACAGCCAGTCTTTAAGGTAAATTTTTGGAGCCCCACTAGCATCATTGAAACTAGTTTCATAGGATAGAATCTCCTCTCAGGATGGTACTCCCCACAAAAACCAGCGGCTCCATGACTCCTCCTTTCTTTCCCCAAGCTTTTTATATGGAGGTTGGGGTGATGGCTGTGTTGCACTCTGACACCTTTCAGGCTTGGGAGGTGTCTGTGCCCAATTACTGGGGACTCTCTTTAGGCCTCACAGCCCTGGTGTTGTCAAGGCTTGGGACTGTCCTTCCAAGCAACAATAAAAAGTAACCACTCTCCTCGATGCTGTGTTTATATGTTGATGAGAGGAATAATTTTTGATGCAGTGTGAAGTCCTTCACACAAAGTGAAAATAAATGTTCATTCCTTTGCTCTTTTAAAGAAGGCTGGGATTCTAAGAAAAGACTTAACAAATAGACTATAACCAAATGGATAGGATTGGAAAATATATATTTCAGCCAAAAGGAGGACATGAACAGAGTGGGATATAGAAAATTGGAGAGCAAATGTGGGGAAAGTGAGTAAACTCTTGGGTAACAGAGAAGCAGTATAGAAGATCAGAAAAGCAGACTGGGAATGTCAGATCAGGATGTTGTTGAGGGCAGGGGGAAGGAATCTGAATCTGGGTACAATGGAAAGGCTCTTCAGCAAAGACAGTGACCCACTGAAAATGGCAAATTTGGAGAAGCTGACTGATAGGTGATATGCAGAGTTGAGTGGAAGAAAGGAAACCAGACATGCAGTATTATAACAATTTTAAAAGTAAGAAATAAGTGGGGTGGAGCATATAGAAAGGAGAATGTAAGCAATATTGGAATAATTTTGAGTTTTGATGACTAATCTTGTAGGATACGATATGCCAACATGTCCCAAATACATGCTGCATGACACTGAACTTACTAGATGAGCTGAGCCAACAAAGGATTCTCTGGCCAAATAAACTGAGGAAACTCAGCATAATGTAGACCCTGCTTAGAAATTCATAATTAAAGCAACAAAGCAATTCCAAAGGAGAAAGAAAAATAAGAATACAACTTTGTTTAGCCCAGCATTTCCCAAAATTATTTGATCATAGAACCCTCTTTTGGATAACTCCTGCAAAACAGAATCCGTGTTCCCAAAGCACACTTGGAGAATTGCTGCACCGCGTTATATGCTACAAATAGATTGAAGTGTTGATTTGTAGGTTAATATTATATATTTATTTAGCAAACACTAAAAACAAAGCATAATTTATGATGAGCTCTATTTCTGAGAAGAAAAATCATTCTTCTTAGACTCTCTAAGCTTGAACTATGTCTTTTGAAACTTGAACTTGTCTCATTCTAAATGTCCAATTTTATCTTTGCATTGCACAAGATCAAGGATAAGTAGCTCCAGTTTTATAATAATTTCTGGGATTTGCTTTTGTGGCCTTAAGAACATATACATCAGTGTGTGTGTCATCAGCTTTGGGTCTAGAAGAAATAGAGCTTTACTCTATTACTTTCAAGTGAGCACACATAAAGTAAGGGTTTTGTTCCATAGAATAACAAGAGGCAAGTTGTCGCATTTGTTGTATAATGGCACATAATAACTGCTAACTAAAATTTGTTAATGAAAATAAGGCAGATATTTTTAAAATATTTTATTTGATTTTTAGAGAGAAAGGGAAAGGAAGAGAGAAATATCAATGTGAGAGCAAAGCATTGATCAGCTGGCTTTTGCATGCCCCCCTACCAGGGATCAAGCCCGCAACACCGGAATCATACCAACAACCTTTTGGTGTATAGGACAATACCCAAACAATTGAGCCACCCCCATCGGGGCATAAGGCAGGTATTAATTACAATTTATACACAAAGAAATCTGAGACTAAAGATTGTAACTTATTGGCTCAGGGTAGCTGGTTTATGATAGAAGCAGGACTGGAGAGAACCAGGTCTCATGTCCTTTCTGATCAAACATTTCACCTTAAAGATTAAAAGATAAGATAACTACTTTTGTTGAATGTCAAAATAATTTTCCTTTGTTTGTAAATTATTCTAAAATCCAAGGGGGCCTACCCACAAAAGCTACTGTGTTCACAGTTATTCTTAGAAGTCTCATCCTTCCACACAATTATCAATTTCATGCCTTTCATTTTTCTCTGTAATAAATGTGTCTTGCCTTCCATTTTTTATGTATTCACTAAAGAATATCAAAGACTAGTAAGCTTCTACTTTCAGGAATTATACCCAATTGAATAATAAAGAAATTGAGACTAAAAAAGTAGTGACTTACCACAGGCAAGTTGATGAGACACCTATCTTACAAATCTTTGTAGCACAAATATCATAGGACCAAGCATTCAGAATAATTACTCCAAGTACACAGCTATTGACAGCAGATTTTTTTGGGCTGAAGAAATAAGTAGCACCTTACTCACATTCCTCCAGTATAATTTTTCAACTAAAGAGGCTAATCTGTTTCAAAAATAAAGGTGCCTGTTACTTTAAATCAAGCATGAATTATTGCTATGTCATTTTTAAAGCTTACAAATAAAAGCTTATAAAGAAATAAGCTTTACTTTCAACAATAGAACAATTGTGAGATAGGTTTTAAGAGCCCTTTGCTTTATATCTGTAATAATGTTCAAATACTAGGTTTAATAAAAAGGAAATTTTTTTGTTTTATTTTGTCATTTTTCACATCTTGCATACTTTAAATCATTCATAAAATTGATTTCAAATTTATTTTTATCAGAGTGATAGTTACTTTACATATCTGTTCATTCTGAAAAGTATTTTTAATAATAAAGAAGAATATATAATCTGTTAAAGGATGGTTACCTTAGTGAATGAAACTACGTGATGAGGAGTAGGGAGGAGCACTTCAGTTTTTTATTTATTTTTTCCTTTTTATTGAATTTATTGGGGTGACACTGGTTAACAACATTATACAAATTTCAGGTGCACAGTTGGGAGGAGCACTTGTAGTTTTGCTCTCTCTATGTTTTATATTATCTTTTAGAGTGTTCATCTATAAGCCTATTTTACTCAGAATTTTTTCAAAGTTCATAAAAAATGGTTTTAAAGTATGAAGGTATATAATGGACTTGATGGGTATTTATACTTTTGTCAAAAAAAATTCAAATATACTATTTAAAAAAAAAGGTTTTGTGTATCCATCACCTAATTGCGACATTTTAGAGAAGTAAAAGTTGCCCTGTTGGCCAGGAGTAAGTGCGAGTTCTTAGGCTCTCCTCCCCAAGCGAGTGCTGGTATAGAAAATGGCATATGCTGTAACAGCTCTAAGCCTCTGCCACAGGGCTCTGCTGCAAACCAGGTGTAAGCGCTGGTTGCTGGGCAATGGACAAAACAGCAAACCTAGCTCCCTTCACTTCTACATGTATTTATCTAGATTAATGATGTAGACCATCATAAACAAACAAGGTATTTGTTATACAAATAGGATGGCTAATGCATGTCAGGAAATTTTAAGATTTTCCTTAGCATGCATGTGTACTTTCAATGCTTTTAACCTTGAGAGAGAGATATATTGTTTGGAAACCAAAATTAAAGTAATATTGAAAGTGTACAATGTGATTTCCTTAGTTCGTGATAAATAGTGCCATGAATCTTAGGAAGGTACACTGGGTTTTCTATTTCAATTGTTTCCTAACAAATAGAAGTTATAGAGCGCAGAATAGTCTTATCATTTAGAGGAGAAAATTATAAGTTATTCTTGCCTCTCATTCTCTACCAAAGTTAAAGGAAAATCAAATCCAAAAGAAAAAAAATTTTAACCAGTAAAACAGTGTTTTGATTATGTGATTTAGAATGTACTTATTCATTTATAAGGGCTATGAAAGTCATAAATGCAATATATCCCAAATGTTTTCTAAGATATGGCTTCTACTGTCGATTATAATGGCTCTACTGCACCATATTCAGTCAGTACAAAAGCTCTACCGTCTCTAAACAGATTGTTTCCGCAATTAGTATCTATGTACTAAGTTAGCAATAAAAAAATATATAGGTCCATTTCCTCGGGCTCTATCTCCCAAAAGTGTTGCAAAAATAAAATGAAATAATAGATAATCATTTCAGGAGTAAAATGCAAAATGTCAGCCATGAAAATAAAGTCTAATAAAAAATAATAATATAGCCTAACTGGTTTGGCTCAGTGGATAGAGTATCAGCCTGCAGACTCAAGGGTCCCGGGTTTGATTCTGGTCAAGGGCATGTACCTTGTTTGCGGGCACATCCCCTGTAGGGGGGTGTGCAGAGACATCTGTTTGATGTTTCTCTCTCATTGATGTTTCTTACTCTCTCCTCCTCTCCCTGCCTCTCCGTAAAAAATCAATAAAATATATTTGAATAATAATATACATCAATACTAGTTTGCTGGAAACTAGACTGAAGACCTCAAAAAATAGTTTTCTATTACAATCTTCAAACTTTTGTTGGTTATCATGGTAATTTTATATTACTGGGAAAGCTTTGAAGCTTTCTGTTTGCATAACTGCTTCAAATATATGATGAATTGGCTTTTACTAATGCAGTTCCAAACCTGACTACCATCCTTATACACCCAGTCAATTCTATCAAACAACCAATCAGCTTAACCAAAATTATCAAGTTGGTTATGCGTGTGAGTGTGTGGCAGCCTAAATGAGGGCTCTTACCAAAAATGCTTGTGTTTTCTTCTACTTTGTCCACATAGAATTCAGCCACTAATTGGTGAGGTTATCTTATTACAAAGGCCAATTGAAGAAAAATCTGATTGTGTGTCAGCAAGATGGCACAATAGGAAGCCCAGACCTTCCTACCTCCCGCAGAGACACCGACTCAACAACAATACATGGGACAACTCCTTTTGTGAGAAATCTAGAAACCAGTTAAGAGGCTGCTGCACCCCAGGAGAGCTCAAAATTAGCCACATTGAAGCCAGCAGAAAAATTCATGCCACCCTCTCGCCATAGCCGCCCTCCTACCCCCCACTGCCCCACCTCCACCCCGCACAGTCAGGCATTTGGGAGGATATTTCCACTATCTGTCTTCTCCCTGGGAAGAGGAAGAGAAGACTAGGCCCTGTGTCCTATAGTCTGGTTTTTTGTTTTTTTATTTTTTGAGGTGGGAAGGCACTACCTGAGAAGCTGGCTTCTGTCTTGCCTGCATGGGACCAAGCATACTCTCTTGCTCTAGATGCTTGGGGTCATGGAGAAGAGAAAGGAGCTGGGTGCATGCTGCTGCTCCCAGATACTAATGTGAAGGCAGCAAGGGCCAGTGGGGTTGAGTGGCCTCTCCCTCCAGGGGAAGAAGAATGGAGCGTGTGTCCAATGTTCTGGCTTTTCAGTGGGGTGCCCAAGGGACTAGTTTCTATCTCTCCTCCATGACATTGGTCTGGGCATTGATTTCTTGGATATGGCACCAAAAGCTCAAGCAACAAAAGCAAAAATAAACAAACTAAAAAGCTTTTTCACAATAAAGGAAACAAAAGGGTGAAGAGACAACCTACTGCATGAGAGAAAATATTTGCAAATCATAAAACTGATGAAAGGCTAATATCCAAAATACATAAGGAACTCATACACTCAGTAGAAAAAATAATAGTAATAACTCAATTTTTAAGTAGACATTTCTCTAAAGAAGACATACAGATGGCCAGTATTTCAGGTATATGAAAAGATGCTCAACATCTCTAATCATCAGAGAAATACACAGCAAAACCACAATGAGATACTATAAAAAAAGAAAGTAAGTTTTATTTCTAAAAACCTCCTAACAAAAAAATGCCCAGATGCCTTCACTGATGAACTCTACCAAAAAGTAAGTGAGGTTGTAGAGAAATTACAATACTTTTACGCTATTGGTGGGAATGTAAAATCTGCTGTTTTTATGGAGACAGGTTTCTCAAAAAAAAAATTTTTTTTTAAGAACTATTATATGATCCAGCAATTCCATGTCTGGTTATTCATCCCAAAGAACTAAAATCAAGACCTTGAAGATATATTTTCATTCCCTTCATTCCCATAGTTATTGCATCACCAATAGCCAGGGGGTGGAAACAACCTAAATATCCATAAGTAAGTAAATTGATTTTTTTAAAAGTGGTAAATACACACAATGGCATATTATTTAGACATAAAAAAGGAAACACTGTCATGTGCTGCAGCATGAATGAACCTTGAGGACATCATACTAAATTAAATAACCCCATCACAGAACAGTACTGCTTGATTGCACTTATCTCTAAAGTAGTCAAGGCAGAAAGTAGAATGGTGGTTTGCATGGGCTGGAGCTGTTATTCAATGGGCATAAAGTTTCAGACATACAAGATAAGAAAGTTTTACAAGTAGACGTGCCTATGGTTAACAATACTGTACTGTATACTAAGATTTTGTTAAGGTAGATTTCAGGTTATGTGTTTTTAGCTCAATTTTTCCGAAAGTCTAATTATTTTGGTCTTATACACCATCATTCTCATGAAAATTAGGAAATGTTAAAGTGAAGCAGATTTGCATGAAATACTAGTAAAGTAGGACCAACCAAAGTATAGTGAAACCATTAAAATTTTCTAAGCCTGGTGATTTCTGAAAAATATAGATGACTAGACTACCATCAAAATGCAGCTTTCAACTAAGGCTGCTAATGTGTTTATTTTCAAAAGTATGAAGTTGGTATTTATTATGGCTATCAGAAGAAATTTTCCTTCACTGACTTTTAGCACTTGCTAACTTTTTATTTGTGATTTATTCTGAGGGAAATTTCAAATGTAGACACATTATAGAAATCATTTTCTTGACATGTACAGTATGTTCAACAGTACTATCTCCAATCTTTCTTTGGTATCCAAGTTTATTAATAGTGACAAAGTACTTTGTTTGAAAAAAAATCTAGTACTACTTAATATTTAATACTTTTAAATTTAGTAATGATGATTGATTTTACCTAATCTTTTATTGAAATCCAGGCAACATTATCATTATTTTAAAACTATGCAACCTGTACAAGTTTTTCAAGAACAATTTGAAAATACCAATAAATAGTGATATTCAAATGTCACAGGTTTATCAAAGTATCTTACATTACTTTTATTGCCAAGCTCCCTCCTCTCTGTATACAAGCAAGCATACTCACCAGGACGAAGCAAACCCATTATCTGCATGATTAGTATCAATATTTCCATTCATTTTGAATATATAACACATATATATATCTGGATATTTACTCATGGATTCACTGTATGTATTCCACCACCACTTGAATTCTGAAAATGAAGAAAAAAAAATTTTTTAATCTCTTAAACATGCTTTCCTCTCCAGCTTTAAAACAGCAAGCATAGTTGCCAAGAGAAGCTTTAAAATGCCAATTTCATACCCTGAGGCTATAGAGTTGGAGGAATTATCTAGGCATCATTCTAAAATTTGTACTGAATTATCTGATTTGGCTCTCAGGCCTGAAGTTCAGCAGATAATTCCCAGAGCTATCATTTATTCTCCATGACGAGACCTTAGTTATTGGGAAAAGGGTCTGTTTCTTCCCCATCTCAAGTTTTTCCAGTAATGCTTCCATGTGCCGTTAAACTGTTGGCACATTTCACTCCCAGAGGATAGATTTTGTTTGGCATCCTGAGAAATTTTGATATATTTAAGAAGGTGAGAAGTACACATTGGCATCATTTTTAACAACATAAGTCTAAACCCAAATTGGCTTTTACATGCCAAAGATGTGAAATGAGCCAACTGTCTAACAGTACACAGTAACTGTTCAACTACATAAGTTGATTTCAGCAAAACAGTTTGGTGTGTGTTTCATCCTGAATCATTTAGATACAATTATGCCTTATGGTGCCTTAATAATGGAGGCAAGTTGTCCATGACTTTCACATAAGCAGAAACGGATAGCATTGAAATGTTAGTCACACTAGAGCTGAATGAAATATAAGAGTGTTGCTTTAGTTCAAAGTGCCTCTTGAGCTTCTGTGAGAGAGGAAAATAAACTTGAGGTTGATGACTGCAAATAGTGAACCTCTTAACCTATTTTAATAAAATAAATTTAAATAATTAAGTGAGTCAGAGAAACGTAATACAGACTTCACTTTATTTTCAGACATTTAAGTATATATGCTGTTCATTTTTAACAGGACCAATATTGTGTGTGTGTGTGTGTGTGTGTGTGTGTGTGTGTGTGTGTCTTTCTGTCAAATGTGTATATATGTGGGATGCTGTGTTGGAAAGATAAACATAGAAAGATACAATCTTTTTTAAAAGCTTACAGTTGAGTGGGGACGCCAGGCCCTGAGAGAGCACAAGTACTAACTTGACCACAAAGCAGACGGTGCTTGTGTTTTAATGCAGATGAAACCCATAAGTCAGTGTGGCATAGGAGAGGAAGAGAATTTGGGTGGTAGTAGAGGCTGTGTTCGAAATTATGATCTGGGAACCTCACGTTAGTAGACTTTAAGAATGATCCCCAGGGGAGGGAAGCAGAGGAATAGAAGTTAGCATACCAGCCAGAGTATATGGAGAGGGAAAGGTAGAAGGGAAGAGATTGAAGTTATATTAAAAAGATACTTTTCTCTCTGTCACCAAGTCAAGGGAAAAGGACTAGATGGGATTTTACAGCATATGCAGCATGTATTTGAGATAACCGTAATATATTAATTTCTTGACCTACATGAAACTCACTGTGGGTAATCTGGGGTCACTCCAAAGAGAGAGGCAGTCATCTTCCAGACAGCCAAGCTGAGATGCATTGAGAAGGCAATGTGACTCCATTATGGAGAGGCATGCCATTGGTGATAAGTCACCATGGATAGAGAGAGAGAAGCCGCAGTACTTTTAAATATGAACCCCAGAAGAAAAGTCCTAAGAACAGATGCTGTAAATGTGGCTGCTTCTTTCATAGGCAGCCCTTTGTAGTGTGCTCCAGAGTGAAGAGCAGCAGAGGTTTGCTAACTTCACAATAATTAATGATTTCTGCAAGCCACCCAAGAGCCAGGTAACAGAAAATAAAGCTGGGAGATAACTTAGTGTCACGTCATGAAAGCCTTCTTTATGTGTAATGCCAAACAACTTCTCTACAAGACGGCGTGAGTTAAAGCATAAAAATTATTACTTAAAGTTGTATTTGGACTGTGTCCAATGAAAGAGCTTTTCTTATAATGTGCAAAACAATATTTTACAACTGTATATTATAATTTCTTTTAAAGATAAGCAGCTGAAGATAATTTTAGAACTTCCTCCAGATATTTTCTGTCTCTGCAATAAGCAGATTCCTTAGTTGTGTTCCCTCAAGGTAGTAGTTAATATTATTATTATCTCTTCCTCTGATCTACATAAATTCCTCCACAGCAAAGTTAACCCAGGTCTTATAGCGTAGATTTCTAGCTGACATTTACTATAAAGAACACTGAACTATGGTATATTATAGGTGTCTTGAAAAACCCCCACACAGCAGACTCAGTGAACTTACAAATATAGGAGGGCAGAAAGGGCTAGTAGATAAGAAATATTCTTATATAATGGAGTGTAAGATTGTGCAAAGTAGCCTATGTTATAGCTCAGCAAAGAAGTCAGTTAGGTCTAGAATAAGGAAAGTGCTAGGCCTTGGCCAAACCTTCAAATGTGGTAGCATTAGGGAAATATTGAAGGAGGAAGGTCTGATAGAGAAAAGCATGAGTAAGTGCAAGGAGGTTTAATGCCAATGGCACACTTGGAAAGTCTAGAAACTGGCGTGACTGAAGGAAATTTGTGTTGGGGAAAATGACGTGAGGGGATAATTTGTGAATTACCTTGAATACCATGAGCATATGGAGAACCATTGTAGGTTCTTGGCAATATGCTAAGAGCAACATTTAATAAATATTGGTATGGTAGAAGTATGTAGGATGTATTGGTGGAGGCAGAGAAAAGAGGCAGGGATGCAGTTAATTTAAATGTGAAGTTATGAAAGTGTCAAAAACATTAGTAAAATGAGGAAGGAAAGAGACACGTAAAGGCCCTTTGATTGGTCCTGTGTAGTCATGTGGGCTTTGCTGAGAGATATTTCCCCAGCAAGTTGGCCCTACATTTTTTGTACATGTCCACATAACCTCCCCTACCATTGATTTCTGATTCTAATAAGTGATCTTTAAAACGTCCCTTATTTAATTTCTGTGTTTAGTCTATCATGAGAATATAAAGGCTTTTACATGTATTTAAATTAGGTCTCTGTGGAGTGTAGATAAAAAAGAGGAAAGGAATTGTGGGTGAAAGACGAAAGGAGAAATAGTAAAAAAAGAAAGGAAGGAAGGAAGGGAAAGAGGAGAGAGGAAGGGAAGGAGAAGGTAGTGAGGGAGGTGAGGGAGGAAGGAGGGAGGGGGAAAGAAGGGAGGAAGGAAGGAAGGAAGGAAGGAAGGAAGGAAGGAAGGAAGGAAGGAAGGAAGGAGTAAATACAGGGCGTAAATTGAACTGCATAGTAATTGCGGTAACTAGATCATCCGGGCCTCTTAAGCTGCTTTATTCCCTTCTGTGAACTTCCATGAGCCATTGTATCTTGAATGATAGTGACAGAAGTACTTCCTAAGAAAGGTATTGTTTGTTTGGTAGATATCTTTCCAACTGTGTTGCTGGCACAACACTTCCAGGAAGGGGAAATGGGTTGGCGATGAAGCTCAGCCTCAGTGTGGACAGCAGAGGCTCCTGAGGGTTACAGGAAGGCCTTTTCCGGAGAAACGTAGTTTTATAAGGTTTGTCCGAGCACTGTCACCTCCAGTAAAGCAGCCACTTTCTTGTAGGGCACGGCTAACTCATTCTCACTCCACAGCATCCCTTCTTCCTGCCACAGTGGCCTTTCCCTCAGGCTGCCTGTTGTGCAGTCATTGGTTTTTCAGAGCTCTTGATTGTCTTGCCTGGAGGTACAGCCTGACCCATATGGATGGAGCATGTTGCCCTTGTTCTGTTGCTCAGTTCACTTCCACAGACGTTTTCTTCCAAGAAGTACTGGAAGTATGGGAAGGTGTGTGTGTGTGTGTGTGTGTGTGTGTGTGTGTGTGTGTGTGTTACATCTGCTTTTTTGCCCAATATCTCCAAGTCCTTAAAGAGTGAGAAATGTGTATTTTCTGATTCCTCCTTCCTGTCAGAATCTCACAAGAAGATTCTGTGGGTGAGAGAAGAATCTTAATGTAATATTCTAAGTCTTCTGTATGCTGGAAATATTTCCCTATAAGTATACACATGCACCCAAACTTTTTACCACCTCTGCAGCTGCAGTCCTGACCCTGACCCATAGCATGTTTCTTAAAAAGGGCTCATTTAAATGCCTTCTGTGATGAAAACCCAGGCTTTGGTCTGTATTCTTTATTTCCCTGATTATTCAATTTAATGTCCACATTAAACTTCCTGTACTCATGATTCACCTTTTCTTTCTGTAACCTTCAGACAGACGTGCATTTAACTCTCTCTCTCTCTCTCTCTCTCTCTCTCACACACACACACACACACACACATGCACTCGCCATTACTTAGTAGGGTTTCTGTCATAAGAACAGGAATGGTTCAACATCACAATGTAGAAAAGTGCTTGATAAAGTTTAGCAGTCATTCTTGATAATTTTTTAATAATTGTTTTTCTACAAAACAGCATAGAAGTTGAGTTCCTATCCTGATAGTGGGTAACCATCAGGAACAAAGAGGAAACTTGTTTTCTTTTTGTTGGTAAAAGTTTAGAAATGTTGCTCCTGAAGTCAGGAGTAAGAATATCCCCTCTCTACTAGTCTATCTAGCATTGTTACTAGAGATCCTAACCACTTGAATAATATCCCTTTCCCAAAAATATATATATGGATAAGAAATAAATGTGATTAGAATCGGCCAGAATAAAGCCAACTATCCTTATTGTCAGATAATGTGATTGTTTACATCCAGGAGGATCCATAGACTATTAGAGAATTCAACAAATGTTGCCCTACGTAAGATATCAGACCTGCTAAAACTAAAATAATGGCTATCAAGTCATGCCTACCGAATTGGAAAATTTTTTAAAGTCTGGCAGTCAAATAAATTGGTGACAATTTGAGAAACAAGAACTTTCAGGCAGTGCTGATGGGATTATAGGTTGTTATAACTTCTGAGAACAAATTAGCAGTGCCTTGTAATATTGATACTGTACGTATCTTTTGACCCAGAAATTCCACTTCTGGATACACACTTTAGAAAAACTTAAGCATGTGCACCAAAAAAAGAATAAAAGAATGATAAATATAGCATTTCTTGTAGGACAGAAAGATTGAAAACAGCATAAATGTCTACTAACAGGAAGATGAATAATTTTATACATTCACACAATAGAATACTACATAGACTAGCTTAACATAATTGAGCTAAAGCTACATGTATCATAGAACAATTTATATAGAAATGTAAACATATAAAATATATATTATTTATGTGTGTATATATACATACATATACAGGCAGAAGTAGGTTTACAGTTGTTTGTTTGAAAAGTAATTCAAGAATAAACTGTTTCACATACTCAACAACTTTAAACCTATTTTTTTCCCCATCCATCCTGTATATATATTTAGAGGTCATTAAAACTGTCCAGGAGAAAAGTAAATGTCAAATCTATTTAGTGTTTACCTCTGGAGACGTTTGGACTGGTGAGGAATACAAGGATCTTTACTATGTTTTTATTCTAAAGCACATGTAGCCAAATGTTAGAATATGATGAAGTTTGGTGATGAACATGTGGGTTTTTCACTTAATGTAATATTCTAAGTCTTCTGTATGCTGGAAATATTTCCCTATAAGTATACACATGCACCCAAATCCAGCCACTTCTTACCACCTCTGCAGCTGCAGTCCTGACCCTGACCCCATTTCATCTTGCTCTCCAAGCTGCAGCTACACTCACCCTGCTGTTCCTTGCTGAGCATGTTCTTCCCTCTGCGACTCACAGTCACTGGACACTCAGCCTGGTCTGCATTGCTCTCTCCTTCACCTCATTCAAGCCTCTACTGGAATGGCCTCCTCAGGGAGACTTTCCTGAATCAACCCATCCTGTGTGTGCCCTCTCCTGGGCCCAAAGCAGTGATAATGACAGTGGCATACCTAGCACCAGATCATGGTCTGTAAACACTATTTTCCAATCAAAGAAGCCAGGGCTGCCCCAGCCAGTGTGCCTCGGTTGGTTGAATGTCATTCCATGCACCAAAGGTTCACTGATTTCCAGTCAGGGCACATACCCAGATTATAGGCTCAGTCCTTGGTCTGGGTGCACACAAGAGAAAACAATCAATGTTTTCCTCTCACATTGATCTCTCTCTCCGCCTCCCTTCCTCTCTATCTATCTATATAGTTGTTTTTTTAAAGGAAAGAAAGAAACCCAGGCTCCTAGAAGTGTTTGATTAAGGCCAAGGGAGGAAAAATATAAGATGAGGCTGAATATCTTAGTTCAAGAAGTTAGGAAATGCTTCATTTAAAAATTGAAGGTGCATAGATTTCAATGTGAAGGAGCTCCTAATGATCAAAACTGAAACAATTTGAGCCACAAAATAAATAATGATGGTATTGATTTTTTAACCCATAGGATAAAATAATCTAATAAATTAATAAACAAATGCAGAAGAGAAATAGACTATCACCATTAGGCGAACATGCAATAATAAATGTTGCATGCTCTTAGAGGAAGACCACAGATGGGTGGTTACCGGAGGACAAGGTGAGTGGAGGGAGGACCACATGGATAAAGGGGGTAAAACTGTATGGTGTCAGATAGAAACTAGATTTTTGGGGGTGATCACAATGTTATAGAGACAGATGTCACATTGTACTGTTATGCACCTGAAATGTACGTAATGTAAACCAATGATACCTGGGTAATAATATCAGTGGACAAATCTGATTTTGTCACTTCTCATGATTAAAAACATTCAGTGGCCCTAGCCGGTTTGGCTCAGTGAATAGAGCATCGGCCTGCAGACTGAAGGGTCCCAGGTTCGACTCTGGTCAAGGGCATGTACCTTGGTTGCAGGCACAACCCTAGGGGGGGTGGTGTGCAAGAGGCAGCTGAATCAATATTTCTCTCTCATCGATGTTTCTAACTCTCTATCCCTCTCCTTTCTTCTCTGTAAAAAAAATCAATAAAATATATTTTTTAAATAAATAAATAAATAAATAAATAAATACCTTCAGTGATTCACCATTGCCTTCAGAATGAAAGCCATACACGCGCTGGCCCCTGCCTAATTCTCAGCTTTATCTGTCACAGTTTCCTTGCACAGACCATGAACTCCAGTCATAACAAACAACCCCAACGCCTTGTCCCCGGCCCCCCCCCCCCGCATCACGTTGACTTTGTATTTGCTGTTTTGTTTTCTTCTCTTAGGCGTCTGACTGCCTAACTCTGACTTGCCCTGTAAACTCAACAGGAGCAGTACCTCCTCTTTACAGCCTTTTCTTGTCTGCCGATTCACACAGTGACTTCACACCTTGTATCTAACTCCTTCACAGACAAGGACTCCTTGTATCTCCAACTAGTTTGTTGCCCAATATCTAGTAGGTGCTCAATAAATGTTTGTTGAGAAGGGGAGAAAAGGAAAAAAAGAAAAGCAGAAAGGGAAGATTTTAAGTTACATAAATATTAAGCAAATAAACTCCTTCCTAACTTTTCTCCTGTATTTCTCTGACTTTAAGCTCTTGCATATGTGTGTAATTGATTGAATTTACCGTGTTCTCTGCTTGTCCTTTGACATAGAGGAAATATTTATATCAATCAACTGAGGAATATTCAAAAACTGTCCACTTTGACATAAGCCATTCGGGTGAACATGCTGTTGAGCCAATTTGAGATTATGGAATGCTCTCTCTCTCTTTTTTTTTTTTACATATTTATATAAGGTTTAATATTTTTTTCTTAGACACAAAGCATAGCTAATTCTCTGAATACCTCTTGTCACCTACATCGTATTTATTTATATATTTTATCTTTTTTATTTTTTATTATGTTACATGTATACATATCTCCCCCTTTTAACTTTCGGAGAATCTGCTAATCTAGTGAAACCTAAAAGTAGCATTAAAAAGTGCGCCTTTAAAATGTATGCCATCTTAAACAAAGACATCAAAATATACCTTCCGTTTACTGGTATGTTTCCTCTTTCTAATGTACTGAGGAGTTTAATTGATATTTCTTTGCTATCCCCAGAGGGTGGTAACCCTTGAAGGGGCCAAATAAAGTAACCCCTGAGTTTGGGGTCCATGTAAGATGCAGTACAAATAAACTTCTAAGAGAAAATACAGGAAGACCAAGGCTACTGGTGGTGAAAGAGGAAAGGCCCTGGTTACATTTTTTACCTCCGCGAATTCTTTCCAAATCAGACGGCAGAGGTTTTCATGCCACATGCAGTATTTTTACCAACAGTGATACAGAACAGCAGCCTGTCCTTTGGAAGCTTACAAATACGCACACTGTTCCTCTTGCACACAATGTGCTATCCGTCTTTATTTCCTCTCATCCTCACAGAAGCCCTTTAGCTTCCCATGTTTCTTTTGGGAGGTGACAAGGCGTTCTGGTTAATAAGCTCTCGGGGTTATTCAATATCCCTCTTCAGCGCTCATTTTCTGAAGTTGAAAACACTCGTGCGTGTGCACACATGCACACCAAACATTGTCAGAGGTGAAGTGCTTCCAAATGCCACTTGAGTGTGATTAAAAGAATCTGGGCTTGATGGGACTCATTACAATTACACAAGATGCCAGGCCTAACTGTTTGCTCAAACTTGGGTCTAAGAAAAGGAGATGTCTTTTTTTTTTTAAAAAAAAAAAGGACTCATAGAAATGGAGGTTTACTGTTTAACAGGTTTTTGTATTTCTATAAAAATATATGCTGGATATATCATTCTAAAACAAAAAAGTAACTATTTCTTTTTTCTAATCTTCACCCAAGGACATTCTTATTGATTTTCCGGTGGGGGAGGGAGGAAAGAGAGAAGGAGAGAGAGAGAGAGAGGGAGGGAGAGAGAGAAATACTCATCGGTTGCCTCTGCATGCATGCAGACAGGGAATTGAACTCACAGCCTTCAGGTGCACAAGATGACGCTCCAGCCAACTGAGCCACACGGGCCAGGACCAGAATTTCTTATTACAGAGTATATGCTGGGAAAGTGCCTGCCATTTCTTTGGCTTCAGATAATAAATCAAAGTCCATTTGACTTATTATTGCTCCTAGTTTCTAGTCGAGTTATCTTGTTTTCCCTTCCTAGTCATTCTGATTTCCTACAAAAGTTCAGGCTACTATTAAACAATTTTATGTTTGACATCATTGGGAAATACAGCTTAAAGGTCCTTTAACTCAGTTTTCACCTTCTCATCTCAGAGAGTATTCACAACTCCATCCTATGGTTGAGTCTGCCTCTAGCTAAATTCATTAAGGAGTTATTGTAGCATCCCATATTTACTGATACAATTTGTGAACCTCATTCATGTTCATTCTTTGTCATTCTAGCAGGAGGGTCTGTTTGAGATGTGCAGTAACATACCTAAGAGGTTAATGGTTGTTGACATCAAATAAACTTGTAGGGACTTAAGATTGTAAATCTGAGATTTTGAGGATAGTGATTGCACTCACTGTGTTTCAACTAGACTAGACTGTTTTGACCACAGAAGTTGTCAGACTAGAAAGTTGTCTGCTTTTGCGTTTTTTTTTAACCCAGCACAAGTTTTATCAAGCAGCATGTGTCACAAGATATTGTCAAAGACTTCACCTCATACTAAAACACTTTAGATGAAATGATTAAGCTTTGATTTTCATTCCGTTGTTAATTTGTTAACAAGGAGGGTAAAACTTTTAAATAAAAAAGTAGCATTTATAGATCTTAAATAAGGAGCCCATGTCATATTGTACAACCTATCTTGTCTTCTCATTGCTCGATATCAGCTTGTGACTTACTCTCACCCATCAGTCTGTTCAGTGAAAAGTAACAAAATTGATTAATTGGATTTTATTTTATTTAAATGACTATTCTTATTGGAAAACTAATGTTATATTCTGGGACCTATAAAACAAATAGCAAAAAGAAGTTGTATCTAGAGAGAGCCCACAGAATGAATTAATCTTTCTCCCAAGTAATTAATTTACAAATCAAGAAATTCACGCAGCCAATGAGGTTCAGTGGTTGAGCGTTGACCTATGAACCAGGAATCACAGTTCAATTCCTGGTAGAGGCATATGCCCAGGTTATAGGCTCAATCCCCAGTGTGGGGCATGCAGGAGGCAGCTAATCAGCTAATCAATGACTCTCATCATTGATGTTTCTCTCTCTCTCTCTCTCTCTCTCTCTCTCTCTCTCTCTCTCTCTCCCTCCCTCCCTCCCTCCCAATCTATCTCTCTCCCTCTCTCCCTCTTCCCTCCTCTCCCCCTCCCTCTCTCTCTCTCTCTCTCTCCCCTCTCCTTCTCTCTCTCCCTCTCTCCCTGTCCCATCCTCTCTGTAAAAAAAGGAAAAGAGAAATTCTTCTCCATTCACATTTTCCTGTGGTAGAAAGGAAAATTAGAGAATTTAAGTGTTAGTCTTTCCTTTGCTTTGAGGTGCTATGAATGTTTAATGTGTAATTCTACAAGAATATTCTGCTTAAAAAGGATTGTTCCTATCCTGAATGACTGGCTGGAGCAGTTATAGTAACATTAGAATTTCCATATGGGGGTAAGAAAAATGTATCACTTATGGATATTCAAACTATCCTTTCATTTTCAAAAGGTTTTATCATAAAAGGTGCCTGAAATAAGAATTTGCTTTCCTCCTCCAAAGCTACCAAAAGTGTATGATTTTACTATTCTGTAAACCATGTCTTCTTATAAACCTCAATTGCTTTGTTATTATTATTGCTCATTTTTATGCATCACTCACATTGTTTTTCCTATAATGTCATACATTTTTAAGAGTTTGCTGATTAACAACTTGAGTAGTTTGTATTCATCAACTTCAGTGATTATATTGTCATCAGAAATATTGATGAGCCTGATTGCCATAATTAAATGATATATGTCCATATTTCCACCTGTCTTGGGATGAACTATTTATCCTATTTATCACCTAAACTCCCAGCAAATTGCACACTAGCTTCTCCAATGCTGGGGCAGTGGGGAAAGGGAGGCAGGGGGCAGATATCTGCACTGCCTACAGGGACACTGGAAAAACTGAAGTTTAACCTACTTTTTCCAAATGGCACAGTTTTGAAAATGCATATGACACCACATTAAATGATATTGATATTCTAGACCCAAAAGGGCCTCTTGCTTTTTCCCTGTGAGTTTCATAATCTTTCCAGGTTGCCTCTGTTCCTGGAAAGAAAATTATTGGAAGCTCCGGCTTAATAGATCAGATTGTGTCTTGCCACTCTCATTTTTTCTTGCTTGCTTTGGCAAGTCCTTTTCCTTAATTACAGGAAATACATCGGGTTAAGTATGCTACATATCTTTAAATATGGATTTATAAAAGCATTAGGAGAGAATATTTGTAAAAGATTTATAATAGAATCTATTTACATATAAGTTGAATAGTGCATCTCATTTCACAACTTAATTTAGATATAACATCTCAGAAATTAATCTATCTGTAAACCCCTGTACTTAGGAGACTTCCTGAGATATCTCAGATGAGTCTAAAGGAAAATTTACTGCAAATTGTTATGACTTAATTTTTAACTTGATTATATTATGATTATAATAACAGGGCCCCACCAACCTTTTACCAGAATGTTGTATGTTTCTGAATAATATGATGTAGTGCTTTATCTGCCCATAATTGACATGGTTTAATAATTAACTGCTATTTTCCAACAGGTTAGCTTAAGATGTTCCCAATAGTTGTATGTCCCCAAGAATGGGAAACTATGGACTTCGTTATTTTCTTAAGTATTTTCTGAACCTTTAATCCTCTCAGGAATTAAGCTCCACCCTATAATAGCTTAGGTATCAACATTTTTGGAAATGTTATCAACTCAAAGTCTGTTTAGATGTTCTTTGCAGTTATAAAACAGTTGTTCCCTTATGTATTTGTTTTTTATAAAATAAAATACCCAAAATTTAACATTGATGTTTTTCATTAGAATGGAATGATAGGAATAATAACTTATAGACCTTCTCATTAGAATAGAATTTTAACCTACACCAGTAACTATATAAAATCTCTGTAGTTAGAGATAAATATGTATGGAACCAAAAAGAAATTTGAATTAAGGAAAATACATTGTAATAACATGGTAATAAAAGATAGGAATAGAGGGGAGAGATGCTAATAGGAAGATATATCAAAGAAAATTGAAATAAGAGCATGTGTCATTTAGAAAGATATTAGGGAAAATGATTTATTAAGCTAACCAAATAAGAAGAAGTATCTTAGTAAATAAGGACAGTTGGCATGTATGTAGGTGTGGTCTTGGG
>JAAGEH010000043.1:17014368-17179368 GCA_011751065.1 Lasiurus cinereus | reverse complement strand
CTTGTAATATATTCTGTAATTTACAAATATTTAATTGGGTAGTTATATGATGAATTTTATAGCAACTAATATCTCTTTAGGATATAAGGTAGAATAAAAGACAGAAAAAAAATGCCACTATTTGATATCATTTTAAAGGAAAAGCTCCATTTTTTTCATCATTTGTTAAATTATGAAACTTGTTAATATGGAACTTTAGGAACCATTTGATGTCTTTTTCCACAAATCATGCTTTCCTTGGCTTCCCGTGCCTTGAGAAATTTTTATGCATTTGTAATATTAAGGGAATTGTATAGAAATGTAATAGTATGTGCATTTTATGACTTAAAGCTTAGAGAACTAACCATACATAGCATTTACATGAGTCACCCCCTTCGTTATTTCATTTTGGAATGTAATTTCACAAATCCCACAAGGAACATTCCCCAGAGCATACCTGTAGACCTCGCTGAGATAACCACAAGCCTCAGCGTTTCCATTGGAACTAGAGTAACTCACTGCTACAATGAAAACCTGACACAGGATTTAGCCAACTTGGTCTCTCAGGTTGTTGGCTCTTCTGCATTTTGAGGGTCTGTAGACCTCCTTGTAAAAAGATTTAGCTCAGTGATAAAGTGAAGTGGTCAGGGGGAATTCTCCACATGTAAAAGCAAATGAGTTTTTAAAGAATAGAAAATAGTCTCTATGAGAAATTACTTCTAAATTATCTATGTGGAAATTAAACTTAGCTCTTGTTAACATTTTTGTCGTAGAAACATGCATTTTGACCACACCAAATAAACAAAAATCCCTAAACATAGGCATAGTTATTTCTCTATATACTCACAAATAGTTTCCTCTTTTCTGATCATCAGTATTTTTTTCTTTGCTTTATTGGCTTCGTTTCCTTTATTTTCCGTTATTCATGGAGAGGTTTTCTAAGACTAAATTGTTTCTCTGCTTCCTTCTTATCTGTGAAGTCACTTCAGCAAAGCAGATCTTTGGAGCTATGTCCTCATCTCTAATCTGTAGCCCTCAGCTTGAGCGCTGGTCTGGTGCTGCCCCATCCCTGCCCTAAGGCATGCGGAGCGAGGGCTCTGGCTTTGCCCAGTCTGTTCACGAGCTCCCTTTTGAGACTGGTGAGGAGGGAGGTCTGTGGAGGGGGGAGATAGATGTCCCGGGTGACTGTTTGAAACCAGGGTAATTTGTAAGTTTGCCATAACTTTTAAGTGAGAATGGCGCTGGGGGATTTCAGGCTTAGCATGCTTTCAGGAATCCAGAGGAAAATGGAAGTTTTCTTCTCATTTAAGAGGGCACTGATATGAAAGATTATTTTGTTTTATTTTGTTTTGTTTTTCTAAATTTTGCCAAGATTTTAGAAATTAATCTATTGACTTAGAGAATATTAAATGTTCATGTTATATATTTACATGTATAAAAAGGCATAAACACATATGCACATATACACACATGTATACTCACACTTTTGAAATAATGCTACTTAATACCACCTGGGTATTAATTTAAGTTTGGAGCAAATGAAATATACACCACCTAGGAAAGTGTACCTTTATCTGACCATGAAGAGTGAAAAAATCATTGCTATAATCAATACTTTTTTGTTCATGGTAGAGTTTTTATACAATCAGTATAGAGAAAGCTACGTTTTATTTTGTGAAACCAAATAAAACTCCCCTTTATATAAAAAAACTAACACAAGATGTCAAAAATGATAGCAGAGCCCTCAACACACATAGAACTGATGAAAGAAATGAGGAACAGTTTGGCAAACATGAAATATAAAGTTAATTTTTGTACAATTTTCCTTTCATTCACATTCATATCAGGTAGACTTGGTCAAATACCTATAGTAAAAGAAGGACTTGTTCATGCATGTAGAACAAAATAAAATAAGATTAAAAGCCCCATGAAATCAGCCTGCTTCAAAAAACCATTAGAGTGTGTGCCTCTCCCTCAAGCTTTACAAATGTGCTAATTGTCATGTTTCAGTCATGTAAATATGTTTCAGCATAGAGTAACCAAGATTTCCTGCTATAGAAGCACTGCTCTCCAGGGGTGTGGGGGTAGGGCGCTCCGAAGGAGGACTAAATAACACACTGTAATGAAACCTGCCTTTGGGCAGCACATGCTTCAGTTCTGAATGCCCAGAAATACTTCGCAGCCGCTCTAGGCTGCCTAGCAATGGGGATCTCTAATTCTGGCTAGCTTGACAAAGTAAATACAACTATTGAACATAAGGCAGCTCCTAAGAAAAAACAACAATTCCCCCTTGTAAACACCTACACTTGGCCCCATTAAAAATTCTTTCTTCATACCCAGGAACTAGCAGACCCTTCAATGGGGGTGGGGGGGCGTCTCAAAGTAACTAAAGAGGAGCTGGGAGATTGAATGCTGTCAGGATGGTTTACATTGCCATTTCCAGTGACATTCTGCATACACTGTAGGGCATTATGCAAGCAAACACATTGGCCATTTTGCTCTTGGGACTCATTCATGGACAGTCAAAAGGAAATGTATATATATATATATATATATGTGTGTGTGTGTGTGTGTGTGTGTGTGTGTGTGTGTGTATTTTACTATGCTTACATACAAAAATATGTGATTACCACATTTGTACGAGGAGTGTTCATCAAGAGCTACCGATTTTGAAACTTTAGTGGAGTGCTGTTAATATGGTTACTTAAAGGGATTATCTGATTCAGAATCCCCTGATTTCTGCTTTTTTACATAGAATTCCATCTCTTCCGGTGCCTAAGTTGAATAGTGAATCTGCTGTAGTTCTGCAGTTCTCTGGGATTTAGGGATGGACATTGAGTTTACACATTCATCTGTCTGCTACTAATTGACTTCCTGAGTATAAGGCTTCAGATTATAGTAAAGAGAAAACATTAGTTTGAATTCAAGTAGATGAAAACAGGGAAGACGTTACCTTTTGTCAGCTCCGGAGTAGTTTCTTTTGCTTTAAAAGCCAAAGGGGATAGAAAGACATTCTCATATAGTTAATAGCTTGAATTTATTTCTAAAAAAGGTTGTGTGTTTTTCAAGCTCAACATTCAGATCCAAAAACACGGTGTCCCTAAAATATCTTGTTCTTCATAAGCCACCTGAGAGGTAGTGCCCAAAAATATTGCCCCTACAAGGTTTCCTCCTTGGTCTTGGGTAGAAAAGGGGCTTCCTGGACAAAGCAGGCTGGACAAGCCTCTCAGAATGACAGTCTGCCCGCAGAAAGAGCACTTCTCCTTCCATTTCCTGCCATCCAGCAGTAGGCCTGGGTCTCAAGCACCGCTCAGCCTGGCCTGCTGAAACTTCATGCAAACTCTGCACACTCTGGAGTGTATAAGCTCCTGCCTGCACTGTGTAGTCCAGAACAGACATGCCTGGGGTGAGCAGCAGTCACAGGCCAGTGAGAAGGTTGCCAGGGTGGGAAGCCTTGTTACACCATTAAAAAAAGAGGACTGGAAGGAAGTCAGTTGGGGAGATATGAGGAGATTCATTTAGGTGACGGTATGCACTCATGGGGTCACAGGATTGGATGGTCACGACCATGTGTGACTTACCCACCCCATTCCTTTTTCCCAGAGAAGGAGTTCTCCAGGGTTGGGGAAAGATCTTTTGCAGTGTCTCCACTGTCCAAATTTCCGTGACAATTTGAATCACCTTATTCCAGCTGTTATCGTGATTTGTTTTTCATTCTTGCTCATGTTAGAGCATTAGTAAGAATAACACATGCCAAAGACAAAAGGAAAAAAATAAGAGAAAAAGACTGCCTTTACTTTGTATAGACAGTATAACCATTTGAAGTGAAGTTCTCCAGAAATCATCTAGCTTGCTCTCTGTATCTGAAGTAAAGAAGAAAAAAATAACATGACTGTCCCACATCTTAAATGTCTAACATTTGAGGAACTCTTGGGCCTAAACATGGTGGTATTCTTAAGACTGTGTAGTCCAAAAGATTCTGACTCACGTTTTAAGAGGATTAAGCTCAGCAAGCCGTTCTCACAAAACAGTGCTGCCAAAGTCTCTCCTGCCTGAGCGTTTCACACAGAGCCCAGCCCCTCCAACTGGAAACTTCGTGTTGGGCAGGCATGACGCAGAGAACCACCGCTCCCCACAGGAGGAGGGGGCAGGGGGCTGTGGGTCACTCAGTAGATAGAATGTTCCTTCTCAATCAGAAGGAAGGATCTAGAACAGCCAGGCTACACCACCTTTTGGAAACCTCTGTCCTTAAAGAATGTGTATGATTGCAACAGCTATTGTTCTCTATTGAAAATGTCCATGCATGGTCTTGTAAGGCAATGGATGAGATAGCCCTGCATTCATAGAAATAAGTTTACATCACTCCCTTCCTGCCCTTTACTCACTCACCATTGCGTATGAACCTTACACCATCTGGTGCCTACCTGCCAAGCCAAGTTTCTCATAGCTACTCCCCTGTTTGTTGACTTCTTCAGAAAAACTGATTTTTCTTTTCTGTCCTTAAAACATGCTAAGCTTATTTCTGCCTTAAGGCATTTGCATTTGTTACCTTTGCCTGAAAACTTCTTTTTCCAGGTCTTTATAAGTCCCTTCACAAATTTAATCCTTATCTCAGATGGACCCTTCAGAAAGGTCTTCACTCGTTAAAGTGGCGCCCCAGCCAATATATCACCATGGTTGATTTCCTTAAAGGCACCTCTTACCATCTGAATTATCGTCTTCATTTGTCTGCTTTCCTATATGTTAGCTGCCTCTCCTGTAAATGTCTAGTATGTGTTAAGTTTTAAGTTCTTTGGAAGCAGAGATCTGGCCTGTCTTGTTCAGTATTTTATTTTCAATGCTTAGAAAAGTTCTGGCATGTAGAGTGATGACTAGGAATGTGGCCTTTGAAGCCAGGCTGCCTGAGTTCAAATTCCATTCAAATGTCCACGAGATGCAACCTCACTTCTGCTCCTTGCAGACTTGGTCCATGGTCTACAATTAGCGGAAATGGAAGCGTAGAAGTAAAGTCTCTATTCAGGATGGTTGTGTATTTTTTTTAATGTATATTATTTATTACACTGAAACAAAATCGTGCCTTTTGGCTTAATCCTACAGAGTTAAGAACATTAACAATAATTTGCATACACCAAAGTCCCCAAAACATACCAGATGAATTACTTTACATACGTATTGTAAGCATCCTAGGTATTTATGACTCAGAAGTAACCTTGGACATATTTTAAACAGCCAAAATATACA
Source organism: Lasiurus cinereus (assembly GCA_011751065.1). Lineage (NCBI taxonomy): Eukaryota > Metazoa > Chordata > Mammalia > Chiroptera > Vespertilionidae > Lasiurus > Lasiurus cinereus. The sequence continues at coordinate 17,174,148 of JAAGEH010000043.1, read as the reverse complement.
AAACAGTTACAACTGGGAATGATACTGGCCCAAGTGCCTGTGTTTTTATCCCAGAGACACACTACAGAAATCCCAAGTTAAGACAACGTAGCAAAATGTTTTGAATATTAAGAATGTTTTGTGGGAGCGGACAATTCTGAGGCAGGAGTCTAGGAGCACACCTGTTTCTCCACTCCCCTCAAGAGGTTCAGTTCAGGCTCCCACCATGAAAGAACTGCTGGAGTCACTTCTGTTTCAGATGGGTCATCGTTGGGTGGTGTGACTTTTGCTTCTTCACCGCAATGAGTGATAGTTTGTGAAATGCATGTCTATTTTAAAACATAACCGTATCCCAGCAGATGAAGCAGCGGGCACTGTTGGTAGTCTGAGAGTAACATCTGCTCCCCACCCGTCTGGGCCCTGACAGCAGGGAGCATGGAGGGTGTCAAGCAGCCCGGAGTTGCTGTCAGTGGCACTGTGCAGTTGATTGTAGTCACCTTTCTGCCATAATCATTACAATCACAGCCGCACCCTTTTTCTTGGCAATGGAAGCTTCTCGCTAATACCTTATTCCTATGAATGCATTTGGGGCACAACATATCCTCCAGATGTGGGGTGGAAAGTTGCGGGACGGTATCAAGAAGAGTGCACACATTTGCCCCGGTTTCTCAGGAACCCAGGCTTGCCCCGCATAAAACTAGCTGAACCCAATCCTCTGTGCCTGCAGGAAGGCTTGGTCCATGGACCACACACCACTTGTAATCAGAGGCCTCCTGTCAACCTCACAGTCTCCCTCCTCCCGGTAGTGGCTGCAGTTCTGCTCCAGGAGGCAAACACATCATCAGGTGGAAGTTGTCAGGAAAGTATTGTCCATTTCCTCTATGAGAGCAGGAGTACCTCCATCAGGAGCAGGTTCCCCCCCCCCCCCCCCAACCAGGGGAGCAGTCAGCTCAGGAAGACCAAAACTGTGCAGAGTCATTTCCCCCTTTTGCATCTTCAAGTTCCTTTGTGATAATGTCAATATCTTTGCCTGCTCTGGTTTGGTAGGAATATTCTTTTGATTAGGGTAAGCATATGCACGCAGCCTATCATACGTTTCCCAGGTCTGGCCGCTGGTGCTCAGCTTTAATTGCTGGCACCAACCCCTCACAACGTCTCGGTGAGTCAGGTTAACTGGTGGCAAGTGACGGGGCAGCGGAGGAATTGGTATCTTCTTGTGGATTCTTATTCTTTTTTCTTTTTTTCTGGTGCCATCTTTTGTGGACAAGAGCTTTGCATCTCTCTTAGAGCTCTTCCGTTTGGTCTCCTTCTCTGAGGTTCTTTGTTGACTTGGTTCACCAACAGCCCCATGTTTCTCTTTCGTTGGTACTGGTTGGGATTGTGAAGCTTTTTGCTGCTCTCCTGACTTTTGGGGGGACTTCTTCTTGCCTTTTGCATTTTCCATACTGAGAAAAGGATTCAAGGCTGACCAAGAAAATGTTCTTACTCGGGATAGTTGTGTAGTCAAAGGTCCTTCTACTAGAGGGAAAAGGGAAAGTACATATTCGAGGATAATTATGAGTCTCTGTCAGAGTCCACAACCCTTTGGGGCCCAAAACTACGCAGCCTTCTTCCCACACACTTCCTGCCTCTTCAGGGGTGAATGGGAAGCCTACTGTCTAGAAATGGCAAAAATTCTCTGCCTCGAGTACAGGACTTAGCCCTGTTTGTAGCCCCAGCTCTGCTCTCAGGAAGGATCCCTCTTGTCCACCAGCATGTCATCAGTGTACAAGACGGGCTGCAGACAGAGCGCCTCCCTTCAGGGCTGCCACCTCTTCTGTCTCTTCTTCCAAATTCTATAGCCCTGACCTAAGTTCTTTTTCTTCTATGAATAACTTTGCTGAAAGTGGCAAGAAGGAGCTAACACACTGATATTCTGAATTTCTCCGGCATTTTGCCTAGAGCCACGATTAGGAGGTAAGGGTTGCCCTCCAGATTCTCACAGGCATGAATAACAAGGACCGCAGTCTCTGACCTCAGAGCCCACCTTCCACCGCTAAGCCAGCACATTTTTAGATCACAGAACTCGAGCGCTCCATTCTCCAGGTACAAGTTCTGTGTAAATAGGATATAGCTCAGGCTTTTTATTACAGAGTTTAAAAAATATAGTTCATGCATCTCCCACACAATAACCCAGGTCAGTGACCCTGGGGTCTTTTGATGGCCAGATGGTGTCAGGGACCTACACCAGTTTTGTCACTGTGCTGTGTCCTCCTCAGCCTGTAGCTTCCATCACGAATCGAGGATGACTGTTTCAACACTGGCCCTCAAGTCCATGTTTCAGCAAGTGAAGACCTTAGTTTTCATATGCTTGAATATTTTAAAGTTGTCAAGCCAACAAGCCATAAATATGCTTCATCTTCCTTCCTTCACAAATCGACCTTCCTAGAAAGCTTTGTTTAAATGTAGGTTCAGGGTTCCGCTCCAGAACATCGAGACGTAGGGAGAATTGGCCTGCAGCCCACCTCCTTCCTCTTCCCACCCCTGCCTCCTTCCCAGAGCCGGCGCACATACTTCCCACACCAGCCTGCACTTCCAGACCGCGTCCACACACCCACATCAGCAGTCCCAGCTACTCCAGGGGCCCAAGGTGTGCACGCAGACAGCACAGCCCACCCTTGCAGGCTGAGCCTGGGGAAGAGACCTGGGCCGGCTTTGCAGCCATTTGGACAGGGAGTTCTGAGGTTTGACCACCCAGAGCATGTCCTGTAAAGAAGGGTTCAGACTCTAGATGAGCACGACCCTTTGGCCTGTAATTCCTCACCCCCTGAGGAGGGATGGATCAGGGCCCAGGGCAGGGGCCTCCTTGCCAAGGTCGAATAGCGATACTAAGGGAAAGGAGAATTAAATGACACCTCCTCCTTTTTAAGGATCTGACCCTAAACCTAATCATAGCCCCTGTGCTGAAGGCGAAGTGACCAGAACTTAGTCACTCAGCCTCACCTGTCGGCAAGGGAAACTGGGAAATGTGGCCTCAATTCTGGGAGGCCATGTGCCCCAGGCACACGCAAATTTTTTACACAGAGCAAAAGGAGAATAGACATTGGGAGAACGCTAGCAATCTCTGCCGCAGACAGATGCCTTTTCACAAATCACACTTTTGTTTAGACAAGCGAGTTCCTCACAGTGTGCTTTCAGAAGTGAGTTTGGAGATAAGACAATGCTCTTAGTTAAAATTGACAGTCAAAATAATTGCACACCTGAGCATTTTAACATGAACAGCCAGCATGCAGTGTTCCAGCGCTGAAATTTTTTTAATTTTTTTAAATTTATTTATTTTTTTATTGATTAAGGTATTACATGTATATATATCTTCCCATTGCCCCCCAACCGCACTCCCATACATGCCCTCACCTCCCCTCCAGTGTCTTGCATCCATTCCTTATGCTTATATGCATGCATACAAGTCCTTTGGTTGGTCACTTATCTCCCCTACCACTCCCCAACCTTCCCGCTGTAATTTGACAGTCTGTTCGGTGCTTTACTGCCTCTGTATCTTTTTGTTCATCAGTTTATAATGTTCTTTATTATCCATAAATGAGTGAGATCATGTGGTATTTTTCATTGACTGGCTTATTTCACTTAGCATAATGCTCTCCATTTCCATCCATGCTGCTGCAAATGGTAAGAACTACTTTTTTATAGCAGCATAGAATTCCATTGTGTAAATATACCATAGTTTTCTGATCCCGTCATCTGCTGACGGGCACCTAGGCTGTTTCCAAATCTTAGCTATGGTGAATTTTGCTGCTATGAATATAGGGGTGCATATATCCTTTCTGATTCGTATTTCTAGTTTCTTAGTCTATATTCCTAGAAGTGAGATTACTGGGTCAAATGGGAGTTCCATTTTCAGTTTTTTGAGGAAACTCCATACTGTTCACAGTGGCTGCACTAGTTGGCATTCCCATCAGCAGTGCATGAGGGTTCCTTTTTCTCTGCATCCTCACCAACACTTGTCATTTGTTGATTTGTTGATGATAGCCATTCTGACAGGTGTGAGATGGTACCACATTGTCATTTTGATTTGCATCTCTCGGATAATTAGTGACTTTGAGCATGTTTTCATATGTCTCTTGGCCTTCCTTCTGTGTTCTTTTGAAAAGTATTTATGTAAGTCCGTTGCCCATCTTTTTTTAGAGTTGTTTATCTTCCTTTTATTGAGTTATATGAGTTCCCTGTAAATATTGGAGATTAAACCTTTATCAGTGATAACATTTGCAAATATGCTGTCCCATGCAGTGGACTTTCTTGTTTTGTTGATGGTTTCTTTTGCTTGCAAAAGCTTTTTATTTTGATATAGTCCCCTTTGTTTATTTTCTCTTTAGTTTCCATTACCCTAGGAGTGGTATCAGTGAAGAAATTGCTTCATCATATGTCTGAGATTCCTCTGCCTGTGGATTCTTCTAGTATTTTTATGGTTTCCCATCTTATGTTTAAGTCCTATATCCATTTGGAATTTATTTTTGTGTATGGTGTAAGTTGGTGGTCTAGTTTCATTTTTTTTGCGTGTATCTGTCCAATTTTCCCAACACCATTTATTGAAGAGACTGTCTTGACTATTGTATGTTCATGCCTCCTTTGTCAAATATTAATTGAGCATAGTGGTTTGGGTCGATATCTAGATTCTCTATTCCATTGGTCTCTATGCCTATTCTTGTATCAGTACCAGGCTGATTTGAGAACAGTAGCTTTGTAAAACAGCTTGAAATCTAATATTGAGATCCCTCCTACTTTGTTCTTCCTTCTCAGGATTCCAGCGCTGAAATTTTATCTAATTTTCAGATCAGCCAGGAAGACCCAAATGATTTTTTTCTCACATTAAAGGATATAGCACAATTATGACAATCAGTAAAAAACAATTTTAATCTTGAACCCTGAGAATGAATTGAATCTTAAACAAAAACTAAAACCTAAAACCTGACCACATCTGGCAGAATTTTTTTCCAGAAATCTTTGGCCACCAAATCAAAAAGATCAAGAACTGCTCTGGGCTGGTTTCTCCTGGCCTATTCTTACCGCAGAGTAATGCAAAGTTCATCAAAAGTAGGCAGATGCATCTTCCACACTGCAAAATGTTAATCCAGTGTAGAATAATTGCAACCTAATATTATATTGTAATAATGTAGTGATTATGGAAGAATAGAAATTTAATCATGTAAAAATATAATAATTACATAATAGCACATAACATTGCTTTTTTATAGAAATTGTAACAACACGCTAAAACCTTGTGAAGAAATAACAATACTGTGATGGTCATGAATATGGCAAGTCTGTTTCATATGTCTCCTCCCCCACCCTCTTTCCTAAGTGCCACTGGAAAGAAATTAAGTCTTTCCAGCAAGAGAGACTCTGAGCACTACGTTAGCCCTGCCTTTTGAGCTATGGTGGCATCATTGTGCCTGTCTTTGGTCAGAAACTAAGACCTGAGCCCCAGGCAACCAGCTGTAACTCATACATGAGCATTGAATACTTCTAGAAGATGATTCTTTTGCTATGGCCCCTCTCAAAACTATCGAGAAGTCTTCCAGGAACCATTTGCTCCTTCCTCATAGTAATGGATTTTGTTAACCATTTTTACATGTTTTAAAGCATTTCCCAGCCTCCCTTGCAGCCATGTCCTAAGTTCTGTACATGAGTGTAAGTGATGTGTCCAACTTCCAGGTCTTGCCTTCTTCTTTCCACCAACTAAGAGAGAACAGAAACATCAGCTCTTGAGGTAAGTGGAAGCCCCTTGTTGAAGATGGCAGACCAGTCTTTCCAGCGGAGAATCACCTAACCTCTGGACTATAAATTGAAAGAGAAATACATTTCTATCTTTTTTAAGCTGTTTTTGGAGGGGGTGGGAGTGTCTCTATATGACTACTTAGCCTGTACTCTGACTCATTCCCTGCCCTTCAGAGCAGGGCCTCAGAACACAGAGCCTGGCCACAGAAATGCTCCAGGTGAGGGCCTCACACAGCTCCTGAAGGAACCTGGGATAGACGAGGATGCCATGACGTTTTGTTAATGTGTTTCCTCTCCGTTATGTAAAGGAGGGGGAATTCTCTTAAAACTAGAATGAAGAAGCTGCTGCTGCTTCTGCCATTTCTTTTATTGTTTTGTTCAGCAATGGAGACATGTGCAAAAGATAGATTGTTTTAAATTGAATGGACCCCAAATGGCCTCCTTCCGACAGCCATGCATCCCTCCCTGACCCAGAAACCGGGCATCCTGCAGGCTCCATTTCACTACTGTTTAGACTTTTTAAATCTTTCCAGAAGCAAAGAGCATTATTGCAGTTCCCTTTTACACTTCTTCGCAGAGCCTCAGTGGAGGGCAATGCATACTTAATGCCTGGGCTCAGCTTAGTGACTGAGCCCTGATGGCTAAGTCCGATATTCTCCTGCTATTGCTTATTATAATTGTGTTGCTTTATTATATTTGTAGACTCACTTCTTGTGCTGACAAACTCTCTGATTTTTATCTTTGGTGCCATATTTTTATGAGTCACCTCAAATCCTTTTTTTAAAAAAAATAAGAATAGATATATGTAAATAAATTATTGTAATACTTGATAGTTCATAGAACACATGCATCTCATTTGATCCTGGAAACAGCCTTGTGGGGGGAGAATTGATTCTCTGGTGATAGAGGAGGACGCTGAGGCAGCTTCTCTGAGGTCACACGGAGAGCGAGTGCCAGGGAGGTAGCAAACTGTGCCTGGCTGTCTTTGGGAAGGAGCTGGTCTAGAACTCATGTGTTGTAAGCTGTTTACAAGTTTTAGTTTAAATTGCCTGTGTCTGAAGAAAAAAAAAACTGTTAGGAAGTATTTAGTAATATTAACACGAAGTGCAACTTTTTCAGGAAATGTCAGAAGTTTTAAAAGGATTAGAACAAATCTCTATTTATCTGCTAAGGGTTAAAATGTACTACATCAATTGTCTTCAGAAAACAAACAGTGCCTGATGGTTTGGTATTGTCCAAATACAAAAAAAAAATTATAAACTGATTAAACTTACTTTAATGGGTATTCACCTGCAATTTGTCTCAAATCCAGGTGTAATCTGGACTCATTATCTTACCCCGTCTGCCTGGGAGCTGGGAGTTGCGGAGCACAGGTCTGGCAGGTGGGAAAGGAATTCGGAAGGGCACTGTGGAGCCAGGAAACCCAGTCCTGTGTACCTATAGGCTGTGGTTAGCGGCTGCCTCAAGAGGAACAAAGTATGGAGTCTTAGTCCACGGAGAGAGAGGCATGCAGAGGGGAAGCGTCTCCAGGTCTGGCTGGGCTTGGAACCTCCCAGAGCCACAGAGCAAAGCACTTCCACTGCTCCTTCTTTATTATGGACCAGGGTTTCCTATGAGCCTGGGGGTGGCAAGAGCCCCCCAAATCTGCCAGAGTGTTTTGCCTGCCTCCTGTATCACAAGAGAAAGGGGACCCATTAGTCCAGAGGGGCCGCTGTAAATTGCCCAGGCCTCTGCGGGAAATTGGGAGTTGTCACACCTTCCCAAAGCCCATCACCTACATAAAAACCACCATGATAGACAAGGCATTGAATGGTAAATAGGCGGCCAGCCAGGTATGCATCTCCTGCATCAGCAGCACAGTCCCTTCCTTCCAGAACTGGGGGAAAGGAGATCTGTGGGAAAACTGCCACTTCAGATGTAAGATTAGAGAAAGAATAATACCTTGATTTCATTTCCAAGGTTGAAAATGGTGTTGACCATTTTTTGTAGTCTGATTTTTATTTGAAACATTGTGCACTGAAACTTCAAAGTCTAAAAGCTCAGAGACCCCCCTGGCCGGTGTGGCTCAGTTGGTTGGAGCGGCATCCTCTGCACCAGGAGGTGGCGGGTGTGATTCCTGGTCAAGGCACCTGTGGGAGTTGGCTGATGGATGTTTCTCTCTCTCTCTCTTCCTCCCTCTCTCTCTCTTTACCCCAGCCCCACCTCCTTCTTCTCTCTAAAAATCAATTACTAAAAAATGTGAAGAAGACAAACGTTCACATGCCCCCCAGCCTTGCAGCTGAGTTAAAGGATGCCACCGTGCTAGGCAGAGTGGCTGCCTCACAGCACGTTTGTTCAGGAGACAGATCTGGTGCAGCAGCATCGGAGCATTTCCATGTCAAGTATGTGAGCGCTTTGGAAGCCTCCGAGGAGAAGTCCCTGCCACGCCTGGCAAACCCGGAGCCTGGTCGCTCCTTCTTCCTCGCTACTTCACATCGCACTGACGTGGCGCACAGGGGGAGGCTCGGAGAGAAGGAAACAGACCCACGGCTGGAGAATTTAGACCGCGGAGTGAGCTCGCTGAAGTCATAATGCACAAAAGCCGGCAAAATCACACACAGGTTCCCATATTCCCAAGAGCCCCCTTTGGGCTTTTTCAAAGGACAGGCGTATGCATCTAAGCTTTGCAATGTACCATTTGGTTAGAAACATTTAATCACATCACCCCAAATCGTGGTGCTTAGAAGTTACAGACAAATGGATTTCTAACTTCAAAGCCAAGCAACCTGAAAGATTTCCAAGTATGTCACACATCACATGTAGCTGCCTTTGCTATGAAGGGCTTCTAGCCAAACGGCTCACACTCATCACCTAGAGAAAGCAGAGGCAGAGAAATTTTTCGGCACATAATAAACTCCTAAAATAAAATGCATTATGCTGGCTCTGAATAAACTACACTCGTTTCCTCACTTAGATGATCAGAGCTATTCATCTAAATCGGTGGTTCTCAACCTTCCTAATGCCACGTCCCTTTAATGCAGTTCCTCATGTTGTAGTGACCCCCAACCATAAAATTATCTTCGTTGCTCAGCATAGGGGTCACTACAACATGAGGAACTGCATTAAAGGGACGTGGCATTAGGAAGATTGAGAACCACTGATCTAAATGGATCTTAAAGATATATCAGCTCTACTCATTCTGTGCATCAGAATGTAATAGTTCATTACTTAACATCCAGCCCTTCTCCTGCAGCCTTTTCCTGCTCCCCTCCCTCACCATGATGTCTGCCTTGTCTGTGTCTTTCCTAGAGACACCGCTTGAGGGCTCACTGGGAGGGTTACCTGTGCTTGTCCTGTGGGTGTCACTGGATGGTAAGCACAGGCCCAGTGTGGAAGGTGTTCTGTTCAGATATCCTCTCAGAATGCCTTTCTTTGAGTCACTTCTAAATACTAGTATTTGTTGACTCCCATTGATTTCCTAAACAGCCTAATCACCCTCTGGCTTCATCTCTGTGAGGTCCCAACCAAAAGTGTGTACACACACATGCACACATTTTGGTTTTGTTGGGGTTCTTCTTGTACCCTATATTGATATTTCAATATTTAGGATATCCTCCTATATAATAAAGAGGTAATATGCAAATTGACTCTCATGCCATAACACTGTCACAAGATGGCAGTGCCTGCAGTGGGGGCGGGGCCAGCGGCTGGGTTTCCCGTGGCCCCACCGGGGTGCAGAGAGTCCCAGTGGCCACTTGGCATGGATTCTGCCAGGGCGTCCCGCATACGCACCATGGGGGCGTGGGCCAGAGGAAGGGCATTGGGGCAGCACTCCAGGACTCAGAGCCGTCCACAGCATGGGGAGCGGGGGCAGGGGGAGGAGAGGGGGAAGAGTCCTGGGTCTCTCGAGATTTCATGTAACGTGTCACTAGTACACTGTAAGAGAATTTGGATTAGCATGTTTGCTCTGTAACCTGTTAGATTAGCTTTGTGAGTTTTAGTTAACCTTCAGATCATGCATGTATCCTAGTCATTTTTCCTTTGTTCATTAGCAATAAATACAAGTTCTTAAAGAAACATTAAAAGTCAGATGTATAAGTAAATGTCTCTTTTCCTCCTACTTCCTCACATGAACAGTGATAGAGTTAACACTACATAGTCTCAGACTTCAGTCATGCTCATCCTTTAGGTTCCTGGACCTTTCATGCTTTCATTTCTGCAGGAAATCCTTTGTGGAACAAACGAGAGCATCAAGAAATGGAAGGATTACTTAAAACAAAGAAACAAATATGTCATCATTAGAGCTTTCTTATCAGTCGAGAAGTAGGCATTTAATTGGACAGGCTGGGTGCTAAGGAATGAATAATACTATAAGACTATTCTTATCTGGATATTCCAGCTTTTCTTGACCTTTCTGACATCTTTGTTGATCATATATCTGTACTAGTATACTTGTGTCTTTCATCCTAGATGTACATGCATTAAAAAATAAGTCCATGCAGACAAACTGCAATCAGAGAAGAATGTTTTCATAAATTATTTTCAATCTGTTAAAATATTTTGAGCCTCTGCACACAGATTGTGTTTACATGACAATAAACAAGCCTTTTATTGGGGAAAAAACTAGCCAGAACATATGTTTGTGAATCACAATATTTTAACCAAAAAAAAAAAATGTTTCTACGCTTTTCCATCTTCAATTTTTTTTTCCCCATATCAGAGTTTTCCAAATGAAGTATCTCAGATAGGTTGTCTCCAAGTCAGTTCACTTCTTCAAGGCCTTGGTTAGTCACCAGTGGATGGCCCCATTCTGCCTTACTTATCTTTAAGCCCACGACACACACGTTCCTTTGAGGTTGGATGCTTATGAATTTAGTAGAAATCCTTTTGAAAACCTAAAAGTTCTTTTGAAATATGAATATATCTCCTTAATTATAGTAACTCCTATGTAATTATGGGCAGTTGCTGCTTAAAGCAACCTGTATCTGCTTAAATCAACCTCTATCTCAAGATAAACAGCATGGAGAGGTAGTCAAAGCTGCACTATACTTTTGAAAACATGACCCTATGCCAGATGTTACAGCTGACCCATCTGAGCACATGAAAAATACTGACCCTTTGATTGGTATCATTTTTTTTCATTATGTCAGTATTTATTTCTTTGGAAATCGTAAGTTCCTAGAAAAGTACAGCCTTGAAATAGAATCATCTTCAGGTCAACCTACTAGACCAAGGGAAGCAGGTGTTCATGGGAATCCTTAATTGCTGAAAAGCTATATTCGATCAAAAGATAGCATTTCAGAGGCCTGGCAAAACCAAAACAAAGCCAAAAAACCAGTCTGCCATTATTATGTGATTTTTTTTCCAATTATGCTTTTATTTATGCATCTAAATGTTTTTATTGCTATCTAAATAAGAAAATCTTGAGGCATTTAGGTTTGGATTCTGGAAATGTTCCACTGAGATTCCTGGTCCCAATTGTGTGATGGCTGTAATTTGTGAAATCTAGGAGGGGCCGGATGATTATATTGGGCTTCCGTCTGAAGAACTGATTTAGTAGGAATGTTATATGCCAGGCTAAACGCTGATCAACAGAGCATAATATTGTATCCAGAAGTGTGCTCGTGAAAGCAAAATTAATTTTTTTTTCTTCTTCCTTTCCTTCTCCCAAACCATCTTCTGCCGTAGCGACTGCATTTGCCTCCAGACTTGTCAGACACAGTGAGCCGCTCGAGCAAACCGGATCTGGCAGACTCCGCCAAGCTGCTGGGCCCAGGCTGTGGCATGATGGCCGGAGGCAAGAAGCACCTGGACTTCTAGATGCCTCCCTAGTCATTGCACGCAGAATTATGACACTCTAATTATGAGTGCTAAGAGCTTATGTAAATATTTTTCTTAACGATCTAACCCTCCAGTTCTTGAAAAACACAGGATTGCAAAATGATGCCACCATTCTTCATTATTTTAAACCAAATTTTTGTACAGAAATAATACAGGAGAAATACTTTTATTTTAAAATGTGTTTTACGCTGCCTCTAAGGAAAATAGGTACTTTTATTTTTTAAATAAAATGTCAAAAGTTCAAGATGCCATACAGTGGTCATGACTATATATTTATTAAGGCACTTACTAGTAGCTCACGGTAAAGTGCATGTCACAGAGGGTAGCGTATAAAGCATTCTGAAATTCAAAATTGTGTATGAAAAACATATTTTCTCTTTCTTAAAAAGTCACTTGTCACCAAAAATGCTAAGCTTTTTAAAACATTAAAAAATGTGTTTGCTAATATATGAAGACCAATAATAAAATGATTTTGCATTTATGCATCCTATGATTAAATTGATGAAGACAAAATAATATTTTGGGATTAAGGCTCCATTAAAGGTAATTAGTCTGCTATAGTAGTTAATGACTATAAAGGACTTGAATGCTAGAAAGCATAGAGAAAGAAGTTGATGGTCTTCTATTTAAGCCTAAACAATTGAAGTCAGCGCTACGAAATTATGTCAACACACATAATTCGGGATTGAAATTCAAACTGACAGCTACATTCATGCTAGAAAACTGGGGAAAACATGCATGGGAGCTTGGTGAGGGATTTTTACAGAACATAGGGCTGAGACAAAGCAGAAAACCAAAGCTAACTCAGCTTGCATCAGGTAAACTCTTTGTTAAGTATGAACATTGACTAGGCACTTACATTTATAACCATATAGACATGTCTTTGGGGTTTATGGCATACTGAACCAGTTTTTATATGAAACATTAGGATTTTGAATCATAATTCCATACTCTCACAGCTTTTGATAAAAAAATAGACCAAAAATTTTTTAAGTAATTTGCATATGTACGTGAAAAGTTTTAAATTTTAAAGCTATTTAAAGCTGTTACAACCTATATTTCCAAAATACATTTTCAAATATGTTAGAGTATTTTGAAGCAGTTTTATAACTAGCATTTTAAGTAGTTTGCTTTTAATATACCACAAATTACACTTTATTTGTTCTTGACAACATTGTAGAAAACAAAGACTAGGTTTTTAAACTGTCTAACCAATCTGATGAATGTCAGTCACTTAAAAAAAAAAAAACCACTGTAGCATAAACACACACTGTATACAGCTTTTATTCAGAATTAGAATAATTGAATCAATGACAGTGATTCGCCAGGATGTCAAATCTCTCCATCAGATCCTGTCACTACCGGTTTATTTTTTGTGATCAAAATCAAAAAGACAACTATTTTGTCACCCACTATTTCATTAGTACTAAAAATCAGATTTTTTTTTTTTAAGAATGTCTGTGTGTGTGTTTTTTTTTCACTTCTTTTAATTCAAGAGACACAAATTCTTTCCCATTTTCATTTCAAAATAAAGTTTCAGAATTGATCTGTCAGTTAAAATTAGAGGGCTTTTTTATATTAAGCAAAGGTGCTTTTAAAATTTAAAGCAACTTCAGAAACTCAATTTAGTCCCTAGATAATAAAGCATGTGCAGTTACTCCCCAAAAGCTTTGCTATATCCTTTGAAAGCATTATGAACAATCTGAACAAATCTAAATGACTGTTTTAGTCTGGTTATTATTTTAATAACTCCAACCTTTTTCTTACCGTGTTGTGACTCATTTTATACAAACACACAACGGAACAATTACATAGCATTGGACTCTGAAAAGAAAACGTGAGGTCATCAGATATGTAAATTGCTTGTCAAAAATACTTAATAGGTCATTGATTTACTACCCTGGTTACCATGTCTATAAAATTAGCAGCCAATTACTAGTTAATGTATGCTTTGCAAACAGATAAATGCTCTAAAAATTGAGTGAGCATATTTGATCCCAGCTTATTTTAAATATAAAAGAAACTTTTCAAACGCAGTAAAAGTGCATTTTGAACAACAGTACCTGGGCCTTCCAAAAATTAGATGCAAGTGTTTGGTTCTGATTTACTAGGCAGGCTTTGTAAAAATTAGCTACTGAAGAGGGATGTATATTTTTGTTTTCCGCCAATAAAAACCTACTCTGAAAATGTATTTTCCTTTCTTCTGGAAGCAATATCCAATTAGCCATATGTTAATAACTTACTACATAAAAATACTAGTCTTCATGATGCTACCGTAGGTATATGGACCATTTTGATACATTATGAAATATACATTCTATAAGCAGATTTTTTTCAATTGTCAACTTGTCTCAGGATATAAACACTTACATAAAGATGGCAAACAGTTTTTTAAATGTTTCTCAGACTTCTAAACTCCGGTATTCATTTCTTACATTAGATTTGCCATTTTTTAGTGAGGTAAATATTTTGACCACTGTAGTCTGCTCAGGTCCTGGAATTCTAAGACCTTAGGAATTACATTTTAGTAGCCACAAATTTCCACTTTTCTCTCTCTCTCTTCCATTTATTCTTTATTTGAACCTCTAGGATCTGCAGTTACTAACACTACACAAAATAAAACTACTTCATAAGAAGCAACACTTGGCAATCGATTCCCTGTCTGTCTTTTAATTTTAAAGAATCAGACACAGGCATCCATACACAAAAGGAAAATGGGGTGGGGTGGCCCCTATTCATTTGTTTAAGTCCATTATGAATGTCATTTCTAAAACATATTAATGCTTTCCACAGTCACCATCAACACCATCAAATTTAAGCAACTAACTTTAAATTCTTATACTCTGAACTTCAAAACTGAGCAGTGATATTATGCAAAAAACACAAACAGGTGAGGTTTATTCTGGAGAAACAAGGGAAGAATTTGTGTTTGGTCTTGGTGAGCCAGACATTCAAAGAAGAGCCTTCTTTTTATAACTTGTTGATGTGAAGGCCCAGGGAAAACCAATAAGCAGAAGAATACATAGACACCACCCTCAGATGACAAAAATTCACCCCCCACGCCCCAAAAAAATAGCTGAATCTTAAAAAATAATACTGTATCTCAGGAAACGAGTTATGATTTTTTTTAAAGCAGGAGGAGATGAGTATGTGAGCTGTTTCAAGAAAAGTCAGTGGATCACCACGTGTCAGGAGGCACAGCTTTGGAGGAAAAATATTCTGGAAATTTCTTGTAATAAAAAATATTTTCACTCAGTAACCTGAATGTTTCTTACTCAAACATTCACCTCTAATTCTGTTCACCTGGACTCCCTAAACCAGCCAAGCTTGGAGGAGAAGCATAAGCTGTTAGTCGTGTGTTTCTACCGAGGACACCCCAAATACCAGGCCACCGTCCTAGAAGATGGTGTCAAAGCCTCCCTGTGGAGTTCCCACCAATACACACAGACACCCACCTATCTGTAAATAAATTATCGGTGTCAACAATGAGTCGAAGGCAGCCTCCTGGGCATTGCTTCCACACAGTGCTGGCCGTGCCATCCCCGGGAGGGTGCCCAGAGCTGCACTCAGGATCCAGCTCATCTCCCCAGGGTGAGGGCAGAAGGCAGGGCAGCCTTCCATCCTGCTGGACCAGAGGGCTTTTGCAGCTGGGCAGCTGCTGCTTCCAACTCAGCCAGGCCGTGCCACTGTGCCCTGGAAATCTAGACCCAGAGGTCACATGTATATGTACACATGGGCCCAAGTGCACACGCACAGACTCTCCACTCCCCCAGCACGCTCCTTCTCCCATTCCCAGGCCCTGCACCCAAGGGCCACCAGTTCTCCAACGTCTATACTCTACACAACAGAGCCATGGGCCAGAACTGTTTGCCTGACCCTGGCCCAAATCATAGCCGGTTGGAAACTGTCCCCCTTCTTCCAAGGAGGAAGCCAGGCAGCAGCTGCAGCACGCACCACACGTCGCCATTCCGACAGTTCCCTGGACACACGTCCCTCTGGGAATGTCAGGAGGTAGAAACACCTGCATGGGCAACTGTACCAAGAGTGCGTATGTCTGCACACGCCACTGCAGAAGTGTGCAAGCATGCAGTGCAGATTGACATTGAATCAAACTACACGCACACATAAAAAAGCTACCGTCAACCTTGGAAGGTGTCTCTAAATGCACAGCAACTCTGGTGGAATAAAAGCATTAACACATAGCATGCCAGAAAGATGAATCGCAGTGATCTGTTCACCAGTGACTCCTTAACAAGAAAACAGGAGATGTGGAGGTAGAAGGTTGTTTGTTAAAGCCTCCAATTAATTTCTGTATTTCTGATCATTTGCTTTTGGGAATTCAAAACATAACAAAACCAAAAAAAAAAAGGCACAGTACAATGGAGTGGAAGTGTCTCTTTGTCTCCAGGGGTTTCTGCCTGTGCAAGCATTTAATCTAGACTGCCGAGACCCCCAGCCTTTGACGGAAGTTTGCAGAGGGAAACTCATCTATATTGACTTATGTGTTGCACAGAACATACAGAAATAAAAGTCTCAGACAGGTTTTCAAAACAACAAAGGCTTATTTTCTTCCATCCTTTGCTTGGGCTCAAGCACTCCTGCCCTGCGTGCCGCCACTTTAAACATGATCAGATCTGTGCTTCATTGCAAATAACAACTGACCAACAATGGCCCCTGCTTCATAGATTTGGGAATGTTTGGCTTAAGCTGCCAATGACTGAAGGCCTTTAACTCCCACCGGCCAGTCACAGTCTGCTTTGTTGTTGTCTGTTGATGTGTCTGTGCTCATTATTCCTTGACATGCAACATCCCCCCTCCACCCTCCAACCATCCACAACCGCACAGAAAGGGAGATTCAAATGGGAACAGCTGTAGTGGTTCAATGGGGAATGATGCCTCTGTGCAAAGGGGAGGGAGAGAGAAAAGGGAGAAAGGCAACAGCTTTCAGAGAGTCTTGTATAAGAAATCTACTTTTGAATATACTTCAGTGAAATCGCTGTTGAAATAGGCTGACAATGGAAATCTGCCCAGATTGAAAATGCCAGCCCTAATTCAAAAGACAATTCTTAGTTAATAGCTTGTTGCATTTTTTAAATTATTTCTAGACTTTGAGCTTTTGAATTAAATGGCTAGCTGGAAAATGTTTCCATTTAGTATGTGTGTTGTGGGCATAAATGGGCACAGATCTACATGCATTTTCAAGGAGAATTTTTTTTTCTAACACATTTCCGACTTATGATATCTTTAAGAATTATTTCTTTAAGGATCACCGGGATTTAAGATAGAGAATGTATGAAAGTAACCATTGGTTTATAATGTTACTCCAACATGGGAACAAAATTTGTAACACCACACTATAAGGTTAAAAAGAAAATAGTATAATAAAGGAAATACAAAGGCTTTGGCATGGTTTTTACAATCAACAATGGTTAATTTTGATATGTAGTTGTGAACAACTTCAAAACACTTAAGTTTAAAACTCTTGCAAGCACTTTTAATTGATTAGGAATGAATTCTAGATGCACAAAATGATTGGACTGTGAACAGTAATACAACTATATCTAAGAACAATAAACTTTTGCTGGCCAAAAAAGAAACGCATGATTGCATGAAAATGTGTATAAAACATCTATAGCGTATTCTTGTCAAATATAAATGAAATTAACTTTATTATAGAAATCATTCTGAGGATTTCTAGGGAAGACAAATACTTACATTTTGACATAAAACAAATTGGATTATATCGAAGACACGCTCTACCTTTCAGCTATCAACTTTTTTCTTCCTTGAATTTATATCTTACCCTTTTTTTTGCACATAAACTTCATCTGTTAACAACCTTTGGAAAACCAACAGATATTTCTTACATAAATCTAGTGCATTTTGTTCCAGGTTTAATTATATGCAAAGGAATGATACAAACTTGGAACCTCAGTCCATAAGCTATGAACAGATGGGTAGAAGTATTCAATATATCTCAATAAAACTCTTAAATTCATGGCAAAGCTTGTTGATCATGGTTTCCTTTAAAAAAAAAACAAAAAACAAAAAAAACAACTTCATGACCAGCACAGATCAAATGTCCATCCAGTCTACGTTGTTCTTTTTTTCATTATAACATACAAATGCCCATTTACAAATAATACACCAAAATGAATAAAAGTTTGGATACCAAAATGAAGATTTGTTCCAACCGATCTCGTGCCTTCTGTATACAAAGGTCCTTGTTCCAAGTCCAAGCCCCAGTAATTCAACTTGGGACACAATCGCAGAACTGAAGTGCTACTGACAGCCATTTTCCTTTCCTTCCTGAACGCCCAATTGTTGTGTCCACATAGTCTCTGACTGAATTAACACGATATATTTTTTCTCTTTCTTTTTTTTTTCTTTTACTGTAATCTTGGCCAATATTGAGACATATCAGGTTCACTTCCAGGAACTTGAACTGGAACTGACACACCAGGGGAAATGAGTCCTAGAAGTGGATGAAAAAAAATAGCCAGTGTAGATTTTCCCTTTGGGAGATAGGCAAGGACTATGACTTCAGAGTTTAAAACAATGAGCTCTAATGCATTCTAACATTTTTACTGTCTTTTTATATATCTTCAAGTGTTACAAGCCAAAGCATCAGCTTCAGAAGCCATATGACATTTTACACACCCTTATTGAATCCCAAGTCCCCTATGCAAAAGGAAAGAAAAAAAAGGCCCATTGGTTTGTGTGTTTGGAACTTTGGGACAAAACTATCTCTGGAGAACCAATGTGGTACGTCAGCTGCAATGAGAAGCACTGAGGAGCTAGTGGGGAGAGAAGTCTTCCAGTAAGCACTCACTGTTGAACTCTGGGTAATGGTCGCTCCTCCGAAACCTTACATTCCCAGGCTTTGGCTTTACAGACAACCTCAGGAAGAACAACTTTGCTTTCTGTCTGTACAGAGTCAAGTTACTAACTAGGTTGGCTGAATTTCCCCTTTTCAATCAGTTTTCCCCAGAAAAGCGAGCAATAAAGAGTTAAACACATCATCACACAGGGCGGGAGGTTGGTTGTGTGTGTGTGTGTGTGTTTTCTTTAGGTCAACTTTGAGTGAAGGGAGATCACCTGGCAAAAGAAGCTCCTAAGGCCACCTCTCACAGCCTGTGGAGCAGCGGCTCACCTGTGGAAGTGGTGCCCGAGGTGCCCATTGGCTGACTGTTCATGTGTGTCTGCATATGTGGGGGGGTATAGGTGTCATAACTCCGCCCATTCACCGAAGGGCTGGTAGGCAGCATGCAGGAGTACGAGGATGTCTGGCTGGGGACTGGGGGCTGAGAGGAGAAAGACAAACCTGTGGTTACAGAGAAACACATCACACAGTCACATCCCCAAGCTTCCTCCTCCCTAGAAACTGCCAACAGCCCTGACCATCGAAGACGTCCTCATGTAAAGATCTGGAAAATTCCATGTGGAAACTCTTAAGATCAGGCCTCCAACTAGTCCATCCATTGGCCACGGCTAGAGTAAAACTGCCTATACACCAAACTTCTCAAAGTACTACAATCCGGCTGGCATGGCTCAGTGGTTAAGTGTCAGCCTATGAACCAGAAGGTCATGGTTCAATTTCTGGTAGGGTTATATGCCTGGGTTGCAGGCTGGATCCCCAGTGTGGGTCATGCAGGAAGCAGCCAATCAATAATTCTCTCTCATCATTGATGTTTCTGCCTCTCTCTCTCCCTCTCTCTTCATCTCTGAGATCAATAACAATATTTTAAATAAAAAAAGTACTACAAATTTAGACAACTGCCCAGGTAGATGGTGGCACTACCCATAAAATTGATAGGGCTTTTGTCCCTTTATATCTTGGATCTCTGCTGACATCTTTAGAGAAGCTATGGCATGAAGACTTTCATTAAAACACATCCCTTCTGTAAATTCAATCTATTTGAGAATCCAGTGATCCCCAAATCCCATATCTCAAGCTGTGAGGCAGAGAGCAGGGGGTGGGGGAGCTCTCTATAAAGTTGGGTTTGGGGACTTTGGGAGCCTTTCATGGCTGGGCTCATGGGATTAAAGATTCTTTGAAGAGACAAATCAGTAATGATCTCATGTTAAAGTGGTTAGAAGTGTCAGTAAATACCTTGCCCCATCCTAAGAATTAGCTGAAACTTCCTTATAGACCCACAAACCCAGCCTGGGTTTTGTCCTTAAAATTGTGTTGCTACCCTCTAAACGTGTACAATGGTGATATAGAAGAGATGAGCATTTCTCCCAACTAAATGAGAAATACACAGGACTGGGGCAAAACTCCTGAACTCTCGTAGACAGACAACTTAGGAGGAATGAATAGAAGCATGGTGTCAGAAACAAGGGAGAAGATGAGAGTACTGCTGTGCTCTGCGAATTATAGAAAAGTTTAACATTGCACCATCCATGGTCTCAGAGAGCATGACATATTAAAGAAGACTCAGAGGAGGACAGCCAATCTTTTTGTAAAATGGCGGAAGATTTTGGTCAACATGATGAAATGATGGACAGACAGATTAGCTCCACCCACACACCAGCAACCCCTGCTCCCTCTCCAAAATTCCAAGAGTTAATTTTCTCTGAACAGAATCACCGATATTTTTATTTTGTCTAGGCTTTATGAATGCAGGTATATTTCGCATTGTATAGGTTGTATAATTTTTTTAAAGTCAGTGAAATCAACTGACCCATGCCAGTTGATACGTGGAAACAACCCTAACAGAATAGCAGCATCTGTTTGCTTCTATTGCTTTCCCTTGTGCACATTTGGTTATCTTCACAGAAACCTAGATGTTGCCACAATTTACAAAACTGAATAAGCTACTCAGTGGCCTTTCTAAAGTCAGAGGGTGAGTGCTAACGGCAGTTTCAGAGAGGCAAGCAGGCCTTGAGGGCCCTGCCAGAATTTCAGCTCGCATTTGTTTCTAATTCCCAAAATCGCTTCCTCCAGGCAATCAGACTTCTGGAAAATTCCAAGGCAGTTGTAGTAACACCAACTAATGGGCTGTTAATCCTTTAATTTACAATAATTGCACTATGGCCAATAATATCCAGGTGCAATAAAAATAAACATGGAAATAATTCTTCTGAAGTCGCTTATCTAGCTACTCCTGCATTGGTCTGAAGACTGTGAAACACTTATTTTGCTGTTATTTGGATTAGAAACCCAGCAAAAGATATTCAGTGGAGCATAAACACTCTGTAACCACAGAACTGGTTCCAGAAGGGGCTCATGCTGGCCAATCTCACATCATTGGCATCTGTAATCATTGCACAGGCAGGAGTCCTATGAAAGTCACTGCTGAGGGCCCACCAGAAGACCAGTTTTTCCTCTATCCAGAATCCAATCAGCTGAGAAGTTTTAGTGCATCCCACCTGCACTGTATAACTTCCATCATAAAGCTTAACCTGGTTCAGGGTCTAGCATGTGTGGGGGCTGATAACTATTTGGGACAGAAATGAGAGTAGGTAGGGTCAGGTTGTTATACCAAGTAAATAGCATCAACCCAGGCAGCTCAGAGTGCCACAAACTCATCACATAATTCTCAGCAAAGACACACTAAATTTCTAGCCAATACCTTCTATGTCTTTTCTTTATTGTAAGATGTACAAAGAAAAGTAGCTGTTTCTCTATATTAAGCATATACCACTATGCAAATATGAATCCCATTTCTGACCCATTTTATCTTCCTCACTAGTTTATCACATATAATGTCCAAAATGCATACACAGATTATATAACCTATATAATAAAATCCTAATATGCAAATCAACTGAACAGCAGAATGACTGGTTGCTATGACATGCACTGACCACTAGGGGGCAGATGCTCAATGCAGGAGCTTCCCCCTGGTGGTCAGTGCTCTGCCACAGGGAGAGTACTGCTCAGCCAGAAGCCAAGCTCATGGTTGGCGAGCGCAGTGGCAATGGCGGGATCCTCCCCCGCCTCCGAGGTAGGCAGATGTCCCCCCTTGTGGGGAGTGGCCCTAAGCTGGCAGTTGGACATCCCCCAAGGATTGCAAGAGGGCACAGGCCAGGCTGAGAGACACCCCAGCCCCAGTGCACGAATGTCATGCACCGAGCCTCTAGTCTATTATATGAACACATGAATATAAACCCCAATTTTATTTCCAACCCCTTTCTATCAGATAATGTGCCAGCATTATTTCCACTTTCCAGGACAAGTTTCACTGACATCCAGAACATGCCTCCTTTCCACCCAACATTATCAAGCTAACATTCTCTGTGAGCAACAACAAGCAGATAAACTTGACTGAACATCAGGTTTTTCTATTTTTTAAGGGCATGAATCAATCAACCAACTAAGTCAAGCTGGATTGACTGTTTTCATCTCAGACTAGACTGGGCAAGCCAATTACTGTAGTGAGAAAGGCTCCTAAGGGGCGTACAAGAGAAGTCTGCAGGCCCTGACCTAGTCCCCATCCCCGATAAGCAGGCAGCTACAGGCCTCACTTACTTGCATAGGCAGGTTATTGGCCATGGTGAAGCTGGGCATGGGTGGCAGAGCGCTGTACGTGTTGGTGAGGGCTGTGTCTGTTCGGCCCAACATGGAGCCCGATGTGAAGGAGGAAACTGCAGGGAAAGAGACACAACCAACAGTCGTGGTGAGAGTCAGAGCCCAGGGCAAGTGGGTTCAAACACATTTCTTAGTAGCATTAACACTTCACATTACCAGGCGTGGTGGGTTGTGGGATTGGTTGGTAGACACTGGTGCTGAAACTACTGCTGATAGGAATATGACTAGGTGTGTTGCTGGCCTGTCTTCTCTGATTCCTCAGTTTTTCTTCTCTTCTCCATTTGGCCCTTCGATTAGAAAACCATACCTGAAATCAGACAGAAGAGGTTAGCCCTGCATTCACCTCCGCGCATTTCCGCTGTGCCTCTCCCCCCAAGGTGGCAAAGTATTCAGCACACTGAATCTGTTACTATTTACATAAACGAATGAAGTTCATTAGAAGCACCTTTGTCTTTAGAAAAGGCAAATGGTTTGAATAACAACGCATGAAACCACAGGATAACAGGGTACCTGTATTCTCGCTTCAGGTAGATCTATTTTGGCCGCTAGTCTTTCTCTGGCAAACACATCTGGATAATGGGTCCTCTCAAACTCTGAAAGAGTAAGTTTTCTTTGTTGTGCCAGAACTACACATAACATGTCAACCCCATCCTGAATCCAACTGGTTCCCACTTCCAACCAATTCCTTTTAAAATGCTACTGCTGTTGGAGGAACTATCCCACCAGAACCAAGGAAAATTCTCTTTGGAATGATATTCATTCAAGGACTCTGCCGTGGCTTGAATTAGCCAAATCATCGTTTTTTTTTTCAGTATGAGAAGTCAAGACTTTTAGTCTTTGAATTCCTGGTACATGAAAAGAAGAAAGAAAACACATACACACACACACACACTTGAAAAGATGCCCAGAAAAAAATAAATAAATAAAGAGATGAAAAGAAAAATCTCTTCAGTCCTCTATGCAAAGGGCCCTGGTTAAATTTAGCTTTCTGTACTGAAGATGTGGCATTTACTTTGATTTACTGCTTCTCTACTTTGAAAAACTCCATCACCTTTCTCCAGGGCCTCAATTTGCTCTTGGGTAAAGGATGTTCTATTTCTTTGTAGCTTTCGCTTCAGCTGAAGTCGCATTTGGGCTTCATCGGAATCTTCTCCATTGGAACTGATGGAGTTGGTATTCTCTCCCCCTCCTTCCTGTTGCTGGCAGCCATCTGGAACAAAAAGAATAGGACAGTATGAGACATTTGGAATAACTTGGGGCCTCCAAAGAGGGTCTGGAATAGCCACAGACTCCAAGAGCTGTATATTCAGACAGTCTTAGGAAAACATTCCCAAGGGATGTTTCTTTTTAATAGAAGGCATTTTGGACACACATTACCTGACCTTTTATTTTTCTTTCTGTTTTTATCAAGATGAGCCCAACCATACAATATACTTAAAGAGTAACATTTCTTCCAATGACCAAATAAGTGTTAATGTTTCCAATTAAAATGATCTTTCATAACTAAACTTTGACTCCCCAAATGCCTCACCCAGTTAGTTACCTTTCCCTACAGAATCTATTTACCTATGGCTGTGTTGGGAAAATAGGAGAGTGATGTTCAAGATTTCAGCTGATCTATAATCAGTAATTCCTATCTAATCAATTAGATGTTGATAGGTTTGTAGAAAATGCTATTAAGAAACCAAACCAAGCTTGTAATCTTTTAAAAAAATATTTATCTAGTTTTTATTTTAATTCTGCACAGTCAATTTCATTTTAAAGGTTGTGAATTTAGAAATACTCGCATTGTTCTGCAGTTTTATTCAACTATTGTATGAGTGCGCTTTGCCTTGACACCTATTACGAGCACAGCTGTAATTATATCATCACCAAGAACAGGCTATAATTGCTGAAAATCGAATTTTATATTTAGATAAAAGGACTGTCCATTCTTTGTAATGTGTTGCACCAGAGAAAAGTAAGATTTCTTTTAAATTTTTAACGTGTAATTTAAAAAAAGAAATAGTAGAGAGTTCACTAACTAGCTGAGGATTCTAGGCTGCAGCTGAATCCTTGGCACATCATTTAAGTGGTACATTTTTAATTAGGGCATTTCCACCACTTTTAATGTAATTTCTATCATTAAACAGGGGAAAGTTTTATTGTTTTCCCTTGTTGCTTGGAGGGCAAGATGTGCACTTGAGCTAGCTGTCTCTTGTCTTGCGCCCTGCCCAGAAGGCCACAGCCTGTCTGAAGGGAAGCACTCAGCCCTGACTGTGCCTTCGAGCTGGGTCCTGGGTCTTGGGTCCTGAGGCCCCCAAGAGATACCCACAGGCGATGACCTAGAAACTTGGCCAGTAGGGGGGGGAGGGGCCTCTAGGGGGCCTCGGTGGGAATCGACTTGGCCAGGAATATCATTTATAATCAGCAGACAATAGGCATCGCCTTCAAAGAGTTCAGGGAATTGTGACAGGATCTAGTGGGATCTTTTCAGGAACTTTGAAATGTTTTAAAACCCCAACTTTCTCCCCCATTTAAACAGGCGGATTCATCGGCACTGGCCACCATATGGGCCCTTGGAGATCTATTGAGATGACCACCAACACTTGAATAGCGAGGGGCTGCTTTTCAGCGCCGCACAATGCCCCGCAAGTAAGGGAAACTATTAAACTCCTGGGGCAGGGGCGCTGGCAAACTTTCGTGGGCAGAATTTTGAGGCCACAATGAGCGCGGACAACAAAAGGATTCTCTTGAGGCGTGCAGCGGGCCACATTGTGTTACAAGAAGCCCAGTCAACAGACTTTTCAGTGAAGTGTGTTAACCCCTCTGCTCCGCTATCATTAATCACTGTCCGGAGAGCGGGCGCCTCAATGCTATTTAGGGGCTTGGCTGGGGGGTGGGGGTTGGGGTGGAAGGTGGATGGGGGGCCAGCGCATGGAGTGGGGGAGGCGGGGAGGGTGGATGGGGACTAGAGGGTGTGGTGGTGTGCGGGGGGGGGGGGGGAAAAGGCTCAAATCCTAAAGTTATTGGGCCCGGGGTTGGGGGATAGGGGTGAAAGCTGGGAGGGAAGATGGGGCTGGACTGGTGGGGGACAGGGAAGAGGGGAGGTAGATGGAGGAAGATCGGTGTAAGAAAGACAGAAAGGAGTGCTGAGAGGAAAAAGAGAGAAGAAGGTGGAAGGAGAGAGGAGAGAAGGAGGAAAGGGAAGATAAGGGGGAAAGACAATATTAGCCAATAGGCCGAGGCACTACTTAGGGTGGTCCTGTGCAGTCCGGGAAGGCGGGAGTGGGGAAGGCTCCTTAGTGCAGGGGAGACTCGCCCCGCCAGCAGGCCTGCGCTAATTTACTGCCCCAGGTTTCTGAGGGACTTAGCAAAGTGTTTTGTTTTGGTTTTCAAGGAATGAAATGAAGAGCTGCCCTGACTTGGGGTTCAGTGACTGAGCAGGACTTCAGCAATAGTCCTTTGGGGCCAGCTAGACAGGCTCTTAGGGTATTGCTTTAGGAAAACACAAACAAAAACTGATCATCGGACGTTTAGGGACAGAGCCCTGAGGAGAGACCACAATCCCATCTTGCAGGGGTGATCAGTCATGCCTTCCGGGAGGCCCCATCCCAGTCCTTTTTCTGGCACATTCGATCTTGCCCGTTACACAAAGCTTCCTGGTCTCTCTCCGAAGACCCTGGCTGATAGCATTCTCGGCTCTCCTTTGCTTCTCTGACATCTTCCCAATTTTAAAACGTGGGCATTTACCCACATTGCTTTCCTTCTCTTTTCTCTCCCCCTCCTCTTTCTCCTCCCCTCACACTCACACAATCCCGCACCAACGCAGGCACACCGCTGACTTGAGAACTGACATTTCAGGAGAGGAAAGTCAACGGAGATGAGGGGAGCTGGGTTTTAAACTTCTTTGGGGGAGAGTGGAATTAGAGACGGGTCAGGAGAAACCCGTGGCCGAAGCACCCCTCCCTGACTCCTCGGAGCCAAAGAGCGAGCCTGCACCCCTGAAAGCATTTTTTTTCATTATTATTATCATTACTTTCATAGTAGCAACTGTTGTAGTCAAGTGGTGACAGAGCCATCACTCTTACATTGCCCCCTCCCTCCCTTTTCCTTTAGTGGGTTTATCTTCCTCTCTTGGAGCTTTCCGCGAAATAAAACTAGAAGTTGGCTCTCAAATCCCCCATATGATAAACCTAAGTGGCAAACAATTAAGATATCTTCTTTAAAAGGCGCCCCCTCCGAGAGCGCAGGGAAGGCGCCTTCAATGGGGCTGGGCGCCGGCCACCTTCCAGCCTAATCCGTGAGAAGGCCAGTGAAAGCGCCTCCCATTATCCCGGCCCCAGGACCATCTGACGCTGGGGACGGGATTTGTTTTCTGGAAGGAGGAGAGAGGTGGGGAGGGGGGGGGACGCTGGGAAATAAAATCATTCCTTAGTTTCTTAGTGTCTTAATCAGTGAGGCGGAAAACAAGCAAGAAAAGATAGCAACCCGGTTGCGGCACCTTTTCAGCTCGGGAGCCCGGATCAAAACATTGTAGCATCTGTTGAAAAGGAGACTTGACTAAATCCTATAGAGGGCCTGGGTGTTGGGGGTGGCGGGGGGGGTGGGGTGGGGGTTAGGGGAGGAGATAAGAAAAAAAAGTGCCTCGCGATCCCTTAAAACCCACATCGCTGGAGCATTTGGGCCGGATAGAGTTGTCTCTTGTCAGCCCACGTCGTGCACGACGGTACCCATTCCGCGTGGCGTGGGTCAGAGGGGGACCATATTTGTCTCCCTCTGAGACTTTAACCTCGCCTTCTGCTCTCGGAGGAAAGGGACTCTTTCAAAGCGCCCAAACGGTTTCCTGGCCCAGGGGAGGGGGCCGCTGCGGGAGGGGGCCCTGGTGAATGCCAGGAAGGCCGGAGATCCCCCCAGGCGTCGGCCCAAAGCCCTCCACCCGCGCGCCCCGCGGCCCCCGCGCGTGGGGTTCCCACGCTCGGCGCGCCAGACGCGTGCTCCCCACGCAGCCGGAGCTGCGGTCCGCGCCCGGATCCGGGGCCCAGAAGGGGGTTTTGGGCGGGAGGGGGAGGGGGGGGGGGGGCGGCAGCTGGTGGGCGGGATTCTCCAGCAACGCCCTGCGAAAAGTTCCCCGTTCCTGCAGGAGCGCCACCTCCCGCGCCAGCCCCAGCACCAGGTCCCCGCGGCTGGGCCGCCGCTTCCCGCCCTCGCACTCCCGAGACAAAAAGCTGCCCGCGGCCGCGCGCCTCTCCGGGGAGCGGCGGGGCCGGCGGAGCTGCGGCCCTCGGCTTCCGCCCGGGCTCCGGGACGCAGGAGGGGGGGGGGGGTCCCTGCTGTAGGCCCCGCGCCACGGGAGCCCGAGGGCCGAGGGGCCAGCGCGGAGGCGGGGGGATCCGCCTCTGGGGCCCCGCCGGCCAGAGGCCCGGGGCGGCTGCGAAGCTGGTGGGCCGGCGCTGCGGCGTGTGGCGTGCGCTTTCCCTGGGACGTGTCCCCTGTGCGCACGTGGGACTGCTCGCTCCCAAGGTCAAGTGGGGCGGTGGCGGTCCCCCCTTCACCAGCCCGGCCCTCGTCCTCCTCCGCAGAGGCCAGAGCGGGCCGGGGCCTGCAGCCAGCGGGTGGGAGGCCCATCCTCAGGTGTGCCCGGAGGCGGAGGCTGCGGGGTGGGGCGAGGCGTGCGGGGAGGCGGCGGGCGGGTCGCCCAGCTCGGCGCCGCCTCGGGAGGCTCGGGCCGGCCGAGCGCCGCGCTGGGAACCGCGGAGCGAGCGCTTCGCTCCCTATCTTCCCAGTGTCCGTCCTATATTGTTTTCTGCTCTTAAAACTGACATGTCTAATTGGCAATTGGTGCCGAATCGTGTCCAGAGGTCTCTTGTGGAACATTTCTACAGCTGTCTCCTTCAACTAGACGCTTATTCATGTCGCCTTAATGAGAAACAAAACGTTCTCTAATGAGCAATTACAGAGCGACAGGATTGTTCCCATAACAAATTCTTGGGAGTGACAGAAGCATCCTTTGTACCCGTTATTTCGCATACTGTTACCGATTTTTCCCTTCCCCGGTCCGGCTCCGTGGAGGCGCGGGGCACCCCGAGCCGCCTTCAGGGCGCACGGGGCGCGGGCAGTCGCGCCTGCGTCCAACGCCGCCGCCCCCACTAAGCAGAAGCCCCCAGGCCTCGTCGTGCTCCGGGGAGTGAGACGCCACGTCCCATTATCTCGCATATTATCTCCTTGTCACCAGGACAACAAATACCGATTAATCTTCCCAGTAAACTGTTTCCTATTCTTGACCAAGCTACTACCTCTGGGTGTGGAGGGAAGGAGAGGGCCACCGGGCCCCACCCCACCCCTGACTGCTCCTCTTCCTCCATCCCTTCTCACTCATGCAGGAAGGAGCCAGATCCCCCATCTCTTCTCCCAGACCCCGGCTCCCTAACTCCGGCTCATACTATTGTCGCCACCCACAGAGAGAGTGAGAACTGGGGGACCCAGAAGGTTGGAGGGAGTGTGGGGGTGTTTCAGTTGGGAGACCACCACTTCCAATGCCCCGTTCTCCACTCGACCATGCCTCTCTCTGCTCACCCTCTCTCACGTGAACCCCACTCATAGACACATAAGCTGTCAATGATGGCAGAAAGCAAAACGATACAGTTATGTTTACCTCACAGCCTGTCAGGGTTAACCTGTCTCACTTCTACAGCAAAGGGACTTCCTGTGCATTTGAATGGCAACTTTGAATAGGGTGCCGCGAAGCTAGCTAGCTCGGACACACTCACACATACTCCTTCCTACCCATGACATGCATGTACACATCAGCCACGTTCATACTAATCCTGACCTAGCCCTTCCACTCGCAGGCCAACCAGAGGGTTCAGTCAATACCACCTACATACAGTGCAAGCAATGTGTCCCAGCCTTTGAAGTGTCACCCCACTGCAGCCTCCAAGCACAGAAGCCGGGAGAGGGAAAGGTTGGGGAAGCGACCGTGGGCTGCAGACACGGAGAGTTTGGATGGTGGCTTGGGTTTTTACCTTGGGTAGGTTGCCCTGGCACTGAAGTCCCTGGATACCAACCCGGGCGGGTACCCCAGCTTCCGGTCTGCCCATTCAACATCCTTAGTTTATCATACATGCCGTCTGCGCCCATCTGTTGCTTTTCGCTAGCCAGGTTGCGAAGAACTCTGTTTATTGATGACACCTGCAAATCAAACCAAAATCAAACCAAATGGTAGTGTCTCCTAAAAACAAGGCCACTCTGTCTTAAATCCCCATCTCAGCACACCCACCCCCTTAAAGAGCAACTCTTAACACATCTAAAACAAAAAAACAAAACAAAAAACTCCCAACCATCACCATCATGGGACAGCGTAAGCTGATTGGCAAGGACATGATGGACAGAATGACAGCCATCACTTTGGGCATGGAAACTGAATTGGGTCAGGACTGGTGGGTGAGAGGATCTCTGGTGACGGATCACATAGCTGCCTTACTTTGTATAAAGATTTCCAACAATTCTTAGACTTATTTAGAGGTTGGCTGCACTTTGTGCTGTAATAGCGCAGAAGCGGATGTTTGACGCCTGAAGGAATGTTCAGGCAGGCGGATTTGGCGGAAGTTAGAATCTGGCTTTCATTTTAATTTTCCTTCTTGGTTCGAGTGCCTCCGCCCTCTACTATGCAGCATGCAAATGAGGGGACCGACTTCCCACACTCGACTCCCATTTTCCGGAAAGTCAGGAAAAGGGCAGGATGCTCCTCTCAAGAGCCCCAGGTACAAAGAGCAGGGAGGTAGAGCAGAGAGGAGATGAGAGGCAGACACTGGTGGGGAGGGGAGTAGAAGGAGGTGAAGAAAGATATGGTAAAGGGGAGAGAGAATGGAGCGTAGGGCAGGGAGGGGCGTGTTCTCAGTGAACTTACACTTGGTATATTATCGTTGGTACAGACCCCCTCCGACAGTAATCTGTCTCGGATTTCCCAAGCAAAGATGGACGGACACTCCCGCTTATACTGGGCTATTTTGCTTACAACTTCTGGAGTCGCTACTCTCGGTTTACTACCACCGATTGCCCTGGGTCTGATGGAGCCAGTCTCGTAATACCTGCCCAGAATTTTACTCACACATCCATTGGACACCTGCATAGGGGAAGTGGACAGAAAACCACATTATTAATAATTTCAAGACAAAAATAAAATTGTTTAAGTATGCATTAAACAATGACAAGCTTACGTTTTGATTGTCCAGCACTTGGACTTTTGCATCTGCATGGGTCTATAACACAAAAATATACCTTCAATGGTACGAGAACTTACTGTAGAGAGCTTTTTTCTTAAAATTACATTTGTAGCCCTGGAAACTACAAATATGATGATACTTTTAAACAGTTTGAACTAAAAAAAAACTAATTTAAATTAAAAAAACTGTTTTCTTAAACACTGCCAGAAGATGCATCAAAACGAAGTCAGATTTCTGTGTGTGTGCTCGCTGACCATGTTTAAAGTGGTGTTATGTTTTAATGAGCAAAGGGGAAAAGTAAACTGGATTTAAACTTATATTTCCTTTTAAAAATATACCCAATTGAGTACATGAGAGCTATGGAGGGAGGTAAATAGCACTTTTCTTTTTAAAATAAATAGATATATTCTTCCTTAGTTTATCATACGCACACCCATATCTCAAAATCTGAGGTAAGCATGGGATGAGAGAGAAGGAGATGAAATTACGCTGGTTTTGTAAAACTCAGCTTATTCTAGCACATAAACTATAGCACATTTTAAAACATAGATGTTTTTTTACCAAGTGAAAAGAGAAAGGTTTTTTTTTCTTTTAATTCACACACTCTTTTTTTTTTTTTTTTAGCAGATGAGTTATGTGACTGACCCAGATTGAGAGAGATAGGGAAGGATGGTGGAAGGAGAGGGGAAAGCGGGAAGACAGGGGAGTGGCGTGAGGCCGGGGTTGGGGGGGTGAGGGAGGGGGTCCATAATCAGCAGCGTTTACAGTAAGAAATGAAGAGAGGGCCGCAGGGGCGGCGAGTGGGGCACGCCAGGAGGATCACCTGCAGAATTCGGGAAATGTCGCACGGCCGGGCCCCGCTGTGCGCTAGCTCTACGATCTTCTGCCGGGTGGAGTCTGGCAGTGGCCGCCCGTTGACAAAGACACCCCCGAGCTGATTCACTCCGCTGTGACCTAAGGAAAGGCAGAGGAGAAGAGAGGAAAAGAGGGGAGAGCAGAGGAGAGGAGAGAAGAGAGCAGGAAGAGAAGGAGCAGGAGGAGAAAGAGGAGGAGGAGAAAACAACCAAATGCATCCTCAGCTCCCTGCCAACTCCTGCCAACCTTGGTGATCAAGTCCCTGCAATCGATCAAAAATGACAACGGGACCGTGCAGCCATGCAGGGCATCGGGCTGTCCAGCCCCAACCGTGGCCATCCTCTTGCCCACCGGACTGCAGAAGCACCAGACAGGCAGACACCTGCCAAGGAGCAAGAACACACCTCACATGGCACCACCCCAGCCGTGTCCCCAGCCCCCTGTTCCCCTTCATAAACAGCCCAGCCAGCCTCTGAACCCACAAGATGCAAACCATCAGCTCTACAAATATCTTCCCAAAGATCCCTTTTGAGTGCCTGGCAAACAGTGGTTCCACAGAGCCCACACGGAATCTCCACGCGCTCCGCATTGCTGGGACTGGAAGGGCAGCCCCCCAGCCTGTCAGCGCTTCCACGGAGGCGTGAGCCCAGAAGTGTTTGCTGTCACACTCCAAACTCGGGCCAAGGCACCGCACAAACACCCGGGTTAAAAAAAATAATGATAATACGTATATGGAGAAGAGAAGAGAAGGGGAAGGGGTAGAGAAGAACCAGAACAGCAGCTCTGGGGCTAGTGAACCGGACCTGGGTTTCAGCGCCTCTACCTTTCAGGCATGAGGGTCAGAGCCCCAGATCTTGCTCCAACATCCAAGTAGTCGGGGCTGTGCGGCAGCGGAGCCAGAGCTGGGCGTCTGCTCAGAGCGGCCACAGCTCCATTTACTTCCGCTGCTGTTCTCAGCTCGCCCCTCCGCCAAGGACAGATATTAGCCAAAATCAAAAAGCGAAAGGAAAAGGAAGAGACCACCCCACAGTGCTACTACCCCCATCCTTCCTTTATCTTGTTCTCTCCCAGCCTCCTGGCCCATTGTCTAATCGCAGAGAACAGGGGTGGGAAGTGAGCACTTCTCCGAAGCCCCCTCCCTGGAAACCGCAGGCACACGAATGCAGCCAGCGGACGATGTCCACTTCCGTACAAATCTCCGACCTGGCAGCCCCGACTCTGGAGAGCAGCCCTTCCAGGAGATGTGGCTCCCTGCTCCGCTCTCCTCTCCTCTCCTCTCCTCCTCTCTTCTCTTCTCCTTGGAGTCTCTGATAAATTGACTCCAGGAGCCCGAGCTTCTTAGCAATAAATAAGCTCCAAATATAGAAGAGGGGGGAAAATATGATGAGCCTCTCTGACATTTGTCTTTAAAATAAAACTAGCTGCACGTCAAGTTTGAGCTTAATTTCTGGAAATAGGCGGAAGTCGCTCCGGATCATGCATGGAAGGCTAATTGAAAAGATCAGTCGGGGCGCTTGTGGCAGCCTTGTCACTTTGTGACAGTGCTCCGCTCCGGGAAATTGCATCGTCACGACAAACGGGACCATGATAAAACGACCCTTTCCGTCCCTATTTGTAGATCGCTCAGACGAGATTGAACTGCGCTCGTCTCCCCTCGGAGGGGAGCCGCATGCTCAGGGTAGCAAAGGCTTGGGGCGGAGGGGGGCCCTCACCGAGAGGGGGCCCGGAGCCTAAGCTCAATGAGAAGTGACAGGCGTTTGGGGGGATCTGGGCTCTCTTGTCTGGACGCAGCCTGAGTGGGGACGTCCCGGGGACATCGCCTCTCCCACAGAGCAAGGCCTAGTTCGCGCTTCCGGTTTCTCCCAGGTGCCCTTCCTAGGCTTGGCAGGACCCCCCTACCCTCCAACCACAGGGCTTCCCCTCTGGACAAAGGAAGCCTTCCCAGAACGAGGAAGGCTGTCCTAGGGAGAGACCAACAGAGGCTTTCCAAACTTCACACACAGCCTGGCGATCCCCAACCTCGGAATGCCAAGGCATATGGGGTGGCCTAATCCTAGACCTTCCTCCCTCCCCCCCATTTCAAAAATACATAATAATAATGATGATGATGATAATAATCATGTCCCCGACACCTCCGCCGGGACCTAGGGCTGGTGCTCGCCCAGGAGACGCCAGGGCAGGTCGCCTCTGCCAGCATCGAAATGGCAGCGAGGAAGCGCGGCTAAGTTCCCCTTCAGAGGTTAAGCCTCAATCATTGTGTCCCTTCCCTGGGGACGGCGGGCGCTCTTGCCCAGTAGAGATGATTATGCGCCTAGAATCCGACCACGAAGCATCTAATAGGAAAACATATGGTGTCAATTTGGAGGCTCCGCGCCTTGCGCACACCCGGGAGCGAGCGGCACAAAGCCCTGCAGGCCTGCCCGCGACCCCGCGCCCCTCGGGGCCCGCCAGCCAGGCCGCAGCGGCGAGCGCTCAGCGCTGTGCGCCCCAGCCCCGCCGCCGCCGCCGAGAGCGCTGGGGAGACTGAGCTGCGGGAGGCAAACCCAGCTGCCCCGAGGGGTGGGCAGAAGCCTCCGCCTGGCCTAGAAGGGTGCCTCCGGGGCCTGCCAGGTTCTGCATAACTGAACCCCCTTTAAAGCTCGCCATCTTTGCGTCCTGTCCCAAGCTTCCACCCACCAGCCGCCGAGGCACCCAGAGGCAGCCATCGCTTCCAGGACAGAGGCATGTGGCTCTAGGGACCCGTCTTGTCTGCAGTCCTACAGCTGAGCCCTTCACCCGAGTCCAGATTCCGCACCTCAACCCGGACCTAGGCTTCCCTGGGCCTCCATGCTCCAGGTCCGGACTCCAGACTAGCCCTGCTACGTACCAACACGCTTGGACTGAGCAGGCAGGTGGACTGGGCCCTGAGGCCTGGGCAGAGGGAGCATGGGAAACTCAAGAGCCGGGCCCAGAGGCACTCTGCGCCCCAAACAACCAGCACCCACACAGCTGCAGCAGGCCTTCGCCAAATGCTCCTCCCAGACCCAGGAGCCCAGGAACAGCCCCATTGGTGGAGTGTGCCACTTCACCTCACCGCAGGCTTGGGTGTCTTGCCCTCTAGGCCCCAAGAGGGGCGGAGAGGGAAGGAGCTGCCCTGGGAGCGACTGGGGGAGGGGAGCCCCCACACCCCGCCCCAACGGAGGAGACCTCTGTCTTGGCTAAGCCCAAAGGGGCCTCCTTCTCCTCCAGCAACCAGGAGAAGCCTCCGCCCCTCTCTGCTCAGCCCAGCCCCTCTCTCTGGGGTCAGAGCCCGGGCAGGGGAGGGGAGGGAGGTGTGAGTTACAGGATTTGGGGGGATGGGGTTTCTCTACCTCAACTTCACAAACTGGAGTGGGCTGTTCTGAAGTGCCCAGCTCCTGTTTTTCCAGGAGCTAGGACAGCAGAGCAAAAGCCCTCCCCTCTCAGGTTGCCAGGTGGCGCAGAGGGGGGCACAGTGGCCTTAAGTTCTTGGGGTTTTTCCTTGCTACCCTGGTGGCCTGGTCAGAGCTGACGCCCTCCCCTGACCCACTGGTCCTTGAAGCCCCAGCCCCACGGGAGAAAGACCAGAGGCACTTACTGTTCTGCATGCTGGCGCTGGCTGTGGGGCTCGGGATCCCACGGGGCTCGAGTATGGGATTCTGTTAGCAAGAACATAGGCATTAATCCTGGGCGGGGCAGGCCTACCTCTGGAGGGAGGAGGACCTGGAGCCAGGACCTGAGCCGGCCCAAGTTCTTCAGGAAATAATCCACCCAACTGCTTAGAGCTATGTGAGGGCCAGCCACAGCTCTACCTTCCAGGCAGGCCAACATCTACAAATAAAATACTCCAGCATTCCCACTCTGGATCCTCCAAGTCCCTCAGTATTAAGCCCTTTCATCAGAAGAAAGGATGACCCTATTTTGAATTTTTTCTTTCTTCCAGCTGAACAACAATGAAGGAGCATTCTGAATCTTTAAGGGTTTGGGGTCCCAATACAGCTTTCAAGCCACCGCAGAACTTGCCTGAAATCTGGGATGTCTGTCCACTCTTACAATAAAAGGTCTCACACATCTGCGCGCCCCTAGTTAAGGTCTTCCCCCTAAGATGAAACAGAAGGAGAGAAAGGTGTGTCAAATCGTGGCTCCAAAACACATGAGGCCGTGGGTTATCTGAGCCACACTCTCAGAAAACAAAACAAAACAAAAATACTCATCTCGGGCTCAAACTGCCATAAAACCCTCAGTCTCAAAGCTGCACACCCACGTTTTCAGCAGCCTCTCCGGCAGAAGCCTCCATCTTTTACAAGTGGCTGCTCTGGCCTGGCTTGGGGGAAAGGAAGAATCTGACAAGTCAGGCCCCATTTGCAAAAAGATCTAGAGCCAGGGGAAGGCGAGGGAAAGAACGGGAGAAACCGTGGGACAGGGGGGCAGAGGCTGAGGCGCGTGCAGGAAGTTTCAGAGTGCCAGCGAGTGCAGGCTGGGGCTAGTCAGGAGGCTGCAGAGCCATAGTCTCCTGGAGGAATTTCACCACCCCAGCCGCCTAAGGCCCCCAGAACCCAACTCTCTGGTTACCGCGTTATCCTTTCCTCTCCCCCTTCAAAGCTTCCCGGTCAGGCGCTTACTCCACCCATCTCCCAGCCTTTCTTGGACTTTGAATGTGGTGAGCCCAACTTTTTCCCCCCAAACCTCACTTATTGTGGTTAACTTTTCTTTCGGTGTTTAGATCGTCCCCCCTTTTACTGTACTGTGACACACGCTGTCTACCTCGCCTCACTGCTTTAAAAAGTAGGAACAGGAGGGGGTGAGCGTGGTCGACAAAGCCTACAGACAGTGAACAATGGCTTCTATTCTCCAGCTCTCCCCAAACCCAAAGAGCAAAACGGGCTCTCCCTAACCAGCAACACAGCTTCCAAGCACACGTACCAACAACCCACCAACTCACAAAGGGAACAGAGGGACACTTCTTGCATGGTAAATCCTGACCTCGTGCTTGTCTCCCCAAGATTCATTCTCCCACCACCCCTCCCTACCTCCCCCCAAGAAGGCTTTGGGGGAGGGGAGAGAAAATAGAAAAGTAATTTCTTGTTATAAATATCTGGAAGTAATTGTGTTACTGGTGCGAGTTGTTAGGGGGCTGTAAAAAGATACAACGGCACCGTAGGGTGCTCAATTGGGAAGAGAGAATTACAATAAAGAGTCCATTCAAAAGGTTTGGGCAAAAAAAAAAGAAGTAAAATAATTAAATAGTCACAGCATCATTTCTCCCTGTTTAAAAAAAAAACAACACACTAAAATACTCCTTCTTTTTCCTGTTTTGCCTGTTGTGATTATTAATTTTGCCTGCCTTGCAAGCAAGGAATTCCAAGAAGCACATTTTCCCCCTCCAAAGCCATTCATGGTCTAATTTATTACCTAGCTGGGGGGCAGCGTCAATGCATAAAAAATAAACTTAAGAGGAACATTTCTTCCCAGCTTCCAAAGTTGGCCTGGTAAATATTGGAGGTGGCAGAGGGCAACCTACTTATGCCTAGCTGCACTGGCTCTCAAGGCCTCCCGCCTCTCAGTCCCCTTGACCACAGTCATGCCCCCACCAGGCAAAAACCCCAACTTGGATCAGAATGTGTGTGTACCCCACCAGACTCCCCCCCTAAATACACACACGCCCTCAAAGTGGGACTCGGAATAGGCAAAGTGGTAGTAGGCCGGAGAGCAGTAGCGGAATACTCCTGAAGGCATAAAACTTCCTAACTCGTCTCCGTACCACTCTGTACTCAACCACCAGTGAATGCCCCATCCCAGCAGGTACATTCCTGCTGCTATTTTTAAAGAATTCAGTAGCTGATTACCGAGAGGCCTGACCAATTAATTTTCGAAGCATCTGGGAAAGCATTTCAAATTCCGGTTCTACTCCATTCCCACCCCCTCTCGGCTAAGAATCTATCTAATTGCTTAAGTAATCGCTAAAGTGCAAAAGCAATCCGAGAGGCAGGGCACCCTGACACCCGGAAGCAAACACGCCACCGGGAGAGTTGAGAACCCCCAGCCTCAGCCAGAGCCCCCTCCCTCCAAGCTCGGCCGTGGGCTCCCTAAAGCCCTAGACAGGTCAGAGACTCACACCAGGAATCAAAGAGTTTCCAGACATGTGGAAGTGGCCAGAGCCTCGGTCCACTAGGCCACTGGGCCACTGCCTGCCTGACACAACAAGCCTCAGCTTTCAAATACTGATGTTTTAAATTATTTAATTCTCAAAAATCCAACCCCAAACTCCTTAGCTGGGGTGAAGAGGAGAGCTCACTTTTGTCCCTCCCAGCCCCCAGCCACAGAGTAATTAGCAATTAAAATGACAAAGTTTTACTCTCCAGGGCCAAATACGATAACTAATCAAATTGCCTTCAGACGGTTTGCAAAGGTCACTAGCTATAAAAAAATGTAATGTCAACGGCAACAACTATTATTTCTCTCCTCGGTAAACTCACCAAGCTTTAAAGCTCTCTGCTTTTTATTTCATTTTCTGCTCCCGCCCCTCCTCGACCTTCCCAAGTTCGAGTTAAACATCCAAAATGGCTTAAGGAGCTGTGTAGAGTACGAGAGAAAAAGATCTCCCGTTCACGTTGTTTTTAAACTTTGTAGAAATCACTCAAGACCGAAGGGCCGGGTTTTAGCACTCAAAAAAAAAAATACAAGAAAGAGAGAAAGCATTTCCACTTGAAATTCAACTCCATTTCCCCCTCAATTACACTTGCTAAAATTCGGGCCTATTATGGAACACAGAGACCGCGAAAATCTGCACCAGGAAAGAGGCAACAACTTTATGAACTTTGAAAAGACACTTTTCCTCCTGGGGTCTTAGAATCAATCGCAAAGCTCTCAAATTACTCGGACTAATTGGCTGGGAGAGGACGTGATCAGACGAAGGGGAAAGCCAGTGTTTTCACATTGATTTTTGTAAAGCCTCATAAAGGAAAAAAAAAATCAGGGAATTTAGATGTGTGGGTTTTTGTTTTTTTTAAAGCAATCCAATCCACTTTTTTCCACCTCGAAACTTGTTGAAATGGCAACACCGAGCGCAGCATTGTCAGAGGAAGACAAGGAAAAAAATACCCACCGAGCGCTGGGGGCTGGAGGGCAAGGAAGACCCCCAGCTTTCGCAGGGCGAGGGCGAAGGTGGGGGGAAGCGTGGGGAGGAGAGAGTTTTCAAGTTCCGAGCTCGGCGCTGCCGTGGAGGGCGAGAGCCTGCGGGGCTTGGAGGGAGCTCGGGTCCGGGGCTGGCGCAGAGCTCCCTCGGAGCGCGCGTTCGGCCGCTGTGGCCTGGTGGCTTCCTTCCCGGCTCCCGCTCGCACTCCCTTTCTCTCCGCATCCAGCGGGCCGTGGCCTGGCCGGTGGACTCTGCTCCAGCGGACGGCGGGCGCGGTGCCCCTCGGCGCTTGAGTGCCAGCGGACTGGGGTGCCCGGGCCGAACGCGGCACAAAGGCGGAGGGCGGGCGAGGAGGCGGCGGCGGCGGCGCGGTGAGCAGGCTTCCTCGGCGCTCCCTCGGTGCGCCCGCTCCCGGCGCGCTCCCGGGGCCCTGGGCCGGACAAAGCAGCCGGCAGCAGTGTGGTCCCGGCGGCCGTTCCCGGGCCTGGAGCACCTCCGAGCCTCTTCCTCCTCCTCTCCTGCGAGCCGGGAGCATCGGGAGTTGATGGGGCCGGGAGCCGCAGCCGCTGTTGCTGCCGCCGCCGCTGCTGCTGCCGCTGCTGCTGCGCCTGCTTCTTCTGTGGGCTCAGCCCTCGCTGGTGCCGGCGCTGGGGGTGAGCCGGCCGCCCGCCTGCCCGGAGCCCAGCGCCGCTCGCGCTCGCCGGCCGTCGCCCTCCGACGCGGGCTTTTTGCTGGAAGTAACAAAGTTTGGGCTCCAGCGTGGAAACTTCTCCGGCCCAACTCTCCGGGACGTAGCCATGGGGGAGGGGGCCGGCGAGACCGGAGGAAGGAAGGAAGGAAGGAAGGAAGGAAGGAAGGAAGGAAGGAAGGAAGGAAGGAAGGAAGGGGGTGGGGGAGGAGAGGGGGACACCTGCCTGAAGATTGCAATAAAAACGAAGCGAGAAGAAAGAAGCGGACTCACCTTGATGAGGCATCCTCTCCCGTCCAAGCTCCTGTCAAGAGTTTTGCTGGCTTGGGCTTGGGGTTTGTTTTTTTTTGTTTTTGTGTGGCTGGTATTGCTGCTTAAAGACCACCACGGTTTGCAAGGACGGTGTTGGGAAGGAGTTGCTGGCGAGAGTTTTCTCCGCGGATGCTGCCGGCGGGGTGGGTGAGAGCAATTCTCAGATCCCTGGGAAGAAGACAGAGATTGACAATGAAATGGGCTGTCAGCGGCTGGAGAGTGCGAGATAAAGAGTGTGGGCGAGGGAAGGGGCTGCAGCCAGCACACCTATGCTGATTGGTGATGGCTCAAGTGTGTTAATGTGTGTGTGCCGGCGCCCGGCCTCGCCTCCACCGCTCCTCACTGGCCCATTAGCGAAGCCTGACCTCTGTCATCATCCTCCAGCAAAACACTTCCTCCTGCGCCTGAACCAGAGCGGGAAATGGGGCCGAGCCACGGTTCGCTTTTCAAACCCACTAATCACTCCGCCACATGCAAATACACCGCTCGCTCCCACACAAAATATTGCTTTATGCAAAGCAGCGCCGGGGCCTCGCGCCAGCCGATTGGACGCTCCCTCTCCCCGCCGGGCGCAATTGGTCCGTTTGTTTGAATATGAATACACTTGTTTTCGGCTCCGCCGGTGGGTCGCGGCTCCTCTCCCCCGGCGCTGGGCCCCCCGCGTCCGGGCTCGGGAGCCGGTGCTCGCCGACACCGCTAAGGCTCCGAGCGCCCTGGGAGTTAGCGTGGCCCGCCCGGTGGCTGCTAACTTGAGGGGTCGAGTGAAGGCCGCGGGGACGGGGGGGGGGGCTGGGTGGGAGGGGGAGGATCGCGCTCCCGACCTCCCCAAACTGAGCTCGGGACTCCCAGTTCGTGGGGAGCAGGTTCCCGCAGCTCCACGCCGCCCTTTCTTGCCATCTTCGGCGCAGCTGGGCCGGCCGCCCCGCCCCCGCCCGCCTGCGCTCCCGCCTCTCCCAGGTCTTCGCCTGGGCACGGTGGCACCCAGCGAGCGCGGCGGCGGCCGCGCCCTGCCCCACCTGGCCGCGGGGAGGAAGAGAAAAGGGGGTGTCAGAGCCGCAGGGGGTCCCGGCAGCCACCCTGCAGGGATGGCCGAGGCGAAACCCAGGCAGAGAGGAGGCCGCCAGGCTGGCAAGCCGGCGAGGCCGCGGCCGGGCCGCCTTCCCAGCGCAGGCCTCCCGAGCCTGCCCCTCACCCCACCCTCGCTCCCCCGGCCCTTTCTTCTGCTGCTCTTTCTGCTTTGGGAGGCCGCCGAGCGCAGCGGAGCGGAGTCACCGCGGGCTGGAGAGGCCCGAGCAAACACGCCACTTACTTTGTGTACAGAGGGTTCTTGTGAAAAGCCCTGAAGGGTCCTCACCAAACACTCACCAACTTCTCCCACGTGCCATTTGTTGACTAAGTGCGGTTGCTTTTTCCAGGCGCCCGAGAGGAGAGGAGGGGACCCCAGGGAGGCGGGGATGGAGGGTGCGGGGGGGAGAAGAGCGGAGGGGAGGAGGATGCCTGGGGCCTGCCGAGGAGGAGGGCGATGGCCAGTGCTGGGAGAGACTGTGTGTGCGTGTGCGTGTCCTCGCCAGCGATGCCGGGGTGCGTTCTCTGTGTGTGGTGCAGGCGTGTCCGCACCACCATCCCTTCTCTTGGGTCTGTCTGCTCAGTCCACGGAGGCGGCTCCCCTTCAACTGTTGCCAGAAAACCCGGGGAGGAAAGTAAGTAAATGGCTTTTCTCTTCTGACCACACACCAGAAGTCCATTTGTTGAATGCTGGACAATTAGGGCACACCTCAGTGCACTCCAAAGGCACCCCTTGGCGCCGCAGTTAAGGTGACAGGGGAGAGCGCGGCTGCCCGGTCTGTCGAAGTCCGGGGCTCTCTTGGAGCTTGCAGGCCCTGGCCCGGGGAAGGGGAAGCTTAGGGATGGGGAACACACCCCAGGACCCGGCACAGACTGGGGTTGGAAGAGCCAGAGGCAGGGAGGCAAAAAACGAAGCCACCACCCGGTACACTTGACTCCTCTTGACTTAGGAGAAGTGTTGGAAGTCAGAGTTCATCCATGAAGTCTGTGCGCTCTGAACTCGCCGCTGCTCGTGGCCTGGGAGCCGCCCCTGGGCGCTGGGGCCAGGAGGACGCCGCAGGTTGCCTGGGGACGCTGGGCCTAGTGTGGGCCTCCCATTCTGGTCCCCAGGCCGGACCCAGGAGCCCCCGGCTTTGGGCAGAGCTCGGGGAGAGCGGAGGCCTCCTGGGCCTCGGCCAGGGTGGGGGCAGCATAACGCGTTCCATTGCTGGGCCTGGAACCGCTCTTCCCATGGCCCAGGTGCACTCGGCGCCAGGACAAACCCCGGGCCAGCAGCGAAGCAGGTGGCATGGGCGCTCGGGCAGCGGTCTCCTGAGCGAGGTTTCGTAGGACCGAGACTTCTCCGCATCCCCGACTGCTTGCTCCCCAGCGGGCCCAGGTCTCAGACCCGCGAGAGTGGGCTGATTTTTCTCCCCCTTTTTACTTCTCAAACAAGCATGAAAGAAACTCGAATTCAAGTCCACTGGTCATAAGCAAGGGGAGTGGGGGGAGAGGGGAGAGAAGGAGGCCCAGAGGCTGTCCGAACTGGAGGCGAATATCATTTTTTTTTTTTACAGCCTCTCAATTAGGAACCGAGTGGATTAGCACCTTCTTAAGCTTTGCCTCGGAAAGAAGGGGCCGTAATCTTGTTGCTATTTCCCCCCTGGGCGCTGTTTCGGTGAATCGCTCCTTCTCCCACCCCACACCCCCCCACCTCACCCCCCGAGAAAAGTTTTAACAACAACAACAAAAAATGATAAGGGGGCGAGGGGCCGGGAGTGAACGCCACTGACGTCATTGGATGGGGGTGGGGATGGGGGCTAGGGGGAGGCCTCTTGGAAACCCCTCTGC
This sequence comes from Lasiurus cinereus, assembly GCA_011751065.1. NCBI lineage: Eukaryota > Metazoa > Chordata > Mammalia > Chiroptera > Vespertilionidae > Lasiurus > Lasiurus cinereus. Next base: position 17,131,957 of record JAAGEH010000043.1, on the reverse strand, counting down.
ACAAACAGGAAACAAAAAGGGACTTAGCTGCTTCCAGTGTGTCAATATTTGGGGGCGGGAGGCAGAGTTTTCAAAGTTTGAGGGGTGGAGAGCCAGATTTCGTGTTCTCCCCGGGCTCGTTTCAAAGCGGGTGGGGGTGCTGTTCTACCTCGTGGGGCGCCTCTCGCTCTCCGCCAAGTACACGTTTCTGCGGGCGACGCGGCTGGTTGGGGCGGGGGGACCTGGGGCGGAGAAGCAGCCCGCCGGGGGCAGAGGTGAGAGCAAAACTGAGACAGCTCGCATGTCGCCATTTTAATTGCGGCTTCCTAGGCCCGCTTGCTGCCCTCCAAGCGGGGGGATGGCTGGGGGGTGGGGGGATCGCGCCTCGGGTTTCCGTCTCGCCTCTTCCCGCCTCTCTCCAAGTCTCCTCCTCCCCTGCCCGCGGCGCCCGCAGTGGACAGCTCCCGGCCTGTGCCCGCAGGGGCCGCCGCCGGGGTCATCCCACCCGGTAGGGCGGGCTGTGGGCGCCGAACTCGCCGCTCGCTCCCCGCAGGGTGCCCGGAGCTCCTGGCCTGCGTGCGATCGTAACCGTGGGCTCGGCAGCAGCTCACCCCAGCGCTCCCGGGCACTCGCGGTCGCCCCCTCCCCAGGTTTCCGGTCTGGAGGGGGCCTCTGGCTAAGCTAAGACGCAGTCCAGCTCCTGGGAGAGGTGCTTTCGGCTCTGGGCTGGGCAAGCAAGAGTCTCCCACCCGGTGTTGTTGGTGTTGCAACACCTCTGAGCGGCCGCTTCCCACCCCCTGGCAGAGACGCGGGGCTGGCGCGCTGGGGAGGGTGAAGACGAGCTTTCCTTGGAAGGAGGAAAGTCTCCGCAAACACCTGCACCACTTTGCAGAGCCTCCAAAGGCTCTCTTGGCTGGCAAAACGGGGCCAAATGAGCACAAAAGGCAAAGGCGCCCACCCTTGCCAGACTAGTTCCGGGTGCCTCCTTCACTCCAGGCCTTTCTCCCTCCACCCCCCCACCAATATGTGGGTTCCAGTTCACCCCTCAGCCTCCAGAGTGCAGGGAGGCGGAGAAGACTCTGGAGCTGGCAGCGCCTCCGGCCTGTGGCCAGGCTTGGCTGGGGAAAGCCTGGGCGCCTTGACCTGCCCTTGCATCGGACCAAATGGCTGGTGGGTTGGGTCCTCTTTCATTCACGTTAGGTGGAAAGCGCATCTCTTTCTCTACATTTCCATCAAACGCTTTAAACACACACACACACACGCACTGGCCAGCAGACACTCAGGCTTTTGCTTCCCGGATCCTACATGCCCATGCCGCTGTCCAGATAGGGGCTGCTTTAAAGCTCCAGATGTGTAGGACATTGGCAATCATGGGCACTCTTTGATTCCTGCCAATAGGGTTCTCAGGAAAGTTTGCTTTCCATTTGGTCGCTCAGGAAGGTTCCCCGTCACCTCTCCTTTCCCTGTAACTCCTGCCCTCAAGAGGCAAGAGTTCGGCTCTAAACGAAAAGCAAGCTAAAGCCTCCTCAGACTCTTCTCCCTAGAGATCCCATCTCCAAACAAAACAGAGTCTGAAGTTTGTCCTGGAGTGGAGCAAGGAACTCTCGGGCTGGGAACTGGGGGATTAGTGGAGGGATCTGAAGCTGGGGGTGAGGGAGGGAGCAAATGTCAGGGCTGGTTCGCTGGAGCAGCCGGACGGAGCTAAGCGCATCCTGGCAGCTCTTAAAGAGACACTGATTGGGACAAGCCGTTCCCCACCCCCGCAAAAGTTAATACGTCTGTTAATCAAGACACTAAGGGCCCAAGTTCTATTAGCGACTGGAGGACATTGGCGGCAGTGAGGATCCAAAGCCAGGATCCCAGATATTTGTCAGCTTGGTCACACACACACACACACACACACACACACACACACACAGTATTTTCAATTAGAGAACAATTGGGCCACCACTGCCTAACTAGTCTCACAGGTGGTGACTTACAAACCTGGCTAGCACGGAAAACCAATGGGGGGGGGAGCATAATAGGGGGGACAGCCAGCCAAGGGAGAGAGTCCTCGGAGGAGCTGCAGGTTGGCTCGCTCAGCTCGGCCTGAGAGTTTAAGAATCAGCAGCCTGGGGCCCGGAAGCCTCAAATTCCCACCCCCCTTCCCCCCAGGAGAGAGCATTAAAAAACAAAACCACAAATAATACAGACAGTATCGGCATCCCTCCCTCCCGGCCAGCTCCCCACTGCTCTGGCCGGGCTCTGGCGCCGGGTGGCGTGCGGGGTGGGGGTGGGGGCCGCGCGCGCAGCAGCCGGGAGCGCCGGAAAGTTTGCGCGGCCAGAGGGACTCTCCTTCCGCTGCGCCCGCGCTGCCCCCTTCTGCCCCGGAGGGGCGATCGGCTCCCTTCGGTTTCCCTTTCAGATTCTAAAATAAATAAACACACGCCGTGCCCCGGAGAAATCTGCGCAGTAGCTCTTGCGATAATCCAAAAGATGGGAGCGGGTGCATGTGCCCTCCGCGGTGGGAAAGAGAAGGGGCGCTGGAGGGAGAAGACGACCCAGGAGGTCCCGGCTGGCCTGGGCGCTGGGGGAGGACTCCGGTCGGAGGTAATTATGTCACCGCGCTTTCTCGCCGTGACAGCCGAATAAACACCATCTCCAATAAACATCTCTAATGAGGGAGGAGGCCCGAGCGAGGATGGCTGGCGGTGATTTATGGCTGGAGGAGAAGGTCCACTTCCCACAGCAAAGTGGGCAACCTGCTCGCTCCTCAGTCCAGAGGGAGGACCTCGGGGAGGAGAGGAGCCGGGTCCAGGTAAGGTGCTCGGCCCCGTGGCCGCTGCTCCTGGGGAGGCGGGCAGGGGACGGCCGCGCGCGGCTCCGAGCTGGGCTGTGATCTCAGGCACCTGTCGCAGGTGCCTGAGATACAAACGTCCTGCAAAGATGACTCCCTCCCTCCCCCCGCTCCCGCCAAAGTCTAGAGAGGGGGCGCCAGGAGCAACAGTGGGAGCGCGGGGCGCGCCTGCGTCTGATGGAGGCGCCTCTCCGACCTCCCGTGCCCTGCCTGCCTAGGCCTGCGCTGGCGTCTCCGGACGCCCACGGCTGGCCTCCCGGACTTGCGCTCCGGGGAACCATGGGTTCGTAGAGGTTTGGGGGGGGGGGTGTCTTTCCTTCCTTGACCCACTTTGGAGAAACTTCTGGCACCCGGCAGAGGCCCTCGGAGGAGAGTCGCGGCTGCTGCTCCTCCTGGCGCGAAGCGGCTGGGCCCCCCGGGCGCCCGCAGGCTCCCCACCGAGGCGCGCAGCGCCCGCGGCGACCGGAGCCCGCGTCCTGGCTGAGCGCGAACCGCTCCCGACCGGGTCCCCCGAAGTGCAGCTCGGATCACGCCCTGCCGGCGGCCTTCTTTCGTCCTCCTCTCCTTCCTGGGACAAGAACCCGCGCCCCTAGGACTTGGTCTCGGGCCGACCAGCTACACTTTGCGACCGCGGGAAACTTTGGCGGCACGCGCTCCGGGGGCAGGCGGGGACGCTCCACGCGTGACGGTGGCGAGCGGCGATTCGGGGGGTGCTGGTGCCATTGGGAATGCCCACTGCGTCTCCCCTCCTGCGTTTCCCACGGCAGCTTCTGCGGACAGCAGCAGCAGCAGCCGCTCCCCGGCTCCTCTCCCCGCCCCCCCTCCCAGCTCGGCACCCAACGGGAAGCCCACTCTGGGGACGGGAACATTTGGCTACATTTTGCAGGAAAACACGCTCGGCAAAGACGAGGCACCCCCTCCTCCCCTCTCCGATTCCGCCCTCTGTAACTCCCCCTCCATCATTGTATTCCTCCTTTTAAAGGCAAAAAAAAAAAATCAAGCCCCCGGGCTACGGGGGGCGGGCTGGGGTGTGGAGGCACCGGGGTGGGCGGCTGAGGGGCGGCGCGGGCCGGGCCGGGCCGGGGCCGGGGCCCGGCGGTTACCTGGGAGCGGAGGGCGGGAGGCAGGTGAGGCTGGCGGCGCCGGTTCCCACACTTCTCGCCGCCGCTCGGCAGGGCAAGTGGCAGATCTGACAGCCGCGTTGTACGCGAGGACCTGCCCCAGAGTTTAAATGTCAAATATAAGAAAAGAGGGTGCTCTGGCCGCGCTAACTTTCCTTAATACCCTTGCCAGCGCGCTCCTCATTGGCTGTCAGGCCCGCGTGACGTCACGGCGGCCGGAGTTGGGCTCCGCTCCGCGCCCAGCAGCGCTCTGGCCCGGCGGGAGCCTCCTGCTCCCTTCGCCCCGTCCGGCCGCGTCCGGGCCCTGCGCGGCCTTCCTGGGCCGGCCCGTGGCTGCCCCCCCCCCCACCCCGCCGTCCCCCACTTAGGGCGTGGAGTCAACCCCGAGGAGACCAGTCCTCCTGCATGCGCTGCTCCGCTTCCCCTCGTGCGAGGAGCGCCCTCTCCCCCCGCCTCCCCCAGGCTGGCCAGCTACCTTTCCCGGTGACCACCAGGTCCCCTCCTCCGATCCGAGAGAGTCACTTCATCGGAGGGACCTGAAGCTACACCGGGTGGAGAAGGTCCTCTGGCAGGAATCGTTTTCAGGAGGACCCGAAGGAGCGGTGGCTACCTAACCACGCCCTGGGGCTTACAAGTCATCAGCGGGGCGCAGCCAGGGTCCCCGGAGAGAGGATGACCGAGCCCTTCACCCAGGCGGGGCCCACGTCCTCGCCAGGCCGCTGGGTTCTCCTAAGGAGAGCCACCAAAGGCACCTGCTCGGGCTTTCCTGGCCTCCTTAAGCTGACAGGCTCCAGTCACGTAGAAAATGTCGTGATTTTTTTGATCTCTGACTTTGGGGTGGACTGTGGACTTGGTGGCCTAGAGGAGGAAAATAAGAAAGCCCCAACTTCTGAAGTCAGGATTCATTCCCCTTCTGGGAGCTGAGGTAACCGCAGGAACTGGGGTGGGGGTTGTGGGATAATGACCTGGTGGTCCTTACTGGTTTTCCTGTCACAAACCAGTGTGGACTTGGGAGTTGGCTTAGTGGAGCTGGGACTGGCTGTCTTAGGATGGGTCATTTCTGGGTCTCACTCCCCAAACCCCCAACAGAAGAGGGGGCTTCTCAATGTCCAGTCCCTTCATCCTCTGCCTCCAGGTGGGTGTGGAACATGGAAGTGAGAGAGATCCGGCTGGGAGGTGTGGAACGGGAAGTGGGGGTGGGGAGCATTGGAGTGGCCTTAGGCAGCTGGGGCGAGGCCTAGACCTGGGTGTGTGGAGGCTGAGAGGGGAACTGCCGGAAGAGGGCCCCAGGGCCAGTTCCTGCTCACCTGGCTGGGATGAGGTGGCACAGCAAGAGCAAGCACAGATGGGGCTGGAGAAATCGAGTGGTTTCAGCTCCCACTCCTGGCACACCTGGGCAGTGGTGGGGTTTCCAAGCCCTCCAGGAAGCGGCTGCAGGCAGCCCGCCTGCCTGCTCCTCTCCTTATTTTCTTTCCTCCAACCTTCTCGGGCCTAGGGGTAGGGGTAGAGGTCGGGAGGAGAATGGGAGCCTCTTGGTGGTGTTCTTCCTTATTAACAACGGGTCCCTGCAACTCTCCCCACCCAGCCCTCTGGTCTTCCAGTGTCAGGGGGCAAGGAGCATCCATCCCTACACACACACACACACACACACACACACCCGGCCACTCTCATCTACTGCTGTGATCCTGGCTCCTCACGTGGGCTCCACTGGGGAATGACGCTCACAGGCGTTTGCTGGAGTCTCTCCATCGCCACCGACCTTCCTCCCTGACCTCGTTTGTTGGCAAGGGTCCTAGCTGCCCTCCAGGACCTGGTCCAGCTCTGAGCTCCAGATGTCCCGAGGTCTCCCCCCTGTCCGCGGTCTGCCCTGGAGGAAGGGGCCTGACCAGGCCTCCCTTGCTCCCTCGTTTGTGTCCACGCCTGCCCCCCCCCCCCCCCCCCCCCCCCTCGGTCCGGAAGGGAGGCCGCCAGGAAGGCTGCTCCGGGCTTGTTTGGAGTCCGGGCCGTTAAGCGTGCGCGGATCCCTGCAACCCCGCAGGGTGCTCGAGAGGGACGCTGGAAACGCCACGGCCCCGGCCTTCTTATCTGCCTGTCAATAAAGGACGCGCTGGAGCCGCGCCGGAGCGCCGGCCGTGGAGGCGAGGCAGGGCTGGGCCCTTCCGCGCTCCGGGCCAACGCTCGAGCCGCTCTCCATGTGTCCCGGGCACGGAAGGCGGGGCGGGAGGAGGCTTGCGCGGGGGTCGCCACCGGGGAGGATGCAAGTCTCACCGCTGCAGAAGCTCTTGACCCTCGGGTGGCTCTTGACCCTGGGAGCCGGCCACCGGCCTCGGGGCAGGGGTTGAGGCGGGGCGGGGGGGGGGAGTCAGCCCCTCGTGGTGCTCGGCCTGCAAGGCCCAGCCTGGGCACAGGCAGACTGTCTAGGCCGCACTGCCCACAACCTGGCAAGAGGGCACCGCGGACGACGACGACTTTTCACTAGGGACTTGGGCTGCGGAGTGCAACCTGTAGGTGGGGTTCAAAAGGCCAGGAAGAGAAGTTCTCTGGCACCCAGGGCAGGTCGAAGCTCGGAGACTTCAAAGCAGCCGTGAGCGAGCTCGCCAACCACGGGGCCTTCCTGATCCACCCGGTCCTGTGACTGCCAGGAAACTCAGAGCTCACCCGCTAGGGCGTGGAAGGCGAGGAGGGGAGGGGGAGAGGGGGTGAGGGGCCAGGGATAAGTAGGTGGAGGTGGAGGAAGGAAAGGAGAGTGGATGCCAGGAGAGGGAGGGAAAGATAGATGTATCTTTGACTTGAACTGTAACTGAGATCTGTTGTTTTTGTTCAACGTATTCTCTCTCTCTCCCGCCCCCATCACTACTTGATGCAAATAAAGCTTCTTCCAGAATCAAAGCCCCTCCTTCAGGATCTGTGCTCTTCGGTGGGTGGGAATGGATTTAATACTTGTCTTTTCACTGACCATGGCCATTGCCAAGCGAAAAGTAAAAAAATTGAAAAGTAAAAGTTGTGGGTTTTTTTTGCACTTCAGTATTTTAATTTCATTTTACTAAGTCTGGACGATAATGCATCCTGTGAACTTCTATATTTAAAATTATTGTTCCTGGAGGGGTGCTAATTTATAAAGGGATTTAGATAAACTTTTTCATATGAAAAGTTAACCCAGTGAATAAAAGAGTGGAAACTACCTGGGTATTTGAGGGGAAAAAATACCCTGTGCCTATTTTGTGTCATTTCAAATGGAGGAATGTTTTATGAATCCAAGCATCAAAAAAGGAAAACATTTAAGGAAGGAAATATTTGCCATCTCTTTACCAAGGTCTAAAAGATTGCACAATGGCATGATTATATGCAATACTGTGGTTTCTCTGCTATTCTATTATTTCCCTACTCTCAGGAAATACTTCATTTTTTTCTCTCTTCTGTCCATTCTACCCCACTTTAAAGTTTTCTGGGACAGTTTGCTTTCCCACTAAGAAAACCTGAATTACAATCAATCTGAGAAAACTCTGCCTTTCCTTCTAAACATTTTCACATGAAGTCGCTTAGTCTGTGGCACCATGTTTGATTTCTTCCTCTCCCATGTTTGGGTAGAGACTGAGACATTAGCTGAATTCCCTGGGGGTGATTGGATGCAGCTCACTGAAAGTAGACAGGCACGTCCTGGATGTTAGAAATTCACTTTTTCTCAACGTGACAAGGCTGCCTTCGATCTACAATTGTATTTGAATGGGCAATGAGCGGAAAGATCTCTCATCATTAAGCCCGCTTCTACTTTAGCAAAATAACGAGAGCCTCATTTGCACACAAATGCACACAAAACTGGGATTCCCTGCAACTCTTTAATAAAAAGGCATGGCTGCCTAATTTAAACTGGAGGTGAGAAGGCAGAGGGTGATAGGGATAGAGATGTGAGGTTTCAAAGGCATCTCCTCCCTCCCCCCAAAAGGTCCAAGTGATCCAGTTGGCTTTTTTTTTTTTTACTTTAAATCTTAAATAAGATGTGAGTTGTAACAAGAGGATTGGCACTTACTCTGTGACCCTTATAATTGGATTAAATATAGACTGAGACGTACAAAAACACACCAAGATTGACACCTGCCAACTGGACTTCCTTATGATTGATTGTGATGCTTCGTGCTGGCAACAATAATGAAATAAATTGTACGGATAAAACAGCACATTTGTCATTTCCGTGCCATGAGTGAGGAAGTCAACGAGTTAGGCAAGCTGTTAGCTGACAGGCACGAGCGGGGAGGCAAGCTAAAGAGATAAATAAGGATTCCAGGCATTGACAGGACAAATTATAACTTGTCACAACCTTTTTAAATTCCGAAGTTTTCAATTAACATATATATATGTTGCTGTTGCATATAAGCTAAGGAGTGGGCTACATAAACACCCCAGATGTGCAGGGACACCCCCACCCCCAGGGACAAGGGCTTGGGCTCCCAGGCCTCTGCCAGCTGCATTGGCGGGCCAGCCCTGAGGGCGCCCACCAGCCCCCTGTCCACAGCTACAGGGCTCCGTGAGGTGGGTGAGGGTGGATTCAGCTAAGGGGTGGCTCCTTCTTTTGATCGGACCAACAGGGCATGGCTCCAGTACCCTTTCTTTACAGAAATGGGGCTCCCGGCCCAAGGGAGAGTGGAGGAAGGCCTGTGCCCAGGCCTGGGCGGCTCTGCCTGCCTTCCCAGGTCACGGTGAGAGGTGCGAGCGTAAGAGCTGGAGGGGCACTGGCACCGCCCTTTCAGGCTCCAAAATCTCGCCCTCAGGAGGGAATCTGAGCTGCTGGACCTCAGCTGTCAGCGAGGGCCACATCGTGAAGCTGGCATGGCCTGAGGACGCCCCCAGGCTAGGGACTCTTACTGCCCAGCCCAGTGATGTCCCAGAGGAGCCTCCAAACCGGCGCGTTCGGTCTCACCCAGGAACGGGACTGCTTTTCACTCTTCATCTCTTGACCTTTGCACACAGTTTCAGGGGCCTTTCGGTGGCCGATGGATGGGGACAAGCCCACGGGTGGGTCCCTGAGTGTCTTCAGGCCATGGAAGCAGGATGAGGGAAGCTCCAGAATTGTTGCGTGTTGGGGCTACACGGTAAGGGCTGCCCTGGGATTCCGGATGGGGTCTAAGGTCTGTGGATGGGGACCAACTGGTAACGTCTGAGTGAGGTTGACAGGTGTGCAGGGGAGTGGAAACTCCTTAACCATCTCCACCCCACAGGAGACTGACTTCCTAGTTTTCAAGCTTGGCCCCCCAAGCTAGAATCTGGACATTGCAGGGCCAGCGGTATTCCCAGTCCCTTTCTGCAGGGAAGCCCCGACCTCGCACCAACCCAGTGGGACTTCGGGAAGCGAGAGCCTGGGAGTGAGCATCCGTGGGGTGGTGGCTCCTGAGACGGAAGCACGGCCTGGGCCGGAGAGTGGGGTACAGAACAGGGCCTCGCCCCGACTGGGGAGCTGAAGACCAATGGGTGCCGGGCGGGTCCCCATCCAGGCTGGCCTGGGGGAGCCGGGCCTGGGAGGGCGCTCGCAGCTTCCCGAGGTCACGATCCTCGTCTGTTGCCTGTGCTGAGCTCCAGTCCCAGCCGGCGCCCACGTCCTGGTGGCGTTGTGGCCTTGCTGTTGAGGCCACAACCGGTCAGGTCACCAGCGACACGCAGAAAAGGCGTGTTCACCCCCCAAACTCTGGCGTCCAAACCTCCCGGCGGCTGCCACCAAATCCAGCACCGAGAAGCTCCAAAGCTGTCCAGAGAGAGAGAGAGAGAGAGAGAGAGAGAGAGAGAGAGAGAGAAGACACGGAGGCTTGCAGACGGGAGGTATAAAAAACAAGTTACAGGGAATTAGCTGGAAGCAGCCGCATTCCCCAGCGACAGCAGCCATTAACATTATAATCTCGAACGCCATTTTTTATGTAACACTATTGTTAGTAAATCAACTCCTCGGGTCCTCGGAGACGCTGACCCCTGGCAATTCAGCGAAAGTGTAATTATCTCCCCGAATCTTGGACAGATTTAAGAGATTACATTTCAACTAAATCTATATCAATGCTAATTCCCTTCCCCCCCCGCCCCCACCAGCCTGCAGGTGCTGGGCACCGCCGCGGCAGGCCCCGGCAGAACGTTCCACAAAGAGGCGAGGGCTTGCTGCGAAGCGGGCCAGGAGAAATGCAGCCCCACATCAAATTACACCTTCTTTTTCCCCCTTTTTCTTTTTTGCTACAAAACCTGGTTCTTCGATAGCAAAGTTAAACAAAGCAGCTATGCTAAATTAGCGTTACATAAAGGCGAGTTTAATGCTCGGTTACAGTCAACTGATGTATCTCTGATGACTAATTGTCTATCAAAAATTAAAGAGAAAAGAACAAATGATTCGTTATAAGAAGGTGTTAAAAGCTCCCACAAAAGGACATTTCACAAATATAATATCCGCGGCTCGAGGATTTGCCCGCGGGGTTGTTCAGGCCCGGCCCTGCGCAGCTATGAAAAAAGTGGGGTGCGGGCTGCTATTTTCCTGGCAAGAGCTCATTTCCTCCCAAATGAGTGTAATAAAAACCCGAGAGGCGATATGAAGTGTCAAGAGCGGGGATTAGTCCTAATTGGAGGGATGGACGTGGGGGCTTCAAAGGCGACCCCTACTTTCTCCGCTCTGGCTGGGGGCGAAGGGCGCTTTGCCGTCCCCAGAGGACGCCCAATCCAAGTGGCCACTGCGCCCCGTTCCAGGGGCAAGAGGGAGCGAGCAAGCAGGGCTTGGGGGTAGTTTCAACAAAAGGAGAGCAGGCTCTGCGGGTCCTCGCTCTTCCCGGGGTCCTCCCGGCTCCACGAAGACGGTCCCGGGCTCTCGGGGATCTCAGAGGCGCGGGCGCCGTCCAGCACGTGCCTTCCTGACGGCGGCGCAGGCCTCCGGGGGCGCAGGCTGCCGCCGCCAGCCCCCTCTCCTAGGCGGGAGAGGACGCCCCATCTAATGCGACAGCCCCCTTCCCCACGGCGACACCGCCTCTGGAGCTCCAGGCAGATCTGTTGTTCCAAGTTAACGGAAGCTGAAAGCCACCCAAACGCGCGCTCCGGGCTCACGGAGCCAATGCCGGACCCGCGTCGGCGCCTGCCCGCCGCACCCGCCCGAGAAGCGGCCCGGGCCGCCCGGGCTCGCTCGCTCGCTGCGCCGGAGTCCCTGTCGGAGAATCCGAGGCCGGGGGATAAAAGCCGGAACCAAATCAGGCAGCAAAAGCAACAAACCGTCTGGAAAATGGACCCACGGAGCCGCAAGAATGTGCTTTAAAAAAACACAACACACACACACACACACACACACACACACACACACACACACACACCACAAACCAGCCTTTGACAACTTGCGCCCTAAAGAAAGTGTAAGGAAGATAATTGGAATGATTACAATTCATGGCGGCCTGACTTTGAATATGAACAGCCACATAATGACATGCCCGCCATCCAGCCACAGTCTCATTTCCATGATCCGGCTTCGGGATCCTCGTGCCAGCCGCCGGGGCAACGCGCTACGGCAGGGATCTTGGCTCCTGCCTGCATTATTCATTTCGGGGGACGTGGGGGTGGGTGGAGAATGGGTTTGTTCCCTCCTTCCCACCTCCCCCCCGCCCCCCAAACTTGTTCTGCAAATCCCAGGGACCGGTGGACACGGAGGAGCCCACAGCCGAGACAATCGTCGTCCAGGGGCCACTTTGCCCGACGGGGCTGCGGGCGCTGGCGCTGCTGTCTCGCATGGTACGCGGGGGTTCTCGGACCTGCGTGGGGCAGCTCCCCCAGCTCCTATCCTCGCCCCGTCCGGACTAGGGAGAACCTAGGCTGGGGCCGGGTCTCCAGGCTGCCCTTTAGGTGACAGCCGCCCTCCCCCTTGTTTTACTCCGAGGGGGTGGGGGCGGGAGGGGAGGAGGGGAGGAGCGGCAGCGGAGAGGAGGAAAGGCCCTCCCGGATTTGAAGCTGCTTTTGTCCTTGAACTTGCCCTAACCTCACCCGAGGCCACCCCATAACCTCCCTTTCCTTCCCTCTCCCCCCCCCCCCGCCCCCAGGGAAAGAGGGTAGAGAACCAGGATCTCTGAGCCACCAAGTCGCTGGAGCCCCCCTGGGGGCTCGGGCCTCGGGGCTCCAGCCAGAGGGAGAGGGGATGGGCGCGCGGGGGACCCGGCTTCTGCAGTGCCCGTTGCCCCCTTCCCAGGCGCAGGGTCCGGGGGACAGACTTTGCTACCCGCCCCCCCCACCCCCCTCTATGAAACTACTGCCTCCAAAAAAAAAAAAAAAGACCATCTGGTAATTGTCTTTCTTTAGATCTTCCCTTAATTATGCTTTTAATTAAAGATGGTTCAAGGCACCGGACCACATGAAGGGCAGTAATTACAAATTACATTACAAACCCGACAGATGTAGCGGGACCTGCTGGGAAAAAGGTACCGGAATAAAAATTTGACTAAACTTTGGGATACATTAATTGGCGACTTGGAGAACAGAGGCAGTCGCTTTCTGATTAGGCAGGGGCTCTGGCCGGGATTTAAGTTTTGTGTCACGATTGTTTTCATATTTCTTTTGACGTCTATTGATTTGGAGGCAGCTGCAAGCCTTTGTCACAGGAGAGAAGAGCAGTCACAATATATTAGCGTGATGGCATAACTCGAACCGGGGAGGCGAGGGGAGCCGCAGTGACGGGGGCGCACGTGACCCCGCCCGGGGCCTCGCGGCCCAACCCTCGCAGGAACTTGTTCGAACAGGAATAACGGAGGAACACTGTTCACCCGCGGTCAGAAGGTGCGTTTCTGCCCGGAACGCGGTGGCGGCGGCCGGACAGGCCCGGGTGTCTGCGCGCCCCGCTGGCGGCTTCAGGCTCGGCTCCCGGCCTCCCAGCTCCGCGCCCACGTCCAGGGGCGCCGGGAGGGAGAAGCTCCCGGAGGCGCCCAGCCAAGTCCCAGCTTCGGCTCCTCCTGGGGGCTTCCCGCAGGCCCGGTTGGGGCTGGAAGACTCGGGGTCCGGAAGGCGATCGCCGGGCGGGTGCCCCGAAGCCCGCTCGCCCGCTCGCCCGCCGCAGCCTCCAAGAGAAGAGAAGTGTGACGCGGACTGTGAATACAGAAGGGAGGGATTGGGTCATTTCCTTCGCTAATCATCGCCCCCTCCTGCTCCTTCCTCCACCCCACCCCACCCACCCCACCCCACACCCCGTCCTCTCCGCCACCCAGCCTCCAACACGCTTCCCCGCCAGAGTCGGGCTCACTGTGAGCCAGTGGCTGCATTTGATAGAAAAAAATAAACATGTCCATGACTTACCCATCTATTGACAGCTTCGGCGCTGCGCCCCGGGACAGACGCCTGGGTAAGGAAGCACGCCCACTTACGGCTTTCTGTGCCGAACATGCTTTCCGAAACTGACACAATCTCATTTTGACACAAAACTCTCCTAATGCACCTTGCCATAGACTAGCATTCCCGGGGAAGGTATGTTACCCACCCTAACCCTAACCCTAACCCTAACCCTAACCCTAACCCTAACCCTAACTTCTTCCTCCCCACCCTCCCATCCAAACCAACAGAACAGAACTATTGTTGAAGACCCCCGAGAGGCCTGACACCTCTTCTGGCTGCCTGGGGAAGGCAAGTTTCTCTTTGGATTCGTCCTCTCACTATGTTTCTCTTTTCCTTGGTGTTACAGTTTCTGAGAGGAATGTAAATATTTTGACTAGTCCTCTGCAGGGGCCTTTTAAACACCAGGCACAATCATCTGTGGAATACTGTAGTTTTTAGTTGCAAAACTTGGATGTGAGAGCCTGTCTTGCTGAGGAAACCCATAGAATTCGCGGCGACCCCTCAACCCCGTATTTGTAGAATGAAATGAAGTATTCCCCATTGGTTGTCCAAATTTTAACAACTTTCTCGGTCACTTGCTCCTTCCCATTTTTTTTTTTTGCAGGGATGAAAAATCAATCTACCAGACTGTTTATGGGGTCGTGGCAAAAAATCACATTTCACTCGACTCACTCTTACCTCCTCTTCCTTTCCTGCTGTGGGTACAAGACATTAAGTGTGCAAAACGAGACACACTTGAATCTGTGTTTAGCTCTTCTGTGTATTTGAAGTGGGGATTTCTTTCTTTTTCTGTTTTAGTATCTGACCCAAAGCACTTACATTGAAAAGTTCAGAGAAATTACAGTAAGGAGGGAAATAGTGCTAAGGTTTCCCCAGTTTCTGTATATAATTTAACTAACATGACTTCCGACCCAAAATGAAGCAAAAGTTGCCAGGAGGCATAACATATCACTGAATATTTGTTTTTTTAAATAAAAAATATATATTCCAAACATTCCACAATATTAACGTACCTATGATTTTAGAGTCTGAAAATATTTCTAAACACATATATGGTATAAAAACATTGATTTCAACTCTGTTTTTGTTGCTAAAGGGATAGTTTATTCTTGATTTTAAAATACCTGTTAATGTCAGTTGTGTCCATTTTAGGGCCTGCATGTTATAGGAAAACCACCTATAGTGTGTTCATTTCCTTATCCCATTGTGCTATAGTGTAATGAGTATTTTACATAAAACATTTTGGGCATCCTAAGTCTTTTTAAAAAAATCATGTGTTCCACATGTGTGACAAATAAGACTGATTTTTGTTTTATTTAAAGCAAATTCATTTTAAAGAAATAAAGTATAATACTGAGAAATAAAGTATATAGTTTACAATGCTGACAAAAATGTGTGAAAGTAGAAAAAAGAAAATATTAATTCTGCCTATAATGCTTATGATCTCCAAACCCCCCTTTTTTGGTGTAAGGAATCTGAGTTTTTCAACTAATATTATTCTGTTATCTCATTCTGTGTTTCCATTAGAATGCTCACCTGTGCTCCATCTTCCCTTTCTGTTTTCCCATAGCTTATGTGTGTACATGAATTTTAATAATATAAATCATTGCTTAAAAGAGTAAAGAATGGTTACTTTATGTCTCATTGTTCTCCTTACAATCTGCTCCAAAATCTTTTTTTTTTTTTTTTTTACAAATTCCATCACAGCTATTTCCCCTCAATTCCATGATGAAAGTGGATGGCAAATGCCATTCAATTTAGAGGAACTCAAGCACAGAGAACAGAAAGATTTTGTTCAAAGCCTTTCTCAAATCTATTTCTGGACCTGGAAGCAGAACTAGGCTGGAGGCAACATCAGTACACATCTCTGACTCCATCTGAGGCTACTTGAAGCAGGTAGGGTTCGTTTTGGAAACAGAAGACCTCCATGGACGTATGTGTTCCTGCGAGACTGACAGGCTATGGGTCACCCCAGGAGGAATAAAACAAGCCAGGCCCTCACCTGCCTCAGAGTTGTAGGCAAAGACAAGAGTTTCCTCTCATTTCTTGCCTGCACTGCTTCTTCTGTGTTTGGCTGTTTGGCAGCTGAACCAGAGAGCAGCCTGCAACATTTTGCCTTTGGGGACTTCCTGCAGCTTTACCACATTCCCTGGAGGAACTCAGAATCCTGGAATTGATGGAGGGATTACACAGAGCCACAAACATCATTCTCCCTCTAATCCATCTGGGGCTGATGCTGTATTGATAACAACCTTTCTGTTATTTGTCAGTCTTAGACCATTCAAATGAGAACGAATAATAGGAATTTAGTAGTGTGTGGGGGATAAGGAGCGGGGAGAGAAGGGGAGATACTATAAGGGCAATTGGAGTAGGCTTTTGAGTTGACAGAATTGGTTTTTATTCCAAAATCATAGAACCATCATGGAAGTGAGGGGAGATAACTGCGATGGAATTTGTAAAAAAAAAAAAAAAAGTGTTTAACAAAATTAAATACTTCCCACTTATTTCTTTCAGAGCAAATTATTCTCTCTTTTGGTTATTACAGTGGATTTGGATTGAGGCATTGGCATGTTTATTTACCAAGAAATCTTATATGGTGCCAGGACAAAACAGCGCTCAGTTGCTTCAGTTTGTGTGGCTCTCCCTGCTTGAACTACTCTGTTAGGTAATAAGGAAGCCCATTTGCATTAAATAATAAGAACCAGGGACAAGACAGACACTGTGCTGATTAAACAAGGACTCATATCCCACTTTGAGAGCTCTCTGATAACCAGAGCCACAATCACATCAGTAGGTCAAGCAAAAATCTGAAGATAAAATCAATGTCAGTTTTCTGTCTTGGTGACAGAGACCCACCAGAATCATATCCAATAAACCCTGTTATCAAGTACCTCATTGTAGTTGATGAATTTAGTTACGCTGTGGGTCAAATCCTGTCCCCACCTCCAGGGTAATGTTTATGGTATCCCTCCCTTTGACACAGACTTTGCACAGAACAATACGCTCACAATTATAACTGTCCAGCAACTGATGGGCTGCTTTGCAAAGTAAGGTGAGTGGAGACATCGAGACTGTTCAAGTGGAATCTGGGGTGAAGGGAAGTCTAAATCTGCATGAAAGTCGGTTGGGGAAATTAATCTACTGCCCAAACTCCTGTTCAGGGCCAGTTCTAATTAGGATTTTTCCAGGAATATTTACCTATTGTTTAGTATGTTAAATAATTTTAATCGGATGACTTTTTGAATATGATTATACATTTATGGAGTCAGAATTTTTAAGATTCAAGAAAATATTTCATGAAAATTTAACTTCCTACCCTGTCACCTAGCCAGCCAGTTCTAAAGCAGTGTAAGCAACCGATATTGCTAGTTTCTTGTGTCTAGGGGAGCTTAAAGAACTTCGAGGCCTACTTAATGAGTTCTTTGAAGAAGAGGCTTTGTACTCTGTGTTTTAAAAAGCTTTCAGATAATTCTGTTGAGTTGGGCACCATGGGCTTAATTGACTTCTGGATTCCATTAAATACATAGATTCTGTGGAAATCTATAGTGTAATAGTATTTGTTCCAGACAGCTCCAGAATGCCTGCAAAGTATTTTCAATACCAGTGTACTTCTTTATTTTTCTTGAAACCCTGTGAAATAAGTATTATTTTCCCGATCTCTCCCTATTTTATAGGAGTAAGTTAGTCTCAGAGTTCAGATGACTTGACTGAGATAGCTTAGCTAGTAAATAGCAGAGACAGGTAACATCATTTAAGGCTGCCCCAGGACCTACCTCTCTACATTACATCAAATAACAAAATATACCCATATTTCAATGTAATCACTTGCTATAAACTTTTATTTTTAAAGTTAAATCTTTATTGTTCAGATTATTACAATTGTTCCTCTTTTTTCCCCCATAGCTCCCCTCGACCTGGTTCTTTTTTTTTTTTTCAATATATTTTATTGATTTTCACAGAGAGGAAGGGAGAGGGATAGAAAGTTAGAAACATCGATGAGAGAGAGACATCGATCAGCCGCCTCCTGCACGCCCCCCACTGGGGATGTGCCGGCAACCAATGTACGTGCCCTTGACCAGAATCGAACCTGGGACCCTTCAGCCCACAGGCCAACGCTCTATCCACTGAGCCAAACCGGTTTCAGCCCCTCGACCTGGTTCTTATCCCACCCTCTGCTCTTACCCGCCCCCAACTGTCCTCATCCATAGGTGTACTATTTTTATCCAGTCTCTTCCCACACCCCCACACCCCTTTCCCCCCGAGAATTCTCAGTCCACTCCCTTTCTGTGCCCCTGATTCTATTATATTCACGTTTATTCTGTACATCAGATTTTTAATTCACTTGATTTTTAGATTCACTTGTTGATCATAATTTTTATCTTTACCTTTTTTTTCTTCTTCCTCTTAAGGAATCCTGGTTTGGAGGTGATGAACTCCTTTAGCTTTTTCTTATCTGTGAAGCTCTTTATCTGCCCTTCAATTCTGAATGATAGCTTTGCTGGGTAGTGAGTCTTATAGTTCAAATGACTTGACTGAGATAGCTTAGCTAGTAAATAGCAGAGACAGGTGGCATCATTTAAGGCTGCCCCAGGACCTACCTCTCCACATTACATCAAATAACAAAATATACCCACAACCTAATCTTGGTAGTAGGTTCTTGCTATTCATCACTTTGAATATTTCTTGCCACTCGCTTCTGGCCTGCATAGTTTCTGTTGAGAAATCAGCTGACAATTATATGGGTGCTCCCTTGTAGGTAACTAACTATTTTTCTCTTGCTGCTTTTAATATTCTCTCTTTGTCTTTTGCTCTTGGTATTTTAATTATGATGTGTCTTGGTGTGGTCCTCTTTGAATTTCTTTTGTTTGGGGTTCCCTGTGCTTCCTGGACTTGTAAGTCTATTTCTTTCACCAGGTGGGGGAAGTTTTCTGTTATTATTTCTTTAAATAGGTTTTCAGTATCTTGCTCTCTCTCTTCTTCTGACACCCCCATAATTCTGATGTTTGTATGCTTGAAGTTGTCCCAGAGGCTCCTTCATATTTTTGGATTCTTTTTTCTTTTCTGGTTGAGTAGTTTTTGCTTCTTTGTATTTCAAATCTTTGACTTAATTCTTGCATTCCTCTAGTCTGCTGTTAGATCTCTGTATATTATTGTTTATTTCAGTCAGTGTATGCTTAATTTCTAGTTGATCCTTTTTCATATCCTCAAGGGTCTTGCTAAATTTATCGGCCTTTTCTAGAAAATTCTTGAACAACCTTATAACCGTGGTTTTGGACTCTATATCCAGTCTTTTGCTTTCCTTCATTTCTTTCATTTATGACCTGTTTTTTTGTCTCTACATTTTGGCTGCTTCCCTGAGTTGTTATAGTTGCTTTATGTGCTAGTGTTCTATAGGGCCCAGTGACTCAGCCTCCCGAGTTACCTGAGGTGGACACTCTTGATACACCCCTTTGTGGGCTGGGTGCACAGTCTTGTTGTAGTTAAGCCTTGATTGTTGTTGGTATCACTGGGAGGAATTGACCTTCAGGCAAATTACTGTGAGGATCAGCTGTGTCTATGATGGGAGAACTTCTGTGCTGGAGACACCCTTAAGAGACAAGACTTGCAGCCTCTGTGCTCAGCTTGAATGGGGCAGAGTCTCAGGGTGGAGCATTGGTTTCCTATCAGCCCTACCCTAATAGGCCCCTGTATCTCAGTGTCCCATGGTAATCACAAGCACCTCTGAGAGAAGGCCGTCCTCGAGTTCCACCCACTGCCAGACAATTCAGTTTCTCCCTAAATGAGTCTGGGTCCCGAGTCTCGCCCAGAACTGGAGTTCAGCACAGTTGGGAGCTTTTGTCTCCCTCCCACTTGAGAAAGCCAGCCACACACTCAGTTGCCCACCCTGTCTGCTCTCACATCTCAGTACCTCTGCCTCCTGCACCTCCGCTGAGTTTCTGTGTGCTTTTCTCTTTCCTTCTAGTTGTAGAATTTCCACTCAGCCAGCCTTCCTGTGGTTCTGGATGATGTCCATTTTGTCTTTTAGTTGTTGTGTGAGGCAGCAGGTTAGATGTTTACCTATGCCGCCATCTTGGTTTCTCTGCTATAAACTTTTTTTGAAAGAATTTTGTTAGGATGAATTATTCATTATATTTTTGTTATTTAAACTTCATGAAATTTATATATAACTGATGATTTGAGTTGCAGCTGACAGGTTGACTTATTGTTAACATTTTTATTTATGTAAACATTTATTAGTGCTGACTTGACAGTTGTTGTTGTTTTTTTTTTCTATTATGGAGCTAACAATTTGTTTTGGAAGGAGGAAGCAGAATTCAAACATCTTTTCAAGCCCTTGTATGTTTTAGATTCTGTACCTGAGTTGCCTGTATTAATTAGGATAAGTCTAAGCATCTGTAATTCAGTGGATTAAAGAAGATAGAAGTTTATCCCTCTCTCACCTAACAGCTCGGGGTATGTTGTTCCAGCCAGCAGGCAGCTCTGCTTTCTATGACTACTCAGATATCCAGGATCCTCAATCCCCTGAGCCATTGCTTTTGTCTATATGGCTCACAGGCTCTTTCAGGTTGTG
Organism: Lasiurus cinereus; assembly: GCA_011751065.1. Taxonomy (NCBI): domain Eukaryota; kingdom Metazoa; phylum Chordata; class Mammalia; order Chiroptera; family Vespertilionidae; genus Lasiurus; species Lasiurus cinereus. The sequence continues at coordinate 17,112,129 of JAAGEH010000043.1, read as the reverse complement.
GTACATGGGGAATGAAAAGAGAATGCAGGAGGCATGCCTATGGTCTTTAGGTCTACCTTAGAAGTGGCACACATCCCTTCCCTTTGAATTCCTTTGCCCAGGACTTCATTACATGTTCACAGCAAGCTACAAGTAGAATGGGAAATATATCAATCCAAATGCAATGAAAGGAAAAGATAATAGACTGTGGTGAACAACCAGCAGTATCCACAACAATGCATAATGCAGACAAGAGACTGTTATAATAAGCCAGGTAAGAGCTAATGATGGCAGCAGTGAAATTTACAAGAATTGATTGGATTTGGGATGTATTAAATTTTCTTCTGGTAGATTGGATAGGGTTGTGAGAAAAAGAGGGGTCAAAATTTTGGCCTGAGAGGCTGAAAAAATGGTTTTACCATTTATAGAGGTGAGGAAGATAGGGTTGGGGGAAGTTTATGAAGAAAAATAAAGAATTTAACACTGGATATACTGAGTTTGAGATGCCTATTAGACATACAAGTGGAAACGGTAAGTAAGAGTTAGATATATGAGTTTGGAGTTCAGGGTATTGTTCATGCTGATGAATTGGGGTATGTATTATTTAAGAAGTAATAGTAAACATAATGAGGAAAATTTTAAATTTAAATAATACAAAAATTATTAAAGCAGGAAGTGATTTTCCCCTTATATTTCAATTCTAACCTCATCCTTTTTAAAGAAAATTCCTTACTAACTCTTTGGTATGTGGCCTTTCAAATTCTTTTCCTTGCTAACCAGACATTTACCTATGCTCATTTAAGGAAATTAAGGTTGTTGGGTTTTTTTTTTTTTTCTTTCAAGGGGAAATCAAATAACAGATATATTTCCAAGTCATGGCCATAAAATTTCCTTTTTAATGGCCACACAATATTCCATTGTCTGGATATGACATACTTTATTTAAATGGGGCTGTAGTGATGGACATTTAGGTTGTTTGGAACTTCTTTTCATTATAAGCAGCGCTGCACTGTGCTTCCCTGTACATATAGCCTCGTGCTAGAAATTTGGAAGCTAAGTCCCCTAGAAACAAAGATGCTCTGCCACATTGTATGTGCATTTAGAGTTTTATTAGACACCGCCAAATTGTCTCCCTCCCCAAATCCTGTACATTCTACACTCCCACCCGCGGTGTACTAGTGTGTCTCTTTCCCCCCATCCTTCCCAGCAATATGCCTCCTTCTGGAGATCTGCAAAGAAGCAATCTGTCAGACAGGGGAAGAGGCAAATGAGAATCTGTGTACAATCAATACACCTGACAACCTTGTTGAATCATTCTGCTGATCTGGCTGCCTAACCGGGGAAGTCCCTTTCTCTCCCAGCTCCATGGGGAGTCCAGCTGAGGAATGGTTGATGAGAGGCACTGAGGCATTCTCCTTCACTTTGGTTTAAAGTCTGCTCCTCAATCCACTGCAACTCAGGGACAACATGTTCTGGGGACTGACAATATGCTTTATTTGTATTCTGGTGAGATATAGATATCGGAAGAGCCAAGTGTTTATTCATTTCTATTAGGGACAGTCTTCAGGGTCTGGGTGCTCACCTTGAAATCACAATATTAAAGCCCTGCTGTCATCTCAAAAGCTCATTCAGGTTCCAGACTTAGGTTTATTGACCTGCATTCTAAATGTGTAGGGCAGGTAGATGCTCAGGTACAAAGCTCCCTCTCCTTCACTTGTCCCCTGATTAAAATTAAAGTGCAGCCCTGGCCAGGTATCTCGGTTTATTAGAGCATCATCCCATACACCAAAAAGGTTGAGTGTTTGATTTCCAGTCAGGCCACATACCTAGGTTGTGGGTTTGATCCCCAGTTGAGATGCATACGGGAGGCAACCGATCAATGTTTCTCTCTCACAGCAATGTTTTCCTATCTCTCTTCCCCTCTCTCTAAAAACCAATAAAAACATATCCTTGGGTGAGAATTAAAAAAAAAATAAGTGCAGGGGAAGAGAAAGTTAGTGCTCCACTGTTAATGTTCAGGACTTTAAAAGCACCAATAATTTGTATGAACAATGATGCCCACTTTTGTTTTTATGACCATTTAATAGACTTCATTTCTTAAACTTAAACCACAGATTAATCTTTCCCAACCAAATTTTTGGAAAAGAACATCTACAAATTTATTCAGAGGACTTTAAACAGTAAAAATAATCTCTGGTTCATTTTAATGGGTCATAAAAAGCTCCAAGAAAAATTAATGTTTTCTGTGTGTAGCAGATGATTTTCAAAGGAGATTTTCTTATTATCTTGCGCTTTTTTTTTTTAAAAAAAAAGCTTATTTGTTTTTTGTGAGAACCCCTTTCACGTCCAGCGTGGTTCATGGTTCCCGTTCAGGGTTCGGGTTCTGGAGGAGGCCACATGCAAATGAAAAGACTAGAAAAATATTAATTTGGGAATATTGGGAGGCCAGGTGGAAGCCTACCTCTAGTGGGAAGATTACCCTCTGCTCTGGCCTTGCTATCCCTTTTATTGAGACTTTGAGACACATCCATAGCCTTTAGGCAGGAAATTCCAATAACAAAAATACATAAGACAAACAGAGGTGGAGGCTGCTTCAGCTAACAATGTTTCAACTAAACAGTGAGTGGTTAGAGCAATTAAGGTTGTTGACCAGCCTTCCGGGTTTCCTGTCCACATCTTTCTATTAGTGAAACAATGTTCGGTTTTAGGCAGTTTTTGTAAACTTGATATATTCACAGTAAAAAAAAAAAATCAAGCAATGCAGAAAAATACATTAAAGAAAGTTTAAGAATAACATTAAATCCTACAATCCAAGGGCAATCACATTAACAATTTGGTGGAACACATTTCTAGAAACACTGCATTTATATGGCCCATACTCATGTAATGTGTATATCTATATCTATGCTTAATTTGCTTGATATGCCCTGACTCCTCCTGAAAGTCTCCCTTTCCTCTCCCCACCCCAGGCTTGACATAGCAAACTGAGGAAATTGTAGAGATAATTGGGAATTCCATGTCAGGAGAGGTATGATCCTTTGCAAAAATATTTGAAGCTCTTCATGGAGGACTGGGGTAAATCAGGTGACTCTATGGGAGTCAATGACAGGGACTCCTCCTTAAGTCAATATCAGAGCAAGATTGTGCTCTTAATTTTCAATCCTATTTATTTAAAGAAAATCCTAGTTTAAAAATGTTTATTTTTTAGTAAGTAATCCATGCACATGGTAGAAAATTTACTATGTACCAAATGGCTTATACTGAAAGATGCCTCCTACCTTTTTCTATATACCCAGTTCCCTCCCAAGAGGCAACCATTATCTTGTGTATTCACCTAGGAATATTCTACATACTCATACAGTTATGCATGCACACATATTCTCTCTGCACCACTTCCTCATGGAAATGGAAACATACCCTGACACTGTCTTACTTTTTTCACTTAATATTGTATCTTGGAGACCCACTATTCTAATCTACTGTATTGAGCTGCCAGAATTTTTTAATCAGTTAAAAACAGGGTTGTGTTTTTGTTTTTTGCTATTACTGTATAAGTCAGAGTAGCAGTGAATGTTCTAAATATACATTATTTTGCACGAGCATGAGTATATTTACTAGACAAATTACCAAGGAGTGGAATCGTTAGGTCACAGGGCTCATGCACTTTTTAATTTTGAAAGATGATCAGGATGGTTGCTTAGGTAGAACTACTATTTAGCAGTTCTTATTTAATAAGATTATCCTGCTACATAAATTAGTAGAGTCTTGGTCAGAAGGAACCTCAAAGTTCCTTCCTAGAAATGTCTCAACTAGGTGCAAGCTACAAATCTCTAGGGCGCAGTGAGACGGTATCACATTTGGAGATGTGGAGTCCTCCTGTCAAAAGCAATGTCAAATAGGCCCATGGAGTCCTGTGGATGCTGCTAGGCAACGAAAATGACCTTCGAGGCCTTTGTGCGGCAGTCTACGGGGACTGCCAATGTTACATGCTGTAGGTGCTGCCTGCTATTAATTAGGCCGAACCATATAAAACTGTAGCTGTTAGACCACCTTTAACCTATAAAAATTGCAATTTTATTTTCGTTTTATTAGTAGTTCAACTACTATTACATTTATATTTCGTATCTTAGAGAGAATTCCTTAGGAAACAGGGGTTTAGAGCTTGGGAAGTGGAGAGATAAGAGTGAGGGTCAGGAAGGTGGACAAGGGCATCACAAATTGAGGGTATAGGAGACCCCTGGGGATGTGCCTGCATTGAAGGCAAAAAAGTGTGAATCACAGGTCTCATGTCTACAAATATTCATGAACTGAAGCCGCCATCCAGCTCCCCATGTGAAGCAGAGAACTGCATGCTGCAAGAATGATCGGGTCAGGGCAATGGTGGTTCATACCCCCAGGTTGGTGCATCTGGATTAGGGTTTAACCCCACAACAGCTTGAAACTGTGGTTCATTTGGGGATTTGGTACTGAAAACTTCAGTTCAACACTGCGGTCAGTATCTGTCCTGCCAGCATAGGCTTAAAAGTGGCCCTGAAGTTCTTTATCTTAAGTGGCTGCTAAGGGGATGATTGTAGGGATTCCCCCACGCTTGGGAAGAGCCGTCCTGGAGCACTGGGATAAATACATAGTGAGGGAAAGCGTGTTTCCTTCTAAAATTATAGATACATAACAATGTGAGAGTTTAGAAACAGAAAGGAAAAACCCCACCTATAATCACCCCCCTGACAAAACAGCTCTGAATTTCTATAATCCTTTCTACTCCTTGGCCATTTGCTTTCATATTTTTACACCATTGCGGTCACACACTTTTCTCATTTTACATCTCAGTTTTGCCAATTATTGTTTCAGATGGTTGTATGCTAGTCTTTTGAATGGTTATACTATAATTTTCCTATACCTCCGCCCTGTTTTTAGATGTTTCAGGTTGCTTCCAATGTCTTGCTCTTAGAGAAAAGGCTGGGTCTGAAAAAAGGCTTCCGTCCACACTTCAGTATTATTTTTTTTATTAAAGTAAATCATTCTGTTATACAGCTTCCCTCTGTCAGCATAGAAATCTGTTTGTTTATTTTACTAATATTAAAGGAGATAATTTGGATAGCAAGCACTTAACTAGTAAAACAGTGTTTGGGAAATAATGAGTGCTACATAATGTGAACTATTATTATTACTAGTCAGTATCTTTCATCACCAGGGTCAGAAAAAGACGTATAAGTAAAGAAATTTTTGAGAGGATACAGGATTGCCCACAGAGCATTAGAATCAACAAATGGGGAGTAGTCAAGTGAGACTTGACACTCTTAAGAAATGGTGGTTAGCTATTTTGTATAATGCTGCTCCATTTGGGTTTGTAACTTCTGAAGTGACAGGTTTGGGATAACCTATGTATACTATAGAAATTATACACCTTTCTCATCCCATTATGTTAAGGGATGCATAATGTTGACATATTATTAAGTGATGTTAACCTTGATCACTTAGTTAAGGCGGTGTCTACCAGATTTTGCTAGGTCAACTTACAATTTCCCCCCTTTCATATTATATTCAGTGGAGGCAAGCCATTAAGTTGAGCTCACATTCAAATGGAGGGGAATGAAGTTCCAGTTTTTGAAGAAAGAAGAATCAAGTCATTTGCAGACATATGTTAAAAATCACTACAGTAATTCATTTTGGGGGAGGGTACTTCGAGTCTATGCTACTATTCAGTTTCTCCTTAAAATATCACTTATTAATTTAGCATTTTTCAGGGATCTTGCCTGTACTGAAGCCGTTATATTATGATGCTCATGGATTTCTATGTGTACAAAGAATGCAAATTCTTACTCATAAACTCATTTGAAGTTTGAAGTTAGTTTTCCTAGCAAGAAAAAGCATTGTTTCTATGGCAGAGAATTCATCCTGGAGAAATGAGAATAAGGACATTTTGGGGTTTTGTTTTTTTCTCTCTTTTTCTAGCCTTAGGATGGAAATCAAACCATAGTCTTTAATTTATAACAATACTTCTCAGCTTTCAGCTCACATATTTGTTATGAAAATTAAAACAGAAGAGTTAAAAGGACCAGAAGAGATGTTATCAACAAAGTGGGTTACTAGGTACTTACGCAGAAATTAATAATATACCGAGAAGCTTGTTGCATTTTCAGTTTCATCAACAAAATCTTGTAACTTCTGGAGTCTTAGATGTTGCCTAAAACATAAAGTCCTTATTCGTCACCTATTTTGTTTTCAGTGACATGAGGTACATTTCGTAGTTAATTCTCTCAAGAGGGACAAGGATGGTGAGAGAAAGGTAAAGCTCCTACAAACAGACGAGGTTGATATGATTGTTATTATTCCAATGACTCTGTAACAGTGGTTCTCAACCTGTGGGTCGCGACCCCTTTGGGGGTCAAAAGACCCTTTCACAGGGGTCGCCTAAGACTATTGGAAAACACCTATTTCCCATGGTCTTAGGAACCAACACACCACTCCTCGGTGTAGCAAAATGTAGCAATGTAGTTTACTGTTGTTATATGAAGACTGTTGCCCGTGCTACACCATGATTCAAGACAAAATTTCATTTATTTGTAATTAGAAATAAATATTTCACAATATATAATTACATATTGTTTTTGTGATTAATCCCTATGCTTTAATTATGTTCCATTTGTAACAATGAAAATACATCCTGCATATCAGATACTTACATTACAGTTCATAACAGTAGCAAAACTACAGTTATGAAGTAGCAACGAAAATAATTTTATGGTTGGGGGTCACCACAACATGAGGAATTGTTTTAAAGGGTCGCGGCATTAGGAAGGTTGAGAACCACTGCTCTATAAGAAAAAGCAAAAACTTGGCAACACAATATTGCGTTGTTTTTTGGAACAAAAGTGGAAAATAACTTTGTCTCCATCTGCCAGGGACACCGAAAACAGTCCTACTCTTTACCAAGTGTGTCATCTCCATGGGAAGATGGAGAGAATGAGGTGGAAGCCACACCAGAAAGGATCCCGAGAGTTCTATCTTTTAAAGAACGGCAGGGGCCCTGGAAGAGCTTCAATTCAAAAGAAGAAGAAAAACGCACAGTGGTATCTGAACACTGAATTGGGATTAAAAAATGAAAAACATGCAGATAGAAAACCATTCAAAAGATCAGAAGAACGGTTATTCTGTGACCAAAAAAAAAAAAATCCTCCCAAATACCTCCTAACAGTATCATGGAACCTTGACTCTTGACTCTGGGCTGCACTTTGCGTTCCAGATGACTTGTAAAGCAATGATTTATTGGCCCTGGAGCCAGGGATCTTGGGAGCAGTTCAATAAGACAGTGTGGTCTGTGAGTCCTGAATCATTACTCTGCCTGGCAACCTTATGACAGCTGCTGAATCTTGGAGGGGGCCAGGAGAAAACGATGTTGATTTATAGAGGGAGTAGGAACGTTTGTCAATGAAAGTATAATTGTGCTTCTTCCTAGCTCAGACATCTATGGAAACCAGACCAGCCTTTCCTGACAATTTAACATAGACCAACATTTGGAACGGGAGCATCTTCTGAAGACCTTGTACTTTTTGTTAAAGGTTTCACTATCATTCTATTAATAGACTTTCTATAAGATAATTGGTACACACTTGTCCTTTATAGTTTGTAACTTTTGCCATAATGTTAATAAGTGGCCCTCTGAAGGTGAGTGTAATGCACAGTGTACATACATCTTTGAAGAAATAAATTTGTCTTTTGTAAGTAATCATAATACCTGAATATGTATATATATGTGATATGACAATCATAGTTTCATTTGCTCTTTATGACAAGTATATGTTTAGCACATTTGCAAGATGAGGAAACTGGGATTTGAGACTTTAAGTAATTTGGATAATGTTAACCAGACAATGACAGAGCTATTGGCTGAAGATTAGAGTGTGGCCTGTTGCTCTGTCTTTCCACAGCACTGGCCCCTCTTGGATAGAGAGCCTGGTGCTGCTAGCCTCCTATAACACATTAAACAATGAAGGAAGCACATGCTTCGAGGAATTTGGCAGGATCAATGAAAAGCAATTGTATTTTCTCTATATTAAGCATCAAAAAATTAAAAGCCATCCAGGCTTGAACTTTAGATAGACAAGTAATAAGTTGCTCTTATGTAGAGCCCCCCAGGAAAATGCTCTCAGCTCTGGATATCAGACACATGAATAAATAGTCAAACCTGATCCTATCTAATAAAAGAGTAATATGCAAATTGACTGTACATACCTCAGCTATACCCACAAGCCATGCCCACCAGCCAATCAAGAGCAGGCATGCAAATTAACCCAACCAAGATGGCTGCGGCCATGGAGCAAAAAGGAGGCTTGGGTTTGGGTTTCCTCAGCAATGGAAGAAGCCAAGCTTCCTGAACACCCTGGCCAGCCCAGGCCTCCACTCAAGTCTACAAACTTTCAATTATAGAAGATAAATAAATCCCAGATACCAGGGCATCTGCTTGGGTTGCTGGGGGGTGTGGCAGGCCTGCAAACCACCATAGACTCCTTGCCCAGGCTGCTCCATGCCCCAAGGGAACCCTCACCCTGATCCAGGACACCTTTAAGGGCAAACCAGCTGGCACTCACCCATGAAGAGTAATATGCAAATGACTGTCACTTCAACACACAAGATTGCTGCTCCCATGTGGTCAAAGATGGCTGCCCCCATGTGGACACAAATAGCTGCCACAAGATGACCAGCAGAGAAGGGCAGTTGGGAGCACTAGGCCTGCAAGGGAGAGCAGTTGGGGGTGATGAGGCTGTCAGAGGAGGGAAGTAGGGGCCAACAGGGCCTGTAAGGAAGGGCAGTTATGGGGGGGAACCCAGGCTTGCAGGGGAGAGTAGTTGGGGGGAGCAGACCTGCTGGGGAGGGCAGTTAGGGGTGACCAGGCTGGCAGGGGTGCAGTTAGAAGATAAATAAATCTCAACAAAAATGGCTGTGGCCACAGAATGAATAGGGGGCTTGGGTTTTCCCAGCAATGGAGGAAGCCAAGCTTCCTGCACAACCTGGCTACAAAGTTTCAATTATAGAAGATCAAGCCTAAATAGGTAGTCAGACATCCCTTGAGGGGTCCCAGATTGGAGAGGGTGCAGGCTGGGCTGAGGGACACCCCCCACACACACCCCTTGTGCACAAATTTTATGCACTGGGCTTCTAGTCATAAGAATAATCCTGGTATTTCTCTTTCACTGGCCAGAGAAATATCACATGATCTCACTCATTTATAGATAATAAAGAACATTATAACCTGATGGGGGTAAATGGACACATGTAATCCCTTAATCAATAAAAAACATTAAAAAAAAGTAATAAGAATCTTGCCCAGGACTGGAGGTGGGGCTGCTCAGAGAAAGTGGGGACGATGTTCCCAATGGACACCAAAGTCCAGAGGTTCAAAGCCAGAGCAGAGGAGAGCCTATGTGGAGCACAGAAATTTGGAAGGAGATTTAAACTAGCAGAGAAGGGACTACCTGAGTGGGAAGGATCTGCAATTTACCTTCTCCTAGTGTGCACTGCCTTTGGGTACTAAAAAAGGCATTTGCTTTTCATAGAATACATGAATTTTCTCAAACTTGTAGTGGATTTTAAAATCCAAATGTTGTGACATGCCTACAATTTTTTTCAATCCTACTATTCGGGATATATATTATGGATTATATACAATGGCCTCATATGTTATTAGATAGAATACCTGTTCAAGGTACCAATTTCATTCTAATTAGGCCTAAAGTATGGAGTTGTTTATAGGGGAAAAAGTGAAAAGATTTATAGACTTAAGATTTAACCAGGTCTGACCCTTATTAAGAATAGAATTTGGTGAGAAGAGTGAATGGTGAAATCCAATTTCAGGGATTATTTATATTCACACATTCAATGCGTGTAATGCTAGTCTCCTAAGTGTTTCCAAATGTGTCAAAGAACTTTTATGCATTGGTGGCCTTCATTGAAGATGACTCTTAAGATACTGATATAAGGCACATGAGTTGTTTTTAAAATGTGAATATTTAATATTTCGTGTTAATAAATAATTCAGGAGTCAGCTAAGTGAGTTGCAGGGCCTGGGTAATAAACCTGGGTCCAAAGTCAGTATCTCCCCCTCTGCCATGTGTCTAGGTAGCCTTTGCTCACAGAGCCCGGCTTTAGATTCCTTTCCATTGGAGAGTTACCATTTCCTAGGAGGTTGCTGGAGAAATTGTTCAAGGTCAGTCCCAGGCTGGCTAACTCTCTGACCGGGCTTCCTGGGGAAGCAGAAGAGCTGAGGTGGGCCAACCCCTCTGGCAGGACTCATGGATGCTCAGGATCTTCCTTCCACCCCACCAGACTAGGAGAGCTTGGAACCAATCACAAAACTTCTGAGCTCTTGCTTTCTCCTCTTGCACAAAGCATGCATTAACATGTTTAAGAATGTAAGAAGTTATGAGAGGGACATGTTACATGAATATTGCTGAGAACTTAAGAGTAGTTCTAAAATAAGTTTGTGGATGAGAAGATAAGATTTTCAATGCAAAATGCATCGTATGGAATTCACGTTTTTTTTCTCCCTGAGCCTTCATTTGAGTTCCCACCACCAGGATGCATTGAGTGTTCATGGTCAGCCCTATGTGAGGCACAAACGGAGGCCTGTGGTACACTTGCTGACCAGCGGTCCTGGGGACATTCTGTGCAGAATTGCACAGTGCCTTGTGGTGTGAGACCACTCACACCATCAGCTTGTTCTAAAAATCCATTCATGGCAAGCACCACTTTACACTTTTGGCTGGGGTGTGGTTAGAATAAGGGGAGGTGGGGCCTAGATATAATAAAGAAAGGCTCTCATTAAATCCAATGATGTGCAGATAACCCCGGAGAAACTCATTTTGAGCAAAGTTTTATGTTAAAGTCCTCCTCCCTCCCCTGCTTCCTGAAGCTTTCAGTTTCAGAAAACTTGGAGAGATTTTTACCTATTGCCCTAATATATTAGAACATAGTTTTTCTTTTTGTCCTTTGCAAATAGTGATAGATGAGCTTGTTGTGTTTCCAGTGGGCTCTGATTCTGCATTTTCTGCAGCATAAAGAAAAAAGTCTCATTCCTTTTATAAATGTGCAATCCTCTGAGTTTGATCCTTAAAAGCGGTTTTGATCCATGGATGTTGTTGCTGCCACATTCTCCAACTCCCAAACTACCATTACGCATTTTCTCTTGTACAGGGAATTTTAGGATCATCCCTTTTGACCCATACTAGAGCCATTTATTTCTACCTAAGATGGAAGATTCATTTATTTTTTCCTTGTTTCTCCTTGGTAATTATCTCTATTACTGCCTATAATCTGGCCAGTCTTCTTCAATAACATCCTATGATTAAAGCCAATTGGCTCATGTTGAAAGCTGAAGGCAAGTTAACCAGGCACAAAAATATCACCTTTGGATAAGAGAAGGCCAACTTTCAGTAGGCTAGTGTTTGAGAGATTTCTTGTAGGGAAGGGTGTATGTTGACCTAATACTAACATTCAGTTTTAAAAAAGTCATGCTCAAAATAGGATTGAGTAGCATATGGGTAGTTCCTGACATAGACCAAAAGACAGAGCTGCCTACAAATGAGGTCAAAGAATGTCTTGTTGAATTTCAAATATTGTTCCAATTATGATAGTGGGCAGCCTGTGTAATAAGTAAAACAAGTAAAACCAGTGATAATGATTATGATGATGATGGTGATAGTAGTAGCCACCACTTATTTAGCTGAGTCATTTACTTTTATGAGTTCACTTTATTCTTTCCATAGCTCTTTAATATAAGGTTTATTATATAAGATTTTTAGAGAAGCTACCTGATATGCTCAAGGTCACCCAGTTAATAAGTTGAAAAGCAAGGATTTGAACTTGGTTTTGAATGCTCAAGTTATTTTATGTCCAACACTGTACTTGGCATTGATGGGAAATATGAGAGGAGCACAAGCTCTTTTCTTGCCCTTTGGGTAACATCTGTCTTGGGATAGATAATATACTAAAAACTCTTAAAGAGCAATGAATAATCATGTACAATTAAATCCCCTCGGTATTTAATCTCCTGTTACTAGTTAATGATTTTTTATTAGATAGACCCTGTTCAAATTACTAGTATAGCTTCTGTCTCCCAATTGGATCCATGCCATGAGGCATACACAACTATTAGGGCTCAGCAATGATGCTAGTCATTTTGGGGGTAATGTTGAAACCTGGAGCCACAGATTTTTAGCTGTATAACTTTGGCAATCACTCTCAGTCTGTTGCCTCATTTAAAAGATGGGAATAATCCGTACCTCAAAGGAGTGTTGGAGAAAAAAGTGAAATAGTGTGAGGAAACTGGTTTGCACACAAGAATGTCTCCTGTGACAGCAACCAAAACATCAGTAGTGGCATAAAGTCTCAGAAATAGTGCTATTAAAATTCAAATCCATTCCAAATTAGAGGTATACCACCACCACCTGTTTTCAGTACAAACCTTTTTTTACAAAAACAGATTTTATTCATTTTTTTCAGAAAGAAAGGGAGAGGGATAGAGAGTTAGAAACATCGATGAGACAGAAACATCGATCAGCTGCCTCCTGCACACCTCCTACTGGGGATGTGCCCACAACCAAGGTACATGCCCTTGACCAGAATCGAACCTGAGACCTTTCAGTTCACAGGCTGATGCTCTAACCACTGAGGAAAACCAGTTGGGCAGTACAAACCTTTTTATCTGGCCTAGTTTTGGGGTTGTTTCAACTCTACAGCTCCTTTGAAAATGCCAAATCCTATGTGATGAGGTGCTTTGTTGTTGCCATAGGATTTTGTGAGTCCTTCAGTATTTACGACCACATGTCAATCATAGTGCCCTGTGCACATCAATTCACAGAGAGTGATTTTTATTAATAGTGGGCTTTTCTGTGTAAAGATCCCTTTCTCAAATATATCCCCAGTAAGGTGTCACCATGAGTAAAGTCCACCACCATGTTCGTGTTTTTGGATAAATACTATTCCCTTTACCTATTCTTTTAAAAATGGACTTATTCCTCTGAGGACCAATACATGAAACTTTCATTAATCATCTCTACCTTAGTGGGAGTTATTCTACCAGGTAATTTGTAGCAGGAAGTGACCAGATAGCAGGGAACATCTGGAGAGAAAATAATGTGCTGAAAGTTAGGGGAGGAGGGTGAGTGAGAAGGAGTAGGCATAGGGGCTTAATCACAAGGAACAACAGCCTGTAATTGTTGGAATCCAGAGTCTAGGTCAGTAGTCGGCAAACTCATTAGTCAACAGAGCGGCAAACTGCGGCTCTGTTGACTAATGAGTTTGCCGACCACTGACCTACTGGCATAGAGCAACCTGTCCCAATTCTACTAGGAGTCAGAGCCAGTGCTGCGCATTGGACATGCACAGTAAATACTCTCTCATTTTGCAGAGCTAGGCATTTAAAGCTGAAAACAATCAGCAAATTTGGGAGGGTATAACATAGAGGTTTAAATGATAGGCTCTGTAATTAGCTAGATCTATGTTTGAGTTTCAGCTTTGTTGTTAAGTAACCCTGTAATACTAGGCAAATAATTTTATCTCTCTGATTCTCAGTTTCCTCATTCATGAAATGGGGATGTTAATGGTGCCTACATAAAATTGCAGTGAGAATTTTAAGAAATAATGCATGTATGTGTGTAGTACAGAAACTAGTATGTAGTCAATGCCATTACCTATTGTTGTTATTAATGTTAAGTATTACTTAGAGTTAGGCCAGTGGAAAAATTATCTCATTGTGGTATTTTGGGTCTTATGACAACCACAGGATACAAACTACAGTGCTCAGCTTATCCCGATGGTATTAGATATGAAAAATTTCCTTAGAAGTTTTAAGTTACTAAAATACTTTTAAAATACACTTTTTTTTTGCGATAATGTTAAATTTACAAGGAAGTTGCCAAGGTAGTATAGAGAGTTCCCATGTATCTTTTACCCGCATCTCTAATATTAACACACTTGAAAATTGTGTTTAGGTGTGACAAAATTCTCACACTCTAAAAGCTCTAGTTCTTTTATTTTGTCCGTTTCTTTCTAGTTCTTGTTTACCTGGTATGATAGATGGAATTGTTGTTCTCATTCCTTCACTACCAATAGTATTTTTTTAAAATATATTTTTTATTGATTTCAGAAAGGGTGGAAGAGAGAAATAGGAACATCAATGATGAGAGAATTATTAATTGGCTGCCTCCTGCATGCTCCCCACTGGGGATCAAGCCTGGCCCTTGACCAGAATCAAACCTAAAACTCTTTAGTCCACAGGCCGACTCTCTATCCACTGAGCCAAACCGGCTAGGGCCTACCAATAGTATTTTTAACATTCACACCTTTGCCATAGCCTTGTACTGTAATATAAGCATGAATATATTTGCACTCTCTACAAAGGTTGTAGAGTGCGGTTCTTTCCTTTTCAATGTGTCATTTATTTAAAGTACTGGTTCTCAGACTTGGCTACACATAGGTCATCTAATACCAAGGTCCCACCCACAGAAATAACAATGTCATCATCTGTATTGGGGCTCAGTCACCAGTTTCGTTTTAAACACCTCTGGTAGCTGTGATGTGCAGCTCTGTTTGAGAATCACTACTTTAAGGTATAATATTTTGATATTTAACATGTGCAATTTCATGCCGAGTCTCTCTTTCTGCGTCAGGTTGTTTATACGAGTCCATCCATTTCTGTATGCAGTGCTGATGGCCCCGTCATTACACAGACTGGTAACTGTAGTTCACCTGCTTTATATGAAACCTTCAAGTAATGCTGCGAAAGTTGAAGAACAGGAAATGCAGTCTGTTTGGAAATTGACACCCTCCTGGAAGAGGAAGGAATAGAAGTATGAAAAGGGAGCTCAGTAATGCACACACGTGGGTACATTTGTTCTATAAACTATCACTTATATCGTTCAAAATATTTAAATGAACATGCTCACGTAGTTCCACTTCCTGATTCACCTAGCAGTCTGGCTTTCAACTTCCTTGGGGAAATAGTTCAGGGCAGCTGATTGTCCTTGTCATGCAGAGAAACCTCTCACCTGCTCAGATACCTGCCCAGGTGAAAGGATGTGGTTTAGAGAAAGAACTATTGAACAAGGTCAGGCACTTTTTTTTTTTTTTACTGGTGCACGTGCTAGCAGCCCAGGGAAGGAATCCATGGGAGTGCTTGTGCATGGATCAAATCACTGACTCCTTGGCATCTGATCATCCTAGTTTTTATTTTTATTTTTAAATATATTTTTATTGATTTCAGAGAGGAAGGGAGAGGGAAAGAGAGAGAGAAACATTAGTGACCAGAGAGAGTCATTGATTGGCTGCCTCCCTGCCTGTGCCACAGTGGGAATTGAGCCCGCAACCCAGGCATGTGCCCTGACCAGGAATTGAACTGTGACCTCATGATTCATAGGTCGATGCTCAACCACTGAGCCACGCTAGCTGGACCATCCTATTTTTAAATTTGGGGCAAACCCGAGGTTGATTTGGAATTGTGACTGCCTTCATTTCACATCTCCTGCCGTTCTTCCTTCAGACATTTCCAGGCTTGGAGTTTCAGGTGACCTTTGGCTTTTGTTCCGTGTCACCCTCCTCCATCCTAATTATAAAGTGGAACTGCTGAGGCCTGTCCATCTTGTGAGGTTATTGGGAAGAGTACATGAATAATGTCTGTAAATCTGGGAGTCAAACACAAGAGTCAGCACATTTGGCCAATGAGCTGACCCATGGCAGTCAGTCAGAGCTTTGGTGAGTGCTGACCCATTGTGTGGCCCCCGTTGTGATCACATGCAGCATCATTGTTGTCTTCTTAAACACAGTTTAAGACCTTGGCAGACAGAGGGTTCTGCACCTCCGCTTTGAAACACTCAGCATTCAGGTACTGGAAAAATGGAATCACTACCTATTTCCCTCCCCAGCCCTTCAGTTTCCAGCAAAGCCTTTAGAAGCTTCGACACATTTAGGATGAGGAGTGTTCGTTGGGGGTGACATTGGATCCTGAGCTGGCAGAATTTCACACTTCTGGTTACACAGCTGGATTAGATTACAATTTATTGTTGAGAACTGTAATTAGTTATAAACAAAGACCTGAATCATCATTGGACCTACCGTACCATTCCAATGTTGTTTCCTTAGGTGAGAATAATAGTGCAACTGGCCTACATAGATGTATGTGTGTATTATGTATATGATGTATATCAGTGCATTATGTATACATGTCCTTATTAATATATATACTCATTGTGGCTCACAAATAAATACCCCAATCATAAACAGTGACTACGCATTCAGAGACCACCAATTACTCTGCACATTTTATGTGTTGGGTTTTTATACACATTTAATTCTTACAATAATCCTGTGATATAGTTATTGTCTCTTTTTTATGAATTTGGAATTTTTTAAGATCACCAGAGGAGGGGATATTTAAACTCAGATTTGTCTTGCAAAACTTATACTCGTAACCACTCAACTTTGCTTTCTATTTTGCTTCATCATACAAGATGTTATTGGCCGTTGTGTGTGTGTGTGTGTGTGTGTGTGTGTGCGCACGTGTGTAAGGGATGGGAGGAGGCTCTCATGTGATTACTATAAAGAAATTAGTCTACAGCTATACCACCCTGAATATGACCAGTCTTGTCTCATCTAGGAAGCTAAGCAGGGATGGGAGACTGTCTGGGAATACTGGGTGTTGTAGGCTTTAAAAAAATAAAGAAATGAAAGGCAGAAAATTTTGTTTATTGTTATGATTCAGTGGAAACTTTTATATATTACTTGCTATTTTCTGTAGTTTCAAAAAGTGGGTAATTCAGTTTCAATTTGAAAAATAAAGATTTCTGGAGATCAAATACACTTCCAATCAATGAAAATTTACTACTTAAAACTTGGAAGAGATTTCTCAGGCTCTTTAGCATGCGAAAATGGCTTTGAAAGTCTCAAGAAAGAAAATAAGGCATTTCATCATCAGGAATAACAATGTGACACTGTCTTAGAAAGGATTCTCTTGTTGCAAGGAATAGACACCCACTAAACAGGCTGAAACTAGGAGAGAATGTATAAGGAAGCATAGTGTCTATCTGTACCCAGAATATTGCAGTGGGCTATCATGATGAAAATGTATCCACTGTACAACCAGCTCTTAGAATAATGCCTAGTTCAATAAATACTTATTAAATGAAAGAATGATTGAACTTCTAAGGGACAGAATCCAATTTGTTCAGGTGCCCATAAGGTGCAGATTCCCAGTAACATTGAATTTAAAGAGATGGGCTGAGTGGTAAGCCCACAAATGAACCAGAAGGAAGCTGAGAAAAGTAGCCTTCAGTCCTGCCAAACAGAACTCAGGGGCAGCTTTCAGTTAGGTCATGCTATGCCTACATATACCCTATTGACTCAATATCTCTAGCAATCAGTTTTGGCCAGAGGACAGATTATAGAGGAAGAGGTCATATGATTCCCAGAGAAGACCTATGGATGGAGAAGACACCCCAACAAGTGTCTAATAAAGAAGTAATAAGCCCAGCTGGTGTGGCTCAGTGGTTGAGCCTTGACCTATAAACCAGAAGGTCATGGTTTGATGCCTGGTCAGGGCACCTGCCCTCATTGTGGGCCCAATCCTGGGTAGGGAGAATGCAGAAGGCAGCTGATCAATGATTATTTCTCATTATTGATGTTTCTATATCCCTCTCCCTCTCTGAAATCAATTAAAAAATTTTTAAAGGTAGTAATGAGTACCTTACCTTGATGGAGCTGCTGAGCCCCCCTTTTCCAGTGAAACAACATGGCCCTGATATGGAAGCACTATAACACTGGCAAAAGGTAGAAGTGGTTGAACAGAAAAACCACCTTGTTCATACTTTATCTCACTTTAGAATATTGGGACAATGGAAATATTTTGAAAATATGAAGCAAACACCTTGTTTATAGAACTGACAAACTCTGTTAGTGACCACCACTTACTGAGAACATTTGAAAGTAATTTCTTTCCAATTCAGCAGAGGCAATGCTATCAGAGTGCTACTTCACAAGGCAAAGATTGAAGTAAGGGTCCATGTTTGGTGCAGAAACACCTGATTGACAATCTGAAGACTTTGGTAAGATCTATAGAAACCACCTACATCTGGACTTGGTCTGGGAAAGGCCAAGTTTCTAAAAGCAAAAGAGACCTTTACCTGTTTGGCCACTACCTACAGCCTTTGCTCACCTGTCTTGGTCCACCTCCTATTCTCCCAGTTCTCAGCATATTCACTAGTGCTGTAGCCACACTAAGTTCTTATCTTCCCCAAAACATGCTTCCTTTTCATGCCCCCGCCCCTTAGCTCAAGCTTTTCCCTCTGTCTAAATGTTTTTTTCTTACCTTTTGGGTAAATGCCTACTTATCTTCAAGGTCCCACATTTAGTTAGCCATAAAGTCTCCTCTGAGCTTCACTCTATATCCTCAACTCCCTTCCCCCCCTTTATTCTTTTCCTTACTCTAGAAAATATAGAGAGAAAACTACATGCCCAGAAACTCTTGTGGTAAGCTTAAATTTGTGACTGAGGTCCATCACCTGACAGATGAATGTAAAAGTGAGCAACAAAGACAGAGGCCCCATATGGGAAGATCACCCTGGCAAGCATGTGGTAGAAGCATTTGGTTCTTCTGGGATCACAGCATGGCTAGTGTGTAGTCTCTGGTGTCATAGGTGCCAGTGATGGAAGGTGCAGAAGTGAAGATACCTAGAATAGTCCTGTAGTATGGGTGATAAGTTATTGTTTTCTGGATGTATAGCATCCAGGTCTGATCCTCGTGGAAATTCTCTGATGGTCTGATCTGCCTAATATTCTCTAATAAGTCCCCTTGTGCTTTGACTGCAACTAAAAACCTTTGGTAATACTGCACCCCAGCACAAGTTCTAGGGTTGCCAATGCCGTGGATGTGGTGAGTACTCAAGAAATGGATGAATGAGTGGATGAATGGATATGTCTCAATGGGAAGTCTCTGATTCTGTAGGTTCCAAGGTGGGAAGGGGAAAGGTGTTGGGGACAGTTACACTGAATTTGAAGAGATGGACTGAGTGGTAAATGCAAAAAAGGAACCAGAAGGGAGCTGTAGCCTTCAGTCATGCCAGCTTTCAGTTAGGCCATGCTATGCTTACATATACCCTATTAATTCAGTATCTCCAGAAAAAATATCTGGTTAATTTCAAAGAGCATAGCTGAACCTTTAGCTCGGTGTGCTGACTAAACACTCAGTGGGCTGACAGAATCATATTGATTGGCTGATTTGGTAGCACATCAATAGTCTCAGAGACCCAGCCAAGTAGAAGGGTGTAAATCGGAGATGAGATTGGGTCTGAGAGGAGCACGTCAGGACTAGGGGTGCTGTGCAAGTCTTGGGAGTGATGGAAGGAAATAAAAGGAAATGTGGCTTTCATATTTCGTTGTGATTATTTTCCTTTTTATTTATTTTGGGGCCAGTAGTAGGTGATAGCCAACTTTCTCATTGACTGAAACAGCATCTGCTGCTGCTGGTGGTTAGCAATCTAGAAACAGCATCTTGGAAATGAATAGTGGGAAATATTTGATGGGACACTCAGTGAAAAGCAGACATTTAGAAAGTTAAGAAGCTTCACTCTGTAAATTCCACCCACATGCACTAATTAGGTAACAAGACCTAATTAAACTATTTGGAGTGATGATTGAAAAATAAATATTTTAAGAGGCTAGAGGGCAAAATTTAAATGCTCATTTCTTTAGTTCACAGTGTTGACTGAAGAGTCCGGATAATTACAAATGGTAATAATGCTTGATAATTCTATAGTTGCCTGTGTTTACATTGGACATGAAACCAGGGAACCTACCTCCTAAGTGAGCCCTCATTGATGTCCTTTCCAGAAAGGCCTTGGAGAACAAAGTTTGTATCACAACCAAGCAACAAGGGGAGTTAATTGTGACATGAAGCACGGGAGAACATTAGGGGTTCAGACCACAGGAGTGAGATGGGGGTGGAGAGAGGAAAAAAGGACAGATAAATGGCAGATGTTTTTTGAGCATCTGTGTTTGTGCATGGCCCTTGTGTTAGGTACTGTGTGTGAGAGGGAATGGGGATGGGAGAAGGAGTCAAAGAGACATCTAAGACCTCTACAATATTCCTGGGAGGCATGACATGAAAGGAACATGCTATTCCTCTCTACTTCTACCATATGTTGTACAGTTTGTGCTAGATCCGTACTTCCCGGAACTCCATGGATGTAGAGGTTGGAGAGGGTGAGGACAGATGGGAGAAGCTTCTTCAAGTAGGCAGATGTCAGTCAACAAACACGAAGCATTCTTGGTGTTGAGATACAGAGTTGATCAAGAAAGAGTCCCTTTCCTCATGGGGTTTCCATTCTGGGGGAGGGGAGAAGGTTGATCATATAGGATCTTAAAATACTATTACTAGATAAAAATATCAGATTTATTAATCAAGATGTTAGTTGCATGGAATCTGGCGACCCACCCTCAAACACTGACACTATTATTTGAAACAGTCTCAAGTCTGCCCAGGTTTAAGTAAAAGCACATAGGCTACACCTTTCAGTAGAAGGAGTGCAAAAAATTTTATGGAGATATTTTCAATCTGACATGGAAATAAACAAAGTAAAAAAATTTTTTTTAACTCCTCACAAAAGTCTCCAAAGCCTGGGACGTCAGTTTCTAACCTTTTCTACACAAAGACCTTGCTTACTTAAAACCAAGTAGAAATCCCGCTGAGAAAATACTTATTGTCTTTCAAGGATTAGCACACACTCACAGCATATAATTCAAGACCGCTAAACACAAAGAATTCAGAATAGTACAAATAATGTAAAATAGCCATGAAAACTTACTACCTAGAGATAACCACTAACTGTTGAAGAATATCCTTTCAGACATTTCTCTTTGTGTTTACACATATAAATATGTGAATAATTTTATGTAAGTAGGATCATGCTATTGAGCTCTTTTGAAACGAATCCTTCTTTTCCCCCCACTAAATAACATGTTAATTTTTCTATGTTGCCGCAGAAACTGTTGGTTTCTTACTCAGCATCTAATGTCTCTTCCTTTCTTAGCAGGATTCCCATTTTAATTCAGGAATCCAACCCTCTGTGAGTGGCAATTCATTTTTGGGAAGGCAGACTCCATCTCTAGTCCCCAGGGTAAAAGATGATGTGGCTTAGTTAAAATAGCAGTCCATTCCTCTGGCCAGTGACTGGAATAATGATGGAATGTGACATAATTCTGGTTAAAGTGAGGGCAAGACTGAGGGCAGGTTTTGGGGCATAGATTTCTGTGATGGTACCAAGAGATACTCTGCACCCTCTCTACTTCTACCATATGTTGTCATTTCTACACACAATGTCTAAACTACTGCAGCTTCACATGTTTGTGTTTTTTTTTTTTTTTGGTGTGAGTTTGTTTTCATGAGAAAACAAATTACTGTTTAATTGAAATGAGTTGAATTGTGTCTTTCTGTGACTTATAGACAAAAGCATTCTAACTGATGCACGTCCCCCAAGAAACTTATGCAAAAGTACTTTGAATGGCTGCCTATTCTATTGTATGGGTATGCCAGAGCCAACTCTAGAAAAATTCCCAATTGCTTGACATTTAAGCTATTTTCTAAAATTGTTGTTATTGTTTTTGCCAAAATCAGTAACACTGATGAGTATTAGTACTTTCGTTAATTCAGTTTTTAGGTGCTCCTTGGTGTTTATGCACCTTCCATCCTCTGACCATACTAGTAAGTCTCTAACCCACAAGATTGGTTCTCCTGAGACACAGGCTCTTAAATCTGCCTGCCTGTCAAAGAGAAAAGTTTGGAGCTTCTAGTTATCCAATTTTTTTTCTTCCTCCAGTGGAAAGAGCATGGCCTTTGGAACCAAACAGAAACGGTTAGAGACTCCTGCCATGTCCAAACAGACTCCATGCTCTGTTTGTAAGAATAGAAATACCAGCTTTCAAAGTTGTCCTCAGGGTTAAAAGAAATGATGTATATGAAACAACTCACTCGGAGTTACCTCCCGCCTAGAGCCTGACACATCTAAGCACTGAAATGGTCATTACTCTCACATGGCATTACTAGTATTTACGATCTGGAGAAATGTGTGTGGAAGAACAGGAAGAGGGGTCATTGCTCTCAAAATGTGTCAGTGAGATGTTATTTGCATTCTTCCCAGAAGGGCCAAGACTTCCTGCTACTGTTTTTTAACTTTTAATTTTGAAATAATTCATTTCAAGATTGACAGAGGAGTGGCAAAGATAGCATAGAGAGCCCTTTACCCAGCTTCCCCTAATATTAACATCTTATATAATCATGCCACATTGATCAAAATTGGTAAGTTACCATTGTGTGGACAAAAGGGGCCACATGCTAACCCGACAAACTCAGGCAAGGCCTGCATGGCTGTCTTGTAAACTCAGAGACCTAAAGTCACCACAAAGGCTGGTCTGAAATTAAACTTTAACTGAAAGCAGTTATGGTGGGTAGTTACATCCCAGGCCGGCACCTTCACTGACAAGGTCAACCTTGACCTTAATTGAGCCTAGTTGTCTTTTTGCATCTATAATAACATACCCTTGAAATGCCTGGGTAACTTGTAACTTCCTTTTTTCCGGACCCCTTGGGACACAACCTAAAGTGCCAGGGAGCCAGGACAGATACCACAAATTCCTCCATTGTTATCATGTTAATTGTTCCTGCACCCACCTAAGTACGTGTCTATCATTTTACATTTTATCCAATCCCAAAGGTTTCCCCACTTTGCTTTCTCACGCCTCTTTAATCTATCACCAATGGATTTCATGTAACCCACCTATGTTCCTTCCTTTGATTGCAATGTATAAATACAGATGTAACCCACCATTCTCCGCAGCATTATTTCAATTCATTGAGGTTCTGCTTCCTGGCAATTGTTGACAGTTTGGCTCAAATAAACTCATAAAAATTCTCTCCAGGTTTGAATGTTTTTATGTTAACAATTGGTAATACCATTAACTAAACTACAGACTTTATTTGGATGTAACCAGTTTTTCCACTAATGTGCTTTTTCTTTTCTTTCTTTTTTTTTTTTTTTAAAAAAACCATACATTTTATTAATTTTTTACAGAGAGGAAGGGATAGAGAGTTAGAAACATCGATAAGAGAGAAATATCAATCAGCTGCCTCCTGCACACCCCCTACTGGGAAAGCACCTACAACAAAGATACATGCCCTTGACCGGAATCAAACCTGGGACCTTTCATTTTGCAGGCTGACACTCTATCCACTGAGCCAAACCGGTTTTGGCTAATGTGCCTTTTCATTCCAGGATACAACCCAGGAGACCTACCATATTGCTGGCTTTTAATAGACTTGGAGCCATTTCCTTGAAGGCTGAGCCGACCAAACTTGAAAGATATCCAGGCACTATTTGCCCAGTGCTATTGCCCGGTACCACCCTGACAACTCTACAGGGCAGGAATTCCTGTCTTCAGTTTATAGAAACTGAGACTCAAAGAAGTTGAGAGGCTCCATCAAAGTCACTGAGAAGCAGAGCAGAATTCAGAGCAGGCAGCTGGTTCATGCTTAGCTGCCTTTCCCCGAGGACGTGGTTGGTCTCCTGTCCTTTCCCCAGAGCCTGTCCTCAGTGTGTGACGGGGAGGGCAGAGGGGTTCCTTGAGCAGGGGCCCCGTGCCTGTGCACAGAATCAACTCTGGCCAAAATTGGCCCTTTCAGACCATGCATTCTCACTTGGGGTTACCTCCTGACCCTTCTAGCCCTTTTTTCCCCCTTCCTTCCCCATCAGCTCTGGCTCTCAGGAAGTTGCTGCTTGTCAATCTTATCACAACGCTGGGCCACAATGCAAAGGCGCCTCCTGGTGATTGCATTTGAATAGGGACGGGAGCCTAAAGTCGAACAATGAGGCTTGCGTGGGAGAGGGGTGGTTTGGGCAGAAGTATTGCGCAGTCCTTCTAGGCCACTGAAGGCAGGAAGGCGGCTGCTTCTCCACTCACTCAGAAGGCTTGTTTCACCACGTGAAATGTCACTGACAGAACCCTTCTTGCTCTCATTCTGTGAGACTGCCCTGCTCCTGGGGACGGGGGAGGGGCTTTTTTACAGCCAGCACAGCCTATAATCTTCCTGATTTCCCTTCCAGGAGCGCTGTCCAAGGGGCCAGCAGAGGGCAGGGGGTCAGCTTGCTCTCCGAGCGCCCAGCTGCCTGCCTCACCCCTGTCAGCCCTCCAAGGGGCCACCGTGTGTGCTGCAGGTCACCTCCCAGCAAGGCGGTCAGGATCTGCATGCACCCCTTTACCCAATAGGGAAAAGGAGGCTTGAGCTGCCCAGCTAGCACATATGGGAGTGTGGACTCGAACCTGCACCCGCTGGCTCCACAGTGTAGAATCCTTCCATGATACCATCTGCTTTCATGACGATTGTTCTGGAAACAGGACCATTGCCAAACCAACTTCAGGTTCCTGGTGCTGGGAGAGCCCCATGCTGTCCCACCAGCAGATCCCAGACTCTGGAGGACCAGGCTGGTGACAAAGCCCTCTTTTAAGAGCCTCCTGAAGGTGACAGAGGGCTCTGCTGGCAGGGAGGAAGACGAGGCAAGGGCCTGCATCCAGTCAGGGAGCGGGCATTTCCTCATCAGCATGACACAGTTTGAAGAATGCCCAGAGTGAATTAGTCTCTACTTATCCGGCAATGAGGCCTGGCAGGGGTGTTCCCTGGGCCTGGAGCAGCTTTAATCCTTTTGTTTACATGAAGAGAGTTCAGTGAAAACAGCATCCTCCTAAGCTGGGACTGCATTTCAGCTGCAGGTCTGCTCAAGCCCTCATGCAAAAAAAAAACACACATGTCATAATATTCAGAGCTGCAACCTGGGGTGACTCAACTCAGTGTCACCGGCTCCCCATGGCACCTCTCTTGCTCGTGGGTGGCTTTGGGTGACTGGATGGACCCGGAAAGCCCTTGCTGGAGTGTGTGAACAAGAACAGCTACCCTGCCCTGAGCTTGCCCTACACACTAAGCACTTCCCAGGTATTAATAGGGTTAATCCTCAAAGCAACAAGGCGGTAAGCAGACAATTACCTGCACTTTATAGATGAAGAAACCGAGGCACAGAGAGCTTAAATATACTGCGAAAGTTCACACATTCATTCAGTAGCAGAGCTGGGAGTCGAACCCAGGCAGGCTGACTAGAGCCGGTGCATGCGGACTGGGACTGGGACTGGTGCGAGTGGTCTGGAGGGACATACTAGCAGACCGGAGGGCTCCTGCTAGCCGCCTACTGATGATTTCTTTCAACTTTTTAATTTGTCTTTCTTAATTATCTACAAAATACATTTTGTGGAGCCAGGCAAAACAATAAAAGGATTTATACTATTTTTAAAAAAGAGAGGGAAGCGAAGTCCTGGGTGCCCAGGGCTCCCTCTCAGGGGCGTGCACAGAAGAGCAGTTTAGAGAGAACACTGTGGCTCAGGTGGGCAGGTGGCAGACAAGTCGTTGATGCCAAATGAAGAGTTTGCTTATTGACACACTCTTGTATTGATTTGATCATTCATTCATTCCTTCAAAGAAGTATGGAGCCCCTGTTCTGCGCAGGCACTGTGGTGGGCACAAGGGTGTAATTATGCCTAAGACAAGGTCGCTACCCTCCAGGGGATCCCAGGCCCAGGGTGGGGTGGGGAAAGTTGTGCTTTTAGTTAAGCACCTTGTAATGTGTTAGGCATCAAAGAGTTTGCAAGTCTGTTCCCGCTGCCAGAGTTTGCATCCTGGAGGGCAGAGACTGGTACCTACCACATATTCCAACCATTCATTCATTTGTGCACTTTTGCATCAGTACATGGTCAGGCAAGCATGTCAAGCTCGTGGCCCGTGGGCCGCATGCCTCGTTTATTTGGCTCGTGTTAGCCTTTGAGTTTGACATGCTTGATCTAGGGTTTTCAGCAAAGGATCAGCCCAAGTGGGTTGAAGGATGGGTAGAAAAATCTCCATCGTACTTGCACAGAGGCTTAAGAATTGAGAAAGTTTGGCCAAGTGGAAAAGGTACTTCCAGGTAGAGGGAACAGCATTTGAAAAATGACAGCAGTGGGAAGCTGCCAGTGCATTTGAGAAAGCGCAATAGTGGTTCAGTATGGCTGAAGCATGGGAGGTGTGTGGGAGGGAGGGTGGACTCAGGGAATGGGACAGGAGAAGAGTGCAGGGCCCACATCCTGGTGGCCTTTGTCATGCTAAGGAGCTGGGACACAACCATGGTTAAATTACAAGGGGAGAGAATCAAAGGACAGAATGAGGGCTATATGTGCAGATGAAGGCTAGGTCATATGAAAGAATTCTCATTTCCTCCTCTTCCTCCTCCTTTTTTTGTTTCAATCCTTTTCTCCTCTCCTATTGTATAAAGGAGAGAAAGGGTAGGAAACTAACATCTTTTGGATCTACTATATGCTAAGCTTTGGTGAGGGCTTTGCTGCCTTTAACCCTGACTCTGACACTGATCACCAGCCCCAGCCTGAGGAAACTGAGGCTCAGAATGGTGAACCTCAGAGCTGAGGTTTCCACCAAAGTGCATCCAATTCCAAAAGGGGTGCTTACTACACTGGGCCAGACAAGCCTGGAAGTGGAATTAAGCTTTGCACAGTGTTTCATGTTCCTAGGCTCCTTGGATCCTCAGCATGACATTGAGTGGTAAATTGGGCAAGAATCATCATCCTGGTTCTCAGGAAGAAAATTGAGTCACAGAGAGGTTCCTTGACTAGGTGACAGTGATTTGAGAGCTTCGGGATTAGAGACCTCATGAGTACAAAAGAGGTAGCCCTCTGCAAACCATACGTGGAAACAAAACTAACCCTGCGAGTGCCTCTCAGTGCAAAGCGGCCGCTGTGAACATGCCACAGGCCCACTGGAGAGCCTTCAAATGTGGAGCTTTGCCGCTGGACTAGTCGGAGGGGCCAAGCCAAGTGTCCGAGCTAATCCTTTCTCTGCCTTCTGCCTGCTTCCTCTGTCACCTTAGGGGAGAAGGAGGGGAGGCCCTCCAGAGGGGGCACCTACAATTCTCCCCAAATCCCTCATTTAGCTCCCAGGATCCAGCACAACCTGCATGCGGAATGTTGGTGCAGTTTTGACAAGATGCTCACAGAGGTTCAGTGACTGGTTTTAATTAGGCCATCTTTGTTTATGTTTGATGTTTATCAGCTAATTGGCATGGCAAGGTGTGAGTCACACAGCTTTCCCCTGGCATGGAAT
Source organism: Lasiurus cinereus (assembly GCA_011751065.1). Taxonomy (NCBI): domain Eukaryota; kingdom Metazoa; phylum Chordata; class Mammalia; order Chiroptera; family Vespertilionidae; genus Lasiurus; species Lasiurus cinereus. The sequence continues at coordinate 17,084,921 of JAAGEH010000043.1, read as the reverse complement.
CAGTTTGTCAGAGAAAAAACCAGGAGAACAAATGATCCCAATTACGAGAGAACCCACCGGGCTAATTATCGTCCCACTAAGGACACAGCCTCCCCTCCTGCTGCTGCGGCTGAGGCTGCACCAAGTACCCTGGGATCCTCCCACTCCTTCCCCCAGCTCCAGGAATCCAGAAACCCGGGATCCAGGGCCCCAGCTCGCTGCCTGAAGGTTTAGTCTCTTGAATTCAAAACCTATATGACCCCTCAGCTCAGACACATCATGGCAACATCCCCCCTTTAGTCCAAGATCATTCTTCCCTGTTACCCCTCTCACAAATGAGAGCTTAGGAAAGTTGTACTTTTCCTGTGTCCCAAGCACCATTGGAAGCACAATTCTTTTTTTAAAAAAAATATATATATTTTATTGATTTTTACAGAGAGGAAGGGAGAGGGATAGAGAGTTAGAAACATCGATGAGAGAGAGACATGGATCAGCCGCCTCCTGCACGCCCCCTACTGGGGATGTGCCCACAACCAAGGTACATGCCCTTGACCGGAATCGAACCTGGGATCTTTCAGTCCACAGGCTGATGCTCTATCCACTGAGCCAAACCGGTTTTGGCGGAAGCACAATTCTTTATTCCAATAACACAATTAGTTGGGCCCCATTGTTACCTCCATTTTGCAGATGAAGAAACGGAAGTGGGCAGAGATTAAATAACTTGTTCAAGGGCAATCTCAACAGAAGTCACCATAGCACTTTCTATTCCATCGATGATTCTTGAAGCCCTGAAATCAGCCAGTCAGGATTCTTTAGGCAGATTTTTGGGGTGACTCCTTCTTTCTATAGGCACAACTGTCTTCTAGGACAGTGCTGTCCAGGGCTTTCATGTAAATGTCCCACTGTGTTGTCCAACACAGTGGCCACATGTGGCTGGTGGGACAGAGGAACTAAATTCTAGATCTTACTTCATTTTACTTGAAAGAGCCACGGCTACTTGCTACCATGTTGGAGAGCAGTTCTAGCTGATCAGCCTATTCCTCAGATGCAGAGGTCCTCTAATCAACCCTGCATTTGTGTCATTCCCCACTCCCTACTTTTCCAACCTTTCAGCCTCCTGTTGGGCTTTCTTTGGATGGACAGGACCAACAAGACGCAGGTCTCTTCATTTTCTGTTTCCTCCCCTCCTGTGCTTTAAGCCCCTCTCCAGCCCAGGGGCTTGTGTGGAGGAATGTGGTTCGGCTGCCCTTGAGTTGAATGATGATCGTGGACCTTTGGAATGTCCACAAAGCCCCACACCCTCGGCCTCCCCACTCTCCCTCCTTTGCTGGGTAACAGATGGCCCCAGCTTTCACCAGCAGGGCCTGAGCACATTGTCACTCCCAGCTGAAAGTGAAATATTCAGTGGCATTTAAATTAAATAGACTCTAATGCTTCAGTAATATTAATTACGTTTTCATTCATGCCTGGCCTAATAAATCAATGCGTAAAGAGGGGATGCTCGGGAGGCTGGCAGGCTAGTGGGGCCACTGGGCCTTTGTGTGAGCCCGCACACAATGCCCCCATTCTTACTGGGCTGCGCTTGCCCCTGCAAACATCTGTGCTCAGCCCCTCTTGAGGAGGAGCCAAAGTGGTACCGTTTACACTCTACTCGTCCAATTTGTCCCTGCACTGCTCCTGCTCTGAGTCCACAAGAAATGTGAAGGCCACACTGAAAATAGCATGCAGGATTGAAGTGTGTGTGTGTGTGTGTGTGTGTGTGTGTGTGTGTGTGTGTTTGGAGCCAGCGATTTGCAAAATTTGGGGGGTAGAGGGTTAGGGGACTGATGCAGAGAGGAGTACGGTGCTGAGACTTCTCCTTAAGGTGCAGGATTGTGTTCGCTTAGCTTTAACCATAGGAGAAAGGAGAAAAGAGGAAAGGAAGGGAGGGAGGAAGGAAGAAAGGAAGGAATCATGGAATGAGTGCTTATGAGGTGCCAGGAACTGTGCTAAGCACTCTCTTATTTATTCCTTACAAACAATTCATTACATGAAATGGCAACTGTTATTGGCCCATTTTACAGATGAGGAATTTATTTGTGGTTCAGAGAAATTACATAACTTGCTATGTTTTCTTCCTATAAGTCCATGATGATCTTCACTTCCAAGATCAACTTCTATCATAAGGAAGTACAGAAGAAAGAAAGGGATCTGGGGGTGTGGTTTGGGTGGGGGCAAGGGCCAAGCTTTAAGAAGTTTGCAACTCTCCCCTGGAGTTTAGAGCTTTTTTGGCTTTGGGGAGGTCTGTCCCCACTGAGCAGTAGCCTCCACCCCACTCTGGGAGTATCCATCTGTAAAAGAAGCCAATAAAACAGTCCAGAGAGCCTGCCCTCCTAAATCTTTCGGGACAAAACCTCCCACTTGTGATGTTTCAAAGCTGCCCAGAGCTACCAGTTTACCCCCAGAAGTCCCAATTCAATGCCTCTGATTGGAAAATAAATAGCCTTGCACATAAAAACCGCAGGCCAATTGTGACCCCGGGAATGGAAATTCTGTCGCAGACCCCTGCACGCCAGCCCTGAGCCTGACTACCAGGGCAGGGCAGCCTCTCCGACTGAGCCGAGTGGGAACTGGGCTGAGGGCCGGGGTGGACGTGCGGATTTCAAAAGTGGCTCCTTAGAAAGATTTCTTTTAAACTGAGATATAATTGACCTGTACGTCAACACAATGGTACAATATAGATATTGTGAAATGATGGATTTTTAAAAGCCAGATTAAAAAAGAAGTAAATGTTAAATTCCACAAGAAATTACAAATATATTGTAGAAAAGCTAGAAAATACATATAAACAGAAGGAAGGGAAAACATCACCTTAGTCCTTCTGCCAGAGCTAACCTTTGGTACTTTTACTTCTAGAGACTCTTTCTACCATTGCTTAGCAAAAAATGGACCATAAGATGCAAACTGCTTTGTCACTGGCTTCCCCCCCAACCCATCAATATGGCTCAAGACTTTCCCATGGCATTAAGTACATATCTTCACCACTGTGTTTTGTTTTTGTTTGTTTGTTCTTAGTCTTTATTTTATTTTATTTTTTAAAATAATATTACAATTGTTCCTCTTTTTTCTTCTTATAGCTCCCCTTTACCCGGTTCTCACCCACACCCTCTGCCCTTTCCCCCCCACTGTCCTCATCCATAGGTGAACGATTTTTGTCCAGTCTCTTCCCCCACCCTCCTCACCCATTTCTCCCTGAGAATTGTCAGTCCACTCCCTTTCTATGCCCCTGATTCTATTATATTCACCAGATTATTCTGTTCATCAAATTTTATTTCACTTGATTTTTAGATTCACTTGTTGATAGATATGTATTTGTTGTTTATAATTTTGATCTTTACCTTTTTCTTCTTCCTCTTTTTAAGTAGTACTTTTCAGAATTTCACACAATACTGGTTTGGCAGTGATGAACTCCTTTAGTTTTTTCTTTCTTTTTTAAAAAGTCTTTATTCAGATTATTACAGTTGTTCCTCCCCGCCTCCCCTGCCCCCACCCCAACCAGTTCTCACCTCACCCCACCCCATTCCCTTACCCTCCACTGTCCTCATCCATAGGTGTATGATTTTTGTCCAGTCTATTCCTGCATCTCTCCACACCCCTTTCTTTCGAGGATTATCAGTCACTCCCTTTCTATGCCTCTGATTCTATTATATTCACCAGATTATTCTGTTCATCAGAGTTTTTATTCACTTAATTTTTAGATTCACTTGTTGATAGATATGTATTTGTTGTTCATAATTTTTATCTTTACCTTTTTTCTTCTTCTTCCTCTTCTTAAAGAATACCTTTCAGCATTTCATATAATACTGGTTTGGCAGTGATGAACTACTTTAGCTTTTTCTTATTTGTGAAACTCTTTATCTGCCCTTCAATTCTGAATGATAGCTTTGCTGGGTAGAGTAATCTTGGTTGTAGGTTCTTGCTATTCATCACGTTGAATATTTCTTGCCACTCCCTTCTGGCCTGTATAGTTTCTGTTGAGAAATAAGCTGACAATTTTGTGGGTGTTCCTTTGTAGGTAATGAACTGCTTTTCTCTTGCTGCTTTTAATATTCTCTCTTTGTCTTTTGCTGGTGGCATTTTAATTATGATGTGTCTTGGTGCGGTCCTCGGTCCTCTTTGGATTCCTTTTGTTTGGAGTTCTGTGCGCTTCCTGGACTTTTAAGTCTATTTCTTTCACCAGGTGGAGGAAGTTTTCGGTCATTATTTCTTCAAATAGGTTTTCAGTATCTTGCTCTCTCTCTTCTTCTGGCACCCCCATAATTCTGATGTTGGTATGCTTGAAGTTGTCCCTAAGGTCCTTACATTATCTTCATATTTTTGTATTCTTTTTCTTTTCCGCTTGAGTGTTTTTGTTTCTTTGTATTTCAAATCTTTGACTTGATTCTTGTGATCCTCTAGTCTGCTGATGAATTCCTGTATATTATTTTTAATTTCAGTCAGTATAGCTTAATTTCTAGTTGGTCCTTTTTCATATCCTCGAAGGTCTCACTAAATTTATCAGCCTTTTCTAGAAAATTATTGAAAAACTTTATAACCAGGGTTTTGAACTCTATATCCACTCGTTTGCTTTCCTCCATTTCTTTCACTTGTGATCTGTTTGTCTCCACATTTTGGCTGCTTCCCTGAGTTGATAGAGTGGATTTGTGTGTTAGGTGTTCTATAGGGCCCAGTGACTCAGCCTCCCCAGTTACCTGAGGTGGACACTCTTGATGCACCCCTTTGTGGGCTGTGTGCACAGTCTTGTTGTAGTTAAGCCTTGATTGTTATTGGTATCACTGGGAGGAATTGACCTTCAAGCAAATTGGTTGTGAGGATCAGCTGTGTCTATGATGGGAGAATTTCTGTGCTGGAGACACCCTTATGAGGCAAGACTTGCTTCAGTGGGGCTTTGGTGCTCTCTGAGTCTGCCTCCTTGTGGATCTGAGGAATTGTTAATCTGGATGGTCCTACTCTGACCCCTGGGTACACTGGCTCTTGGATCTCCAAGGAGGTGCTAATTTAGCCTCTGCCTGAGGCCACCTAGCAGGAGCTATGGAGAGATTGGCAGATTCTTCTTCCCTTGTTTGGGTTTTGAAGGTGCCCAGATGAGGCCCAGCTGTGAAGCAATGCAAGCTGCTGTAGGGCTTTGGGCCTTCTTTTAGATATTCTGGGTCTCTCTGACTCAGCTGCAGCTTGTTAGGTAAGTTAGATTTCAAAGGACCAGGCCATTCATATGCAAAAGACTCTGTGCACAACTTGGATGGGGCGGAGTCTCAGTGCAAAGCAAACAGCAATAGCCTCCCGTCAGTTCTGCCCTAAGAGGCCCCTGGGTCTCAGTGACCCTTTGGTAATCTCTGCAAGCACCTGCCCTTGAGTTCTGCCTACTGCCAGATAGTCCAATTTCTCCCCATATGAGACTCTGAGTCTCATCCAGAACTGAAGTTCAGAGCAGTTGGGAGCTTGTGTCTCCTGCAGATTGAGAAAGTTAGCCATGTACTCAGTTGCCAGCCCTCTCCAAGTGCACCTCCGTACCTCTGCACTTTACTTCCACAGCTCCTCTGAGTCTCAGTGTGCTTTTCTCTTCCCTTCTAGTTGTAGAATTTTTACTTAGCCAGCCTTCTTGTGGTTCTGAGTGATGTCCATTTTGTCTTTTAGTTGTAGTTTTGAAGTTGTTGTGCGAGGCAGCAAGTTCAGCTGTTTACCTATGCTGCCATCTTGATTTCTCATCATCACTGTGTTTTGAATGACTAGTTTTGCAACTTAGGAATGAAACATGCTTTATTTAATCAATCCCCAATTCCTTGACATTTGGCTTTTTTCTATTTTTTCTCATCCCACACATAATACTATAATGAGTTTCCTTGTGGCTAAATTGGGGTACATTCATATTCCTGATGAGTCTCTTAGAATAAATTTCTCAAACAAAATTTGCTAAGTCAAAGTGAATATACATGCATAGTTTGATGGTAGATAAACTGAAGGGAAAGAGAGAGAGAAACATCAATGAGAGAGAAATATCCATCAGCTTTCTCTTGCACATCCACTGCTAGGAATTGAGCCCCCAATCTGGCTATGTGCTCTGATCATGTGCCCTGACCAGGAATCAAATTGGAGACCTATCAGTGCATGGTGTGACACTCAACCACTGAGCTACACTGGCAGGGCTCAATTTCTATCCAGAGGAAATATCCTCACCCTTCATCATTTAAGCCTGACAATGCAGGTTTGACTCTGCAAATCCAATCTTTGGAGCCTGCCAGGCACCTTGTTGGTGATTATGGCTCAGCCCCTGCAGCTCCAGGATGAAGGCAGCAGCATGAGTGTTCCACAGGACGGCGCTGAGTAGTGTGGCCCAGCCTGTGCTCCTGTAGTCAGCCTAAATCGGTTCATATCAGCTCCACCTGTGATTGGCTGTGCGCCCTAGGGCCTAGGAAATCACCCAACCTCTCTGAATCAGCTCCCCACCTGCAAATTAGTGGGTGATTCTTGTGTCTATCTTATTTCTGTGAATATTAAAAAATATGTAACACACTTAGCACAATGCCTGGTACATGGTAAATGTTCGTTCAACATTTTCTACTATACTGTTATTATAGTGACCCACTAGTGTGCTGTTTATCTGAACTCATATTTATTCCATTCTTGGGAAGTTTTTTTGGATGCAGAAAGAGAAATCATCAATTGTACCCTATTTAAATCCACCTAGATTACACTGAAAGTGATTTAATTCAAGCTACTATCAGTTGAAACCCTACCATGAGTTTGACAGTGTGTTTTGCACTCTGGAGGAAGCAGAGATGAGGGTATCTTCAGGAGCATCAGTAACCCAGACTTAAAGCAGCATATTGTCAATGATGTAATGAGAGCTGCAGATAATGTGTGGATGAGGCATCTTGAACTGTATCTATGTGAGGAGGAATTTGAAGTGGGGCTCACAGAGATCGAGTTACTTGTCTAAAGCCATACAGTTACTAATATTTGTAGCTGGGATTAGATGTTAGGTCTGTTTGGTTAAAAACTCATATTTGTTTACTCTATTGTACCAATAAGCAGATAAAGGTCAAAGCCCTTCTAAAGCAGACTAAGGCTGCCCAACAGAAAATGACAAATGCTTTCCATCTGTGCTGTTCAGTATGGTGGCTACTGAACACCTGAAATATGACTTGTTTGAGTGAGGAACTGAATTTTAAATTTTATTTAAATATGGCTAGTGGCCACTGTGCTGGACTGCACAGTTCTAGACTGAGAAAACTGATGTTAAGGGAAAAGATAATGTTGATGATCAAAGTTTTCCATGACTAGGACAGTGAGCTATTTGTAGAAAATAAGAAGTGAAATGGGAAGCAGACACTGATTGGAGAGGCAACGTTAATAATAATTTAAAATATAGTTTTCACGGGGGCCAAATATTTTCCACCCTTGGCTCAAGGCATCTGCTTGGTTGATGGGCTCGGACCATGCCATCTTTGTGGCTCTTTGTCAGATAGCTTGGGGCCCAGCCAAAGCCCATGGGGAGGGCTCCCTTTGGCAAATGCATTCCTCTTCTTCTCTGTTTTGTATTTGGCATTAAACCGAGGAACTGTCTCATGCTGAAACCACCACACGCATCTAATTCCCATTTTGTTTTCTGTCAGATTCAGGCAGAGAGCTGATAGAATAGCTGACCCTTTGAGGTCAAAGAAAACTTCCTACCTGTAGTTTTTCGTGATTGGAACTGTGCAAAGACACACTAGACCACGTGTGGAGGAGATGAGTCTCCCATCAGGACAGGTGTTCAAACATGGCCTGAACAATCATGGGCATGTTGTATCAAGGTTGTGAATTTCAGGCAAGAGTGGAAAGGTGGTTAGAATAAAAGGTCCTTTATGTTATTTCTAATTTCCAAAGCTGGACTTTCTGTAAAGCAGCACCTTTGCTCTATAAAAAAAATCCTTATCTATTCATATTCAATAGTAAAATGAGTCAAATGGAGGCTAAGAACCTCCTGAGGTCAGAGATATGTTATATTTACCCCTATACTATTGAGTCAGCTCTGGTTCTTGGCATGTGGACAGTGTTCAGAAAATCCTGAGTTTGAGGGGTCATTCATGTCTTGATGCCTTAACCTAGTTTTCATTTGCTTTGATGAGAGTAAATGAACTAAATAAATTCAATGCAAATTTGGGTTATTCTTCATAAGGACCAATCAGTCCTCCTGTATAAATTTACTGAGCACCCTGTGTGCCCAGCCGCATATACATAAAAGGGAGGGAGGGAACTCACAATGACCAAGTGTGTACTGTGGGCTAAGTACTGTGATGCATTGGTATACATTTTGTAGTATAATTATCCACAAGCTTGGAAGAGGGGCTAACATTCATATTTTATAGTTGAGAAAGCAGAGGCTTGACAAGGAAGCAATCCAAAATCACATACTAAGTGACTTGGGTAACTGTCAACAGCCTTCAGTCCTAGCCTTAAACTGGTTTATGGGGCAGGTGGATTAAAATTTATATAGGAGAGATCTCTGTTGGTAAGGACAGGAGACTGGAGGGTAAACTTGGGAAATATTGTGGACATCTCAACACTGAAGTAGTGGGGGGTAGTCTTCTGAAACCACCATGCCTAGTGGGTCACATAGTAGTTGTAGGTAGGTCCTAGGAGCACCATAATAGATATAATCACCTCTTCATCTCAGCCCTTCTCATCCTAATTCTTAAAAGTTCTTACCTGACCATAGGAACCCATAAATTGGTGTCTAAAGAATTACTTCAAATGGAGGACCCTTTTCTTTCCAGCTCTTTCCCATTGGCCAACTTTCAGTGTGGTTTAATTAAGAAAATGGTTCATGATGCTGGGAAGGCAAGACTTCCGGGATGGCTGATATAGTTTCCCACATGATGGTCTTAGACAAATATTTCATGTGCCTTTGGCTCTTCCTCTGCTTCAGCTTCATTACCAGGGATGGCCACCAGTGATTCCAGACTTTCTTCTTACCTGCTTAGCATCTTTAGCAGAGAGCAGACAACTTTCCCCCAATAGTTACCGAGTCTGCAGAAGTGTAGTACAATAAATAATGCTGCGACTGAGGTCTCTCCAGCTAGAGATTTGCGCTGGGTCTGACAGATGTCAAGCACGGCTGTGTTTCCCTTGAAATTTTAAAATATCCTGAGGCAGTCCTGGGGGTTCTCTATGGCACTCCAGGCGCCTGGTTGTACAGTTTGGGATACAAGGTTGTTGGGTTACATTCTCCCCTTGCCTGACTTGCTACTTCTCTCCCTTTCCTAACCCCTGGCCTTATTCTTTCCTGTTCTAGTGTTTTGAGTTCCATCCTTTGCATTTATTAATGTATCACTTTAAGCATGTTACTTACTTTTTCCTAACTTATTCTTTCTCTTAGTGATATGTGAGGATCACATGAGATTCTATGTTTAACAAGCACAGTGCCTGGAAGATAATCAGTGTTCAGAGTTGTAATTATTGTTTTTCCTCTTATTGTTAATATTAATACACGAGGATGATATATTAGTCAGCATTAAGCTCATGTGTGAGTGGCAGAAAAACAAAATAAATGGCTTAAGTAAAATGGAAGGTCACTTCTCTCTCTTGCAAAAGGCCAGAATGATGATCCAGGGCCAATGCAAAGTTACCCAGTGCTAGAGATTTGGGCTCTTTCTCTTATTTATCTACTATGCACAGTTGCATTTTCAAGACTGCTTCATGACCCAAGACCGCTGCTCTGACTCCAGCCATCATGCCCCACGCCAGCCAGAAGGAAAAAGGCAAGGAGAGAAGTTCACGCTCTCGTCCTAGAAGCTGCATACCCCAGTCCTGCACAAATCTCGATGCTAGAATTTAAGTTACATTTACCTGCAAGGGAAATAGAGAAATAAAAAGTTACTCTGGGTGGCCATGGTGCCCAACTAAAAGTTGTGTTACTCTGGGGGAAGGGAAGGCTGTGTCATCGCAGGACAGTTGGAAAAAAGCCTAGAAACTTGGCTCACTCTGCATAATGTCGGTCAGAGAAATCCATGCTTCTGCTTAGAGGGAAACACTGCACACTCTCGCCTCCTGAGGAGCATGTAAGACTGAACCCAGAATCTTTAAGAAAGCTGGAAGTTAAAACTCAGGTCTGACACTCTCTTCCCTGAGCCGAGGAGCGTGGGTCTGTCTTCCCCCTCGCACTGCCAGCCTGTGCTGGGAGAGGAAGGGCACTGGCCCCAGACAAACTTGGTTTGAGGCCAAATTCCAGGGCTCTTGGGGCTGACTGGCAGCCATTCTGTCTGAGCAACCTGGGGGATCCTGAGAAAAGAATGAACATCCGAATCCCAGAACAAAATCAGCAGCAGTGATGCTCCTGCCGCCTGGGTCTGGCTAGGAGGCTGCACAGTGGGGAGGATGAGGTCATGGTGACAAATGAGAGAAGGGGGAGGCCTCTAGAATGCCGCGCTGAGAGAGGGAGTCAGAGCAAAGCCAGCTCCGGGGGCTCCATCTCTCGTCCTGCCATGGCTCTGTAGTGGTTTTGGACTTCAGTCTGTCCAGTGAGAAGACAGGAAACACATCTCCTGTCCTCGCTGCTTTTATAAGGCTTCCATCAGCAGCAGCCAGAGTTAGGAATGTCCAGAAAGTGTATAGAGTTTTTAAAGAAAAAAGGGTTTGTTTGCTGGAATTGGGTGGGGGTGGATATAAAGGCAGAACACACAGAGGATTTTTAGGGCGGTGAAACTATTCCGTAGGATACTGTAATGGTGGATAAAAAATCATTATAAATCTGTCCAACTCATAGAATGTATTACACCAGGAGTGAACCCTGATGTCAACTATGGACTTTGGGTGATAATAGGGACCAGTATTGGTTCATTGACTGGAACACTGGTGCATGGTGTTGATTGTAGAGAGGCTGTGGGGAGAGAATTGGGGTGCATAGGAGTGGGTACGTGGGAACTCTGTGTTTCCTGCTCAATTTTTCCGTGAACCTAAAATTGCTCCCCAAAAATTGTCTATAATTTAAACAAACAACAACAAAAAGATAATAAAGGAAGATGACCTTGAGAGTCCTATTGTTGAGTCAGGGCTGAGTAAAAAGTTACTGAACAGCTGTTGAAAAGAAATCAACCATGCATATTCATCATCTGGTCCAAAAGCCAAATAGAAGGCTACAAGGACAAGTAATCAGATATTAGGTAAATAGTGGTTATTGATCAAAATAAATGTAGTAAAAGATCAAGAAGACCCCAAACATCCACACAACATAAAGTTGCTCACATCCTGGTGTGGAGTGGTCTGTGGGATGGGGGTGATAGTTCACTTTGGATCGTGGAGGCAAGAAGTAGGTAAAGAGGTGGCTGCCACATCATCTGGGTCTTACTGGTGTGTCTTTCAGTCACTCTGCAAGTACTTTTGTTCAGCATTCAAGTTTTTCTGCTCTTTGAAGAGAACCAGGGTTATACACCATCCTGAGGAAAATACAATAGGGACCTGTGCCTAGAGCAACGCTGTCCCATAGAACTGTCTGCCCCAACGGAAATGTTCTAATCTTCACTGTCCAATATAGTAGCTACCAGCCACGTGTGGTTACTGAGCACTTGAGACTAAAGTAACTGAAAAACTGAATTCTTTGCTCATTTTTATAAATTTAAACTACACTTTTAAAGAGCTACATGTGGCTAGTGGCCGCTGGCCTGAACGGTGTGGGTATAGGGTTGTACTCCTCAGTAGTTTATTTTCTACTCACCTTAGGTCTCTTGGATATTTGTTTCTTATCTATGTGCATGTGTGTGTATGTGTGCATGTGGGGGTGGGGAGTAGAGCATGCAGTGATGAGCATATAAGAATACTATAGAACTTCCCATGGATGTTGTTAACTCACAAATATTCCAGACCCCAAATGACAGGGTAGCATTCTACACATCTAGAAGAACTTTTACCTGAAATAAAAGCAGAAGATGCATAGAGTCCAAGAATTAAGGCAGGAGTTTTACAGAACGTTGTTGCTGTACATCTTCTGTATGTTTTTATTGCAAAGAAATAGATTTTGACATTTATAATTATACATACAAAATTGGTCAGGCGATCAGATCAAAGTCCAACATTGGGCCCTGGCTTTGCCACCAAGTTGCTGTGTGAATCTAGCATGTGCCATCCTTCCCTGGGCAGTTTCCCCATGGTTACTACAGGGTACATTTTTGGTAGAAACACAGAAAAATGGAAAACTTACTTCAGACTGGTCCGGATCTTCAGCAAATTAGGTCAAAATGTGCACCATAGGTTTCTTACCTTCAGGACGTCTCAGAACCTTTAATATGCCCACAGGCATTGTGACTCTCCAGATAGGGGATCTAGTTTATGTCTTTCCTAAACTTCCCCAAATTTATTCCTGTTTGAGGAATACCTTGTAGGCAGGACTAAAGTTTTGTGGAACAATCTTATGGAAATGCTGATTTGGAGTAGTTTTTGGGACACAATTCTCTTCCCAACTTTCGCCCCGGCCCCCATCCTGCCAGATGTGCAGGGAAGGGGTTCTGCACTCAGCAAAGAGCTGAATCCTGTTTTCCTTTGCACAGATGCAGCTCCCCAGGGCCCCAGCCATGCAGCTGCCCCCAGCAGCCTGTTTTGTTCCAAGCATGGACCCGGAACATGCCCCCGCTGGAGGGACCGTGTAGACTGAGACCCCCAGCAGTGTAGCAATCTCTGTGAGAGCTGGCAGCACCTCGCAGAGGGCAGACGTTGGCTCTGCACTTGTACAACCGGTTGTAAATTCTGCTGAGCTCTATGGATCCATCTGGATGAAAAGGTCTGTACAAATGCAAGGTCATTACCATTATCAGCTGTCCCAGTTGAAGCCCAGCGATTCACAAGCCCTCAATCAATGGGGCTTTTCCAACAATCCCGTCCTCTCCAGCTTGAAAAAGGTGTAATTACATGGAGCTGCACATCCTCTGGAGAGACAGAGGCCATGTGTAGCCCCATGTCTGCCCCAGTTGTGATGGAGAGAGGAACCTCCCAGGTCCCCGATTAAACACATGGACAGAGGTGCCCTTTTAGGCCTGCTCCGATCAGAGACAAGTAAGAAACTGAATGGCCCCCTCCATTTTGTCCTGGTAGACGTGAAGAAGTAGCTTTTTTTTTTTTTTTTGGCCTGTCTGCAGCTCAGTGCTTTCAAGAGGCCCTATAGAGGCTGCTTGAGACCTCTTCTACTTTTTTTGTTTGTTTGTTTCCTGATTTCCTCCAGGACCAAGGAAACATGGACTCAGAAATTCTTCCTTTGGGAAGCTGCAGGCCCACACCACACAGAGGCCAAGAGAGGCTTCCTATGTGGGCACTCTGAGCTGGAGAATGGAAGCCCAGCCTCGTTCTTTCCTTACAAATCTCTGGCCCTTCTAGCTGTGTGACCCCGGGGAAGTGCCTAACCTCTCTGAGCTTTCTGAAACAGGGATGGCAGCTCTGACCAGCCTGAATGCAGGGGACCAGGACCAACTGTTTTGGGAGGCCCACTAGTCTATTAGGATAGAAAGATCTATTCTAACTCAAAGACTTTGGGTGCCATAGAGGGGGAAATAAAGAGACAATACTTCATTTTAAAAATAGATTTCTTCTGTTTCTTATATCCAGAACAGAGAATGGGAAGTCCTTCAGGGGGCTTCAAGGACAGCTCAGGGGTCACAGAAACTTACTAAGAGTCGGGCTCTTAGGAAATTTCACCAGGGCTGACTTTTCTGCTCCTCATTTGTCTGACAGCAGCCTCCCAGCAGCCTCCTGAACCTGTGCCCTCACAGATGTGCGGGGGGAGGGGGATAATAGTAGTGTGGGCCCCAGGATCCTGACTTGCCTCTTAGCTCTGGTGAACGATCTCTAGTGAGGCCAGGGGCTTTACCCTGTCTCCAAATATGCTTTACATGCAATAACTGAATCATGCCCCCCCGCCCGCTCCTGAGGACCGCCCCCCCTCCTCCAATCTCTATTCTCTTGAGAAAATGACAGGGAGCTGCCGAGGAGATGTGGTTAGAAAGAAACCTAAAGCAGGAGAATAAAAGAAGACCACTTCCCCTGTCACTCGAGAGACACAAAGTCCAGGCCACTTTCACCCCCAAACCATCCATTCTATCCCCAGGACAATGACTCCTTCACTCCGGTTCATTTTTAACTTTTAAAAATGGCCTCTGTGACCTGGAAGGGTGAGGCTTTGCCCTTTTGGTGAGAGGGAGTGGCCTCTCTGAGGTTATGCTTGACACACACACAAAAATTCTCCATGACCTTGGGTCACGTCTCTGATAATAGACTGGCTGGGTGAGGAGTCCAGCCCACTGACCTCCCGCGTAGCCAAGGTTCTCTTGGGACCTTGGCTGACTGGACATTCAAGAGCACCAGGGGTACACTTAGTCATGTCTGGGGAGCAGGGTCCAGGCAAACTTGAGGAGCGCTGCAGCCTGAAATCTGATCCATCTGGAGCACTTGGGCCAACATATCATCGGCAGCCCCAAACCAGGTATCCGTTTGGGGCAGTGAGAACTCTGAAGCCTCTTGTTAATGACTGAGGACTGAGGCATGGCTTTGACACACCAGCTCCCTCGTCTGGTTCCGTCTCCAGGACTCTGTGTTCCAGGCGCCTTTAGCTGATGGGCACTGCTCAGCTATCAGTGCACGTGGCCATGTACATGAAGCCTTAATATTTGATGCTTTACGATTCTAATAATAAAAACATTATCGCTACCTCCGGTTCTTCTTAGGAATGAGCCCGGTTTTACCCCCTTTTTTAAACCTGTATGAGACCGGATGTCAGATATTTAACCTAAGAAATACTTAGCAAATGAAAAAAACTATAGCCCTAGCTGATTTGGCTCAGGGGATAGAGCGTCAGCCTGCGGACTGGATGGTCCTGGGTTTGATTCTGGTCAAGGGCACATGCCCATGTTGCGGGCTTGATCCCCAGTGGGAGGTGTGCAGGAGGCAGCCAATCAATGATTCTCTCTCATCATCAATGTTTCTATCTCTCTCTCACTCTCCCTTCCTCTCTGAAATCAATAAAAAGTAGAATTAAAAAAAAAAAAGAAGAATGTTAAAACACCCAAGGCTGTCCTAAAAAAAAAATCGTGAAGAAGTAAACAGGCTGCCCTAGGTTTCCTAGCTCATATTTCACAGGCTGTGCTCAGCAAATATGACCCTCACAGGCATGGCCTGTTAGTTAGCAGTAAACCGTCCCCTGAGTCCATTTGTGAACATTTAGAATGTAAAGGGTCACCTTAGCTAACATGGATGGAGAGCCCTCCCGAGGGGCTGGTTTTTATTCAACTCCGGGAAAGGAGAGTGCAGTGGCGAATGTTCGAGAAAGGTAGGGAACACTGTTTTTTCTGAGTCTGGCAGACACTGGAAGAGGTGTCCCCTGGTTTTCCACATAAGCCTCACAACCAATCCTGGAAGCAGATTTTATTGCTCTGGTTTTGCAGATGAGGAACCTGTCGTTCTGAAGCATTAAATGAAGTCTCCACAGTCCCTTAACCTCTGAACTAGGATTAACGCCTGGGGGGTTGGCGTCTCATTCCTGGTTCTTCTGAGGACACCCCTGTGCTCTCTCTCATCGCCTGTAACCATGGGAGCCAGGTGAGCAGTGTGTTCATTTCTCCAAGCCTCAGCATTCTGCCCTAGTAAATGGAAATGAACATATGTGTCTCACTTCCTTGCCAGGGTTGCTGTGTGGACAGAATGAGGTAATACCCGAGGAGAGGAGCGAGAGAGCCTCTCCCTGCCTTCTCTTTAAGGTTTCAGGCCAGCGCGGCCCAATTTGTCCACGGAGAGGAGAGCGGCTTCCGCTGTGATCCTTGAGTAATAAGCCAACTTTTAAACTCCGTACCAGCACATCTCAAGGCAGAGGAGATTTAAAAGTCCACACCTTAGGATGAAATTCTGTCCCATGGAGACCCCGCGGAGAAGAAAATAATAGGTATCAACCGTCTTGTTTCAAGCTTCCTCAACCTGACATAGGAAAGCAATGTGGCTAAAGGGAGACCAGAAGTTTTTCACTACATCAGCCCGTGGCCGAGGTGACAGTAGGGGCAAAACTGTTAAAACACCCTGGGTCCCAGCAGCCAGGGGCAGTAGTGATAGACAGGATGTTGTGCCGGGCCAGCACAGTCAAGGATTCGGTGGGCCTGAGCGGGGGCAGTAAAGGATTAAAGGAAAGACAGACAAAGAAAGAGAGTAAGCTGGGACTCGGTGGATCTCCTGTGCCTGGCTGAGGCCACAGAGTGGGGTCCAGTCTGCAAGCTGAGGCTTTATCTTATAGTTGGAGAAAAACAAGGCAGAGGTCAACATAGTGACAATGTTCTGGTGAGTTTCACTTGTTTTGGCAGCACTTGCTACACCTCCCATAGCCCATTTAGTTACTCAGGAAGGATCTAGGGCAATGGTTCTCAACCTATGGGTCGCGACCCCTTTGGGGGTCCATTGACCCCCATCACAGGGGTCGCCTAAGACCATCAGAAAACAGATATTTACATTACGATTCACAACAGTAGCAAAATTACTGTTAGGAAGTAGAAAAGAAAATAATTTTGTGGTTGGGGGTCACCACAACATGAGGAACTGTATTAAAGGGTCTCGGCATTAGGAAGGTTGAGAACCACTGATCTAGGGAGTATCTGCTGTGCCCTCTAAGCTGAGACTTGTTTATGGCTTTGCCAATTGGTCAGTCCGAGGCTTAACGCTATATGCTGTAGCCGCTCCCTACAGGACGTTTCATAGAGTTCTACAGGGGGATTGGACCTCAATCCTGAAACTATTCAACTACCAAGAAGACGGAGATGCCGTGGGACAGAACTGCAGTCCCACATAACACAGGGGCAGCTGGCCCAGGCACACCGTGTCCAGGTTAGAGAGAAGCAGAAAGCCACAGGACCAAGCAAATTGAGAGAGAAGCTGTCGGGAAGAGGAGTGAGGGAGGAGCAGTGGGCATTTGACAAAATCCATTGACGAAAAAGGATCTCCTTAGCATTACTTCTGGCAAAGCCCGTGCAATTTCTACAAACCCTTTTCTCTGTGAGCAAAGTTACCAAAAATATCCAAAGAATTCCCAAGAACATACTCATTACCCAGATTCACCAGTGGTTAACCTTATATCTTCCTCACCACCTCCTCTCTCTATAATTGCTTCCCCTGACTGTTTCAGGGCAAGTTGCAGACATAATGCCACTTTATTCCTTAAATACATTAGTATGGATTTCCTAAGAACAATGTCATTCTTTCACATGATCTCAGTACAAATAAGAAAATTAGAACATTCAGCAAAATTTTTTACTTAATCCAGGGATAGGAAAACTTTTTCTTTTCTTTTTTTTTTTTAAAAAATATATTTTATTGATTTTTTACAGAGAGGAAGGGAGAGGGATAGAGAGTTAGAAACATCAATGAGAGAGAGACATTGATCAGCTGCCTCCTGCACGCCCCTTACTGGGGATGTGCCCGAAACCAGGATAAATGCCCTTGACCGGAATTGAACCTGGGACCTTTAGGGCCGAAGGCCGACGCTCTATCCACTGAGCCAAACTGGTTTCGGCAGGAAAACTTTTTCTGTAAAGGGCCCTACAGTAATTATTTTTTGCAAATAGTCCCTAAGGTGCTTATCACAAAAGTAATGCAAAAGCAGTTGTCAGCAATGCATAAACAAATGGACTTGGCTGTGTTCCAATAAAACTTTATTTATAAAAATGGGTGGTAGGCAGGATTTGGCTAGAAAACTGTAATTTGCTGACTTTTGATCTAACCTAAAGTCCATATTCAATTTCACCATTGTTCCAATAATATCCTTTTAGGTAGATTCCTCCCCTCCCCCCCGCCATTTCAATCTAGGATGGCACATTGCATTTAGTCATCATGTCCCCTTAATGTTCTGTAACATAGATGGCTCTTCAGCCTTCTTTAATCTTTCGTGATTGACTTTGTTGTAGAGTACAGGCTGGTTATATTGTAGGATGTCCTTCACTGTGGTTTTAGCAAGGGCATTAGCCCTAGAATCAACATCAGAAGGGGAGAGCGTGGGCAAGTAGAAGAGGCACCCTGGCCTGACTATAGCACAGAATGTGTAGCAATAAAAATAGCTGTTAATAATACTAATGAGATATTATGTGATTTTGAACATCTATGTGCCAAGCACTGTAAAAAATTATTTTAACATATAGGATCTTTTTAATCCTCCAATGATGCTATAGGCATGATCTATCATTGTTCCATTTGGGGGAAACAGAGGTGTAGAGTATGGGAAATTGCATCAGTGACCCCAACTCTTCTCTCCTTTCCATATCTACTCTCTTTGCAATATAACTTTGTTATTCTTTTCACAAAAGGAGGCAGGTTTATTTCCATACCCCCTGACACCAAGTTTGACTATGTGACTTCTTTTGGCCAACAGCATGAGGCAAAAGTGCCAGTGTGTCAGTCTGGAGCATGGGCCCAAGAGACTTAGCGTGTTTCTGCTGCTCTCTTGTGCCCCTGCCATCACCAAGAGAACATATGTGGGCTAGTCCACTGGTCCCAAGAAGAGGGTGGGAGATATGTGAAGCAGAGCTATCAGCAGCCAAGCCCAGCCTAGGTCAGCCAACCCCCAGTTGACTTCTGGATTGGTGAGTAATAAAAAATGATTATTTTAAGGCACTGAATTTGGGGACAGTTTGTTAGACAGCAATAACTAACTGAAATAATTTGCCTATGGTCACACAACTAAGCTGTTTACTTAGGTTTTGAAGCAAAACTGATGACTCCAGAAACTTGCATTTTAACCACTATGCTCTAGTTACAAATTATCATTGTATAATTTATGCTTAATAAGCTTACAATATGGTAAGTGAAACATAGTTCTCATTTCACAATGTAGCTATTTCCCAGCAATTCTTGTATTGACTTGATGAAGTCCATATGTTCTTAGAGAATCAGGGGTTCTTAAAATGCTGGGGTCACAGATTATTTAGAAAATCTGATAATAGCTCTGAGCCCCATTTCTTTCTACTTCCTCTTATGACAAGATCATACAAACAAACCCACAGAATTTTAGATACAATTTTGGATGGTTGGTATGTTTCCTCAAAGCTTTCTCATAAACCACCCAGAAATGTATAAACTCTTGGTAAGGAATTCTGGTTTTAGGTCAGAATTTGATCTGAGGAGACACCCCCTAATGGTTACAATCAAGATTTTTTTTTTATTATAAAACTACAGGTGGACAGACTTACTTGCCAGATTGTTCCTTTCATTTGCGAGCTTTTTAAAAAATTTGATGCCAAGCTACTTAATCCAGCCTCACCTCTGTTCTGTCTTCCCACCCCAGGCCCCTTGAGTACACTCTAAAACCCAAAATGATCTTTGTGGCAACGTAGAAGCAAGTGGGTTTTGTCAGAAATGCTCTCATGCTCCATTTCCTCCGCCTTTGCCACAACCACGGCCATCCTCTGCTTTGTTCACATTTCCAGATAAAACCAGCTAAATTTAGACTAGCCCAGTCAGCCTCTCATTCTTCCTTTCTGGTAGGGGTTGGTATTAGTTTCTATCCCAGGCCCTGCATCCATTTCATCACTACCAATCATGAATAACTATTGAACATATACTATGTGCCAGATACAATGCTATGAGGTAGAAAAATGGTAACAGCCGACATTGATCGAGTGCTTGTTGTGTGCTAAGCATGGAGAAAAGTGCCTTTTACCTGTCTTTGTATTGAGACCTTAAAAAAACCCAGTGAGGTAGGTTGTATTATTATTTCTGTTTTGCAGTTAAGGATTCTCTTAACTCTTAGCTCTATGATTCTCTTAAGTCTTAGCTCTACGTAAGCTGGTCAAAGGTTGTGTCAGGACCTGAATCTAGACTTCTGAGACATGTTCTTATCTACTGGCATTCTTTAGCCTATGGCTGGTCTCTGGACTCCTGTATTGTTCTTAGGATAATCATGTATGTTAACTGAAGTAAGGATGACTATCCTATGATGATCTCTTGGTTGGAGAGAGATATAAAGTATAACCCTCTACACTCCATTGACACATACAGACAATAGAAGACTGTCTTTTAGGGAAACCACTCACAAGGTGCTGATAGAGAAGCACATTGCCCCTTTACTAGAAGCAGAGGAGAAGTCGGTAACTAAGTGATCACTCCAAAAGGTCAAGGCCTTTAAGGTTTTGTTTTGTTATATTTTAATACCTTTCTCTAGTCAAATAAGAACAACTATTATCTAAATGCCTGTGAGGCAGCAAATGAGATGAAAAAACTCAGAAGCCAGATAGCACTAGGAAATCAATTTTTCCTTCACAGGGAAGGACTGAAGGTGTTCCAACTCAGGGGCCTGAGGATTTGCAGTTTTGAAAGTAGCCAAAGGTGCTAAGGAGAACCCCACTGGTCATACTGACAGGCCACGGAAGACAGATGAACTTGCCAGTTTTCAAGGAAAAAAATAGTAACCCTCATCATCTGGGTCATTGCCATCAAGACAGGGAGCTCTCTGAGAACCTCAGACAATGTGGACTGATCTTTAAGACCAAACCTGGTGAACATATGAGCTACCTAGTTTTCACAGTGTGGGCACGTGAGCCTAGGTTGGATTGAAGGCGAGCTGGGAGATTGTCAGCCAATTTGTTATAAGTTTATGGTCCCAGATTTTGCCAACTTCATTGAAGTGGGGGTGGAACCCAAGAAAAGTAGCTGGATTCAGGGTTTTTTAAGTGTGCAAAGAAAACCCCGGCCTCCTCCATCCCCATCTCTTAGCAGTGGTTCTCAACCTTTTTTTAATGCCTTGACCCTTTAATACAGTTCCTTATGTTGTGGTGACCCCCAACCATAAAGTTATTTTTGTTGCTACTTCATAACTACAATTTGGCTACTGTTAATGAATGGTAATGTAAATATCTGTGTTTTCTGGTGGTCTTAGCCTCTACAGCAGCCGTTCTCAACCTGTGGGTCACCGCTAGCAGGGTTGCCTAAGACCATCGGAAAACACAGATCTTTGCATTATGATTCATTAACAGTAGCCAAATTACAGTTATGAAGTAGCAACGAAAAGAATTTTATGGTTGAGGGTCACCACAACATAAGGAACTGTATTCAAGGGTTTTGGCATTAGAAAGGTTGAGAACCACTGTCTTAGGGGATCCTACACATGATGGGATGACACTATTTCTTTGGAGGGAGTGGAGGTCAAGGTGAGGTGAGTGGGAATTGTTATTCCTTTCCTTTCCATGTCTACCAAGTAACATCAGTTTTCTACTGGAGGGAAGAAGTATTTTTTCCATTGATTTTTATTTTTTTTTAGAGAGAGTGGAAGGGAAGGGGAGAGAAGGGTAGAAAAAGAGAGAGAGAGAGAGAGACAGAGAGAGGGGGGGAGAGAGAAAGAGAGAGAGAGAGAGAGAGAGAGAGAGAGAGAGAGAGAGAGATCGATCGGTTGCCTCTGCATGTGCCCCAACCTGCCCAGGGATCAAGCCTGCAAGTGAGGTATGTGCCCTTGACCAGAATTGAACCCGAGACTCTTCAGTCTGCAAGCTGGTGCTCTAACCATTGAGCCAAACTGACTAGAGCAAGAAGCTATTTCTTAATCTTGCCTCTATTCTCTCAAGTTGAAGGTTTTAAAATTTGTCTCTGGTAAAAATGCTTGAATCTGTTCTTTTTGTTAATTGTTCAATCTGTTCTTAAGGTCCAGAATTCCCTTTGCTTTCCCACCAGACTTTGTTGAAAGCTAAGAATAGCAGGCAGAGTTCTTAAAGCAAAGTTAGGAATAGCAGAACTAATTTCTTGACTCTCAAGAGGTCTATGGGCAGCAAGATGCAAAATGAATGTTAAATTGATCATTGATATGCTGGGAAGCCTTCAGCCCAAGGCATCTCTTGGTAGTTTTTCTTTGACCTCCTAGGTCCTTCGTTTTGGTCCATGAAAGAATTAATAGCTACCAATCTTTTCTCCCATCATACTGTGTGTGTGTCTAAATATAATTTATCACAAGCAGTTATGACCTCCTTGAGAAGAGAGACTACATCTTTCTTCATTTTTGTATGCCTGGAACACAATGTTCAGAAGTTAATTATTGATTTACTTAAATTACATTTCATGTACCTGCCAGAATAAAAATTCTTTAGAAGGGAATATATGAAATGTAAACTTTTATAAAGATTCTTCCTTTCTTCCTCTCTCTCTCTCTCTCTCTTTCTCTCTCTCTTCAAGATAGCATTTAATTTACCTCATCTTGCACTCTAACAGACCACCTTGCTTTCCCTGGGAGTCTGGGCAAACTTCTCTGATTCTTGTAAAAGATGAATTACCTTCTTTTAGCACAGTAATTTAAAAATTAGCTTTTGATGAAGTAATGTTGTTTAACATACCTGAAATTATTACCAGAATTACACAAATAACTTGGTAATGACCAGAGATGTTATGTTCAAAAGCAACATTCAGTTAACAGAAGCATCTCCTTACAGAGGGGGTTTTTCCCTCATCAGTGGATTTTTTTCTCGTATTTTTCCAGAAGTTATTATTTGATATGATGAGAACAAGCTTTTAACCTCACAATTAATCTAGACTCTTAGAGTCCTCTGTGGTTTGTTTTAACATACATTGGTGTTACAGAATTAACCACGCTTGTGCCTTGTCTGAGGCCCTAGGGATCAACATATAGGGAAGTTTTGTCCACTTTTCAAGAACAGAGACATCTCATCTAGGGATTAAGAGTATGTGACAGATTAAGGAAGTTTATCCTTTTAAGCATGAAAACTTTCTTTTGTTATTTTAACAATCTTAAATGGAAATCTCTTTCAGATACGTTACACGCTCACCCATCTTCCTTTTTGTTTTTCCCTTAAATTCCCAGTGCTGCATAGAGTTTACCCCTTTTCTCAGGGCAACATTGCAGCAAAGACATACTGTTCTATGAGGAAGCCTGGAGGCTCTTCGCTTCTGGATAACCACCCCAAACTGCCCCGATCCACCCCCTATTTCCCTTGCACAACACCCCAAATAGAAAGACCTTTTTTTTTCCCTGATTATAGGAACAAATAACTATTTGTTAAAAATATTAAGTAATATAGACTCTATAAAGTAAGATTATAACAATTTGGAACATATCCTTTTAGAATTTTTAAATGCATAAAATATATACCATTTTTAGCTGTATCACTTTCGGAAAGCTTGTTAACTTTTACGAGCATCTATTTCCTAGTCTATAAAATGAGGATAAAAGCTACCTTCTGGGGTTGTCAAGGTCAACTGAGCATTTCCCAAAGTGTCTGGCATATGGCAAGGGTTCAGTAAATGTTCAATCTCTCCTCCAACCTTCCCTTTGGTGAACTGGTTTAAGGGATTGCATGGTTTTAAATGTTAGTTCCATAGACTCTGCTTTCACTACTATCGGTGAATATTTATTGAAATGGGACCATGTGTAGCAATAGCAACATAATTGAATACTTTCCATGTGCAAAGTCTACTTTAGTCCTCACACCTATGAGGCGATTACTATTGTCTCACCCATTTTACTGAAGAAACTCGAAAGGCTAAGTAACTTGCCCGTGCTGGGTAGAATCAGGTATCATATGGCGGAAATCTGATACCAGATCGTATGTGTTTGGTCGCTACATTATTTTGCCTCCTAAGAGACTACAAAGATATAAGCAGGAAGTATGTCAAGCAATTAGGTGGGGAGGTAAAACAGGCAGATGGACACAGATCACTGATGCCTAAGCATGAGTTACTCAGTCGTTCTTTGGCTCATACTGCCCATGGCTTCACCAGGGCTCCTCTTGGTTGACTCCCACTTCTCCATCTCTAACCTTGACCCCCTCCTGCTTTTAGATGCTCCACTCTTACTTCAACCAACCCAACCTAACCTTCTTTACCAATGCCATGCCTATTCCAGCGCCACCCAGTGGACGCCCCCACCACTGCTCTTCTCCTCTCAGCAGTGGAATCTTGGTGCCATGGCTCCCTTTCTTGGCTCCTATTGTCCTTCATTGTCACACTGTCCTTTCTTTCCTTTGAAAGGTCTCCTGCAGATCTCACATCTAATCAATTCTTTTGGTCAAGAATTGACTTCACGCCTGGATAATGACAAGAATTTCACAGCCCCACTTTTTGTTCACCCCTTCTTTAAGTCTACTCCTGTGACACAGCTGCTCATCATGCCACCATCATGCCTATGACATTGAACCAGCTGGGCTCTGATGCTCCTTTATGTGCAGACTCATTTTCTGCTGCTCACCTGTGAAATGTCTCCCCAGACCTCATCTTTTATCTCCTCTCCCACCCATGCTCATTATTGCCCCCCAAGACATTGTACCCATCTTCTTTTTATTTCTGAGCTGCCACTTCCAAAGTGTCCCCCACCCTACTCTACTTTTCCTCTGGAGAAAAATTCCGTTTCTCAGAATTCATTGAAATACAGATTTTTAGAACCAGAATACTTTTAGAAGAGAGACGATCCACCCTCCTAAATTTTTAAAAAATGTGTCCCTAGAAGCTGTCTTTTTTATTTAAGACTCAACTAAAGAGGTACTTCCTCCATGTCACTGACTCTGACTCCTCAAAGAACCTGATGTTCTCCAGTACTTTGAGAGTAATGTTTGCTCTGTTTGCTCAGCTGGATGTCAGCTTTCTGAGTGTGGGAACCACATGTTCTTGTTTCTCGTACCTCATAGCACCCAGCACTGGGCCTTGCACACAGAATTTGCTCAACAGATAGTTATTAATGGATGAATCAGTGAGGCAGACAATTATATAAATTAAGAGCATCCCATAGGGACTGCAGTAATTAGGAAAGACTTCATGAAAAATTCTATCATGTAGTCTCAACACAGCAACCAACGTTAATCTTGAAAAAGTATAAGCCAGCTATGGCTCTCCATTTCTCTCAGAAAAAAAGCCAAAGCTCTTGTAATGGCCTACACATACAGGGTCCCCAGCAACTCTCTGACTTCATCTCATACGTCTCTTCCTTTGCTTAATCTTTCCAAACACACTGGATGCCTTGCTATTGCTCTACCTTGCTAAGCATGCTCTGGACTCAGGACCTTGGAACTTGCTGTTTCCTCTGCCTGAACCACTTATTTTTGAGGTTCCTGCTGAGTTGATTCTTTCACCTCCTTCAAGCTTTTGCTCAAATGGGTGGGTTACTGCATATCCCTATTTGCTCAGGATAGTCTTAGTTTGTACCTGTTTTCCAGTGTAATTATGAATAGCTTCTCCTTGCACTCTTAAAAGTTTCCAAATTTGGATGATAAATTATTGAAAAAAATGTTCATCCTACCCATAGATTATCTTCTCAATGAGGTCCATCCTGATCACCCCACTTAAATTGTGCTGTCCAACAGTTGACATTCCCCACTTCCTTTACTCTGTTCTATATTTTTCTATTGCACTTATCCTAAAACTTTTTTATGTAAGTTGCTTATTTATTGAGTGTATTAATTTATTATTAATCTGCTTCACTTCACAAAGAGAGGATTTTTTGCCTATTTTATTGATTGATTATATTCCTATCATCATTCTAGTACATAATAGGAATTCAAAAAGTGCTTGTTTAATAAAATAATTCATTTTAGAAGACAAAATGGTGGGATTTATTAGGACTTCATATCATTTAGCTGAATATGTGATGTCAAAATGCTTAGAAAATTCAGGATGTGTGTTGCTAACCTGCTTACAAAGGATTTTGAGGTAACTTATTAAAATAAAGATTTTGATGTGTGGGGAGCATGATCCAGGAGTGTGTATGTTAAAGTAGAGAATAAGGTTGGGTAAAAGGATGAGGAGGTAGTTGTACTGGGAATCAGAAACTAGGGATGATTGTTGCAATTGATATAAAAAGTAAGACTGAACTTCCTGGAAGCCCAGGCAAAAGGAAAAATATCAGATTACATAGCTCTGCTCCCTCCCCCATGGCCTTTAAAAGGAAGCCATTGGTTCAAACATATACTTCCAAGTTTTACATTTCAGTAGGAAAATATTGTGTTGATTTTTCTAAGTTGGGAAACTGTACATTCAGGACAGTCACAGTATATACATATTATCTCAGGAAACCTTTAATAGTGCCCCCTTTCACACACACAGTGTCTTGGTTTGCATAATACAAGGTCACACCCTTTGTAAGTGACATCAAATAACATGATAGATAATGGTTTCAATATCTGCCTTTACAGTGGGGATTTGGACAGTTCCTCATATGACCTTTGGAAAGACCAAGGTGTGGAGGATTACCTGGGCTCCTTTGAGAATCAAGACATTCTTTGAGAGACACAGAGTACCATACTTGCTCAGACGCAAATTAGACTTTGGGGAAGTTTCTACCGTTAAGAAGTTCTTGACACTTGCATGATGTCAAGGCCCTTATTTACCCAAAATTTCAACAACAGGGAACCCTATCTTGGCTCATTTCTCATCCTGCACTTTTGAAAGTGGCTAGTGAAATCAGCTGGAGAATTTTTATTGAATCTCTTTGTGGTTCTAGGGAAGTTTTATGCCTGTTACTTCCTAAACAGATTTGTGGGTCTTTTTAATGGGAATGTGTACATGTCCCCTCCCATCCACTATCAAGATTTCTTTTCCAGGGAATAATGAAATCCAGACCACCATGTGTTATATTTTCCATGAAAAATCAAATGCTTCATTTTACAATATTCAAAAAGTCACTAGACTCAACTAGAGACATTTTTTTTTTTTAACCTTCAGTCTAACAATACTGTCTAGGTTTGCAGCACTTCATACAATTCTCAGTTGGAGTGGAATGGCCTGGTTCTTTGTGTAGGCCCTTAAGTGCTGTGACCTTGGACAAGTCCTTTTATCTCTCAGTCTTATTTCTTCAGGTGTAAGGAGAAGATATGAATTTTAATTCTATAGTCCCTTGTAGTTTTATTGATATAATTCTCCTGGAGGGCTGAGAGGTTTGTTCACAAGTTGTAACCTGAATACAAGCACAGATATCTATTTTTCTTAAACATCTGGCATTCAAGGCTCTCAATACCAGGAGGTCCTCCAAGTTTAACTAGCCAGGACCAGCCCGAGGCTTAATTAAAAGCCATAAAAAGCTTGACAACTTCCTTGCTCCTTTCTTCTCACCTTGTCACTCTCCTTTTTCTTGGCTCAGGAGGGCCTGTCAACAATGACAAGGTAAGTCAGAACTAGGGTCCTTACGCAGGAACCAGTTGCAAGAGTTTCATCCCTTCTAACTCTCCATCCATTAGTAATATTATCCATTACAAAAAAAATGTATTATATGTTTAGAACACTGACCATGTGCCATGTACAAAGTATTTTGCCACATTTAATTCTCAAAACAATCCCAGGAGACAAATGTGATAGTTGTTCCCATTTTGGAAGTGAGGGCCTAAGTCTCAGGAAGGTGAAAAAACTTGCCAAAGGCCACCCATCTAGGATGTAGCAATACAACATTGCAACCCAGTTCTGTGAGCTCCGAAGCATGCCTGCTTAAGCCATGTAAGCTGCCCTGTTAGATCTATGGTCTATTTTCAAGATGGCAGCCATTAATGTGATCCATGAAGCGTGGGCTAAAGGGAGGGGACACCATTCATCTACCATTTCTTCTAACTCAATATGACCAAAGAGGTGATTTCCTGACAGAAGGGGAGGGAAAGGAGAGCCATCCATCTGAACTCTAGTGCTCAAAGGGCTCTAAGATCTCACCGACCTAAGCCTGGGGCATATGGGAGAAAGGACCAGCCTCTTTGCCCTGCAGAGTGGACAGGAGCTGAGCTGTGAAGATGCGTCTAATACTCTGTTTTCTCACCTCAGCTGCCAGGTTCCTTCCTGTTCAAAATCCACTGAAGTGGATGCAAAAGGCAACCAGAGCCTGAAGCCTTGGCACCTCCCCCACCTGCAAAGGTCAGATAGTCTTCTCGGGAATACAGCAGAGGAAGCAATGTCCTAGACACCCTGTGCTGGAAGATGACTCGTTCCCTTTTCTCCCTCCCCACAGAGCTCTAGCACCCATGCCAGTGAAGTCTTTGAAGAAAGAGTGGTTGGGACCTCAGGTGCCAGCAGGAGAGGAGGCTGGGGAGGAAAGAAGGCTATGCCTGGTCTGGTCTTTGCCCACCATCCACAGAAGGCTCCTCCTTCACTTGGAAGCCTCCTTACCTGAAATACAAATGAGACCCCCTGGGATCGCATATTAGCTCCCTTCACAGCTGCACAGCATCCATTTATAGCACAGCCTCTCTGCAGCCTCAGGCTGCTTCTGAGATGGCACTTCCGAGGTCAGAGTCTGTGAACACCAGCCTCAATGTCATTTGAGAACAGAAATGGTCATAAAGGACCTATTATGATCTTGTCAATGTTTTTCAGGATTTGACCCAACCCTTAGAGACTTGAAAGGGCCACATTTGTTTTGACCCAGAGCCAGACCACTTTATGTCCAACAATAACCCAGAAGCACATGAGATCTCTTCCCCAGGGCCCCACAGCAGGTGAGACTGTTCTGTGTGGTGGCAGCAGGAACACACAGTACCAACTTTACGCTTGGACCTCAGGCCATGTAACTCAGAGACCCCCAAGGTACATGCACCAGAAGGCTTTATGTATTGGATGTTCATTTATTAGCAATGAAAACTAAGGCCATTCATTGACTTCATCCATTCATGTGACTCATACCAATTCTGAATCTCAGATTACAAATAAAGAGAAACCTTTAACCCCTATGAGCTGTGTCTATAATTCCTTCTCAACCCTGATTTAAAATAAATGAACTTCTACCCATTTTCTCACACGTGGCTTATTTAGAGAGGGGCGGGAATGTGTCGCCCATTCATAACCAGGTATATTTTGCTTTTTCACTGGACACAGGAGTACCGAGACATGAATATTCAGCCAGAGACACAGATGCTACTAATGCTGAACATGCAAAATACACAGCTATCAAAATAATGCTCATGGAAAGCCAGATACTGAAGGCAGTAAGAACCTTGTTCACCTTTTCTAATATTAATACTAATCAAGGACATTGGTTGAGCACATTCTCTCTGCCAGGATCTGTGCAAAGAAAGCCCGTTGCTTCCAGAATCTCCTTGGCTCCCTATGGTTATCCTGTGAGGTGGGTCCAATGATCATTTCCATTTTTCAGGTGAGGCCACTGAGGCTCTGAAAAGGTAAGTTACTTCCTTCCAAGGTCATACAGCTACTAGGAGTGGCCCAGTGAAGATCTGAAACTGGCACTTAGTTTGGGTGGCCATAGCTCAGGTGGCCAACCCTGTGTGCTGTTGCCTGGTCTCCTTCCACTCAGCTGTGTATTTCCTGTAACAGCAAAGTTGGCTTCACAGATCAATGTTGCAGCTTCAAAACTGCCTATGGACAGGAGAACTGACATAGCTAACACAATTTGCCTTAGATTTATTTAAATGCTGTTTGGGCTACAGCTTCATTGGATCTCTCCTTCATCCTTGCTTTTCGGTTTGGCTTCACTCCTCTGTCAGGAATCGTGTGGTCTTTCCTCCTCCAATTCCCTGATTCAGCACCAATGCCTTGTGCTGTTCTCCCAAAGGACCACTGGGTTGTCCTCCAAGTTGTACCATAAAATCGCTCCTCGCCATATCCCCTCCCTGGAAGGAAAGGAGAGGGCTATTACCCAAGAGTTTCTTAAGATTGAAAACAAGAAAGGAAAACACACGCTGAGCTTCAAATCCTCAAGCTCATTTTTGAGGTGACTTCTTCCCAGACTCAGCTTCAAATGGACCGGGGAACACTGCCTGCTTGCCTGCCCCCTCCGAAAGGACAATCCAATTGTAAATACTATCTGCACTTCTAAGAACATTTGAATGGTAATACACAAGCAATTACTTTCCTTTCAAGATCATTAAACACAAATCAGACTCATACTTTAATAGGGCAGCCAGTGTCGTTAATGGTGGGGAGGGTGGCATAAAGAGTAAGTTTTCCCTCTAATGGCTGAATGTTTACATTATTGCCCTTTCTGAGAAGCTTCGCTGGGTTGGAGGGGAGGGAGTACTCAGTGCTCCAGAGACATTTCTAGGCTTTCTTGCAGTCCTGAATTTCACCTTCTTTTGTCACACACACACCTTCAGAGCAATTGGAGGAATAGCAATTGTCATTATGGCCTATAACAGCTCCATCCATTCCCTCCCTGTTACCTACAGTCTCCCTCATCCAGCTTCTCCCCATGAACACCAGAGGGGCCCAGGGAAGAAAGTGGTCTCTGGAAGGAATAAACAGTGGTTTTTTACATAGGAGATTCCACTCTCATGACTGGGATCCCAGCTTTTCCCTAGCTTCCTCCTATTTTAGGGAACAGAGATGCTTTAAAAAGGTGCCAGAGGAGCCTGTCCAGGTATAGGGATGGATCCTTTGAGAAGAGAGGCCCATAAAACTTGTTATCCTCTTCTCTCTGAACTCCTTGGTCCCCTAGAGACATCTCTGAGGCCACAGATAGACAAGTTGCTGCCCAGTAAAAGGTGAACACTGAAGTCCATGAAGGGGTTCCTGGAAGACACTCACCAGAGGTGCTGACCCTTACCTCACGCTGCTGAGCCTCTGCCAGTCCCTTTACTGGTGCCCATATAGCATGTCCTAGGGCCCTCCCTTGGCTCCCTGTGAAAGTGACCTGAATGGGTGCCTATGGTGTGAAGTCTCAGGTTCACCCTGAACATTTCTCCTGTCTGGCAGTTGGGGTCTGAGAGTCCTTTGCCAGGGTCTGATGCCTTTCACTGTTCATTGAGAAATTGGACTGCAAATACAGTGTTGTGGGGCTGTTTTCCTTTAAATTGGTGGCTTAGGATATTTTTATTTTTTAAAACTTTATTGAGGAATAGTTAACAAATATAATTGTACATACTTAAAGCATGCAGTATGATTATTGCATATACATATACATATACATATACATATACATTGTAGAATGACTTGTGGTTTCATTTTGACCTGTATTTCTAGAGCACAGAAAATAGAGTATGCATAGGTTGTCATTTCTAAGGATCAAAGTAGTCAGGGGCACAGGCTTTGGAATGGGATAGCCCCAAGTTTTAATGGGCTCAGTTGCTTGTATGTGACCAAAAGTAGTTTGTTTAAAGTCTCTAGGAATGGAGGGCCCTAACCTGTTTGGCTCAGTGGATAGAGCGTCGGCCTGCAGGCTGAAGGGTCCCAGGTTTGATTCCAGTCAAGGGCATGCATCTCGGTTGCGGGCACATCCCCAGGAGGAGGTGTGCAAGAGGCAGCTGATCATTGTTTCTCTCTCATTGATGTATCTAACTCTCCATCACTCTCCCTTTCTCTCTGTAAAAAAAAAAAATCAATAAAATATATTTTTTTAAAAATGGAGGGGAGGGCCCAGAGGCTGATAATACTGTTTCAGATGGTGTTTATGAGGATTAGATGTGTGTAAAGTTGTTCAAAAAGGCTGCTCCTTGGTAAGTACTTAATGGTCATTTTTCTGTTCTGGAATCAGCTGTCTGCATGTTCCAGACACTTCCAGCACTGAATGTATAGACATAACAAAGTGGTACAGTTTCTTCCAAGTGGTACAGTTACTTTATGTGACTGCTGTCACAGTCATTCTTAGTGTCAGCTTTTGATGAAAGAGGGAAACCAAGCAACAATCCCTTGCTGAGTTCACAGCTCTGTGGAGAAACTGCCGCAACCCTATCTGTCCCAGGAGAGTGTGACAGTGAGGAAGCAAATTCTCTCCAGTGATTGTTCTTCTCTGGGACAAATATTCCCTTCACTTTTTTTCTTTCTTTTTGCTTGCAGGTCTTATCCAGGCAATGCTACAAAAATAGTCCTATTCATATCTATTCAGCACACTAGCAATGGAGCCCAGAATATGCCTTACATTCCTTGATCAAGAAACAAAATGGCCAAAAAACATGGCTTTCCAATGGGCACAAAGTGATAGGAAGTTTGACATTTGGGAGAGCTACGTTTGCCCAGGGCCACCAATGAGGTCCATGGTCCCAGAGCATTTTTTATACTCAGATCAGCCAATAACAGACACAGTCATGTCCACCAATTTTGTCAATGTGTCCCCCACCCCTACTTTTTCCCCTCTCTGACCTGGTTTGTTTACCTTTTGATTCGTTTGGACAAGGACAAGATCAAACTCTGGACATCTTCAGTGCCTCGTCTACTGCTTTAATCAAGAGGAGTGAGTACTCTGTCAACTGGAATCTGTATTCTGCTCAAGAACCTCCATTTGACCCCAGGAAAACACAAGTACCTGAAAAAATATTATCTTGAGAAGTATTTACTAGTATTTAAGGATTTGCCTTGAATATTTCTCACTAATAAAACTAATTATAAAATGATATTCCCAACAAAAGCTATTGCTACTTAGCCCTGTGGAGGTAATAGTAGATCAGCAATAAAAGCTTTTAATATGTTCTCATTTGAAGCTCACAGAATGGGTGACTGACACCTGCCCAGTGGGGTTCATGACTGAGTCTCTGAGCTTTTGTATGCATTCACTAGTTTTCATGGTCTGAAGGGGGCAAGCCTGACATGACCAAGTCAAAGCTGCCTGATTCTGTCAGGGAGCTGGAAGGGAAAATTATTTTAAAAAGTTTAATAACATCCTTTCCTTTATAAAACAATACCTGTTACTACAGCAAACTTGGAATCCTAGCTAATAAGAGAGTAATATGCAAATTGACCATCACTCCAACACACAAGATGGCTGCACCCATGTGGTCAAAGATGGTTGCCCCCATGTGAACACAAGATGGCCACCACAAGATGGTCAGCAGGGGATGGCAGTTGTGGGCAATCAGGCCAGCAGGGGAGGGCAGTTGAGAGGGACCAGGCCTACAGGGGAGGGCAGTTAGGGGTGATCAGGGCAGCAGGGGAGGGCAGTTAGGGATGTCCAGTCCAGCAGGGAGGACAGCTGGGGGCATTCAAGCCTGCAGGGGAGGGCAGATAAGGTTGACCAGGCCTGCAGAGGGGGGTACTTGGGGATGACCAGGCCTGCAGGGGAAGACAGTTGGGGGTCACCAGGCCAGCAGGGGAGAGCAGTTAGAAGAAGGCAGGGAAAGCAGTTGGGGCAACCAGGGCTGCAGTGGAGAACTGCTGGGGGGGTACCCAGGCCTGCAGGGGAGGGCAGTTAGACATTGATCAGAATGGCAGGGGAGTGGTTAGAGGATGATCAGGCTGGCAGGCAGAAGTGGTTAAGGGAAATCAGGCAGGCAGGCAGGCAAGTGGTTGAGAGACAGTAGTCCTGGATTGTGAGAGGAATATCCGACTGGTGGGATCGGGCCTAAACGGGCAGTCGGACATCCCTTGAAGAGTCCCAGATTGGAGAGGGTGTAGGCTGGGCTGAAGGACATGCCCCCCTGTGCACAAATTTTGTGCACCAGGCCTCTAGTCTTAACTTATCTAATAAAATAATAATATACAAATTGACCAGACCTCCACTATGACCACAAACCATGCCCACCAGCCACGCCCACCAGCCAATCAGAGTAAGTATGCAAATTAACTCAACCAAGATGGCTCTGGCCACAGAGAGAGAAGGAGGGAGACTTGGATTGCCTCTGGAGATGGGGGAAGCCAACCTTTCCTGGAACCCTGCTTAAAGCAACAAAGTTTCAATGGCTGAGCAAGCAGAAGGCTTGGCTCCCTTCCAGGCTACAAAGTTTCAATTGTAGAAGATAAATAAATCCCAGATACTAGGGCCTCTACTTGGGTCGATGAGGGGTGTGACCAGCCTGAAAACCACTACAGGCCCCTAGCTCAGGCCACTCCATGCCCCAGGGGAACACCTACCCTGATCCAGAACACCTTCAGGACAAACCAGCTGGCCCCCATCCATGCACCAGGCTTCTATCCTATCTAATAAAACAGTAATATGCAGATTGACCATCACTCTAACACACAAGATGACTGCCCCATGTAGTCAAAGATGACTGCCCCATGTAGTCAAAGATGACTGCCCCATGTGGAAACAAGATGGCCATCACAAGATGGCCAGTAGGGGAGGACAGTTGAGAGGGACCAGGCCTGCAAGGGAGGGCAGTTGGAGGTGATCAAGCCTGCAGGGGAGGGTAGTTAGGGGTGACCAGGCCAGCAGAGGAAGGAAGTTGGGGGTGACTAGGCCTGCAGGGAAGGGCAGTTGTGTGGGACCCAGGCCTGCAGGGGAGGGCAGTTAGGAGTGACCAGGCCCACAGAGGAGGGCAGGTAGGGGCAAACAGGTTGGCAGGGGAGCAATTAGGCATCCATCAGACTGTCAAGAGAGTGGTTAGGAGGTGATCAGGCTGGCAGGCAGAAGCAGCTAGGGGCAGTCAGGAAGGCAGGCAAGTGAGAAGTTGGGAGCCAGCAGTCCTGGATTGTGAAAGGGATGTCTGACTGCCCCTTTAGGCCTGATCCAGGTAGATTGGGCCTAAGTGGGCAGTTGGACATCCCTCAAGGGGTCCCAGATTGGAGAGGGAGAAGGCTGGGCTGAAGGACACCCCTCCACCCCCATGCACAGATTTCATGCACCAGGCCTCTAGTTTATAAATAAGTAGGAAAAGAAAAGAAAAGAAAAGAAAATCCATCCATAGTTCCACCACTTAAAGACAACCAATATTAGCCTCTGGAAATACTTCTGTCCATTTTTTTCTTTTCATGGATTTTTTATTTATTGTACAATGTGATTGTACAATGTGATTATACAATTCATAGATTTTTTTCCCTGCTCTTTTTCAGGAGCATAGCCATAAACATGTTATTGAAAACCTTTTACAAATGTAATTTTAATAACTGTATAATATTTTGTTGTAAAATTTCTCTAACCATTTCCATATATAGGAAATTTAGGTTATTTCCAATTTCCTGTAATTATAACTAATGCTATAAAATATGTATGAGTATAAAATTTTTTATTATTTAAGTACCAGAATTGGAAGTACTGGGTCAGAAGGTAAACAATTTATAGCTCTTAATCCTTAATGGGTAGTAGAAATTGTTATGTTGGAAGAGAAGGTAGACTTAATAGCTATTTTATGTTTCTAAGATTTTTTTCCCCCTATGTTTATGTACCTATCAAGGAACTACAAAGCTTGCTAAATACTGATTTTCAATATCACACATTTGAGGTAATGTATGATTCTCACCTTTCAAAAGAGTGCTATTTGTAAATAACATTAGAACCTGAATCAAACACACTTAAGCAAAAAAGACCATTTATTGGCTCATCTGATTAAATGCCAGAGGTAATATGCATTTAGGAATGGTTGGACCCAGGACCCTGGTTTTCTTTTCCCCATCCTTGGGCTTAATTCTTAGGCACTGTCTTTCCTTTTGCTCACATGATTATGATAGAAGCTCCATCTCCATTCCACCTTCCCAGCAAACTTAGTGGAAAAAGCTTACCTCTTTCCCACTAGCTCTAGCAAAATTTCAGGATTGAGACTTGTTAGCCCTGGTTGGCTTAAGTTGATTCATGTGACTTGGTCAGTGGGATTTCTTACTCTGTTGGGCCCAGCCTGGCTTTCCTACTTTTTCCTAGAGCTGGACAAGGAATTGTCTCCACTTTGACCCAAACTGACTGCGAATGGAAAAAGAGATAGTCCCCCAGCAGAGAACAAGGAGGTGTCACCTGAAGAAGGGGGATGAGTGCCAGACAAGCAAGAACAAGTGTCCATTACAAAGCACTCCTCTTTTATTGTGCTCCCGGGAGCTCTTCCTCTGACAGAGGCACCTCACATGAGATATTATTGCCTTGATAAAGGAGCTGAGCCTCAGGACACTCTACAGGGGTCACATGATCATTAACACCAGGTAAACAGGCCACCGTGGAAGTCATTTCTAGGAAACCGAACCCATTTCTTTGCTTATTTGTTTGGCAAATATTTGTTTTAGCACCTACCTTGTATCAATTCAGCATTTATTTAGCTGCTGATGTTCTAGGTGCTGGGAACACAATGGTTCCTATCCAATCTTGCCTTCTAGTTTAACCTTTTGAAGGCTCTAATGATTTGCCTGAGATGTCTCCAATGCACCCGGCTGTCCACAGGCCATGCATGTGTTTATTTACAATTGGAATGGCTCATTGCCGCTCTGGCAGGCTGGGCTATAATTTGTTCAGGCACTTCAGCTTACTATTAAAAAAAAACAACACACAACACACTACTTCTTCACTAGCCTTAATTTGGCTGTTATGTTTGTACTGGAGATTGTCTGAATATAGCATTCAACTTAAATGCAGCAGAAGTGTAAAATAGGGCATGTGAAAGAAAATAGGTAAGAATTGCTGATATATCCTCACAAATGAATATAGCTTCTCATGTGGCCTTTGAAGGTATTTGCATAACCTAATTTCCCACACCAGAATTGCTGTTATCCATTCACATGTTGAAATCTTCCTAAAAGAGAGAGAAGTCATTTGTACTTTTAGTCATTGATCATTGTACTTGAATAGCACAACACATTTTAGTCAGAAACATCTCCCTAGAGCATAATATCAGGGAACCTTGGGTCTGAAAGATGTATTGAAATTAGTGAATGAGAGTTCATTCATTCAGCAAACATTAATGGAGCCATGTGCTCTGAGAGCATGTTTGAGCCAAATGAAGATACTGACGTTAACAAATCTTTCATGATGCAATGTCTCCAAATCGGAAGAGGAGTCAGCCAAGCAAAGAGGGCAAGGCATGGTGGACGCTGAATAAGAAGACTCTTCATGGGCACACTGACTGTGTGACCCCGGAAGTCAGTTGTCTTCTTGACTTCATTTTGCTGATTTTGCACTCTGAGAAATAGGGTCAGGAAAGATAAGAAAGGAGGCCGCAATGTGAGGAGGTTGGGAGCGCAGGTGACAAACTCCCTGAAACTTGCCTTTAATTGCTAGTTCCCTACTTACTAGCTTGTGACTAGGGTGTTTCTTTTCTCTAACGTTAATGGTCAAAACTGTCATGTGGGGTTCCTAAGAGATCCATTTCAAAAGATTGCTATGAAAAACACTCTAGATACTGCAATGAAAGCACTTAGCTTAGGGACAGGCATGTAACGAGGCCTTGGTAAATATGAGCTGCTATTTCTGAATTACTATTACTATTACAATTGTTATTATTGTTACCTCGGCTGACAACTTTAATTACTGTAGTATGTGCTGAATTTTCTCACTTATTTCATATATAGTTAGTGGGGCCCATTATCCACCAGGCACACACCAGATGGGGATAGAGCTGTGATCAAAGGGAAAGGTTTCTGCTGACAAGAAACTTAAAGCCTAGTGGAGATGCACACAAAATTAGCAAACAAACATATCTATAATAATAAGAGTGTAATATGCTAATTAGACTGGACATCATTCCGTATGTCCTTCCATCCTTCCAGATGAAGCCAGGGCTATGAGGGAAGCCCGGGTCCCGGGTGCTGGCAGCTGGGGGAAGGAAGGCCTACTCTTGCACGAATTTCATGCATCGGGCCTCTAGTACATAAATAATGTAAGTTCAGAGATGAAATATGCTCTGAAGGAAATAAGATGGAAAGTTGTAACACAGAGCGATGGAAGGTCGGGGGATCTTCAGATAGCAGATCTCTTGCCAAAGATGTGAACGCTGAGAAGACAGCAATTAAGTCAAAGTCCTGAAGGAGGGCCTACATTTCACTTATTCTAAGTTCATTTGCAACAAAACATCCTTTTGGAGAATGGCAATTTGGATTCAAGAAAGAAGGCTAAGATCACTTGAACTGTAATACATTTAAATACATATCTGATACTAATACTACTCTGTCTTCTCTCACTCTGCTCTCTCTTTCTCACATACTTCTGAGATCTTAGGATATATATCTTTCTCTCTTTCTCACATACTTCTGAGATCTTAGGATTCATTTTTATAGCTACTTGAGATATTTTATTAGTAAGTAACCCAGCTAACGTAAGCATAGCCTGTAGCTTTACTTTGATGTAGAACTGAGCACAAAAGTATCTCTGAACAATTTCTCCCATCATCTTTGCATTAAATCACAGAGCTGCAGATGCTGGCTATTCCTCTATCTCGCTGCATCCTGGATGCTGGAAGTTGTTATCCCGGCATTCCATGCCTCTCCAGCCTCATTTCTTCTCACTTTTCCTTGGAGCCCTATTTCCAAATGACTTGCTATTTCTTACTCCTTCTGCACTTTGAGCCTTTGAACTTTTGGTTCCCTCTCTCTGGACCACTCTCCCTGCTGCCTGAGGCCCCCTCTTTTCCGGCTGGCTAATTTCTTATTCTTCTTCCAAGGTAGCAATGCTCTGTGACACTTTCCTATTTCTGCTTTCCTCATCCTGTATTCCCTTCATCTCCCACCAAATTGGGTTCAGAACCTCTTCTATATCCCACATTGCCCTAACAGATCATAGCTATTAATTTGCATGCCTTTTTTTCTTGGTAGATATTGAGCTCCTAGAGGGCATGTACTATGTGCTGTTTATATCTGTAACTAGGCACTTCACCAGGCACTGCCCAATTTTCCATGATGATAAAAATGTCCTATATCTGTGCTGTCCGACACAATAGCTACAGGAGGCTTTTGAACACTTGAAATGTGACTAGTGCAACTGAGGAAATGAATTTTATTTACATACTAGAGGCTTGGTTCACAAATTCATGCACCTGTGGGGTCCGGCTGGCCAGCACCCCAATGGGGGTTGATTGGGGACAGCGGCAGCAGGGAGGGGGCATGGGAGGTTGGCCAGCTAGCCTGCTTCTGATCAGGGTAGGGAGGGCCTATTGGGGCTGGACTAGCCAGGGGTGAGGGGTGGTGGGTGGTTGTGGGGGGGTTGATCAGGGCCCCCATTGGGCTGGCTGGCCGGCACAGTGCATGTCATAGCAACTGGTCATTCTGGTTGTTTCGCCATTCAGGTCTCTTGGCTTTTATATATATATATATATATATATATATATATATATACACATATATACAGTTGACATGCAATATTATATTCACTTCAGGTATACAACCCCATGATTATACATTTCTATAACTTATTAAGAGATCACCCCAATAAATCTAGTATCCATCTGAAACCACATATAGTTGTGAATTTTAAATTTTATTTAATTTTAATGAAACTGAAATAGCCACATGTGGCTTATGGCTACCATTTTATTGGACAGTGTAGATTAGCCCTTTATGCAGTACACAGCAGGTGTCAAATAAATGGCTCTTGAAGGAGCATATAGTTGTAGAGCTCTATATGTTTTATGTGACGGTAAGGACTGAAAGATCAATTCTTTTGCCTTTTATTTTTAGAGACTTTGATCTCTCAACTGCATTAATACTCTAACTCACTGGGCCAAAACAGCAAGTTTATCAATTTGCTATTCTATTGAGGCTATGCACATAAGTTCTGGATTCAAATAAAACCCAAGTCTGATCTAGTTTGACCACTTCCAAGTTATTTGACTTCTTTAAAACTCAGTTTCCTTATTGCAAAATGGAAATATTAATAATATCATGATCAAGGCTATTTATATTGATTAAATAAGGTAATGCATATAGAATATTTAGTGCACAGCTTGGCACATAATTAACACTCAATAAATACTAAGCAACTATTAGTTACTCTTTTATTCATGTAAATCATGTTTATTGAGCACCTCCTATGTTCTAGATTCTATGCTAAAGGATAGAAATAAAGAGTTTTCAAGCCAATGAAAATGAAAAAGGGAATGTAAGAAAAATTGTGGATTGGAAAGGACATGATATTACAGTATGAGTATCAACACCTTACGTTTTAACCAAAAAATCATATTGAACTATTTTCTTTTCAAAGGGGTAAATTTATCCCAAACATATATTTTTTTAAACCCAGAGGCCCAGAATTTGCACCCCTGTATAGTGTTGTTAATGCACTCAGTCTAGATCAACATTTTTTCCATCACCCAGTAATGAATTTGTAAGTGGCATTAAGCTTTTATATTGTGAAATCCAGTTCAAAAGAACAAGATTTTTCTGCTCTGAAGAGGTTCTATTTGCTGACTTTGATATATCATTTATGCATCGCATCCATCATTGATGCATTACAGCTTTTACATGATGCACCACACCAGCCTTTCAAAAGAAAAATAAAATTGCATCATCCTGATATTTTGTTTGTTAATACTGTTTTTCCAGTCCTAGAGATCCTTGTGTTCTGTGGAATTCTCTCTGAAGCTCTCTCTCTCTTTGAAAACAAACGGCAGGAAGGCCCCAAACAACTGAGGTTTTCCTATTTCATGGAAGGGCTGCATGTGCGGCTCCTTTTAAATTCCGAAGTGCAAGTGTCACGTAATGAAAGTATCAGCAGTTACTTAAACATGGTTAAATATGGAAACTCGGCGCAAAGTTGATGTTTATTTGCAGTGGTGACAGTGATAAGGGCAGGAGCCCTTCCAATAAGTGCCTTTCAGCCTCTGTTAATCATCTGATGGATGGATTCGTGTGAGGCTGGTCACAAAGAAATATCTCACCCCCTGTAATGGACCACGTTTATCCCTCTAGTGGAGGGGAGGGAGGAAGCACGTGCTCTGATGGTTCCATTATTCTGCCCAGAGCAACCTCTGCTGCTGCTGAGAGGAGGCAAATATCAGGAGACTTTGACCTGAATTGGAGTGGAAACCTAGAGATTTGCAGAATGTCACAACTGGAAGAGCTCTTGACGACTGTCTAATCCAACCTCTGTAT
Source organism: Lasiurus cinereus (assembly GCA_011751065.1). NCBI lineage: Eukaryota > Metazoa > Chordata > Mammalia > Chiroptera > Vespertilionidae > Lasiurus > Lasiurus cinereus. The sequence continues at coordinate 17,044,355 of JAAGEH010000043.1, read as the reverse complement.
CTTTAGATGAGGAAATTTCCATGTGAAAATATACCCCAGCATTTATTAATCAATGCACACGTATTCACTCCCCGCTTAAAATGATAGCCAACTGCACACTGCCCGCCAGGCAGTTCCTTATAAGATAGCAAGGCCCTTATAAACTAGATTCTGCTTCTCTCTCTCTCTCCCTACCTGCAAGCCCTCTTCTTACCATGCTACACTCTTATGGGGGAGTCCCAGCACTTTGAGCTTCTTGCTTGGAAACTCCGGTTGAAGTGTTAGAGACCTACTTGGATGTCAACTCCAGAAAGGCCTTGCTGACTCTCCAAGATGGGGCTGAGTATCCTCTCTCATTTCTGTTTTTTCCCCCTCTCCTAGCCATTGCCTACCATATCTATCTGTTAACTGTCTGTCTTTTCTACTTGACCAGGAACTCCTTGAATACCAGGACATTGTTTCACCCACAATTGTATCCCCAGGGCCTTGCAAATTGCTTGCCACATAGTAGGTGCTTCCTGAATATCTTTTGATTAAGTGGATGGCTTATATTATATGCTAAGCCCTGCAGTAGGTAGTACTAGGAATACAAAACTGAGTAAGACACCATTTCTGTAGTAGAGGAAATTAGGTTAATTAATTCAACTTATTTATTCATGGCTTTTCTTACATATGACATTTTGCCCAGTTTACCAAATCTGAATAAGTCGTATTTCTCAGTTTTGGGAAGAGTATAGAGAAACACTTGAAATTTTCAAATTTTCAAGCCGTGTTTACCAATACCTGTGTAGTTGGAACTGGGGATCAGTGCAGTCAGGAATTTCTGCTTCCCTCCCGCTAGAGGAAGCCAGCCAGGCACTCTGCCACCCGTCCTCTCCACGCGCGTGTCTCAGTGCCTTAGCTTTTTGCAGCTCCACTGAGTCTCCATGAGCCCCTATGTTTCCTTCTAGTTGTAGAATTTCCACTCAGCCAGCTTTCCTGTGGTTCTGGCTGATGTCTGTTTTGTCTTTTAGCTTTAGTTCTGAGATTGTTGTGTGAGGCAGCAGTTTAGGTGTTCACTTATGCTGCCATCTCGGTTTCCTCCCCTCTAATTTTCCTTTGTAAACCTACCCCTCTCACACATGAAGGAGCTGACCCCTCTCAGCTTTGAGTGTGCATCCTGATGGACTTCAGTCAATTCGCACACCCATCAGCACTGTGGTTTTCAGTCTGAGTTGAAAGTCATGGAAGTTCCTCATTGGTTCAGTCTTAATAAGGATAGTCCTTTTCAGTTGAGCTCTAAGCCTAGTTAGACAGATAGAACTCAGGCTAATGAGCCCTCCAATGCTCCTGGCTCATCAGGAATTTCAGATCTATGAACAAAGGATGCTCTTGGAATATAGGAATGACTTATAATTGCTGACAGTGACTCACAGTGATTGCTGGAAGATCATTTTCCTCAAATATAGGTGACAAAGTCAGGTAGAAAATCTCCTCATAGTCCAGGGAAGTTCATTTACTGTTGGGTTGCAACCAGCACGTTATTTGATTTCCATTTGCAAATAGCAATCAGCGTTCCAAACTCTCCAATCAATCAACTGATTAATTAATTAAGCTGCATAAAATTTATTATTTCATGGTGCCAGATACCATGTAAAGATGTAAAAAGCTGTTGTTGACCTTCAAATAGCTGTTTGGATGTACTTGTAGACATTGGACATCAAACATTTCTCTCAGGCAATTGATTTCAGCTCAGAAAACACATACTGAGCACATCCTCTATACCAAGACTCACGAGAGGATGCAGAAATGCCTCAGATATACTCCTGGTCTTGAGGGGCTCACATCGTCTAGTTAGGGAGTCATACAGGTAAAAAAAGCTACTGATTTTTCATCAAGTCTTCCTGAAACCAGTATTCTGGGCTCAATTACAACAAACTTTCCTGTCCAAGGTGGCTCTGGCTTCAGCTCAGACTGCATATATTCAATTTTCAAGTGTTGAAGCATTTTAAGAAATTGTTTAAAAAAATAAAAGTTCCCTAAAATTAAAGGACCTGGGACCATTGCTGTGATTTCCTGCTAATGAGAGACAATTCCAGGCAGTGTGTATTTTTAAAAAATATGATTAAATGGCCCGGCTGGCATGACTCAGTGGTTGAGCATCAACCTATGAACCAGGAAGTCAGGGTTTGATTACCTATCAGGTCACATGCCCGGATGCAGCCTAGACCCCCAATGAGAGGCATGTAGGCGGCAGCCAATCAATAATTCTCTATCATCATTGATGTTTCTATCTCTCTCCCTCACCGACCTATCTGAAATCAATAAAAATATATTTTAAAAGTATGACTGAATGATGAGCTGGGGCACCTCTCAGTAGAGCTGCATGAAGCTAATGTAAGAGAAATGCTTCTGGTGAATCTGAGAAATTGAAGAAGCAGGACCTGGTGGGAACCATGGCTCTACAAATAAGAACCAGACAAAAACACTATGAACAAGGAAAAGAACAGTTTAAAGTGTATTTTAAAGTTTCTAGGCACTCTATTAGAGTTGTCACTTTTTAAAAAGCTACCATCTGACAAAAACCTTCTGGATGTTAGATATTTTCTATGTCAGTCACTTAATTCAATGCTCATGAACTGTCCTGACAAGTAAGTATGGCTGTCTACTTCACAGCTTGGGGAAGTTAAGAATCACGCTGGAAGATATGCAGTAAGGAAGTGTGCAGTGGCTATAACAGGCCTGGCCTGCTGGTACTATGCCACAGGCAGAAATGAGGTAAATTCTCAACCCTTCAGATATCATCAGTATTTTATGTGTTCATATTTTTTTTGGTGTGTGAAACATGTCAAACATAAAGATGTATATCATGTATATGCAATTTAAAGATTAATGGTAGCTCTTTCCTGTCTGTGAGGAGACATTAAGCAGTCAACTATCTGCACCATGGAAGAGAAGTTGCACCGGAATCCAAGACTTAGACCTACAGCCTCCAGAACTATGTTCAGTTATTGCACCACCTCAGACTTAGAGACCGCGCCATCTTGAAGGGGAAAGTGGATGTTTACAGAAGCCTGAAAAGATACAGGCTCACTGAACAGCTGTGAGCCCCAGAACACAGGTCCCCAGTTGGCACAAACACTCAGATTCAGAGGAGCCCTACACACCACACAGAAAGGTCAGATTTCACCTGGATAAGGTGAGGTCTCTGGTCCCACAGGACAGAAAAACGTGTGCACTGTGGGAACTGGAGGACCAGGAGCACTCTACACCCAGAGAAATCCATGGCTGTTGGGCATGGTGTGATCCGTGAATGTGGAAGGGGTCTTCAGAGCTGCTGAGGGGATCTCTAGAAAGCAACCTATTTTGATCTGACGCAGAAAGACAGCCTGGGAGTTATTAAAGTGTGCTGGCTGCTTGGACAAGAGTGGGGAAGGGGGATTTGCGCTCTTTCCTCTTCAGATCCTTGCTTCTGATTGCTAAGCCCAATACATAAGATCACCCACTTGGGGACACCCTGGGAGTCTGCAAGAGAAAGTTGTTTTTCTGGAACCTGGGAATCGAAACGGGGAATAATCATTGGAGAACCAGCTCTGGGCAGCGCACTCCCACAAACTGGTATTGAGTGCCACAGGGAAAGCAAGATCTAAGCACAGGCTAGAGAGGACCTGTAGTCTCAGAGATCAACCCTGAAACACTGCTACCCAGGGGCTGACTCACAAATTGACTCCTTTGTAATCACAAAAGAATAAAGAGATTAAGACACACCACCTGCTTAAAAACCAGGATTGGCTTACAACACTGAGCACCAGTGGAACACAGGGAACAGCAATACCATCCCAACTGGGAAACAGGCGTGCCAAACAGAACAATAGAGGAAGTGAATGACCTTCACTATTGCACATTCTATTTTTTTTAATTTTTAATTTTTAACTTTTTCATCTTTTACATAAGAAACTATTTATTACACTTTTTTCAATCAGTATTATTACTACTACTATTTTACCTTTTTGGAAAAAAAGTGTCATTTTATTTTCTCTTTATTTTACTTTGGGATTAGAGTTCTATATTCTATTTTCATTTTTCCTTTAGCATTATTTTACTCTATCTAAACTCTACCTTTATGCCATCACTCTCTTCCTAACTTTTCCCCTTTTGTTGTCCTGTTTCTCTTACCCTTTTCCTACTTTAGATTTTCCCTATTCTTTCTTTTTAACTCCTGTTAAAATTTCATCCCACTTATATATCTAATTTCCAATCCCCTGCAAGTCCATACATACCTCTCTCTTCTCTGTCTTCATGATCTAAAAATTTTTTTTCTCTCTGTCCTTTTGTTGTTCTTTGCTTGAACGTTGATTATATCGATTTTTTATACTTTTTTGTAGATTGTTTTGCTTATTCTTCTTGTTTTGTTTTGCTTTTTGTTTGCAAAAGATATCAGGAATGAAAGAAATGGAGGAAAGCAAACTACTGGACATAGAGTTCAAAACCACATTTATAAGGTTACTCAAGAATCTTCTACAAACTGCTCAAACTGCTGAGAAACTTAGTGAGATCTCTGAGAAACTTAGTGAGACCTTTAAGGATCTGAATGAGAATGCCAAAAACAAAACAAAACAAAAAAAAAACCCAAAACAAAACAAAACAAAACAGAACAAAACAAAAAACCGGAAAAGGACGAATCAGAAATTAAGCATATACTGTCTGAAATAAATACAGAAATCCAACAGCAGACTAGAGGACCTTAAGAATCAAACCAAAGTTCTGAAATATGAGGAAGCATAAAACACCCAATCAGAAAAACAAAAAGAAAAAAAGAGTCCAAAAATGTGAAGATAGTGTAAGGAGCCTCTGGGACAACTTCAAGAGTACCAACATCAGAATTATGGGGGTGCCTGAAGAAGAGAGAGAGCAAGATATTGAAAACCTATTTGAAGAAATAATGACTGAAAACTTTCCCTACCTGGTGAAAGAAATGGATTTACAAGTCCAGGATGCACAGAGAACCCCAAACAATAGGAATCCAAAGAGGACCACACCAAGACACATTATAATTAAAATGCCAAGGGCAAAAGATAAAGAGAGAATCTTGAAAGCAGCAAGAGAAAAACAGTTAGTTACCTATAAGGGAGCACCCATACAACTGTCAGCTGATTTCTCAACAGAAACTATGCAGGCCAGAAGGGAGTGGCAGGACATATTCAAAATAATAAAGAGCAAGAACCTACAACCAAGATTACTCTACCCAGCAAAGCTTTCATTCAGAATTGAAGGTCAGATAAAGACCTTCACAGACAAAAAAAAAAAAGCTAAAGAAGTTCATCACCACCAAACCAGTATTATATGAAATGCTGAAGGGTATTCTTTAAGAAGAGGAAGAAGAAAAAAGGTAAAGATAAAAATTATGAACAACAAAGTGATAATAAATACATACCTATCAACAAGTGAATCTAAAAATCAAGTGAATAAAAAACCCGATGAACATAATAAACTGGTGAATATAATAGAATCAGTGGCATAGAAAGGGAATAGACTGACAATTCTCATGGGGAAGTGGGTGTGAAGGGTGTGGGAAGATATTGGACAAAAATCATACACGTATGGATGGAGACAGTGGCGGGGGGGTAAGGGTATGAGGTGGGGGAATGGGGAATCAGGGGAGCTATGGGGGGAAAAAAGAGGAACATCTGTAATAAACTGAACAGTAATTTTATTTAAAAAAATTAAATTAAAAAAAAGAAATAAGCCAGTCATTGAAACAAAAATATCACATGATCTCACTCATTTATGGATAATAAAGAACACTATAAACTGATGAACAAAGAGATAGATACAGAGGCAGTAAAGCATCAAACAGACTGTCAAATTACCTTGGGAAGGTTAGGGAGAGGTGGGGTAGATAAGAAATCAACTGAAGGACTTGTATGCATGTATATAAGCATAATCAATGGACACAAGACAGTGGGGGGTTAGGGTATGCATGGGAGTGGGGGAAGGGCAATGGGAAGATATGAACACATGTAATACATTAATAAAAAAGTAAAATAAAAATTAATGATAAAACAAACTCCTGTATTTACCTCTCATTTTGTTTGAGGCCGGTTGTTCTTTTTCCTTTATCATCGATATATGCATATATTATTTTGTCTTGCCTGGTTTTATATAATGGAATGATTCATTATATATTCTCTGGTGACTTAAAGTCTTTAATATTATGCATTAGCGATTCATCCAAATTGATTCATGTAGTTGTGGTTCATTCAATTTTCCTAATACATGGCTTTCCAATCTATGAATATGTCACAATTTATTTATCCATTCTATTGCTGATGGGAATTTGAATTGTTTCTGGCTTTACTAACACTGTTGCTATGAGCATCCTGTGTATACCTGTTGGCGCACATGTGTAAGAGCTTTTTAGGACAAATACCTCAGAGGAATATCGAGCTTCCAGTGTATACATGTGTTCAGCTTGATAATGCCAAAGTGTTTACCGAAGGGACTGCACTAATTTTAATTCCCATAAACAGCGGATGGGAGTTTCTATTGTTCTCTCACCTCTCCATCTTGATGTTGAGCGATTTGTAGATTTTTGCCATTCTGGTGAGTGTAAAATAGTATTTTATTATGACATCAGTTTGCATTTACTGATGACTAATTAGTTTAGGCATCTTTTCAATCTGGATGGTTACTTCTGTCTTTATCCATGGAGGCAGTTTTATTTTTCATAATGGAATGTTTGCTTTTAATCAAAGAGAAAGACTTTGCTCAGTCTGAGAGCTTTTTATATTTTTTTACTTTAAGGGTAACTCACAGATCGGTAGTTTAATAACAAGGCTCTCAGAGACAAGGTTGTGACTTTAAAAAGTGTGAAGACCTCAATGGCTGGACTCATAGAGACCACCTGATGATTGATTGGAAATTTTCAAATGACTTTGGAGAGTGCAGCATGATTTTAGGAGGTTTTTTTCAGTTAACTTGGGCAAAGAGAATGCATTAAGAATTTTCCAAATAGATCCACTAAAGCAGAAAACATAAATGGAGGTGCGGGGAGGAGGAGAATCAAAGTTATGAATCTGAAAATCACCACTTTGGGATCTGTGAGAGCCACATCCTGCTAACTCCCTGCTATGCAAAGGAGCTTTCAGAGGTAATGAGGTAAGTTCCAGAATGACACATGTCTGCCTTGCTTTTTACTTACATGAACTCTTGTCCTGGTCCTCCTGCTGGTAGGTACAGGCTCAGCCTGGGCAGAGATGGTATCTGACATGTCCTTCCAGCCAGCTGGGGAAAACCTCACACACAGCAGGCACTTAGTGCACTCTGGTGGGATGGAACTGAAGGAAAAAAGGCTCCCCAGGGAGGCAGAGGGATGCTTAGGGCTTTCCCTCTTATCTGTTACTCTGAGGCTATGGCTCAAGCTTCTTCCCTTCCGATGGGAAGAGGACACTAGCTTGTACTGAGTGCTTGCCATGTGCCTGGTACTACAATACACACCTTACAGCACCACCACATTCACCCTTTGCGATTGGTATTATTACCCCATTTTACAGATGGAAAAATGGAGACATTGGAGAACAAGCTCTCCTGAGTAGTTTTCACCTGAAAGGTTTCTAAGATCCCATCTGACCACTCCACTAGCCTGAGACATCTTTACTGAAGCATTTGATAGTCTGATTTTGTGAAGCAGACTAAAAAGGGAGAGGCATTCCAGCCCTTTCACCCAAGGATACATTTGTCAGCTTGGTAACTGACTCCTTGGAGTCTTAAGGGTTGTATAAATGGGACAGATCCAACATCGATCCCCCCTTCTCCACTGGCAGAGCCCATAACCACCAGAGTGGAGGCAGAACATTTCTACAACTCACCTTCCCAGCCTCTCTTGTCTCTAGTGGTGGCCATGTGACCAGCTCTGATCAATGAGGATGTAAGGAAAGATCTCTTAAGGGGCTTTTGAATACAATTTCCTGTATGATAAAGAGAGTGGCCTTCAAGGAAAGCTTTTTTTCTCCCATAAGTTTCTTCATGTTTTGGGTGCTATCATGTGGTGATGGGATAGCTTGACTATTTTTGTAATTATGAGCAATCAAATATATATGTTTGACAGAGTGGTGAATGGATAGAGCATGGTTTCTTAGTGACATTATCTATAGACTTCTTTTCTTGATGAGATGATGAAATGTCTTTATTGTTCAAATCATTGTTGAGAGTATTCTGAATTGAGTCTTCTGTTCAGCATTCTCTGAGTACATTCTGACTCTTAAAATTGTGGAGAAGGAAATATAGACGGTGACAAGTCCTGAGTCATAGCATTGTTGGCTGGGAAGAGGCCTGCAAGGCCAAGGTTGAGATTAGAGGCTCAGGGCACTGAAGCAGGGGATGTGTATAAAGAAATCTGGACTTAGGTAAGGAGAGATATCTGTAAAGACAATGGCAATAAGGGGAAGCATACCACTGCAATAGGGAAAATACTGTGACCATGAGGTTAGTAAGTGTCCCAATAGTCAGACAGAAAGGAATTTTCTTTTATAGGAAGAAATAAAAAAAACTAGAAAGAACCCTGTGTTGGGGAAATGGAATGAGTGGGTTATGTTATGTGACAGATTTTAGGGAATGTTTTTCCTGGAGGTCAGCTGATTTTCTGGTGGGACCCTTAACTTACAGAAGAATTGTTCTGTGCTCTAATGCTCAATGATGACCAAAGTTCAGGGACCTAGAGGAAAAAGAGAATCTTGGTTAAATTTAAGACAGCTTAGTAGGTATTTTATGCACATTGGTCAATAGAGACAAACAGTTCAGCTCACCACATGTGAGACAAATAATGGTTGTAGACGATCTGAGACTGGCCATGTCACAGGTTAGCAAGGGAATCATCTGTGAGTCTTATCTAAGTCATATGGGGAAGAATGGTTCTTTTCAGTGACATTTCCTGGAACACAAAAGGGGAGTAGGGGAGTATTTCTTATCTGTCATGGTTTCCTAGGAGCATGAGGCTCAGTAAAGTTCAACATTATCAAGGAAGAAACTAAAAAGGTTAAATCAGATCTCAGGGCACAGTTAAAGAGGCCACTGTTGCATCCAGAAGTATCAGTTCCCTCTTATGTGCCAGGCACTGTGTTAGGGGATCCAGGGAACACAGGTAATTCAGACATGGTTCTCTTTAAAGAACACAATAGAGGAGAAAATATATGAACACAAATACCTACAGAAGGTCTCCATGGCAACTGTGTTCTGTTATCACATGACTTTCTGCACACTCAGATTCTATTTTCTTTGGTAAGCACCTGAACCCTGCAAACTGCCAGTCCTGCAGCAGATCCATATGCTCTGGGCATGTTTGCAAACCCCAAGAGAGTCAAAAGTAGAAAAGGGAGCAGTTTTCCAAAATTTGAGCCTCTGGTCTGATGGCTCAAAAGTGTTTAAGGATTTAGCAACTCAATGGAAAAATCCCAAAGAATCCCTCTCAGAGATGCTGAATCTTGATTTTGCTCTCTTTCTCTGAAGAGCATCTGGGAACTCTCGCCTGAGTCCTTATACTGCAGTCTAGATGGGGACAGGTATAGAGATCTTCATCAGTCAGGCAGGAAATAGGATGCCCTGAGAGGTACAGTCACTTTAGTTAGGTAATACATCAGATCGCTTTGATACTCAAGAATGTTGTGTGGCCTTTTACTAATGCCCAAGTTATGGCCTCTCCGAAGGTAGCTAGAAGCAGGGGTTTGGATGCAGGTAGGCAGAAAACACAAAGCCAAACACTGTTCCCCAGAAGAGAGATGGGCAATAACGTAAAAAATATATTTTAGCTTATTCCATAAAACTGAAGTTAAAGAACCCAAGTCTCCAGCCTGATCACTGTCACCACAGGGCAATAACATTCATGGTCCTGAGCAATGCAGTTTGAAGATGGTATCACATATCAGAAAGCCTGAGCCTCTATATGCTTATAAGAAAACTCTGTGAATATGTCATTGAAAATATATGTATATTTTTTTAAGTTATCACCAGAAACTTCTTAAGGTAATACAGGCATTTGACTTTGAAGAGGCCACAGGCTGTTCAAGTCATTGTTGAGTATTCTGAATTGAGTCTTCTGTTCAGCATTCTCTGAGAACATTCTGACTCTTAAAATTGTGGAGAAGGAAATATAGACAGTGACAAGATTTTTCCACAGGTTGTATGGCTGCCTTTATATTCAACATCTGCCTTCTCTCCTCCTTGCAATCGGCCTTCCTCCAGCTCCAGCATCTCAGATATCATAGTAGAGATGGCTAATTATTTCTCAATACACATTCTCCTCTTCTTCCTTCAGGAGAACTTGCAAATTTTTGCTGAGAAGATAGCTGCTCAGCTAAAAACTACATTTCCCAGCATTCCTTGCAGCTAATGTGGCCACATGACTCTTCTTGCCAATGGTGTGTGAGTGAAAGTGATGTGTGCAATTTCTGGTAGTATAATAAAGAAAAGAAGCATGCTCTACCCTTCCTCCACTTCCTCCTTTTGTCTGAACATGGATAAGATGGAAAGAGTTGGCTCAGCCATTCTGGGCCATGTTTTGAGCAGAAGAGCAGAGCAGAAGGAGCCTGGGTCCCTGATGTTATTGAGCATAAAAATCTAGACTCTCTACCTGAAGTTTAAGAGAAAAGTAAACATCAATATTATTTAAACCATTGTATTGGGGAGGATCTCTCTTATAGCAGCTTAGCATGTTTCTTAATTTAAGTTATGGTTATATCTTTAAAGCAGCTATGGGCAATACTCAGGATAGAGAATTAATGAGCAACAGATTAGAAATCAACAAACTCACCCATTTTTTACTTTTGCTGGTCAATAATCTTTAGAAACTAAAAAATCAGGAAAGAGCATGTCTCATTGGTGACGTCTGTTTGCCAAAGCAATGTGGAATGGAAGGTTTTTGATGGAATGGAAGGATCTGAATGTAAGACAGACCTGACTTGGACTTATTAGTTTTGTGGCTTTGGGTTATTCTTAACCCTTTTAAGTTTCTCTTTTAATAAAGTGGAAATATTTCTTGCCTGACTATTCTGAGAATCAAAGAAGGCCATATATTTAAAGATAACCATAGTAGAAATGAAAGAGTCACAAAGTCTGAGTGAATCCCATCTGCTATCAACTTGCCTTGGGCAAGTCACTGTACTTCTCTAGGCCTGTTGCCTCATCTGTCAAACGAGAAAATTTAAACTAGATGATCTCTGAGGTCTTTTCCTGCTCAGACATTCTATGGTTAAAAAAAAATCTGGTTATAATATTATGAAAAGAGAATCAAATTTAAAGCAACACTTCGCCAGAGCCAACTTGGCTGGCCACGGAACCTAAGTTGATTGTGTTTATCACATCAATTCTGTAGTCAGAAAGATTGTAATGATAGCTTGAACTAGGCCATGGTAGGAGTATTTACACCAGAGAGATTGGTGAGTGCTATAAAATAGGGCTTGCCTGTCTCCACCGAGAGCTGATTGCTAAACATTTACCAGTGCACCACTTACTATAAGGAAAGTAAAATGAAGTGTTTTTATGTCTTGGCACTTAAATTAGCAAATAAAACTAATAAAGTTTAAGATGAGAACACAAAAGTGTGTTTTTATAGTGTACAGAGGACCAAGCAGTGGGGGATTAGAAGTTACCCAACTCCTGGATCCCAGCTGCTCTGATCCAGCTTTGGGTTGCAGTAAATGGGCCCCTTGCGGCATGAAGGAGTTAATACCTCTCCCTCAGTGACCAACTTACCTGGCCTTGTTGTGCTTTTGTTACTTCAGAGGCATCATCTTGTAATTTAATTAAAACCAAAGATTTGATCTAATGGGCTGGTAGTGCCTGTGGCCCCACCGTGGCCAAGAGTTGGGCTCCAGGGAGCAGGAAAAAAAATATCTTCCAAGGCACCAGGAGATCAGAAGTAGTTGTTAAATTATTCCAGTTAATCCAAACAGAGTAGTTACCCGAGGCCTTGATTCATCTAGCCAAGTGGGACCTGTGGCCTGGACAGTATTTGCATTCTCTGGACTGAGGGATTACCACTCACTCATTCTCAACATTTAGCGTGTCTTCTCTAAAGTGTGCTTGGAGGAACAGCAGTTCCTCGGTATGCTACTAGCACCCCCTTTCCCACCTCAAAGAGAGTTCATAGTTAAATGTTTGGAAAATATTGGATTTATCAAAGTAAGTGGGTTCTTTATAGCAGTACTTCTCAGAGGTTTTAACAGCTAAAGTAGTACTTCTCATACTGTCTGTGGTGATACATCATATTTTTTAATTTGCAATCAATACCTGGACCATTTGGCCCCATGTGCAACTTACTGTATGAGTTTGCCAACACCCACGTGGATCAACCCTGTCCAATGAGATGAGCTCATGTGCCATGCACTTGGATGTCCTAGCAATGTCCACTTGTCATAATAGTCTCTCATTGCTTAATGGCAGTTTTTGTACTTGCCACTTGTCGTCCACTGTGGCACAGTATGTGGGTCTTACTCAGTATAACTGTGCTAAGTGCCTGGCTGGCCTCCTCTGGATGGAGCAGGTTCCTGTCCCAACAGTCCTCTCCTCTCTCACTGGGATCGTCAGGTTTGAGCTGGTCATTGAGGAGAAAAACAAAGCACACCCAGAACTTCCTTCAGTCCCCTCCAGGCTTGTTCATTCAGAAAAGGAATAGCAACCTGGACTTTCATGAAGGTCCCTGAAATAGAATGTCTTTTCAAAGACTATCTCATTTAGTATCTGGGAGCAATATACTCATTCCCATCCCAGGCCCCTGACCCACATACTAAGGGTCACATGTGTCTATAAGACTTGGGCAGTCCTCAGCCAGGGCACAGCTAGCAGGGCTCAACTCCATCTCTGGGCTCCAGAATTATTTCTTCACAGCTTGACAAGTGGGTGCCAGTGCAAGGCAACTATCCCCTCCCTTTTCTTCCCTTCCACTTCTTTCTTTTGCGCTGATTCTTGTCATGCATCTGCATTGGAAGTCAAGTGTAAATAGAAGGCTCTGACTACCAGGTCAGGCTGCTGTCAGGGTTTCCCCCCTCTCTCTGAAATGCTCACTGTCCCTGCCGACATTTATTCTCTACCTGTCAGAGCTGGCTCCCTCTAACGTCTATATGGACAGATTCCCTCCTCAGCTAACACTTCCTGTGACCCAAGAAGTACCCAGAATCAGGCTGTCTCTTTCCCAGGAGAGACAGCTTTGGTTGAATGTTTTTCCTCGCCCTTTCACCAGTCTGTTCTTTAATGTGAGGAACAATTTATTCATGAGGTAGGCCCAGGGCCAATAATGGGAAAGGAGGTGCTATGAAGGATTCTGTCAGGTAGAGGATGCTAGGATCCATCCCAGCACTGTGTCTCTTGATACATTCTTGCATAGTCTCAATACTAGCATGGTCCAGATAAAGTGAGATCCCAGGAAGGCTGGGTGTTTGGTTACAATGGGTTTTGGAGTCTCCCTCATGTTAAGAGTGGGTGTTCAGCCAGAATATGAAGTGGGGAGAGGCAGGTCACTTGTGTAGAAATGACTGATAATACCAAAAGAGTCAAGGTGGAGATTTCTAAGGCAGGCTATGTGGGGATGAGAGAGAGCCTGGGAGAATACCCACAGTTAGTGAGAGGAGTAGCAAGAAGAATTAGGAAAGGAGGCTGGGAAGGAGAGATTGGAGAAGTAAGAAGGAAACTGGGAGGAGATAGCACTTCATCAAGCAGGGAGGTAAGAATTGCCAGTGTGTGTTGCCAAGAGATCAAGAAAGTTGAAGACTGACAAAAGGAAGTGGTGATAATTAAGGTGTCTCCTGAACAAGGCATCCTGGTACAACCTGCACACCTGTAGAGGGAGCTATCCACACCTTTGTCTGTAGGATTGGTGACCCTGGAGTTGCATGGCCCACTACCTATATGTCTACTGAGCACAGCTCTACTGATGAGAATCTCATCAGCCAAGGTGTGAAGGCAGAAGGCCCATATGCTGAGGTGTGAGTGGGAGGTGAGGCAGGAGCTGGAGTTAGAGAAAGTGACCCTTGAAAAGGGTTTGGAAGGTTTGAGAGGAAACAATATATTTTCCACTTGAATTATAGCTGGGATTTAGAAATTTAAGCATATTTTAGGCAAAGGAAAAAACCCCACAGAAATTAGAGGGATAATAAATGAGGGAAAGTGAAGAAAGGAAAATAAATCTATCTACTCAGAAACATATATCATTGTTAACTTCCTGAGCATCTTTTCATAGTTTGCTGGAATGCAGCTATGGAGAGAGAGCAGCTTCTGTGTTTTTTTGGTGGGGAACTTACATGTAGTCAGTGTAAGTTGTAACAATAGAAGGCACAGGGTTGGTGGTGGGTGAGGTGGGGTGAGATTTAGGGGTCAGGGTAGGCTTCTCTGAGAAGGTGACCTTTGAGCTGAGACCTGCATGATGAGAAGGGCCCACCCTGGGAAGAGTTGGGAGAAGAGTCTGCCTGGCTGGTGGAGAGAACCTCCAGCAAAATGGTTCCAAAGTGGGAATTGAGCTTAAGACAGGAAGGGGCCAGTGTGGCTGGAGCACAGAGGTAGAAAGGTATGTGAGGTGAGACCAGAGTAGCAGGTGGGGGCCTGGTCACATAGGGCCTCTCTGACTGCCAGACTTTGGGTGACATTTAATGCCAGTGGGTCTTGATCCAGCATCTAGAAGGGTTCTGGAATCTGGAAAAGGCTGTGTGTAGATTAAGTAAGAGTCTAGAGATGAAAGATAATTTTGAAATGTATTGGGGATCAGAGAAGCCTAGCTGAAGGAGCTAAGATCTCCTTGTCTCAGGTTCCATTGCTTTTTATTCACACAATTTGTCTTAAGGCAAGGTGGGGATAGACACTTCAAAGGCTAAGGTTTCTACAGGAGCATTGTTAGATTGGGGAATAGCCTATGGCTATTCAGGTGTTTGGCCAGTAAGAGGCAATCACATGTAGATTAAGATGCCCTGAGCTGTCTGGTAGCAAACAATCATCCTATTCAGGTTTGGGGAAATGCCTTTAGCCATTCCAACAGGCAATAACATATGTGACTCTGTCCTTGTTGAATCCCCAAGTTCCATCAACCTTTTGATGAAACTCTTGCAATTATGACATGTTGGAATTGGCTTCCAGCATCTGATTATGGGAAGAAGTTTCCATGTGAGAGTACAAATGACATGTACTAGTAGATCTCATTTACCTTCTAGTCTGAGATCTTGATGGTCTTATTCATCTCCTGAGGCTGACAGACAGCAAACAACTGTGAATTGAGTGAAAAATCTCTTCTCAAGCCTTATCTGAGTCAAGAAAAGTTTGAATTCATGGCTTTTTGGGAAAGTCTCCAAGTCAGATCTAAGGAATGGGCATTTCAAATGCTGTTTTGGTGGTGGTGGCAGGGGAGTGGCATTGTGCATTCAGTACTCATAAGTCACCTCACCTAAATAAACATCTGATGCAAAAAAATTTCTAGGTGGATAAGTTAATTTTGATGTCCTCCTGTCTTTCTTTCTGGAGCCTGGCATTTCCTTATGGTACCTTCCTTCATTCCCATTGCTCTTGTGCTACTTCTTGCTGCTCAAGCTTCCTCTGGGTCATCTTCAAGACTACATCCCTTATTTCCAGCCCCTTCCTCATCCCTATGCAAATGCCTAGTTCCTTAATGCAAATGCTACAAGAAAGCAATCTGATTGGAAAAAATTCATACCAAGGTGCTAGTGACTGATAGTACCATCACACTCATGGGTGTATTTGATTTTGTACCAAGGAAAGATCTGCACTTAAATTAGAGCATTTGCTCAAAGCAATTAGGACATGTGGCTGCCAGGGGATATGTTTAAGAAAGATAGGAGAAAGGTATCAGCATGGTGAGCCTTCCCAGACCCCAGCACCTGCAATGTGGATGCCTGTTTATGCTTATGGCTGGCTCAGTTTCCAGATCTAAAAAGACAGAAAAGATAATTCTCCGCTTTAAGAAGTCAAGACTGAAGTAGCTTTGTGATCTGAGGAGGAAGGCTCTGGAGGACTGTGCTCAACATTGTGCCACCCAATGCTAAAGCAGCTTCTCTGACTGGGGTATAAAATAACACCAAAGGAAGGATGAAGGAGCACATGTTGGGCACCTTCTCTGTGTAATCTCATTTACTCTTCACCATAACCCCATGATGTAGATGTTATTATTGTCCCATTTTCCCGATGAAACTGAGGCTCCAGGATGTTTTGTAACTTTCCCTGGGTTACACAGAGAGTAAGTTAAAGAGCTCGGATTCAAACTCAGGTCTGTCTGAATCTGAAGCTCTACTTTCTCTACTATATCTCAGGGTTAAAATTCTACCTTACCATAGTGCCAATTGATCTGGTAGGGGCAATCTGAGAACTAGTTGCCTCCACTCTTCCTCTTATAACCTTTGTGATTTACTTCCTCTTTCTGGGCCTCCGTTTCCTTATCTGGAAAACAGGGAGATAGAATCAGTTATTCCAGAACTTCTCCCTACCTTGAGCATCATGATACTGGGGGATCTTTCCTTTGATGGATACATAGCTTATATAGTTTGGAAATGTCAGCAGTGCCCAGAGCCCTTTAGCATTCAGCTCTTTGGAAAGAGAAGGGCAAGAGGTGGTCACCTTGGACCAGCATCTGGCAAGTCCACAAAGGTCTGGAGATGAGATGCCTTTGGGGTGCATTCAGCTAAGCCTGATAGATGGACAGTCTGTGCACCTCCTAGTGACCAAGGCTGAGCCCACAGCTCAGTGAGCACCAGTCTTCTTCACCACCCCCTGGGAGCCGCTCCCAAGGTGGCTGAGTGTGTTGGTGTTTTTCTTCTCTGCTTTTGAAAGCCAGAGGTCAGCGCAAGTGTAACTCTGACGGATGACATCTGCTCCTTGTTTGGAAACACCCTTTTCAAATCCAACCTGAGATGGGATTAAGAGAACTGCTTGGCTCATTTTCAGGACTGTCATTTGATGAACATCTCCAAGTTCATTTGAAGGAAGTGACAGAGGAGAGTGAGATTTCAAATCAGGGAAATTGGCGGCCGGCTCTGCTCAAAGTCAGCCTCCCCACCTCCAGCCTCCCGCCTGCAGAAAACAAAAGTTCCAGAGCAGGAAAGTGACACAGCGCCACCTCCCGGCAGCTGCCTGGGCATGGAGGCCTCTGGCTGAAGCGAGATCTCCCCAGTTTCAGGGCCTGCCCAAAGCTTGGGGAGGTTAGACCTGTCACGAGGTTTCCAGGAGATGGGGACAGAGGGTTGTGAGAGCAACATGAGCTCTCAACTTACGATGTGTCTATTTGTGTATATTCCTGTGTCATGCCCTCATGCAGCCAATTTGAACCCTGAGTAGGATTAACTTATTTTATGAGTAACTGTCTTCTTCACTTACTATTAGACAGTTTTTTAGAGCAAGATCGTAGTGGTTAGTTAGGCTATGAGTTTTAGAGCCAGAGAGCCTGGGTTCAAACCTTGGTTTTGTTACCCACTAGCTGTGCAATCTTGAGTGAGTTACTTAGCCCCTCTGTGCCTCTGTTTCCTTTCCTATAAAATAAGGCTAATAAGAATGTCCACCACAGAGGGTGACTGCAAGAACTGAAGGGTGGACACATGTAAAGAGCTTAGCATAGTGCTGGACCTGTGATAAGCATTCAATACCTATTAACTATTATTATTATATCAATAATTATCATACTAATAATTATTATTTAATTAATCATAGCATAGTTCATATATATTTCTTCCTTTTTTGCACACACCCATTAGGCCCATTCCTAACTTCTTATTGGCCGACAGATTTCATGCAAATGTTTCTGATTTAAGGAAGATAATGTTAATTTTGTCGAAGTAATTGACCCTCCCCAAACCCACAGCTTAACTTCACATAGACTCCCTGGCAGAATCTGAGAAAGAGCCATGTCTTTTGTTCTGTAAAGCAGACAGCTGGGCGGTGCTTCAGAGCAGCCCTGGGAGAGCTAGGTGGGCCAGAGGATGACAGCTTCTTCACATGTTGGACTGAGATTCAATTCCTGGGGGAATCTGAGTCCTGGATTTCCCCACAGCTATCTGCGGAACGCTCCTAGGATATTGGAGAGTCATCTGAAGGCTTCCTGCTCCATTTGAACCAGAAGTTTTCTCAGAAGCTCTGTCTTGGGGTCAGACTAGGCTCATCCATCCTGAAGGGAAGTGCTCCCAACCTAGAGGAAAAATGGTGAGGCGACAGGCTGCCAAGATCAGAGGCTGGCCTTTCCGAAAGTCAACCATAAATCAAAGCCTGCAAGGTGACCACGTGTCACAGACACCAGCTCCGGAGTCTCTGGGGGTGCTGGGCTTGATGACAGGAGACCATCTCTTTCCCAGCCCGTCTGTGTATGAGCTGTCCATTGCCACCTAGGAAGTTGTCCCGCTGTTTAATGAGGTTTAGCTTTCTCTCCAAAGGAGGGCCCAGCCCAAACATCTGTCTCGTTAAAGGGGTTGAGGCCTTGGAGACACAAAAACTTCCCTCAGTGCCTCCATTCTCTGGCTTTTATCGCTCCTAGAATCCATCCCATTAATGTGTTGGAACAGCCATGACTTTGCTGCTATGCACGCATCTGGGGAGCAAGCCAGGTTTTAGGGCAAGAAAGGAGGGAGACAGAGAAAGCCCTTTAAGTCCCCTTAGACTTTGCACTTGGCTTCCTCCTGTATACAAGGCTTAGCTATGACTCACCTGTTTTAGAATGTTTTGATAGCCAATCCCCAATTTGCTTGAAACCTCCAAAGTCTCAAGATGATAGCCCAAGGGAACCAGGAGCAGAGTTGCCATGTCTCGAGCCTGACAAATCATCTGCTGTGGGGGACAGCAGGTGGCCAAAAGAGCAAAGCCCAAATTAGAGCTTTGCAAAGCAGTGCCCAAGCACCTGAAAGTCATGGGGGCTTTTGCAGAAAAACATGAAGCTTTAATTTTTTTATTGAATTTATTGGGGTGACATTGGTTGGCAAAAACCTACAGGTTTCAAGCATACAACTCAATAAAACATCATCGACACACTGCATCCTGAGTCCATCGCCTGTCTCTATCTGTCTCCATTTTCCTACCCTTTGCCCACCTTCAACTACCCCCACTCCCCTTTCCCTCTGGCTCTCTGATTATCACTACACTGTTGTCTGTGTCTAGGTGTTTTATACACACACACACACACACACACACACACACATATACATATATATATATATATACACATATATATATATATATATATATATATATACACATATATCTACACCAGTGGTTGGCAAACTCATTAGTCAACAGAGCCAAATATCAACAGGACAACAATTGAAATTTCTTTTAAAAAATATTTTTGCTTAGGTTTGGAGGTTCAAATCTATAATTGATGGGTACATCAGGCCATAGAGTCATAGATAGCCCTGGCCATATTCTGCCAATTTATTAGCTCTTTGACTTTGAACTAGTTACTTCACATCTCTGTGTCTCAGTTTCCTCACCTATAAAGAGACTAATAATAATGATGTGAGGACTAAATGACAGTTGATTAATCATAACCAAGTAATAAAAGTGTAAGAAAAATGTATCAGAAAAAAAGTTAAGTTGAGATGTATATGCCTTTTCATTAAAATTTTGTTTAAAATTTCTTTCTTTTTTGTAAATTGGGATAAGTCTATTACTGCTTGATGATAGTGGCAGGCTACAGTGTCCCAGTTAGTGCAGTGTGTAGCATAAGACCTTCTCCAGGTGTGACTACATACCTGGCTAATAGCATGAGGATGCCCAACACACTGGCATGAGTACTGTACAAGCCATGTCATAGAAATGACAAGTTTAAAGCCTGGCTTCTTCACTCACTGGCTTCCTGACCTTGGACAAGTGGTTTAAACTCTCAAGTCTGGGAACCAGCAATATTAATAATATTTTTCTTGAAGGCTTGTTGGGGTGTGTGGGTGAATGTGAGTGTGTACAGGAAACACTGAGGACATGCTGAGCCCAAAGTAACTGCTCAATTGAAAAGAAAAACAAGGAAGCTATGACTTATGCTTGCTTTTCAGTCCCACCTATAACTCCAATCCTTTTTTACTCACTCAGGGAAGCAATTTAGATAGTAGTAACTTTTCTATGGGGATAACCTTGAAATTGCTCAAAATTGTTAAAATCATTCACACACACTGTTTTAGTCATTAAAAACTATTTGTGAACAACTTTATAAGTGATATTGATCAGAAGTCCTCAGATGCAAGAAGGTGCCAGGCTTTTCTGCAGGTGCATGCAATCGGTATTAGTTTCCTACAGCTGCTGTGACAAATTACCATGAACTAACTGGCTAAAGACAATACAGATTTATTGTCTTACAATGCTGTGGGTCAGAGTTCCAAAATGAGTCTCAATGAATCCTATGTTCCTTCTTTAAGATTTATGGGAGAATCATTCCTTGACTTTTCCAGCTTTTAGAGGCAGCTCCATTCTTTGGCTTGTGACTATCTTCCATCTTCAAAGCCAGCAATGGACACCTGAATGCCATCTTTCTCACAATGCAATCCCTCCGGTTCAGACTCTTCTCCCTCCCACTTCCCTATTGAAGGCCCCTTGTGTTTATACCAGGCCCACCCCAATGATGCAGGACCATCTCTCTATTTTAAGATCAGGTGATTAGTAACTTTAATTCCATTTGCAACCTTAATCCCCCCTTGTTCTGTTATAGAACATGGGAACTAGGTTCTGGGAACTAGGATGTGGACATCTTGGCAGAAGGGGGCATTATTTCACCTTTAGGATAACCTTGAATCATAATTTTAAATTATTTAAAACTTGAGGCCCGATGCATGAAATTTCTCTTCGTAGCCCTGGCTTCATCCGGAAGGTAGTTCAGAAGGACATTCATCTGTCTGGTCTAATTAGCATATTATGCTTTTATTATTATAGACTAGAGGCTTGGTGCATGAAATTCATGCACTGGGAGGTGTCCCTCAGCCCAGCTTGTACTCTTTCCAATCTGGGACCCCTCAAGTGACATCCCTCTCACAATCCAGGACTACTGGCTCCCAATCGCTCGCCTGCCTGCCTGGCTGATTACCCCTAACTGCTTCTGCCTTGCCAGACTGATCACCCCCTAACCACTCCCCTGCCAGCCTGATTGGTGCCTAACTGCTCCCCTGCCAGCCCAGTTGCCCTCAACTATCCACCTCTGCCAGCCTGATTGCCCCCAAATGCCCTCCCCTACCAGCCCAGTCATCCCCAACTAACCTCCCACGCAGGCCTGGTCATCCCCAACTGCCTTCCCCTGCTGATCTGATCTCCCACAACTGCCCTCCCCTGCTGGCCATCTTGTGGTGGCCATCTTGTGGCCACATGGGGGCAGCCATCTTGTGCGAGGGTGTGATGGTCAATTTGCATATTACCTCTTTGTTATATAGGATTCTTTCACACATATTGTTTGTATAATAACTATCAAATACTGTGAATAACTCTACAACTGATATTGACCAGATGACGGTGAACATCATATTTTCTTCAGCCTTCATGAAATATGAAAAAATGGAAAAATAAGGTAATTTTTCATAAAGCTAAATCTATTATAGCAGATGATAGCTGGCTATTCTGCTTTTAACGTCTTTGCAAATATGAAAGTGGACACCCCAGTAAGTAAAGACTCAAGAGCTTTTGGGAATTTGTTTTATAATTGTGGCAAAATGGATATAACATAACCATTTTAACTTCTTTTAAGTATACAGTTTACTAGTGCTAATTTTATTCACATTGTTGAGCAACTAACCTCCAGTACTCTTTTTTCTAGCAAAACTGAAACTCTACCATCAAACATCTCCCTATTTCTCTCCTCCCCAGCCACTAGCAATACCATGCTACTTTCTGACTTTATGAATTTTACTATTCTGCATACCTCATGTAAGTGGGATCATGTAGTATTTGCTTTTTTTTCTGAATGGCTTATTTCACTTAGCATAATGTCCTCAAGGTTCATCCATGTTGTAGCATGAGTCAAAATTCCCTTCCTTTTTAATACTGAATAATCTTTCATTGTGTGTATATGCCACATTTTGTTTATCCATTCATCTGTCTATGGACATTTGTCTTGCTTCCTCATTTTGGCTATTCAAGTAATGATGCTATGAATGTAGGTGCACAGATATTTCTCTGATATCCTGCTTTCAATTCTTTTGAATATATATGGAATTTCTAAATCACATGGTAATTCTATTTTTAATTTTTTGAGGAACCACCATGCTATTTTCTATAGCACTGCGCCATTTTATGTTTCCACTAACAGTGCCCAAGGGCTCCAATTTCTCCATGACCTCTCCAACATCTGTTTGTTTTTCATAGTGGTTGTCCTAATTGGTGTGAGAAGGTCCCAATTTTTCCTATAACAAAATAATATCTATTCATAGAAAAAAATCAAAAGATGTAGAAAGGCAAAAACTGAAACATAAAACTTACCTCTTTGTCCTTTACTTCTGTCTATTTCCCAGAGGTAACCACAATCACACTTCTTTGTGGGTATGTCCAGAAAATTCCATACAAATACATTTCTGTCATGTATCTTTTTTATTACACAAATGAATTTATGCAGTACATACCATTTCACACTTTGTTTCACTTAGTCATGTATCTTGGAAGTCTTTTCCTGTCAAAATCTATAGATTAGACCTCCTGCATCCTTTCCACAATCACCTAATATTCCATTGCATGAATGAACTACAATCTACACAATTTAGTACCAGTGGATACTGTTGATTTCCAAAATTTTCTCCCCAGAATTTTATTTTATTTACTAGGGGCCCAGTGCATGAATTCATGCACCTTAAAAGGAACTGTGGGCTGCCAGGCTGTGGTAGGCACAGAGGTGGGTCTCAGCCCATCATCCATGCTCCTACCCAGCCCCTTCCACCATGGTTCCTAGTCCCCTGTCTGTTGGCAGCCCCACTCCCACTGCTGATGGCTCCCATACGCTGATGGCACCAGCCCCACTCACACCCACTAAAAGTGCAGAGTGATTGGGGCCAGTGCCAGCAGTAGGTGCAAGTGGAGCTGGCACAGTCAGTGGTTGCAAGTGGCAGCTGCTGCCCCGATCACCCCTCAGGAGCAGGGAAGGGGAGAAGCCCTTAGGGGTGATCAGGACCAGCAGCCGCTGCTTGCACCCACTGCTGGCATTGAATGATTGGGACTGGTGCTAGGCACCAGCAGTGGGTGCTAGTGGTGACTCCAATACCAGCAGTGGGTCGAGAGGGGCCAGCACTGGCAGCAGGTACAATGCCAGGCAAGACTGCGGCACATGGGAGCAAAAGATTTTCAGTAACCACCAGAGGCTCACCCCGTTGACAGCGACCGGTGCCCCACCTTGGTCTGGCGCCCCTGCTCACCTGCTCCACCCTCCTGCCATGGTTGACGCCCACCATGTTCTGCGCACACCCCCTGGTGGTCAGTGCATGTCATAGCAACTGATTGGTTGTTCTGCCATTTGGTTTATTTGCATATTAGCCTTTTATTATGTAGGATTTGTTTTTTTAAATATGTTTTTATTGATTTCAGAGAGGAAGAGAGAGGGGAGAGAGAGATAGAAACATCAATGATGAGAGCAAATCATTGATTTGTTGCCTCTTGCATGCCCCCTAGTGGGGATCAAGCCTGCAACCCAGCATGTACCCTTGACTGGTATCAAACCCAGGACCCACAGGCCAATGCTCTATCAGCTGAGCCAAACCAGCTAGGGCCGGAATTGTATTTTTAGTTTAAAAATGCCAGTGATGAGAAACTGCACAGCATGTGATTATGAGTGCAGACTCTTCAGCTGTGCTGCTTAGGCTCAAATTCCAGCTCTGGAATGTTGGACTAGTGATTAGGCCTCTCTGTGCCTCAGTTTCTTCATCTCAAAAATGGGAATAATGATAATAGCACCTACCTCCTACATTATTGTCAGGGTTAAATGAATGAGTATATATACAGTCCTAGAACATAAGGTGTGTGTGGGAGGGTGTTAGCTATTATTCTGCTTCAGTCAACATCCTTAGAAAATTTCCTGAGTTTTTATGTAGGACAAGTTGTTAAAAGTTAAAGTGCTGGGCCAAAGGCATGATTTTTTTCTTTCCACAGACATTTTTTTTAAGAAGAAATTGTCATTAGCAGTGAGAACAAAATTATTCATACAACAGGTGGTATGACAGATTTGGATGTGGCTAAGAAGTGCCAAATCATTTTCCAAGACAGGTGCACCACCACATCAAGATGCTGGTAAGGCCTCCAGGCTCTGGCACTTCATGCATTCCATCACTTTGCTCCTGTTCTTCAGCTGCTCTGCCTTCTCTTTCTCTAACACCAGTCATCCCCCTTTCTGCCTGAAGAGAAGGAGTTGGCAGAGATGAACATGACAAACCAAAGGCCTGGGGACCTTTTTGGATGTGAGTATTTCCCGGGCACTTCCCTCTCTGTCATGGAGGACTTCTCTGTGTGGTGCCCAGCGCTGCTTCTCCCCATTCACGTTCACTTCCACAGCAAAAGCTTCCCCGAACCTCTGCCCCCAGCACCTCCCTGTTCTCCCCATTATTGATCTGATGTCCCTGGTGACCACACCAGGGGACTTAACTAAATATGATAATGCACCAAAGCTCACCAAGTCACCATGAAAGGCAACCTTATTTTCTTAGGTCCTGCTCAATGTTCTCTCTGAAAATACATCTCCATCATTTTTGTTGATTGTAAAGCAATTCATGCTTCCTGTAAGAAAGTACAAGGCAAGCAATACGGAGGTATGGACCAAGGTCAAAGCAAAACTTTTCCCTTTATCTTATGTCCCCAGAAATAATTAGCATTAGTTCTTTGTTAAATATTCCCTTAGGTTTTTAAACATGCACATATTTTTAAATTACATATTCTATAACCTGCTTTTTTCACTCAAACAATGGACATCTTTCCAGACCAATACATGCAGATCCATTTTAATAGCTGCATAGTATTCTGAAAATATTTTAATTAAACACTTATTGACTTGGATTCTCCAAAATTCAAAGGGGGTGTTCCTTTCTGAAAAGGGGTGTGACGTGGTAGAAAATGCGTTAGACCTGATGTTGGAATATTGGTTCTCAACTCAGCTCATTGTGTATGCTTAAGCAGCCAACTTCTTCCTCTGTAAGAAATGTAATAGGACTACGCATGTTGTGAAAGTACAACCTTCTATTAAAGTATTCTTTTCAGGAGAACAAAATAAGGCCTTGGGTAATAGGACATAATGTAATATGGTCAAGCCGTTTCATGGTTCTCATGGCTGGTGGCATCCTCCACATGAGAGATGCTTCTGTCTTTCCCCGACAATGGAGCTGTTTGAAGACTAGGGAACCCAGACACAAAACCACAGAGCGTTGAGCTGGAAGGAGAGCTCCGAAGTCTGGGCTATGAAGCACTGCCCTATTCTGTCTCTAATCCCACATTTGGACACTGTTGAAACTGAGACAAGACGTGAGGTCTGGGACTGGGCAGCTCCAGGCTGCCCGAGCATCCCAGCTAGACTGTCAGCAGATTGTATTCTGTGGCCTGGATTCTCCATCTCACTGACTCTGGGGTGGCAGCCTGGCAGCCAGCTGGCACATCCGCATCCTGGGATGGGTAGAATGCACCAATGAATGAGTAAATGATCTAACACACTAAGGGTCAGAGAAATGAATGAACATAAACTAAGAAATGAAAGACTGAAAAAAAGAATGAATCCATCGGCCAATGAGAAAATGAAGGCACAAGCCCTTTGGCCACAACCTCAGTCCGGGTCCTGGGGCCAGGGCATGGGAGAGGGGCAGAAGTTTAAGAATAGGACAAATGACAGCATCCAGAGCCACCCCATCTGAGATGCCAAGTGGGGAAATCTGGCTGGCATTTCGTGGGCATTCCTCCTCTGGAATCCTTTTGGCCTAAGTGTCACTCTCTGCCCCTTTGCCTCCAGGACCGGATTAGAGGGAAGATCAGAGCCCCTCCCACTGGTACCCAGTACACGGAGAGCGAGCCAGCCCCAAGTGAAGGAAGGGCCTTAACTCACTCCCTTCCCCCTCTGGGAAGCCACACAGAACTCCAAGTTAATTAAAGCCTCCACTCTGAGAAGAAGGGAATGTTCCATTTGGTAAATTTAGAAACAGCTGGTTAGTTTTACCCATTACTTTTGTGCTAACATCAGTGGAGCTCATTCAACTCTATCTTTTTATGAAGCTGTCCTTCCAATGCTACCTGATAGCTACTAATTGCTGCAACTACATTTCTGAATTGCAAATTTTCTGCACTGATAAAAACTTTGATTGCCTGTCAGCTACACATAAGGAAAAGATCAGCAGTGCTAAATGAGGGGTTCCACGCTTGGATAATAATGCCTAATGAATTATTCAGGAAAGAATGCTTGAATGAAGCAAACAATTTGAAGGGTTACTAGCAGCCGTAACAGTTCAACAGGCAAAAGAACAAAAGTATCATCCTGAACATTACACTAATGATTAAAAAATGCGTATTAATTCTAGATTTGGAGAAAAAAGAAATGCCAATCTGATTTTAAAGGTTAATCATTATTTTCTCAGTAATGCGCTGATCTCTGGTGGTGGTGGGGGGAGGTGATGAAAAGGGAGAACCCTTTACCAATATTTTGGGATGTATAATATTATGACATAATAGAGTCATATAATTTCACACACATCATTTAAAAATTGTAAATTTCAAATTTCATTGGGAAAGATAACACAGAAAACTAACAGCGTGGCAGCAGAAGGCTCGCTCCAGAGAACTTTGCTGAGTGCACAGCGGTAGCAGCAACAAGGAGCCCCTCCCCAAAGTGCGGGGCCCTGCAGACATAGCAAAACGAAATAAGATATATGTGATTAAACATATGCAAATACATATCATAATTAGTGACTCTTTCTGGCAGAATTTGAATGTGTTTTACATATTTTGCAAGTGCGCCGGTGACACGAACGAAAAATTCTTTCAAAAGCTTCTGCCTACTGGGTCTGAAACCCAAGAAAATAAACCAATAAATCAGGGTGAAGCTTCTGTCCAATACTGACACATTTGCTGCTTTCATAAAAAAATATATATTTCTACCACCCAAAGTGCTAATATGTTTTGACAGGTGCTGTAGAGTTGCCAAATATGAGGGGGTTAGGGGTAGGTCCTGGAAACTATAAGGCAAAACAGTATAATTAAAGATGTTAAAAAGTAAGAATGTAACTACTGTGATATTAGGATGTATCTGAATGTTGAAAAATAGTTCTTCAGAGCTGCAGGTCAACATCTCAGGTCTCCTGGACAGCCCTGGTGGAAATTGAAGAGTAGTTTTTAACTACAGAATATGCAGCCAACCACCTAACAGCCTGCACGAGATTTTTTTTTTTTTCCAGCTCAAAAGCCTGCGGTATTCGTCATCAATTAGTAATTTTATTATAAAGATGTTCAATGTCAAGATAACACTCTTCATTTGTGGCAGTGACGCTGCACGGTGGCTTGGAAATCTGACTTCAGGAGAAGAGCTGACCATCTGCCAGGGCCTGCGCACTCACAGTGACTAATGTTTTCCCTGGAGGACTGCAGCTCCCTGTGTTTCTGTTGCTGTCTTTTCGATGTCACAAAGCGAGGTTGATAAACACATTTAAGTCACAATTAAAAAACATTTTCACTGACCAGTTGCCACTGACGATATCATTAGACAGCTTGGTCGTTGTTGTAAAAATGCATTTAATGGTGTTGATGTGAAGGCAAGACGAAGCTTGCCGGTATCTGTTCTTTACCTAGCTTCTTGATTCTTTAATAACGCTTCCAGCCACTAGGAGCCTTGCAAGGAAATGCCGTTGGCATAAAGCAGGCAGGATGCTGGGATTTTCTGGCTAAGGCCACAGGCTGGAGGATCCATCTAAGTTGGAACTCACAGAGCAAGGTGCAAAGTAGGGCGTTCAAACCAAAGCCGATCAGTGAGCTATTCAACTTTGCCCACCCTTGTGTTGTCAACAGACCCAGCCTACAATGGCAAGCAGTACCCTACTTTTTCCTAGTCCTGACAAAATCCTATTATTCAGCTGCAACTCCTGTGTTATGCCAAGGTCATGACACTTAGCTTAAAACAAGAGTTATCTAACTGGACGTAAGACCTTTGTTCCGGATGACAGAGGAGAAGATGGTGGATGGAGCAGCTATGCACATTTATTTATTTCTGCGCTGAACACTGTTGAGGTATTATGCCATTGAATCTCTACAGTTACTTTTTAAAGTACCATTTTCTCTATTTTACAGATGAAAATATTGATGCTTAGAGAAGTTAGGTTACCTGCTTAAGACCACACAATGGTGGAACTAGGATTAGAACCCAAGTCTTTCTGATGTCAAGCACTTTGTCACTCAGCAAGAGACTTAGGTTCATAACGAAGGGAGTTAGAGCTGGAAGACGATTTAGCAATTAGCCAGTTCTTCATTTTACAGAGAGGAAACTGAGACTCAAAGATGTCAAGAGCCAAAAGCATGGGTGGGCACAAAACCTGGATGAGCCAAGTCATGACAAGCTGGTGAAGGGCTGGGACTCATTCTCCCCTTCCACTAAGCCACACTATGTTTCTTAAAGTGGAACATACTACATGGACCTGCCCCTGTGCAATCTCAGGATTTCCTGGGCTTTGTCCAGTCCTGTCCAGGAGTGTACACTTCCTCTCCGAGTCCTGGGACACAGCCTGGGTCTGGTATTATACTCCTACACTTTTCAGCCACATTGGAACAATCCTCATCCCAAGGTGAATTGGAATTTCCTGTGGAAAGCAATGACCAGAACTCATGGATGGCCATGATTCTTGGATGAGTCTCTGAGGGTGGATGTTCTATGGTCTTCCCTTTCAGAACAAAAGGAGATTAAATGTGTTAACCAGTAAGAGAAGGGCTTGGGTTTGATAAGATCCCAGAAGGGAGACTGGTCTACAAATAGGATGCTCAGCAGAGTTCAGATGGTGCACTGTGTAAGCAGAGTGCTGGATTTCAGTGTAGAGTCCTGGTCCTAACACTAAATGATTGAGTTATTTTAGGCAAGTCACCTAGCTGTTCTGAGTTCCAGTTTTCCCCTCTAAAACAAAGAGCTCATTGGCTGACCCATCTCTTATCATCTATACTTTGTCCAGATAATTCAGGCCTGGAAGTCAGGGAACAAGATCTTTTGAGATCTTCCCAGCAGAAGATTCTGTTTGGGATTTCAATTTGTGATACTGAAGAACAGTCTTCCTGTCAGTGGAAATTCCAGAGGGAAATACAAAATGTGACCTTCTCCAAGGCTGAAGAATACCTTCAGCATTTTGAAAAGCTTTCAAACCACTTTTGAGTTATTTCTTGTTTCTTTCTATTAAATTGCCTTAATCTAGGCTGTTTGCTTTGGAGCTCTGATCTGTAACATGAGGATCTCAGAAGCAACCTTGAACATTGCTCAGAGCTTTCTGAGAAAAAAAAATATGCCTAAATCTCTTAATATTCAATTTAAAAATATGTTTTATTCTAGGCATATTTTGTTGTTGACAGGCAGTTGGTGATGGTGGTGAAGGTTTGTGGGGATATGAGATGGGGTGGGGAGACAGGGACAAAAAGAGGCCAAAAGAATCAAGGGAGAAACAAGAGGCTGAAGGAAACTAACACCAAGGCACAGATGGGTCCCTACTTTCTCCTAATTTCTGCCCTCTTTATGATTATACCAAACTGCCATAAACAGAAGCTAACATTTATTGTATCCCCACTGAATGCCTGATATATGCTAAACACTTTACATGCATTAACTATTTAATCCTCATGACAACTTATTGAGCTAGGCAATGCTATTAACCTTCCTTCTACAACTGAGGGAATGGAAGGACTGAGGTGCTAATGAACATTCCCAAATTCAGTAAGTGGCAAGAAGAATTTGAATTGGGCAGTTTGGCTCTGGAACCCAGATTATAACCATTAGGTTCTACTGCCTTCAGTATAGTGATAGCCACATGGCCTGTTTTTCTTTCTTTTCTGGTTTAGAAACCCTTTCATCACACACACACACACACACACACACACACACACACACACACACACAC
>JAAGEH010000043.1:16993990-17014358 GCA_011751065.1 Lasiurus cinereus | reverse complement strand
CACACACACACACACACACACACACACACACACACACACACACACACAGTAATTCCTTAACTGTTTTCAAGGCCCAAGTACAAGCAGGCTTAGGAAACGAAGGGCATGTCCCTTTTAATGACATAATAGAATTTGTGTCATAAAGAGCTGGGTATTCAGCTAGGTCAATTTGTATTGGATTGGACTGGACCCACCAATGCAATTGAGTTGCCAAATTTCAAGAGTTCCTTTGCTCTGTGGAATGGTATGTTTCATCTCTCTTCAGAAAAGGACAGCTCCTTAGAAGAATGATTTTTTAAAAGCTCATTGATTCAGGAGCCCAGATCAGCTGTGGGGTTCTGCGTTGCTCTAACGTCCCCATAGCACCTGATTCCAGACGTGCAGTCAGTGAAGCCACCAGGCTTTAGTGGGCTGGGGAGCTGTCTGTTAAAATGCTAAATTGACTGCCACCCACCCAGTCCATTTCTGTGTGTAGAAGGATTTGAACCTAAGCTGGGCGAGTGAATTAACCCCGCGCCCTCTTGGCCCCTCAGCCCTCTAGGCAAGCCATGAATCAAATGGAATCTTGCTCATGCTAAGAGCTGCAGAGCTGTCATTCCATTGTGCTTCACTCAGGGTAAGAGGTCCCTGGAGACAATATAATGAGCCAGGGCTCCTAGGGCAGGGGAAGCCACATTGCTGAGTGTCCTCAGTACCATGGCCACCATGGAAGCAACATGCACTGGCATGTTTCTGGGCAAATAACAAGATTTTTTAAAATTTGTGTAATGAAGGATTATGTCTAAACTCCCCAGGGACTAACAGGAGATTGTCAACACCCAGGTGGCCATTTTCCTGAGAAGCAGAGCGAGCTCTTCTGCTGGGGAGTACACAGGGAAATTTCCCAAGTGGAAATGTTGCCTCATTGCCGCCCTGCTACAGAAAATAAACAGGAGAGGCGTTCTGGATCAGATAAGGCCATTACTAGAGAAACGTGGAGAGCTCACTGGACCCCTTTTGACTGTGACCCCGGAAGAAGGAGGGGGAAAAAAAGGAAAAGAAACTACCTTCTTGATAAGGAAGGAACTTGTGGGCAAAGTGTTAACCTTCAAGCTTCATTACTGATCTGGAGAGAATGTCCATTTCTCTTACCCTTCAAGGAGCCAGCCCTTGAGTGGAGAAGAATAGTTAGAAATTAGCAAGTTCTGTTCTCTGAGGTAGTAAGGACTAGACTGAGGATCTCCTGGGATCTTTCCTCCCAGTTTGCCATCCCTTAAAATTACTTTATTCATTTATTCAACAAATAGCTAGTGTCTGCTTTGTGTTGGCTCTTTATTAGGCATGAAAGATAAAATGGTTAAAAGCAACCCACAGACATAAATTTCAAAAGTGGTAGAGCTGAAATTTCTCAGGAAACTTACATATCCTTCTGAAGCCTCAGTATCCTCGTCTTTATCATGAAAATACTACTTATTTAAGTAAAAATGAAAGAACGGTTTCTGAGAGCATTCCTTATTTAAACTGCTGAATATACCCAGCATTAAAATATGGGCCACTTGCTCTGGCTGGTTTGGCTCAGTGGATAGAGCGTCGGCTGCAGACTGAAAAGTCCTGGGTTCAATTCCAGTCAAGGCATATGCCTGGGTTGCAGGCTCGATCCCCAGCGGGAGGTGTGCAGGAGACAGCTGATCAATGATTCTCTCTCATCATTAATGTTTCTATCTATACCTCTTTCCTTCCTCTCTGAAATGAATAAAAATATATTTAAAAAAATATGAACCACTGTAAGACATCAATTGACTCTGATCAAATGGAAGGGTCTAGAAATCAGAATGGCAGCAGTTAGGAGGAAAGAGATTCAGGGGGCAAAGCTACAAAAGCAGATTCCCAATATCTCATTCCTGAATCATACAAATTTCCTTCAGTGTCCTCTGGTGCTGCCAACATTTGTTTTAAAGACAAATGCCCCGGCCTCAGATTAAATGCTATTATTATGAGTGGCAAACATGTAATCCCTTTCAAGCAATTTATACTGCAGAGATATGGTTTATTATTGATTACCTAAAGCTGAACCAAGACCAGCCATAAAATTAAAGAGGCCAAAAAGAATCTTCCTGCACACACACTCCATTTAAAAAAAAATATTTTAGCTCTATTTTATTCTTTTCAAAATATATTTTTATTGTTTTTTTACAGAGAGGAAGGGAGAGAGATAGAAACATCGATGAGAGAGAAACATTGGTCAGTTGCCTCCAGCACACTCCCTACTGGGGATGTGCCTACAACCAAGGTACATGCCCTTGTCTGGAATCGAACCTGGAACCCTTCAGTCCACAGGCCGACTCTCTATCCACTGAGCCAAATCGGTTTCGGCAACACTCCATTTTTTTAAAAAAGAGATGAATAACACTATTGTTTCTATCCAGTTCAAGGCAATTTAAAAAATTTTTAAATGATTTTAGAGATAGAGGGAGGGAGAGGGATAGGAACATTGATAAGAAAGAAATATCATCTATTGGCTGCCTCCTGCATATTCCCTACTGGGGATTGAGCCAGCAAGCCAGGCATGTGTCCTATCCTGGAAGGGAATGATGACTTCTTGGTCCGTAGGTCAACACTCAACCACTAAGCAACACCAGTCACACACAAACTTCATTTTTAAACCTGATGGCATTAGAGCTAAGAAAACCAGTAATGTCTAAGTTTTTCCATGTCAGTTACCTTTCCTCTTACCATCTACAGAGCCTCTCTTTAGGCGGGGGGTGGGGGATGAGGGGGGAACTCCACAGTAAAATGAGAATGAAAATACAGTAAAATCCTCATGTAACGTTTAAAATAGGGTTAAAATACCCAGTCACATAAAATGTGGGATTGCATATAGTGGGGTTAAGAAAATGACTGGGATAAACTTGCTATAGAGGATGGAAGTAGTAGAGCTATATTCAAATTTGCCTTATTCACTAAGCGTGCCACCTCATTATTTAATACTAGGTATGCCCTTGCACAGAATTCTCAGCTATGAGCTAAGTTGAAACAGATGTCTTAGGCCTTAAGATCCCCAAAATCTAAATTTTGCATTTAAGAGCTTAACACTGTGCTTACTGAATGCAATTGGTGAATTAACCATTAATATTGTTGCTGTTGTTGATACAGCAAATCATCCACAAAAGTTGGGTTGAGCCATATGTTCCTCGTGAGACTTACAAAATCCAAACCAAAACTGCTGTAATGGACAAATCAACAAGTTCATGCCATGGATCAGAAGTTGGTGCAGAGCTCAGAGAGATCAAGATCATGGTGTTTTCTCTCCTTCAAATGCCTGCACGCCTTCAGTAGGACTTCTCTCTGCTGGGATTGACAGCTCTTTAGTTTGTTCTCCAAAAGGAGTCCTGTGCACATGGGGCTGATATGGACACAAGAGGCAGAACTGAAGGTTCTTTTCACTGATTGTGCTGCTCCAAGAGTGTTCCATTTTGAAACTCCACCACAGTAGTGATTATCAATATAAGGAAAAAGGAAAAGGAGAACTCTGGAAATGAGTGAGTATCAAAAAGGATATTGTCAAAAAGCCTTGCTCCACAATTAATGTCAAATGCTATTAAGTTGTCTCACATAAACTCTTCTTCCAAAGCTCAGACATGGACACAGACCTCCCAGAGATGGCTGGTGGGCTCCAGCGGGATCACTGTGATATTGAGCTGTTTCTCTCCTGGCCTTGATGCTGGGAGGAGGGTGGAAATAGAAATAAGACTGGTGCAATCTTTCCCATTGTTCTCAGCCAGGCTCATTTCTCTCTGTCTCTAGGTAACCCAGACATGCTCAGAGATCAGGAATTGAACCATAGCCATCTCTACATCCGTGATGAACTCAGGTTCTTGGTACAATGTCTGCTAATTTCAAGGGCTTCTGTTCAGCGGTCCAGCTCAACTCACATGTGCTGTTTTAATTTTTCCTGTGAGTCTCACCTTCCACTCCACTCCTACCACCATGCAGGCCTAAACATCAGTGCTTTCATGTCTCCATGAGAAGACCTCATACAGTGATTATGGGGTGTGGAAGGGGATGACATTGTGAAGCACCCACATTATCTCTTCCCTCCTTCCCTCTACTCCTCACCTCCTTTCTCTTGGATTGACTCCTGGAGGATCCAAATTCCTTTTCTCTATCCCATTGAAGCCTCGATACAGAGCCAGCATTCTCACCTGGGTCCCACCCCAGGAGAGCTCATCAAGCCATTCCTTCTAATAATTCCTGTGGCTCCCCTTAGAGAAATTCTGGAGAGCAAAATTTCCCCATCTCACTCTCAGAATGAGGTCTTTCCCAGGAGGTGTCTTGGTGGCTCCCACATGTGGTCCCCAGGAGGCCACCTCCTGGGCCTGCAGGATGCCTGGTCATGTCTAAGTCTGCAGCTGATCCTCATATGACCCAGCCAGCCCTTGGGACTTCACTCCAAGACAGGTGGATTTGTGAGGATATTTTGGGAAGGTAAGGAAGCTTTAAAAACATTTTCATGAAAAAAAACAAAAACCATCAACAACTGTGTATTGATGAATAGTTACTCTAAAAAGAAACAGAATCTTAAAAGCTCCTATACAGGGTCTCAAACTCTGCTCCCACCTCAGCCAGACCTGGTTTTTGTTTTGTTTCGCTTTTGTTTTAATAGTGGAGTGAGGAAGCAATGCACTGATGGGCTCTGACAAAAAACCATGAAACCTAAGTTCCAGTCCACTCCAGGCCACTAACCAGTAAGTGTGGCTTGTGTGAAATAAGAATTTCCCCAGCTTCTGATGATTGTGATGGCCCACATTTCAGCAATAATTCAAATTGTTTCTGTCTGCTCAGGCAAGACCCCAGACCCCTGTGTGCCACCTCCACCCCAGCCCCACTACCAAATACTCCTTAAAATTCCTGGAGGGTGTCATATATGTACAATATAAGTCAGTTATGTTTAGGATCTCGGGACACTGTTTCCATTTCTGGTGGCTTCCATAAGGTATGTGCCCTGACTAGGAATTGAACTGTGACCTCCTGGTTCATAGGTCAACACTCAACAACTGAGCCACGCAGGCCGGGCAATCAATAGGTTTTTTAAATATGAGTGTTCCTTACTTTGAAGTCTGTTTTTTTAAGATCTAGAGCTTGATAAGTTTTGACAGTCAATTAGTCACCACCAGACATGAGCTAGGGAGCATTTCCATCAGCCAAAAACTTTGCTTGTATCTCTTTGTAATGAATCTCCTACACCCTCCCCAGACCTGGCATCCTTGATCAATTTCCTGTCTCTGAAGTCTCTCCTTTTTCAGAATCTCAGAAAATGGAATCTTGTCTTTTCACTGGGGTGGAAGAGTTCTTTATATATCTTTAGGTTCAAGTTCTTTAGGTTCAAGTCCTCTATCAGTTATGTATGAGGGCTCCTTTTTATACAAATTCCTAAATATTTCAAAGATTTCCATACCACCACAGTACATAATACTAAAGTAACCTTTGACTGAAGAAACACACAATGACAACTGCTTTTTAAAAATCAATGCTTTAAATTAATTTATAGTTTATTAATTACAACAGAATCTAATATATTTTAGAAAGAGATATACATGGTAAGAGCTTCCTTTGGGATGTTGATAAAATGCAATGGTCCTTTCCTCCCAGGAAAAAATTGTCAAATATACATACATATAAAAATATTTACATTCAGTTTAGAGGGCTCATAAAAGCTTAAAATTCACTATGAACCACACTAAAAGATAAATTCACAATCCTGAGATTAAAACTCACTGGTTGATTCAGTTTACAGACAGGCATGATATCAATGTGTGCTCTAGCATCCCTTGCAACAGTTCCAAGGTTCCCCAGATGTTCATAATTCACTATTGGGAACCCCAGCACTGGTGAGTTCGGAGGTCCTTTCTAGCTTGACAAAATCTACAGTTCTCAGTTCCTAGGACTAAAGGATTCAGGTGACCCAAAGGGCACATGTGCCCAGTGCTGAGAAAAAAAATCCTTGGAAAAAAATAGGAAGGATGACTGACTATGCTTGTGCTGATATTAGAAAAGACAGGGAGAACTATCCCTCCCTGGAACTGATGGGTCCAAGCTTCTCTTTTCAATCCTATCTGTACCTGTTTTAGAAGCTGAGGTCCTCTCTCCAGGTGAGCTGACCGGGTTTGGTTCAAATCAGCTGGTCTATGGGCTTCACTGCAGACTTCTATAGCGCTTCCCATGAACACACTTAATTGGCCATGTGTCAGCTCAATTGCTGAGCTGATCTAAGTCATGATGAATCTTTCCTGCTCTTTGCCCCTGGCCCCAGCTTGCCACAGAATTCTGTATCATCAGCACTCACCATGAATTTACATTTGTTCTTTTTTTTCTGGGTCATTTACAAAGCTAGAGGCAGAAAGAGCCCGAGATATGGATTTGGAGCAACTATGTTTTAGCCTTTCCACTTTGCTTTTACTTTTTCATAACAATAGCAGACATAGAATTGTGGGATTTGTGGATGGAAAAGAAGGTCACAGTTAAGAGATACTTTAGGGACAGATTTGGTAGTTTGATGGAGAAAGTGTTGAAAGAAAGAGATCTCCGATGAGTGTTGGCTGAACAACAGTTGAACTACAAAGGTTCCTGGAATTCTCACCTACTTCCTCAAAATTCTTTCTTTACTCAGCAATTTGATCCTATTTGTCCCACTCCTACATCACAGGGCAGTATTTAAAGATCTGTTACACAAAACAGAGCTTTTTCTCCCCCACCAAGAAGAAACCATTCAACTATGGGTTTGAGAGAGTCCATGGGAAGTCCTCTAAACAACAAATGAAAACTCACAAATCTCCTTCAACTCACAAATTCTCCATGACTCAGAAGATCATCCCATGATCTAATTTCATTGCTCTATGAAAGTTAGAACGAAAATCCATGGTTTCATAGGGGTAAGTGAATAAATTGACTTTAAGTCCTCTTCATGGAGAGGTTAGAATCTCTTTTTCTCAAACAGCAAAACTGAGGCTCAGAATATAAAATAAAGGCTCAAATTCACACCAGTGAAAAGGGAGGGTATAGGGCTCTGAATAAGTCTGACTCCACAACTACTCCATCTCACCTCTGTATCCCTTAGGTGGAAAGCACCCATAATGAAGGGCTCATTCTTCATCCTTTCTGCTGTTTTGCCCACCAGTCTTATCATCTGTGTGCTGCTATGATTGTTTCTGTTGACCTGGCTGGGGATACTCTTTGGCAAGATGCCCATTTGAAAGTCTGTTTACCTGCTTACTATTGTAAATTTTTAAGCTTTTGGCTGATATCGGGCTCTCTTCAATCATTGACTTGGACCTTTTAAAACCTACTGTCAGCTATAAACAAGAATTCACAAATGTTGTACCCTTTATGGAAAGTTCAAAAATATGTAAAACAACATAGTATGTTCAAAGACATCTCAGTAATAAAACTATAAACAAAAGAAAGACTGTGTACATTAGCAATTGTCACAAATAATGCGTGTAAGGAACCATCTCAAACCAGTGTGCAGAAGCCATAGTTATTTATTCTCATGGACCTAGTGGCTGACTGGTCTAGGCTGGGCTCGGCCAAGTGACTCAGCTCTTCCCCACGTCTTCCATCCTTCTCCTTGACTGGTATGTTACTTTAGGCGTGTTCTTTTTATGGTGATGGTGTGGACAAAAAAGGGGCCACATTCTAAATCAGACAAGCTCAGGGAAGGCCTGCATGGCGGACCTTGCAAACTCAGAGACCTGGAAACCACATATAATGGTCTGAAATGAAAACCTTCTAATGAAAAGTGAGTCATGGTGGGTAGTCATGTTCTAGGTAGGTATCTTCTTTGACAAAGGTCAATCTTTACTTTAACTGAGCTCGTCTATTGTCTTTTTGCATCTAAGATAACATTAGAATGTCAGAGTAAGCCCCAATTTTCCTAGACCTCTCGGGACAAACCTCACACTAGAATGCAAGACCACAAAATCCCTCATTGTTACCTTGTTGCCCAAATACCATCATTATGTGCTGTAAATGTTAATTGTTAACTATCCTGTACCCACCAATGTAAAAGAAATGTGTGTCTCTTCATTTTGCTTCTCATGGAATCTCAGAGATTGTTCCTGCTTTGCTTTCTCCTGCCTCCCTAATCTACCACCCATGGATTTCATGTAACGGCCTTTATGTCTCCTCCTTTCATTCTAATGCATAAAATAAACTGTAAAATTGCCATTCTCCAGAGCATTTTCTCAATCCGGTGAGATTTTGCTTCCTGGCAATTGTCGGTTTGGCTCAAATAAACTCATAAAAATTCTCTGCAGGGTTGGTTGTTTCTTATGTTGACAATGGAAAAGATACAAAAAAAAAAAAAAAAAGGAAGTGGAGCATGGAAGAACTATTGAGGTCCAGGTTTGGAACTGACATATCATTTTTGCTCTATTCATTGGCCAAAAAACATAATGCAGCCATTTTTTTTAAAAAAAAAATAGGGAATGGTGCCCTCACCACAGTGGGAGGAGGGCTCTGCCAAGTTACATAGAAAAGGGTGTGAATACAGTGAGGGATGAAGCATTGGGTCTGGCAATATAATCTACCACAATAGACAAAATTCAGGATAGTGTTTATTCCTGGGATAGGGGTGGGAGCAGGGATTTTCACAACCAGGAAGTGACCCACAGGGCTGCAATGAATTTGTTAATGTTATGGCCCTTATGGCTTGTAAGTTCATGGCTGCTTATTATCTTGCTCATATATAAAATATTTAGTAATTTTTTCAAGTTCCTGGGATCAAATAAATAAATAATAAAAGTTACAATATTGCAAGTCAGATTCAATACAATTTCAGCTTCACTTTTTATTCACTTTATATAATTATTTTAAAAATATTTTTATTGTTTAAAGTATTATTTATATTAATACATATATCTCCTTTTCCCACCCCATTGACTTTCCCCCAGCCTCTCTTACCCCCTGTTGCATGCCCTCATCCCAGCGCCCCTATGTCTTGTGTCCATTGGTGTGCTTATATGCATGCACACAAGTCCTTTGGTTGATCTATTTCCCTCCCTCCTCAACTCTCCCCAGTTTTACTGCCTCTGTATCTATCTTTTTATTCATCAGGTTATGGTACAATGTCTTTATTTTCCATAAATGAGTGATGTCATGCGGTATTTTTCTTTCATTGCCTGGCTTATTTCATTTAACATAATGATCTCCAGGTCCATCCAGGTTGCTGCAGATGGTAAGAATTCCTTCTTTTTTATAGAAGCATAGTATTCCATTGTGTAGATGTACCATAGTTTTCTGATCCAGTCATCTGCTGATGGGTACCTAGGCTGTTTCCCTATCTTAGCTGTTGTAAATTGTGGTGCTATGAACATAGGGGTGCATATATCCTTTCTGATTGGTGTTTCTAGTTTCTTGGGATATATTCCTAGGAGTGGGATCACTGGGTCAAATGGGAGTTCCATTTTTAGTTTATTGAGGAAACTCCATACTATTCTCCACAGTGGCTGCACCAGTCTGCATTCCCACCAGCAGTGCACAAGGTTCCTTTTTCTCTGCATCCTCACCAGCACTTGTTGTTTGTTGATTTGTTGATGATAGCCATTCTGACAGGTGTGAGATGGTACCGCATTGTCATTTTGATTTGCATCTCTTGGATAATTAGTAACTTTGAGCATGTTTTCATATGTTTCTTGGCCTGCCTTCTGTCTTGTTTTGAAAAGACTCCATTTAGGTCTTTTAGGTCTCATTTTTTTTATTGGATCATTTATCTTCCTTTTATTCAGTTGTGTAAGTTGTCCGTAGATGTTGGAGATTAAGCCTTTATCAGTGATAACATTTGCAAATATGTTCTCCCATACAGTGGCTTTCTTGTTGTTTTGTTGATGGTTTCTTTTGCTGTGCAAAAGCTTTATATTTTGATGTAATCCAATTTGTTTATTTTCTCTTTAGGATCCATTGCCCTAGAAGCAATATCAGTGAAGAAGTTCCTTCGGCATATGTCTGAGATTTTGTTACCTGTGGATTCCTCTAGTATTTTTGTTTCCTGTCGTATGTTTAAGTCCTATATCCATTTTGAGTTTATTTTTGTGTATGGTGTAAGTTAGTGGTCTAGTTTCATTTTTTTTGCATGTATTTGTTCAATTTTCCCAACACCATTTATTGAAGAGACTGTCTTAACTCCATTGTATGTTCATACCTCCTTTGTCAAATATTAATTGAGCATAGTGGTTTGGGTCGATATCTGGATTCTCTATTCCATTCCATTGGTCTATATGTCTGTTCTTGTGCCAGTACCAGGCTGTTTTGAGAACCATGGCTTTGTAATACAGCTTGAAATCTGGTATTGAGATGCCACCTACTTTGTTCTTCTTTCTCAGGATTGCTGTGACTATTCTGGGTCTTTTTTTATTCTAGATGAATTTTTGGAGAGTTCTTTCTAGATCTGTGAAATATGCTATTGGTATTTTACTGGAGAGTGTATTGAATCTTTAGATTGCTTTGGGTAGTATGGACATTTTAATGATGTTGATTCTCCCAATCCATGAACATGGTATGTTCTTCCATCTGTTTACATCTTCCACTATCTCTTTTTTCAGTGTCTTGTAGTTTTCCACATATAGATCTTTTACCTCCTTAGTTAAGTTTATTCGTTTATTCCTAGGTATCTTTTTTTTTTTTTGGTTCAATGGTAAATGGGATAGCTTTTTTAGTTTCTCTTTCCGTAAGTTCACTATTGGTATATAGAAATGCCATAGATTTCTTGGCATTAATTTTGTATCCTGCTAACATTGCCAAATTAATTTATTAAGTTTATTAGATTTTTGATGGAGTCTTTTGGTTTTTTTATGTATAATATCATGTCATCTGCAAATAAGGACAGCTTTACTTCTTCTTTTCCAATTTGGATGCCTTTTATTTCTTCTTCTTGTCTAATTGCAATGGCTAACTACTATATTGAACAGGAGTGGTGAGATTGGGCATCCCTGTCTTGTTCCTGTTCATAGGGGAAATGGTTTTAGTTTTTCCCCATTGAGTATGATGTTAGCTGTGGGTTAATCATATATGGCTTTTATGATGTTGAGGTATGATCCTTCTATTCCCACCTTGCTGAGAGTTTTTATCAAGAAAGGGTGTTGGATTTTGTCAAATACTTTTTCTGCATCAATTGATATGACTATGTGATTTTTATCTCTCAATTTGTTTGTGTGATATATTATGTTTATTGATTTGCAGATACTGTACCATCCTTGCATTCCTGGGATAAATCCTACTTGGTCACGGTGTATGATCTTTTTGATGTACTGCTGGATCCAATTTGCTAGAATTTTGTTGAGGATTTTGGAATCTATGTTCATAAGGGATATTGGCCTGTAATTCTCTTTAATTGTGTTGTCTTTATCTGGTTTTGGTATTAAAGTGATGCTGGCTTCATAGAAAGGGCTTGGAAGTGTTCCTTCCTCTTGAATTTTTTGGAATAGTCTGAGGAGGATAGATTTAAGTTCTTTCTTGAATGTTTGGTAAAACTCTCCTGTGAAGCCATCTGGACCCAGGCTTTTTTTTGTTAGAAGTTTTTTGATGACTGCTTCAATTTTTTTCATAGTTATTGGCCTATTGAGATATTTAGTTTCTTCCTGATTGAGTTTTGGAAGGTTATATTTTTCTAGGAAAATGTCCATTTCCTCTAGCTTGTCCAGTTTGTTGGAATAGAGCTGTTCACAGTATTTTTTAACAAACCTTTGTATTTCGATGGGGTCTATTGTTATTTCTCCTCTTTGATTTCTGATTTTGTTTATTTGAATCCTCTCTCTTTGCTTCTTGGTGAACCTGGCTAGAGATTCATCAATCTTGTTTATTCGTTCAAAGAACCAGCTCTTGGTTTTGTTTATCTTTTGTATTTTTTTGTCTCAATGTTGTTTATCTCTACTTTGATCTTTATTATTTCCTTCTTTCTGTTTACACTGGGTCTTTCTTGTTGCTCTCTTTCTAACTCTGAGTTGTAGGGTTAGGTAATTTATTACCATTGTTCCTTGTTTTTTTTTTTGTGTGTGTGTGTGTGTGTTGTTTTTTCTGTGTGTGTTTTTTGCAGCAGGCTTGTAGAGCTATGAATTTCCCTCTCAAGACTGCTTTCACTGTGTCCCCTAGATTTTGGATTGTTGTGTTTTCATTGTTATTTGTTGCCATGATGTTTTTTATTTCTTCTTTGTTCTCTCTGATAACCCAGTCATTGTTTAATAGCATGTTATTTAGTCTTCAAGTGTTTGATTTTTTTGGATTTTTTTTATTGTAGTTGATTTTCAGTTTTATGCCACTGTGATCTGAGAAGATGCTTGATATGATTTCTATCTTCTTGAATTTGAAGAGACTTTGCCTGTGACCCAATATATGGTATATCTTTGAAAATGACCCATATGTAATTGAGAAGAATGTATATTCTATGGCTTTGGGGTGAAATATTCTGAAAATGTCAATTCCATCTGATCTAGTAAGTCATTTAGGATTGATGTTTCTTTGCTGATTTTTTGTTTAGAGGATTTGTCCAATGGTGATAGTGGAGTATTAAAGGTCCCTACTATGAATGTATTGCTGTCAGTCTCTCCCTTGATATCCTCCTGGAATTTTGTTTGTTTGTTTGTTTTTGTTTTTGTTTTTTTGTATTTGGGTGTCCCTGTATTGGGTGTGTATATGTTTACCAGAGTTATTTTCTTTTTTTTTTGGATTGCTCACTTTAGTATGACAAAGTGGCCTTTCTTATCTCTTGTTATGTCCTTCACTTTGAGCTCTAATTTGCCAGATATAAGTATTGCTACTCCAGCTTTTTTTTTTTTTTCATTTGCCTGAAAAACCTTTTTCCATCCCTTCACCCTCAGTCAGTGTGCCTCTTTTTTTCTGAGGTGGGTTTCTTGTAGTCAGCAGATGTATAGGTCATGTTTTCTTATCCATTCCATTACCCTATGTCTTTTGATTGGGGCATTTAATCCATTTACATGTAAAGTCATTATTGATAGGTACTTGATTGTCACCATTTATATTCTTTACCCTCGTGTTCCTTCTTTCTTTCTTTCTTTCTTTCTTTCTTTCTTTCTTTCTTTCTTTCTTTCTTTTTTTCTCTCTTTCTTTCAGCAGACCCTTTAGCATTTCTTGCATTGCTGGTTTGGTGGTAATAAATTCCTTTGGTCCTTTTTTCGTCTGTGAAGCTCCTAATTTCACCTTCAATTTTGATTGATAGCCTTGCTGGGTACAGTATTCTTGGATTCAGACCCTTCCTTTACATGATTTCTTCATTCCATTCCCTTCTGGTCTGATGAGTTTCTGTTGAGAAATCAGTTGCTAGTCTGATAGAGGTTCCTTTGTAAGTAACTTTCTATCTCTCTCTGGCTGATTTTAAGATTCTTACTTTGTCTTTGATGTTTGCCAGTTTAATTATAATGTGCCTTGGCATCAGTCTTTTGGGGTTCATTTTGCTTGGGACTCTGTGAGCTTCTTAGATTTGTGTGGGTTTTTTCTTCCCTATATCAGGGAAGTTTTCTGTCATTATTTCTTCAAACAGGTTTTCTATTCCTTGCTCAGTTTCCTCTCCTTCTGACACCCCTATTATAAAGATGTTGTTTTGTTTTATGTTGTCCCAAAGTTCCCTTAGGCTCTCCTCCTGCTTTTTAATTATTTTTTCTAGAAGCTGCTCTACTTGGGTATTTTTTCCTACCTTGTCTTTTAGCTCAATGATGTGTTATTCTGCTTCTTCTAGTCTACTCTGGATGCTTTCTATTGAGTTCTTTACAGCAGCAATGTCATTTTTCGTTTCTTCTTGATTCTTCTTCATTTCCTCTTGGTTCTTACTCATATTGTCAAATTTGTCTTCCATTCTTTTCAGCCACCTTATGACCATTTCTCTGAATTCTTTCTCTTGCAGGTTGCTTGCTTCCATTTCGTTTACTTCCTTTTCTGGTGATGCCTGCTTTTCTTTCATATGCAGACTGTTTCATTGTCTCCCCATGGTCTCTCTTCTCCAGGTGTCTGGTTTTGTAGTTCGCTCTCTCCTGCATTGATTTAAAGGCACAAAATACAACACAACCAGTAATGCACAAAGCACTGACCAGAAATGTATTTACAATATTAATGACCCCAAATAAAGATGACCACTAGAGGATAGGAGAGAAAGAAGAAGAGAAGAAAAAAGGAGTGCAAAAATGAATTTTTGAAAAGGAAAAAAAAAGTAAGAGAGAAAAGAAAGAGAACAAGAAAGAAGAGGGGAACAAACTATATATATGGGGAGAAAACTCCAATAGAACAGCCACAAATACCAACAAATGCCAGCAAGTATCTGCAGATAAATACAAACTACAAAAAAGAACTGATATCAAGTGAGGTTATGGAAAACAGAAGTAAAAAACAAACAAAAAACAAACAAACAAAAAGAATAGGCAAAACAATTTCACAAACAAGCATAAAAATTGATATAATCAACAATGAAGCAAACAATAACAAAAGAACAGAGATAAAACCAATTTTTTGGATAGTGAAGACAGAGAAGACAGAGGTATGTATGGACTTGGAGCAGAGGACTAGAAATTAGATATATAAGTAGGGTGAACTTTTAACGGGGTAAAAAGAAAGAATAGGAAAAATCTAAAGCAGGAAAAGGGTAAGAGAAACAGGACAACAAAAGGGGAAATATTAGGAAGAGAGTGATGGCATAAAAGTTAAGTTGAGATAGAGTAAAATGATGCTAAAAGAAAGATGAAAATAGAATGTAGAACACTATTCCCAAAGTAAAGAGAAAATAAAATGACACTTAAAAAAATAGTAGTGATAATAATACTGATTGAAAATAAGAATGTAATAATTAAAAAGGTAAAATCAAGTGAGGAAAAAAGTTAGTTTCTTAAGTAAAAGATGAAAATAATAAAAATAAAAATGTGCAATAGTGAAGATCATTCACTCATTCACTTCCTCTACTGTTCTGTTTGGCACTCCTGTTTCCTAGTCAAGACAGTATTGCA
This sequence comes from Lasiurus cinereus, assembly GCA_011751065.1. Lineage (NCBI taxonomy): Eukaryota > Metazoa > Chordata > Mammalia > Chiroptera > Vespertilionidae > Lasiurus > Lasiurus cinereus. The sequence goes on along the minus strand of JAAGEH010000043.1, from coordinate 16,999,383 downwards.
GTTCCCTGTGTTCCACTGTTCCTCAGTATTGTAAGGCAGTCCTGATTTTTAAACAGGCAGTGTGTCTTAATTTCTTGTATTCCTTTATTTGTGTTTACATAAGAATTTGTGATTCAACCCCTGGGTGGCAGTATTTCTGGATTTACCTCTGGGTCTATAGGTCATCTCTAGCTAGTGCTTACATCCTGCTTTCCTTGTGGCCCTCAACACTGGTTTGTGGGAGTGGTTTGCCCCAGAGATGGTTCTCTGATGGTTATTCCCTGCTCTGATCCCCAAGTTCCAGAAAAACAACTTTCCCCTGCAGTCTCTTAGGGTGTTCCCAATTGGATGATCCTATGTATTGGGCTTAGTAATCAGAAGCAAGGATTTAAAGAGGAAAAAAAAAAAAAGCCAGCATAAGTGTGCGAACTCTGGGGCTGTACACAAGTCTGTGCAGTCTTTTTTTCCCCCTTGGGTCTAAGCAGCTAACACACTTTAAATTTTTTTAGGCTGTCCTTTTGTGTCAAATCAAAATGAGTTGCTTTTTAGAGTTCCCTTCTGTTAGCAGCTCTGAGGACCCTCTTCCACATTCACAGATCATGCCAACCCCAACAGCCACGGATTTTTCTAGGCTCAGACTTCCCCCAGTCCTTCAGTTCCTGCAGTGCATGCATTTTTCTCTGACCTTTCCGTGGTGGAGTGTAGAGCTCCTCTGAATCCTTGTGTTTGCGCCAATTGGGGACTGGTGTTCTGGGGTTCGCAGCTGTTTGGTGGGTGCCATAGTTGTAGATTTTCAGGATTCCAATAACATCCACTTTCCCCTTCAAGATGGCACTGTCTCTGCATCTGAGCTGGTCACTCTGGGAGGGAACCCAGCAGCAGTGGGGGCTGCCCAGTCAGGGGAGCCCCATTCATCAGTCCCCCACCATCTCCTGGAGTATAGCTGTCCCTCAACTCACCAAATAACACTCTCTCTGCAACTCTCAGCTCTTCTTTCTATCTGTTTCAGGATAAGTTTCAGGACACGTCTGTCTATTCGATCTCTCAGCTTCACGTTTTAAATTTGTATTTCTCCTTAATTTCTGATTTTCTAATTTTGTTTACTCTCATTTGCCAATATAAATAATGACTTGGTTGTCTGACACCTGGACATTAATATCCTCTGTGTGCATATTTTTAATCTTAGTACTCCGCTCACACTTTTTTAAAAAATGTAGCCTTTACATTCTAACAGAGTTCATTTTCCTTATTTCCTTTCAACATCAGCTCATCTGAAACCACAAATTGTAGTCCTGGCAGTTATTAGTCTGGATTGATTAAGTTTGATCTCTGGGTTAATTTCACATGTAATCATATTATAGTTAGTCACACCTAGTGGCTCTATTAATTCAGATGTATTTGCACTCCCTTACCTATTAATTACAACCACCTCTGAAGACTGATTGGGCCTCACCTACCAAAGGAAAGCAATCCCCATCTATCAGGGAACAAACTACTGCCTCCCACACTAGGAGAACTTGGTCGACTTGGAGGCTCTGTAGGAATATTATTGATGACATCTTTATTTTCTTCCTGCCTTGCAGATGAATGGTGCACCTGCTAAATGAACCAGAAATACCCAGGCCAGGTCTAAACAGACTGGCAGAACTTGCTTGGACCATGATCTTGGAAAAAAACAGTGTGAGAGGCACTTACATAGCATCAATGCAGTTTTATTTTAAGAATTAAAAAAATATCTTTGGTTGAGTTCTACTTCACATAACTTATGCATCTTCCATTTTTGATTTGAAGAATGTTCACTGAATAACTAAATTAGGAGTAAGCTGGATAGAAAGTTTGAGGCTAGATCTGCATCTCATTTGCAAAAAGTAGGCCCCACACTCAAAGCTAGACCTGCCTGCTGCCCATATCCTAGCATAAGCCCCATGAGAGAAGCATTATTTGGGGCAGACTATTTGAAGGTCTTGTGGTTCCAGCTATTCCTCCATAAAATTAAACCTTTAATGTATGCATTCAATGATTATTCAAACTGCACCTACATGGCCCTTCAAAGCACTTTTTATGAAGGTTCAATTTTGTGTTATGTTGCAGCTTGTCTTGTAAAATGAAAACAACAGTGAATTTACTGTAGGAGGAGTGTGGTAGAAGACAATACAATCTACATTTCTTAATAGATATATATCCTGCACAAGAAAATTCTGTTTGTTCTAGGTTTTGAGAATACCTCAGCATCTTCTGAGCAGCTCAGTATATCCTCATAGAAAATTGGAGTCATATAATGGATGTGTTTCCCTGTCCACTCTGGCCTATAGGAAGCTCATAGTTTTGAAGCTCATCTGCAATAAATGTTTATGATCTTACCATCCGCACACCTGCATTCCAACTCTCTTCTCTAACTTCACAATTTATTTTAATTTCTATCTTTATCTGATTTTTGTTTGTTTTTGCTAATGATTTTTAGTTTTTGCTAATACCCAATTTTATTGTATGTCTATTAGAGAACACAATGGGATGTGAATAAGTAACTCTGAAGATATTAACTGCAAGCATTTGTAAGTCTGGATGAAGAGAGGTGTGGCTAGGGAGTTAGGTTGGCACCCAGCAGGCTGATGGGATCCACTGAGGATCATCATGCAAAGGCAGGATCATTACCTTCTCAACAGATAGCAGGAGGTGTTCCCCTGCCTCCAAGGCCTGAGGCTTTTCTGTTCCTTGTCCTGAGGCTGTTGCCCTTTCTTACCCACTAACTCCAGGAAATCCCTGGAAACAAGTTTAAACCACACAGCATCAAGGTACTCTCTGTGCTTGCTTTCAGGTCACCTCCACCAAGTCTCTTCTCTGACGTGCACAATGTTCCTCTTCTCCATGACCACCATCTGGAGGTAGATCTGGGAGGGTCTTTTCTAAAGGCTGCAGGCGCTCGTGGAAGTTTTAGAAGAAACAGAGAATAAAGTGCAGAGGAATAGCTACCCCAATATGCTCTGAGACATTCCATTCAATGTGGCTTGCATTTGTGGGGGGATGCACAGAGGAGACAAGGCTGGCCTTCCAGGAGCTATGGGGCCAGTAGTGTTGTCCATTAGGTCCCAATCTTAAAAAAAATTTGTTAGCACTGGAAATTCTTTGTCCGACCAAAATCTTATAGAATCACCTGGTTGGATGGTCTACAGCAGTCGGCAAACTCATTAGTCAACAGAGCCAAATATCAACAGTACAACGATTGAAATTTCTTTTGAGAGCCAAAATTTTTAAACTTAAATTTCTTCTTTATTTTTTTAAAATATATTTTATTGATTTTTTACAGAGAGAAAGGGAGAGGGATAGAAAGTCAGAAACATCAATGAAAGAGAGAGACATCGATCAGCCGCTTCCTGCACGCCCCGCACTGGAGATGTGCCCGCCAGCAAGGTACATGCTCCCGACCGAAATCGAACCTGGGACCTTTCAGTCCGCAGGCTGACGCTCAATCCACTGAGCCAAACCGGTCTAGGCAAAACTTAAATTTCTTCTAATGCCACTTCTTCAAAATAGACTTGCCCAGGCTGTGGTTGGGAAGAGCCACACTCACAGGGCCAAAGAGCCGCATGTGGCTCCCGAGTCGCAGTTTGCCGACCACGGGGCTAGGGCTTTCAGATCTGCCCAACCGATGGCCCTTTGCCTCAATTTCTTTCACCCCTGGTGGAATGCTGGATTTCCTTGGAGAACAGTCTGGAAAACATGAATACAGCAGCACCTAGTGTTAACTGTGTGGGTGTGAATTCTGACTGTAACTCACTAGTGCTTGATTTTGAGGAAGTCACTTAACTTCTTAGCACGCTATTTCTTCATGCATAACATGGACACAAAAATTGTGCCTACTTCATCAGAGTTGTGAGGTTTAAATGAGCTAATTTATAAAAAGTATTGGACACATTTTGATTTAATAGTGCCACTTAGCCAATAAGTAATGAGTACTAATATGCTTTAGCTATTAGTCCTATTAAGGACTTACTGCAACTAGTCATTTCAATGAACTGAAAGTCACTGAGTTCAGTAACCGGGAGCTCAAGGTCTGTCAGTCTGAGACCTTTCAAGGGTACCATTTTTCTTCAGCAAGATATAAAAGCAGCCAAACTATCGGTCTGCAAGTCAAGTACCCACAAATTTAAGAGATTTTTTTTTAAATGACCAAAATAGTACATTTGGATTTAAAAAAAAGGGAACCCATTTCTAGAAAAAATGTGTCAAAATAAATTTGGGCAGGCCATTTGACCCCATGAGATACTATTCCCTTTTCTGAAGGATGGAGTTTTGGGAAGGTTCGGATGAGGTCTTGAATGTGCCAAGCATCCTTCGAGCTGTTTGTCAAAAAGCCTCAAGGAGCCCTTGGCACCTAGTGGGTGTCAGAAAATATTTGTTGCATCTGAATTCTTTTCATCTGGGAAGCACTCCAACGTCCTGGAATTCCCAGCTCTCCCACCAAGCAAGTCAGAAAAGCAAGTTAAAGGATTCATTTTAATGTCCATTTTCCTACTTTTCCCCAAAAAAACCACTTATGAAGCTGCCAACTTTCTCATTTGGCTCTTTCTGGCCTGGTTGCATCTTATTAAGAGTCTCTTCATTCATCAACACAAGGAAGATTCCATTCTGTTAACAGGAGAAAAAATGCTGGGTCTATAGTCACAGGGCAATGGGAGGGGGTGAGGAAAAGGAAGAGAGATAACCACAGGACACATTTAATTAACAAAGAGCTGTGGTTGAGGAGGCCCAGAATTTCCAAATAGCCCTTCATTCTTGTATTACCTGATCATCAGATGGTGAGGAAGCAGGTTTTAGTTCATAAAATCTGTTCATTCATTCATTCATTCATTCATTCAACTATGCAGTCATTCATAACTATTTCTTGAGAGCCCGTTATGTACTGGGAATAAAATACAGAGCAAATCAGTATACCCACTCCCTGACTTCCCAGAGCTTAGAGTTTAGGGATGGGGGTGGGAGCACACAAATTAATCGATTGGTCATAGCCATGATTAGGGCTGGGGTGTCGTTCAGGGCAGGCCTCTTATAAGTGACATCTCATCTGAGATCTGAAAGAGCCATTGGAGGAAGTGAGGGATGGTCGGAAGTTGAGTGTATGTGGGGGTGAGGAGGGGAGGGTTAAAAGGACATCATATGCAAAGGCCCTACAGAAGGAAGAACAGTTTTTGGAACAGAGAAAAGCAGTATCAAGAAAGTTCACTTGCTTTTTGGTTGGACTCTTAGGCTGGGACATGCTGGTCTCCATGTGAAGCCAAATACTCAGGCAGGAGTCAGCTAACTCGGGTTCTAGTCCTGGTCCCGTCAGTGGTCAGATCCTTCTTGGACCTCAGTTTTACAGCTGTGAAATGGGACTGAGACCCTTCTTGTAGCCCTCTGGTAAGGATAAGTACAGC
>JAAGEH010000043.1:16880219-16991044 GCA_011751065.1 Lasiurus cinereus | reverse complement strand
GAGCCCACCCCCAGCCCCCTCTGCGCTTGGGGCTTGGGGAACTGGGCCCAAACAACATCAGGGACAGCGCCTGTCCCCAGGACAATACCACCTCTGGTTGGCCTGGAGGGGTATTCTGTTCTGTCTCCCAGATACATGTAACTTGGGGAACCACTGCAACCCCAACATTCTATTTTAATGTCTAAATCTCCCCAACCCCAAACCTCGGCTAACTCCTGTTGGAAGTCCAGGCCCTTTGAAGGATCCTCCTCCCCTGATGTTTCCGGTCTCTACCAGGGCTCCAGATGGATGTTGCTGTCATGTCTCACTGAGCTGCTGCTCCAGAACCTCTGTCCACAGCAGGCCCCGCGTGAGCTGGTCTGTCCCACTGCCACTCTTGGTGTGGCAGATCACTGGCGATACACTTTTCCAGCTTTACTGAGATATAACTGACAAATAAAATAATAAGATGCTTAAAATGTACAATGTGATAATTTGATGTATGTTTATATTATGAAAAGATTACCTCTATTGAGGAGTTAATTTACATATCCATCACTTCTCTCCTTTCTTTTCTTTTTCTTTATTTTGTGTGTGTGTGTGAGAGAGAGAGAGAGAGAGAGAGAGAGAGAGAGAGAGAGAGAGAGAGAGAGAACATGAAGTTTTACTCCTCTGGCAGTGTCTTTGTCATAATATCAAGAAGAGAGGGTCCTGCTATTGCCTTCCTAACATCATAGATTTCTCTCCAGTTTTCTTTCTTGTAAAATGAGCAAGACTGTCTTTTGCTTGCATGATGCTCATTTGGGATAGGTGGTGGTGATGCACGTTAGAACCCTAAATGTGCCAAGCTGAGTAACACAGCTCGTTTTTCTGGCTCAGGCTTGTGAACCCTGCCATAGCCTATGCAGCTACCACTACGTCTGTGCAGGTCAGGCTGGAACCACGCTTCCACCGTCACCAGGGAGGTGCCATGAGAGCTGAGAATCTGTTACAGTTTGCCCTGGCCATTGACATTTCCAAGAGATGAGTTGGCGATGGTGCAGCTAAATTAGGATGGGAATCCCACATCAGGGGGTCTCAGGCACAGAGTTCAGGGAGACCCCTTTGTATATATAGTATGTTTTTCATGGCTCTTTCTTTTAAAAAGTATATTTGTATTAATTTCAGAGAGGAAGGAAGAGGGAGAACGAGAGGGAGAGGGAGAGGGAAAGAAACATCAATGATGAGAGAGAATCATGGATTGGCTGCCTTCTGCTCACCACAACCCGGGCTTGTGCCCTTTACCAGAATCTGAACCAAACCAGCTAGGGCTATTCATGGTTCTTTTCCTCAAGAAAGACATATTCTGCCAAGGTGGCTAAGTCATATGTGAATATTACTCCTTCAGACAAGATTTAGTCAATGAACAAGGATTTATCAAATGCCTACCATATGTCAGGTGCTGTTCTTTTATTCTAGGCATTCGGGAGACAGTAGTAAAGAACATAGAAATAGCTCTTCAGTCAAGGAACCTGAAGACACCAGCCTTCTTTATGAAAGGATTTTCTCTCAGGACTCCCAATGTCTTCTCTGGCAATTTGGCTTCCATAAGAACCCCAAGAAATTCATGAGATGTTTCTATGTATGTCATAATCTCAACTGTGGGCCAAATTCAGACCTTTCTCTCAAAAGCACCTTGTCTCTCAATAAACTGGGCTTAACGCCATGGATTCTGGAACTATACTGCTTGGGTTCAGGTTCTGATCTTGCTCCTCTTTGGTCACTGACCTTGGACAAACTACTGAATCTTTTGTGCCTTGGTTATCTTATTTGTAAAGTGGAATGATAATAATAATAGTCAAAACATCTAAATGCTTACCATAACAGGCGCTGTTCCAAGTGCTTTTGGTGTATTAACTCAAGATTCTCACAACAAATCTATGAAGTAGGCACTATTAACGCCCCATTTTACAGATAGGAAACTGAGCCACAGAGATGTCAAGTAATTGCCAATATGGAACCAATTCTATGAGGTTGCTTAAGGATTTAAATGAGGGGATAGACAGTGGACAATGACTTGTAATTGTTATTATTAATGATGATTTTAAATAAAATGTAGACAAATCTTAACTATGAGGAAAAGCACATAGAAAAATCTGTGGCAATATATAAAAATATTTACTATGCAGCAGTAAAAAAAGAAGGATCTCCTATCCTTTGAGACAGCATCACCAGACCTGGAGAGTATTATGCTAAGCAAAACAAGCCAATCAGAGAAAGACAAGAATCACATGACCTCACTCACATGTGGAATCAAAAGAAAAAAAATAAGCTGATGAACAAAATAGATGCAGAAACATAGAAACATGGAACAGACTGGTCAATCTCAGAGGGAAAACAGAGGTAGGGTGAAGAGATTAACCAAAGAACTTGTATGCATATATGCAGAATCCATGGACACAGACAATAGTGTGGTGAAGGTCTGGGGCAGGAGGTGAGGGCGGGTGGGCTAGAAGGGGTCAATGGTGAGAAGGGGGGAAGAGGTCCATTTGTATTACTTTCAACAATAAAGATAATTTTTTTTTAAATGATGCTAAAAATGCTGAAAGAAAATAAACCAGGAAGCTTCTTCTCTGGCCCAATTTTTTCATGAGTCTTGTTGGTCCTGATGTCAACTTTTCATACACGTCCTAAGGATGTGGGGCCCTGTGGGGGCTCCTCAAGCCAGCTGACTTGGTGACCCCCATTCCCAAGGGCAAGAGAGGGCCTCAGGCAATATTCACTTCCCCAGTGAATCACAGATCCCATTACCCACTTAGCTTCATTATATCTTTAATTATGACCTTTTAGTCTGAGTGAAAAAGAAGTATAATTTTACTTTAAGCGATATGCCAGGCCTACACTCCCAACATTTCCAGGTTTCATGGAAATTGCAGGGATCATAGAAATTTAACCTGATAATTACTTCAATATTTCAAGGCACACAGTTTTACTCTCTTAGAATAATTATGGGTTGTTGTTTTTCTTCCCAATTCTTTTATTTCTCTGCTATTACAGGTTATGTTAGTTTCTGTTGTGGATGCTTAGAGGCATAGATGAATACAGGGCATCTTTATGTACTCTGGCCCATAGCACCCTGTTGTTAAAATATATTCCTCTTTAATTTCCTCCTATTAGGGTGTCTCTTAGACTATAAGTTTTATGTGGGCAAGGAAAACATGTGTTGGGTTCACGCTACCCCCAGTGCCAAAAATAGGACTTAGTACATAGTCGGCATGCAATAAGTATTTGTTGAATGACTACCGGAATGGATATATTTTGAAGCAGTTATACTAGTTGAATTTGTATATTATAAAGCAATCTTTATGTCATCACACTTGTGTGGAGTGGCTACACTGGAAAGGCAGCACAGGTCCCCAATGCCATAGTGAAACCCTTGGAGCCAGAGGGGTTTTAGGATTCAGAATGTTTAAATTTCATAAAGGATATCTTATCTAATCCCTCCCCGCAACAGTGATGGGGCAAAACCCCACCATTAAACAAGCAAATGGATATATTTTGCTGTGACAATGCATGAATATACACATTAAGCGGGCCAAATAAAAACTATACATCATCTCAACAGTTCAGGTGAGCTTTTGGTGCTGAATAACTCAGATCAGGCCCAATGCTGCTGTTGAATGAGTTAGAAGAAGTTTTGGGTGTTAGGAGTTTGGGAGGGCAGGTAAGGACCTGGGGACCTTTACAACCCAGTGCTTAGAATTGTGGGCTTTCAAGAGCTGGCATCACTTCATCTGGGTCTGCCACTTATTGGCTATAATCTTGGGCAAATTATTCACATCCTTTGCCTTCATTTTTCTCCTTTATTAGCTATTAGCATATTAACTCATTTCATGATGCAAATAAACAGCTTGAGATACATAGATAATTCTGGTCCTTTGACAAATGAGGAAACAGGTTAAGAACTGGCACGAAGTCACACACTGGGACAAAATGGCAGGTCAAGGCTTTGAAACTCCAAATACAGCTTGCCTCAATTCCTGTATCCATTCAAGATCCTTTTTGTCAGCTGTCACCCTCTGCTTTCCCCTCTCCAGCACAGAATTTTTGAGGGCAGAAACGAAAAGCCCAGGAAAACTGGAAAGTGTTTATGTGTGCATTTTATTAACAGGTTCCCCCTCTCTCTTCTCTCTCCTTATTTCTGTTTTTGTTGAAAAGCAAGAGGCAAAAGAACTTGGCACCATTTCCATCATGTCGATTCTTCTGGGTTTCTCAAATGTTGTGATCCCTGGAAAGCCAGGATTCATGCTTACCTCCACTCTTCATTAAGGAGGCCGTGGCCGCGAGATCGGGAAGGCAGGCTGCTGGTACAGTGGGTGGGCGTGCTGAATAACACCCGAACCACAGCTGGGGCTGCCCTTGTCAGAGTGCCAGCCTGCCTTACCCAGTCTGTTCTCGCCCGCTACCTGGCCCTCGCCCATCTGCTGCAGAATTCATAAAGTGCTGAAGATCACAAACATCTGAACCTATTATAGGTAACATACTTCAATTATATTCTGATTGTGGGCTCGGCTTCCCCCAAGCTTGGTTTATAATGATGCAAAGATCAAATTCTCCCCGCAAAAGAAGCACTAATATCTCAATAGTTCAGTCATTGGGGTGTGCTTAGGAAGAAGGCAGTCTTATATGCTACTTGCTTTGTGTCATTCGACAAGGGTACTGACAGAGAAAGGAGAGAGAGAGAGAGAGAGAGAGAGAGAGAGAGAGAGAGAGAGAGAGAGAATTGACTTAAAGCCCATTCATGGGGACTTACTATGATTGTGTGTTCATCTGTTGTTTGCTTCCTCCATTATGAAAGTGTGATTTGTTAACTGAAATGACCTTCTCTCCTCTTCTGAGGATAGCTTACATCATGTGAATTGTGACCACTCTTTTCTAAGGACATCAAGAATAAACTGCCCAGATAAGCCTCAGTCTACTGCTCCCACATGTCCCTGCCTTGCCCCTCCCAGAGAGTTCTGGGCAGCACCATGGGTGGATGGCATCCCAAACTCAGGCAGACCACAGGTGGGTTCAATTAGAAGCTTGGTGAGGACGACACGTCATCCTGAGCTTGCAAACAAGAGGTTAAAACACACACACACACACACACACACACACACACCAACGCCCAGCTGAGCCATATTAGAGCCGGAGGCAAAGGAAAAATCAATAAAACCAGTGCCGACTTTATTTTCCATTTTGATATTATGTACGCCCTGGGATGTTTGCATTAATTTTATTCTTTTAAAAAGATGGCAACAAAGCCTGATTTGCCTTGATTACTGAGTTTTTCGGGGACTTCATTAAATTTGGTTCCTAGTCTCAGCCTTGATACACACCCACTGAGGAAGGAGTAAGTTGCAGTAGCTATGCACCAGCTGCTACCCCTCAGTTGTAGGTTTTTGGGGGACCGCTAATTGACTCTGTGGCACTTCGGACCTGTCCCATGTGTAGGTTAGACTGGCACCAGCAGTATCCCCTGCAAGGTCCACCTTGGACCAATCACTGTGGCCAGAGAAGTATGATTGTCTATGTGGCCCGGAAGTAGATGGTTTGAAGGAGCACTTCCTGAAATTGTATTCTGAGCTGCTCTGTGACTCATGAATACCCACATAGCCCTCTCTTGGATGTCATGAGCCAGTGCATTCTTAGTTTTTTCTCTTAGGATTAAGTTGTGTCTTTGTCACCTGAAACCAGAGTCCTTAAACTCTTACAGGGGGATGGCTGAGAGCCTTGCAGCTCTTCTAGCTTGTTTCGGGGGGCGGGAGGAGGGGTTCGGGGGAGGAAGATTTGAGGACCAGCAGGATGTTACTATGCCTCAGGGTTCTGCCTCTTCAACTTGAGGGGGGTGGGGGTGCAGAGGATGGTGAAAAATTAGGGAGCTTCAAGGTCACTCACACTAATCAGGACTAAGGGTAGCAACAACCTTAGATTTGCACAGCACTTTATGGTTCCGAATCATGTTCATAGTCCTCAGTAAAAGTTAGAGGGACAGGCATGACAAGCTGCAGCATCCCCATTTCAAAGATGAATAAACTGAGGCTTTGAGAGATCAACGACCCGTTTATTGCCAAGTGGTAGCAGAATACCTTGCCTTTTGCTTCGCCAACTCAAAGCAGCAGACACAGAACTGCTAATGTAAACATTAGTTTATTGGTTCTGTTCCTTGAATTCTTTAAGGAGCAACAAGTGATTGTTGGTGTTTCTTAGGAACAAGGACCTCACTCTATCACCTCCAAATCTGTAGCTCCGGCCCTGCTCGTGGCAGGCATTGATTCTCAGTTGATGCTTGATGGATTAGACCAATACCGAGGAAGGAGCAACTCAGAAATTTTCTGGCACCAGGAGAATTTGGGACATTTAGAGGCAAGACTAGAGTGATGAGAATAGTTATACCGTTTGTTTATTGAACATACACTATGCCCAATGCTTAGCAGACACTTCATCAGGAACAATCTTGTCCTCCCCATTTTACAGATCAGGAAAGTGACTTTCAGAAAGAGGAAGGATCTCAGCCAGTGGCAGGGCTAGGATGGAATCCCAAGTCTGCCTGACACCCAAATCCTAAACTTCACATGGTCTGTCCACTCAGAAGCCACACTAAGTCATATTGCAGTTCCATGTGACAGGCTCGATTAGAAGGGTCTGGTCTCACTTATGGAGTTTCTTTTCCTCTCCTGTCCTCCAGGAGGGCTCCAGGTTATTTCCCACTCCCCCATACAAAATCTAGAGCAAAATAGGCAGAGGGAAAGTGCCAGAAGTCATGGGGTTAGAGCAGGTCGGAGGCCTTTGGGGAAGGTTTGGAGAAGACTATGTAAGAGAGTATAGGGTGTGAGAGGACTAGGAGAAGGAAAAGGGGGTACAAGAGTGTTGGCAGGAGGTTTCTGAATTAGATTCCCATCAGTTCAGTAGACACGTCCAATTATTTCTGACTCATTTGGAAAATGCATTTTGAAATGCCAAACTGCTTGTGACAAAGTACATAGGTCAATGTGTCATAAGAAGGTGAGTTAAGATGATCAGGAGGTGACCGGGCAGAGGCTGGGCAGCCCCTTGGTGGGGATGTTGCTCACAGCATTGACTGGAGGAGGGCTGGGCCAGCAAACCTTTCCAATTTTGTGTATCTCCCACCCTGGCTGAGCCTGGAGGTAGCCCTGTCACTTTGCTCATCCCAGCTACATAGTCCCTCTCCTGCCTCATCAGACGTGAATGAGTCCCCACCTCCCATCCGATCTTAATGATTTGCAATGATCCGTGATAGACACACAAACAACTCGGATGCCTGAAATCCCCCCATCAGGCAAATATGAAATTATTCACATATTTCTTGCAGATTTTTCAGGAAGCAAGTTGGTGATGAAATGACTCTTAACTGCCTTCCCCATTTTACGCTGGGGACCCTGCCCTTCCCCTTAATGTGTGAGTGTCTTCATGCCTCAGCTACACCGAGCGTTTTCCTTTCCTGTTTATGTTTATTTTGGAAGCAAAATGTGTTTACAAAATCAGCTAAAAAGTGTTAATGATCAGTTTCCAGAATACTAATGTGAATCCAAATTACTTTCGCATGAATCAAGGCAAATTAAAAAATGCTAGTTGATCACAAACTGTTTTAAGTTTGTGTTATAAGTGGCACAACAAATCTGAATATATGTCTTTTTTTTAAAGAGGAATTTAAAATAATCATTCTGGTGGCATGAAGAAATTCAGAGTAAAAAGTCTCCTTGTAACCTGGTCGGTGTTGCTCAGTGGTTGAGCACTGACCTATGAACCAGGAAGTCATGGTTTGATTCCTGGTCAGGACACATGCCTGGATTTAGGACTCCATCCACAGTGGAGAGTGTGCAGAAGGCAGCCAATCAATGATTCTCTTGCATTGATCTCTCTATCTTTCCCTTTCCCTTCCTCTCTGAAATCAATAAAAATATATTTTTTAAAAAGTCCTTGTAGAGTCCTAGGCTAGAGGTTTGAGGGAAGGAAAGAAATAAACTTTTAGGTATTCATATGCAGGAAGGTCCTAGGGGATATATCCCCAACCACCCAGAGGAATAAATTGTTTGTAATTGTCAAAAATAGGGTTGAGCTGTGAAATGTACATGATTTTCATGTCTTGTTTATTATTATTTCTCCAATGTCTAGAACAGGACTTGGCACCCAACAATATTTGCAGAATAGATGAGTAAAACCAGCTATATAAATAACATTTAACCCAAGATTTTATTTCCTCCCCCCTCTCCTCCTTCTCCTCCATCTCTTCCTCCCCCTTTTCTGCCTCTTTCTTCTCTCTCTCCCTCTCCCTCCCTCTCTCTCTCTCTCTCTCTCTCTCTCTCTCTCTCTCTCTCTCTCTCTCGTTGTCAGGGGACCATAAACTTTGTCCTCTGCAATGGAAGCTATGGTCCGGTAGGGGCCTTCCATCAGAAGGGGCTGACTCACTATGTTCCTTAAAGGTGATGCCTTCATCTGTGGCTTTAAGCATTGTCTTTGCTCCGAAGGACCATAGACTGGTTGCAAGTTGCTGACAGGAGAATGCTTGGTCCTGAGCTGTATATATTTACTGTACCATATAAATAATAAACACTAACAACTCACTTCATCCCTCACAATTTCCCCATCCATTTCCTGGCCATTTCTGGACCTTTCATCACATAGCAGATTGGGTTACTGACTTTTATTGCCGGCTGCTCATGCAGGGTGACAAATCATAGTTGCCTCATAAATCATTGAAAAGTTATTCCAATTCAACCTAAATTTCCAGTGATCAGGAAGTGTTTATATAAATCATCCTCCGTGCATTTGATGAAATTACACAACCATTAAGAATCATTATTTTGAAAGCAATTCAACAAGACAAAGGGGGAAAAATGTGCGCATCATAATGTTAGATGAAAAAAAAGCAATGCGGAAAATCATACATCCAGCATAAGCCAATTTTGCCTATGCATTTCTATGTAGATTTACATGTGTGCATCAGAGAGACGGCCAGACAATGTCTGAAATGTTGTCTCAGTCGGGGGGTTGTGGGTAATTTTTATTTCCTGCATTTTTCCAATTTGCCAGTCTCCTTTTAAAATCTGGACAAAGGTTAATGTCTTTACTGAAGCATCTTATTTTTGAACAATATTTTAATTAATTTACTTTTCAACGTTATTCCTTTGTTCAAAACACTTCAAATTGTTTGAATATGTACAACAATAAAAACACTAGCACTGAGCCTGCCTGACAGACATTGGCCAATGGTGAGATCAGAGGGAAGTGCGTTTGGCAGTAAAATTATGAACTCTTGTTTAGATGCTGCTATTTAGGCTCTTTGTTTTGTTTATCCCCTCCCCCCCTGGCCCCCACTCTACATATGAAGTGCTCTGTCCACACACATTCTATCCAGGCATGTGAAATGTATTTTCTATTCTCAGAAATTACATCCACCTAAGAAATTACCCTAATGAAAGCCCCATCACTCACAAAAACTATTGCTAGGGAGGAGGGGGCAATTTTATTTAGCTAATTTTTATCAAATCTCAAATGTTGCCCACATCTCCTAAAGCCCGGAGGAAGGATAATCAAGTCAAGCCCCATTGACTAGGAGGATAGTGAACTGTGGAAAATGACTTCTCAGCACTCCACAGGGCCACAGCTCCATTTGAATAACATGTTCATTATTCAGATGCTCAGCCTCCTTACAGGGGCTATCGGCTTGCCCTGGGCTTGCCCCAGCTTCTGGGGACCTGATCAGCACCTCCTGGGCCAGCCTCTTGCTGGTCCATGTCATGCATGGCACAGCCCCAGGCACCACCACAGTGGATCCTCCTAGCAGCATGGAGGGGACATGATCAGTTAACTACAGATGGTCCCCAGTTTTCAATGGTTTGACTTATGGATTTTTGACTTTCCCGATGTTGTGAAAGCACTATGTACCCAGTAGGAACCATACTTCCAATTTTGAATTTTGGTCTTTCCCCAGGCTATTGATATGAGGTACAGTAATCCCTTGTATTGCTGGACAGCAGCAGTGAGCCTCAGCTCCAGTCGGCCACACGACCATGAGGGTAAATAACCGATACTGCACAGTACACTGGATCACCAGTGGTTTTGGGATTTTGTGTTTTGTGTTTTAGCATTCCACCACATATACAAGATGCCTATCTGTGTCTCTTATTTCTGGTGAGAAAAAGAAGAAGGCGATCACGCTTGAGATGAAATTCAAGATAATTCTTAACTGTAGGCTAATGTGAGTACCCTGAGCACATTTAAGGTAGGCTAGGCTAAGCCATGATGTTTGGTAGGTTAGGAGTACAAAATGCAATCTCAGCTTAGGATATTTTCAACTTGCAATGGATTTATTAGGATGTAACCCCATTGTTTTTATTTACAGAGAGGAAAACCAATGCTCTCACTGATCATGTGGCTTGCCAGAGTCACACAGCCGATCAGGGAAAGCTGGACCCAGGTCTCTCACTCCAAGACCACTGTGCCACACCTAACAGCCAAAAACATGTCACACAAATTTCCCTCTACTGGGCCATCTTTATAAGACATGATTCTGAGCAGCTAGCCTATCTTAAGACTGGAAACAAACAAGAACAACAACAAAAAAGAGGCAGATTGCTGAAAAACAAATTTAAATGAAATTTATAAACAGACTGCAAATTCTGGTCATGTGTGGCAGCCTGGGAGACAAGTGACCATAGGAATGAAAGCAATTGGCACTCAGCTCGGGTATCAGTTGCTCTACCAGTAAGCACGCTGTCTCGGCCCAGACCCTTCAAAATGCCAGATCCCATCTCCAGAGTGACCTGAGAAGACAAGCTCAAGTCCTAGCAATGACTGTTCCCTTCCTCGGCCTTTTCTCCGCCTAGACTTCTCTGGGCAGTTCTTTCTTAGCTGTTTCCATTTTGGTGGCGTTTGAAGGGTGGAAATTCTAAATGGCAGTCAGACACTCATTAGCACTGGACCCAGCTCTTCATTATGCTGAAAACTGTTGTGCCAATCAAAGGGGAACCGGTGGGATTGTTTGTTATTGACAACAAATTCTTTTTGCCTAGCCACAGGCTTTTCATCAACACAAGGTGTGCTTCCCCCTGCCCCCACCCCCTCCTTTCTTAGCTCCAGAACTCATCAGGCCTCTACACTTTTTCTCACCCATAAGACATATCCAAATTGACAACAGAAGAACGAAAAACTTTCATAATGAATGGTGTTGGGGAGAGATTAGATTATAATTAAAAATTTTTTCAAAACCAACGCTCCTGACCTACCAAGGTAGTGGGATGATAAAAACCAAAACAAAAGCAAAATTTAAAAACCAAAGTAGTAAAAAGGAGTGACCTCACCGCATTTAGAGAATGATTATACCCTGTTCATAGTTTTGAACCTAAGTGATTGTACTAGTTCTAGTATTAAGGATACTTAACTGTCCTGTGTCTGTTCTAGGTTTTGGGTAGCTACTGGTGTGTTGTTCTGAGATGTGTTGTGCTGGGTCTGATTTTGAGCAAGAGAAAGGTGCTTGCATTGTAAGGTACTGAGCATTGGCTGTTTTCTCTGAGTATTTTTCAGAGTTGAGCAGGCCAGAAAGAGAGACGTATTGCCCTCTGTTGGAAAGAGTTAGCAAAACCAGCCAGGAACAGGGGGAGCCTTGTGGCTTCAGCCTTTGAGAGAAAACCACCTTTTGGGGGTCTTTTAACAGGTCTCCCAGTAAGTGCGGCTCAGAAACAACAGAATTAACAATGTCAGACACCCACAAAATTATATACGCATTTCTACAACATATCTGGCTCTAGGTTTTCAGTTTTAACAGAAAGAATGTAAAAAATGGTAAAATGCAGGTCTTGGGGAGAGACCTGTGTTCATAAATATTTTAAACTGGAGAACTGGGAATAGGACTATTTTATTCCCATTTTTACCCAACACAGAGATGACTCATCTGACCTCACTGACGCTGTAGCCTGTGAAGGGTTTTAGAAAATCAGTCAAATTGCCACTGTCTCTTTCAGGAATATGGATAGTTATACGTGTCCCCGCACTATCCCAACATGCGCACGCACACACAGACACACACACACACACACACACACACACACACACACACACACATCCATGACTATTTTCTGCTGGCCAGGTCATCTACAGAACATAAAGAAAAGCAAATCCAGGCTCTGCCTCTTCCATGGGAACCATCACCTCAGCAATAATTTGCAAGGATGTTGCCTCCGGGGAAGAGAGACTATTTTTATTCCCTCACAGGCAGCCAGGCATACTTTGAGCAAAAAAAGATTCAGCCATGTTCTACTTTTCCTCCCTTCTAAAACTAGAGCAATGCTCCCCTGAACCTGTAACTGTTCGGAGTTTGCTTTAAATATATTTTGGAGAGGAATAGAATTAGAGAAAAGAAAGTGGGTGAAGAGAAGGATTCAGAAGAGAATATTTCAGTGTGTAAAGGGTTTTGACATTTCATGCAACAACTGAGTAATGGGGGGAGAAAAGGGAAAGCTTCACAGCTTTGGCTCAGTAAATTCCATTCCTAGGAATCTATACACAGAAATCCTCAGAGAGGCTATAAGGAGGTCCACTGAAGCATTGCTTATGGTGATAGCAAATTAGAAAAAATCAGACTATCTTGAATGGACAATTTTGGAGTAAATGATGTTATACAGTGGAATACTATGCAGTCATTAAAACAACAGGGAAAGTGGCTATGAGCTATATAGAAAGCACATTACTATTAAGTGAACAACGCAAGTTACAGAAGAGAAGTGTTGTCTTTTTCCCAATATTATAAATAAAATAATATTGTTATTATAGTTTTTAAGATTTTTAGGTTAAATTTATTGGTGTGACATTGGTTAATAAAATTATATAGTTTTTAAGTGCACAATTCTATAATACATCATATGTATATTGTATTGTGTATTCACCACCCAAAGTCAAGTCTCCTTCCATCACCATTTATTTAATCTCCTTTACCTTCTTCTACCTACCCCCACATTCCTTTCCCTCTATCAAACAAAAACTCACATTCACAGTCAACAGTATGGTTGTTAATATAGTTTATTGCTTAAAAAAAAAACAACCTGGGAGAATATATACCAATCTGTTAACAGTTAAAATATCTGAGGGCTGGGATTATAAAAGGCTGTTTCCTCTTAAATGTAATAATCCATATTGTTGGGCATTTTTATCATATTACTTGTGTTATCAGAAAATACAGTTGATTTTTTATATGATCTGTATGTTTTTCTTACTGTTAGCAACTTCATATTAGCACTTTAATGATGGAATTTAGTTGCTCAGGCAAATCACAGAAAGAAAAATCAGATGAAACACATAATGTAAATGCTCAGTGTCTGGCATATAACAGGTGTTCAATAAACATTTGTTGAATGACATTGAGTGAATGTAAAACTGTTTTCTAATGTGCACTGTTTTATTTGCCATCTGGTTTTTTTAAGTAGATATGTTCCATTTGAATAACATCTCCAATAGATTTCTCTGAAGACAGAACTCATTGTTTTTCCTCTTATACATCTTCAGAAACTAAAATGCTAGAATGGGGGCAAAGGGAATGGTAGCATAAAAATCAAGGTTTTAACATGAGGGAAAAGGGATTTTCACAAACCACCAAAGTGCTACTTTTCTTGGAAGAAGTGCACCCTGGATTTTTTCCAGCTGCATTCTGCAACAAAACCCAAGGAAAATGAACATTAATCTTTTATGAACTAGGCCCCCAAACGAACAGGCTTTGAGCTCAACCCTAATTAGGTTGCATCTCAATATAGAGAATCCTTAACGAATAAGGACACATAACAACACAGACAAGCTCTCTGCTGAAATGAAAGGGGTTGCCCAGGCCACACTCAACTGCTCTTGTGCATTAGGGGCTCCTGACTTTCCCTGGAAAACGAGCGATCGTCTTGGATGGAAAGCAAATGGAGTTTTCTCTCACTGAAATTCTTGGCCATGTGGCTACTTCCATGGCCATCAGAGGGGCTGTGGATAAATGAGAAGAGAAAGGGCAAGAAACAGGGTTCTTATATCGAGTGTCAGCAAGTCAGGACAGTTTCTTTTGCTTTGTGCCCAGCAGAGCAGCCAACACTGCCTGTGCTCAGAAACAAGATAACGCACAGTTGTGTTATGTGCTTGATGTGAGAGGCAAGGCTGGGTTGTAGAATCTGAGAGAACCTGGTTCAAATCCCAGCTTGGTCACATTCTAGTTCTGTGACCTAGGACAAATTACCTAGCCCCTTTGGGTTATCATTTCCACATCTATAAAATGGGGGTAGAGGTATGGCGTGGTTGGAAGGATTAAATAAAAATAACTAAGCAGCCCTGACTAGTTTGGCTCAGTGGATAGAGTGTCAGCCTGCGGAATGAAGGGTCCTGGGTTCGATTCCAGTCAAGGGCATGTACCTTGGTTGCAGGCACATCCCCAGTAGCGAGCATGCAGGAGGCAGCTGATCGATGTCTCTCTCTCATGGATGTTTCTAACTCTCTATCCCTCTCTCTTCCTCTCTGTAAAAAATTCAATAAAATATATTTTTAAAAAATAACTAAGCAGTTAATTGCTGAGGAAGACCTTATTTCTCCAACCACAGTCTCCCCAAATTATTCTACCATATAACTTCTACATTCTCTTATATGCTCCTAACGACTTTGTAAAATAAGTATAATGATCCCCATTTTACCATTGAGGGACCTGAAACTCAGAGAGGTGAGGTCATTTGTCCAAGGTGACAGAGCCATGGAGCAGCAAGGCTAAGATTTCACTTTCAGTTTGTCTAACCCAAGTCATGTGCCAACCACCAGAATGTAGGTCAACTGTGTGGACGTCAAAAACAGAAAGAACTACTGGTGTTTAACAGCTCAGACTCAGGGAACTCTGGCTCCAAAGACCCAAATGCATGCTCCAGGCCACCAGAGAGGAGCGTCAGGGTGGGCTCTGACTGGGCTGTTTTGGTGGAGAAGGTACTAGGCTCCCTTCTCAGGGCAGCTGGGTTGCTGCATTCAGCTACCGGAAAGGCACCCATGTTGGCCACCTGGTGTTGGCACCTGGAAGACTACTCCAGGGTACTGCGGGGTAACTTAGGGCCCTTGATATAAACCCACATTACCTCATCTCAACTGCACTGGTTCTGTCTTCATTCAGGGCATCTCCCAACCCCTCCAACTCTCTTCCCACTGTTCACACATTGAGATGGTCCTTGATCCTCACAAAAAAATTGTTCCAATATCCTCCCCAATCTTCCTTATGGGCTAACCCTTTGCCTTCCACCCCAGCCTTTAGCTTCACTACAGTGAACACAGGCTTCCTCAGAGATTCTCTGATGCCATTTATTTGGCTTATAATAAATCTCTTGCCCTAAAGCATGCTGTCCCACATTTGTCCAGGATCTCCCTGCTGCCCAAGAATGCCTTATCCTATTACTTGTAATTAACTGGTACCATGCTAGAAAGCTGAGCCAGAATCAGAACTCTTGGGTGAAGAAGATTTGCCAAGGGTTACAATGCATGAGAATTGGAATGGATAGAACTTGGCACTTGAAACCTCTTCCCTCTCCGCAGAACTTTAGTCTAGAAACTCGTTAACTCTCAGCAGCACAGTCACATTTTCAGAAGAAGCTGGTGTCCGGAGTCTGTCTGGATTTTGCAGTCCTGCTTTTTTCAATTGCCCATCCTACAATGTTTTCACCTCCTCTTTTCATTGTCAAAATTTGATATATCATATAATACTATGATTATTTCTTTTAACATATTGTCATTATATTTATATAAGCCAACATTTATTGTATATCCAGTGTATGCCCAACCCTGTGCTAAATATTTTGCACCCAATATCTCATCTAACTCTCACCAACAAATCTGAGAGGGACAATATGGTTATCTCTGCCTCGTGGATATGGACCATAAGTTCTGAGCATTAATTTTTCTGAGTGTTCTTTATACCACGAGTATTTGAGAGCCTCTGGCTAAGTACTGTGGTGAAGAGAGACATCCAGCCAGGAGAACCAAAATGAGAAGGTGAGAACTGAACTGGTTGGAGATGGACAGGAGGAAAGGAGGGAGAAAAGCTTTCTAGGCAAGGGAACAGCAAGGGAGATGGTTCAGTGGGTCTCTTATGATCATGTGCAATCTAGACACAGTTATATGAAGAGGAAGGATGGAGCAAGGACTCCTCCTATATGTGCCAGCCACTTGTCTAATTTTCTGAACAATCCAAGGAAATAGCTCCCATGTCCCCATTTTACAGATGAGAAAACAGAACCTCAGAGAAGTGATTTGCCCTCAGAAAGATAAAAAGGTTAAAAAGTGGTAAAACTGTGTTCAGACTCAACTCAGTCTGGCTTGCCAGCCGCAGGCCATCCTCCCAGTCATGCTAAGGAAAGAAGGCTGCCTTCACTGCAAGAACTCTTTTCCTGGCTGACACTGACCAACTCTGGCAGCTTTGACTGGTGACACTCATCCTTTAAGAAGCAACTGTTTCCCACCCTCTTGGCATTTTCTGCGTGAGATGCAGCAATGCCAAGATTCTAGGTGCCCCTCATCTCCAGGGAGACAGCTATAAGATGCCTTTGGGCAAGCAAGGAAGCACCTTTGTTTGAGGTACAGCTGAAATCAGCAGACAAGACTGTGTTGCTCCAAGCAAAGCCCCAGATGGGGCCCCAGTGAGATCACCCCCATCATCCCCCAGCTGATAATTCAACATCTGCTCCCAACATATTGGCCTGTGACTATTTCAGATCCACACCCCCAAATCCAGATGTGTTTGTGTCATGAACTCTATATACTCTGCGAGAAATTACTGAGGTCTGAAAAAAGGAAATTAAGCAATCAGTCAGGCACACACAAACCAGTGACCTGAAATAGTCTGTCCATGTCCAAGGTCTGGGGCACTCATATTTAGGGACCCTGAGTACCAGCTTCCACCCATCTACTGGCCCACATCTGCTCTCAATTTAGTCCCTGAGAAAGGTTTATGAATGTGGAAATCATCCTTTGCACAGTGGCCAGATGCTGCTTTTTTAAAAAATATTTTTTATTGATTTTTTTTTACAGAGAGGAAGGGAGAGAGATAGTTAGAAACATCCATCAGCTGCCTCCTGCACACTCCCTACTGGGGATGTGCCCACAACCAAGGTACATGCCCTTGACCGGAATCGAACCTGGGACCCTTCAGTCCGTAGGCTGATGCTCTATCCACTGAGCCAAACCAGTTTCAGCTGCTGCTTTGTTTTTATTTATTAGAAGATTGGTCAAAACTTCAATCCAAAAGGAGCCAGAAATTCCTACTTCATTTATTCACCATCACTTCTTCAACATTTATGGGGTTTCAACTATATGCCAAGCACCACATAGCAGGTGGGGAGAGAGAGAAATAAGTCACAGTCCTTCTTAAGGAACTTACGGAGGGAGGGACATTCAACCTGTGATTACAACACAGCATGAGAAGTGCCTCAATGTGGAAGCTCTGTGTGAACACAAGAGAGGCATGTAGTAGAGGATGGGGCTGTCAAGGAAGAGCCCGATTCCTGAGAGAGTTCTTGTTGGAAAAGCAGGAATTACTACCAGTTGTGGGGAGGGGAATTTCAGCAGAGGGAACCAACGAGGTGACTACTCAGAGACATAAGGCATCTTCTGGAAACTTCAGGGAAACCAATAAGATAGAATGAAGTGTAGAAGAAGAGATGAGAAGGAGATGGGAATGAACAGTGTTGGGAATGAGCCCAGAACTTTTTTTCAGAGTCTTCCAACCCTCAGTCATTTCTGTACCTTGCTTGTGGATTTTGTCACATCGATGACCCACCTGTATTATGTATTTTAAAGATTCACATTTTAGAAGCTTCAATTAGCCCTGGCTGGTTTGGTTCAGTAGATAGAGCATTGGCTCTTGGACTGAAATGTCCCAGATTAAATTCTGGTCAAGGGCATGTACCTTGGTTGCAGGCTCAATCCCCAGCCCTGGTGGGGGTGCACACAGGAGGTAACCAATCAATGTGTCTCTCTCACATTGATGTTTCTCTCTGTGTGCCTCTCCTCTCTTCCAGTCTCCCTAAAAATCAATGGAAAAAAAAAATAGCCTTGGGTGAGGATTAACAAAAATAAATAAATAAATAAATATAACAAATAAAATTTAAAAGCTACACTTAAGTGTACTGTCACAGGAAATTTGACATTGTTACCATAAATAGAAAAATCCAAATGCTCACTTGCCACAAAGGGAAGCTAATTATAAAGTAAGAAGTCCAAGTGATTAAATTCTACCTAGATTCCCGTGGCTCAAGCCTGAAGCCCGCTTTTTCTTTGTTTGCAAGGGAGGTAAGCAGGTGTTAGAGGAGGGCAGAGACAAATGGAGGCTTTCTTCTGGATAATCAGAAAGCTTAAAAGAAAATTAGGAAAGGAATTATGTTCTCACTCTATGATTCAAGGCTCCTTAATGCCAAGAGGTTGAGTAATACCTAACCCATTCTCTCTTGCTACGAGACCTGTGCAGCCCAAGCTCTGGAAAAACACAGTACCAGAGAAGGATCTCCATGAGAAGGCACTCACATTTCTGGAGACAAAAACAGGAAAGCCCAAGGAAGATCAAAGAGAAGACCAAGCCGAAACCGGTTTGGCTCAGTGGATAGAGCGTCGGCCTGCGGACTGAAGGGTCCCAGGTTTGATTCCTATTAAGGGTATGTACCTTGGTTGCAGGCACATCCCCAGTAGGAGATGTGCAAGAGGCAGCTCATCGATGTTTCTAGCTCTCTATCTTTCTCCCTTCCTCTCTAAAAAAATCAATAAAATATATTTTTAAAAAAGAGAGAAGACCAAATTAGTCAACACAAACTCACCATGAATTTTCCGTGCACCCTAAGCAATGTCTCAGGCACTCATTAATGAAAGCCACTCCAGGAAGAACCTAGAAGTTGTCTCAGTGCCTTTCGTGTCTCAGGAGAGAAGCTAAAACTGCATGGGCTCTAGAAACAGTCGCTCTGGCAATGCCCAGCGCTCCCTAATCGACTGTGCTAAATATTATTCTCGATGTCCCCCGAAGTGTGCTCTTATCATAGCCCAACTGGGTAAATATTATGATAAGTTGTGGTTTTTACTGCCACAGAGTATAAATGCTAACTTTTTCGTTGATGTGAGGGGTGGCCAGGAAATCTCTGTGGTGAGAGCTTGAAAGCAATTATATCCTTGTTATTTGGAGGTTTGGCCAGATGTCAAGGGAGTTTATAGCCAAACCACTACTTTGGTGGTGTTTTTGTCCCCCAAAGTAATCCAAAAATTAATGTACCAGAAGGAAATAATATGTTTGTATTGTATATTGTGAGAGCTGAGGCTTGGCTCTTAGAAAGGGCACAATAAATAAAAAATGTTTTATCAATAAGGAGAAATGGTGCATTTTGGAGTACTTTTTGACTCTGGTTAATAGCCTGTTCTTTGGTCAAGATTTCTCAAATAGTAAAAGCTCAGAAAAAAATTGGGAGAATATTATATGGCTTGTGTGTGTGTGTGTGTGTGTGTAGTTTTATTATATTCTCATATGCTTAAAAGTTCTAGAAGAATGATATGAACCAATCTTGAGGAGAATTTGGATCATGAATGGGTTTTCACCTTTTTTCTTAAATTGTATATTAAAGTGTATTATGCATTTAAAAAAATTAAATTAGTTGAATTTCGTATAGAACACAATGTAATGGAATTTTTATGTGCCGCCTTCCATTCCAGCAACTGAGGAACCATGAAGAAGACTGAAAAAACAAACCCAGCTCTCAGATCTATCAGGCTAGAGATTTTTCTGCATTAGCTTTAGTTGTCATTTTTTTTTTTTATCAAATGCTGCTTTATTTAACATAAAATGTTTGTTGATCTCATGAATCCACGTGAGAAACTCAGACTCAAAATACTTCCTAATTTGGGTCCCCATGGGTGGCAGAGAGAGACCACCACCTCGATCTTTGACTTGATGGAGTCTGGCTAGAGCTCATTAATCAGAGCAAAACCAGCTTCTCCTAAAAAGCCCTCTTCCTGGAACATCCAGCAGCTTCTGAAATCCATGGGCACTTTAATAACAGCTGCCATTTATTAACTACCAACAGTGTCCCAAATAGTTTGTCAAACCAGGCGCATTGCCTTTTATCTTCACAAAACCTTCAGAGGTAGAGATCATCATTCCTGTTTCATAAAAAACAAACTAGGCTCAACAGGTCTTAAACAACTTGCCCAAAGTCACAGGCAAGCCAATGATACTCCATCTCAGCCAGTCTCCATTTTTCAATTTCTATGCTACTTGATGGAAGAAGTAAA
Source organism: Lasiurus cinereus (assembly GCA_011751065.1). Taxonomy (NCBI): domain Eukaryota; kingdom Metazoa; phylum Chordata; class Mammalia; order Chiroptera; family Vespertilionidae; genus Lasiurus; species Lasiurus cinereus. The sequence continues at coordinate 16,970,767 of JAAGEH010000043.1, read as the reverse complement.
GTTTTATCTCTCTAGAAGTCTCCACTGTACCCAAAGACTTACTTATTCACCTGTGGTATCTGGCCCATCAGTCATTTTTTCCTTGGTATGTGCAAATTATTGCAGCAATCAAGATGCATGCGTCCCATTGTTATCTGACATTTAGATATACAAGCCTTGGATAGTTTTTCACCAAGGCAGCAAAATCCTTTCACAAATGAGTTCATTTCAGGGGGAAAATCTGTTGGCAAGGAATAGGCTATAATTCGTCAATGGCATGTATATATTTTGGGCTGAATTCATTTTTTCCCTTATTAACCAATAATTCAGCATAAAGGTTTTTGTAACATTTATTGTGGCGATTCACCAGCAATAGCATTATGATATAGTAACTTCTTGGCAATAAAGAATAATTTACAGATATGGGAACAATATTTTTTTAATGATGGTACTTATAGGGTATAAGTGTAGTCTAGTGGCTAGGGTATTGGCTCATATGAAATTTGTTTCTGGGTTAGATTCTTAAATCCTTTCAATGATGTAAAATTGAGGGATCACGAAGTAAGCACTCTGATGATCTCTTAAACAGCCATTATTCACCTTCCCACAGTGTAGTCTAGTGGCTAGGAAGTTGATTCTAGTTCGAGAGGTAGACAGAACAGTCCAAACCAACTGCCAGGGTACCCCTTTACCCTCTTGTTTAGAAACTCACATCTAACCCAATCAGAACATGATATTTTCTGGCCACAAGAGATTGTGTAGGAGGGATAAACATATAGTCTCAGTTGGGCAAGTAAGTTATATAAGGAAGTTGATGGGGGCTTCCACAAAGAATGTCCTTACTCTTAAGAGAGAACCACAGGAAGCCAGTCTCCCTGTGTGTGGATGTTGTCCGACCTGGGAAACAAGGCCTGGAATGACCACAACTACCACAGATCACAATGAAGGTGGCACTGGCATTCAGAAGACAACTGAGATAAGAGAATCTCAGAAAAACTGAGCTGGAACCATTTGTCTAAACCAACCCCTGAGCCCGCCTTACTGTTGTACTTAAGCCAACACATTTTCTCCTTGTGGAAGCCACTTTGAGTTTCTGTCACTGTAACTTAAGCATTCTAAGCTCAGGCTTCCATGACAAAATACTGTACACTGGGTGGCTTAGACAAAAGAAATTTATTTTTTCACAGTTCTGGAAGCAAGTTCAAGATCAATGTGCCAGCCGATTCAGTTCCCAGTAAGAGCTCTCTTCCTGGCTTGTAGACAGGTGCCTTTTGATTGTATTCTCACAGGAAAGAGCAGGGGGGAGGGAAGGGGGAGGTGAAAGAGAGAGAAATATTCAACATAAGAATTTGGGTGGGGGGTTGCAAAAACATTTAGTCTATAACACATTCTGAACAATACCAGCCACAGTCACTCCACTGACTTAATTCTCAATTTATCATGATATTGTCACAAAAGATTTCAATAGGGATCTTCTATTCACAGATAAAACTGTCATCAACCATTCTATTCCATGGACTAGCAAACTGACACCCAAATCATAAAGAGCAAATGACTTAAACTTACCCAGAAATATGTGACCCTGCCTGGGTAGCTGAGTTCGTTAGATTGTCATCCCAATACATCAAGGTTGCAGGTTCAATCCCCAGTCAGGGCACTTACAATGAGCAAACAATGAATGCATAAATGAGTGGAACAACAAATTAATGTTTCTCTCTCTCTCTTTCTCTCCCTTACTCTCTCCCTCTCTCAAATCTTGTTTTCTCCATAATGATGTCTAACATGCAGTCACCAAGTATGTCTAAACAGGTTTTCTAAAGTGTTGGAGCCCACTCAGAAAGGTGTCTGCATTGATCTCTGTTGATTCAGTTGAGCTTAAATTGAAGCCAAAAGTCATGCAATCACCAATCCTGGATCTATTGATGGAAAAGAATTCTAATCCTGAGACCTTGTTTCAAGGGGCATACATAAGTCAATTTTGCTCTGCAGATCTCAATGGAGTAATCAGCATTAAAAGGACAGATGATACATGTACCCAGGTAGAATCCATGTCTCTAGCTCTTTTGCAGATCAGTGTAGCTATGTGACTAAATTCTTACCAATGAGATGTAAGGAAAGTGATATGTGTAATTTTCAGGTCACATTTTAAAAGGACACTGTTAAAATCTTAACAATTGTTCAATCTGGATAAAGTTAATTTTCCTATTCTTTTATGTTACTTGGTTCTCTGTTAAAGCTGAAAGATAAATATCCTAACTAATCATCAAATTCTCTAACACTCACCACGCTAGGAGCACAAATTGAGTTTCATTTTGAATAATGCCCAAATAGCTCTAGTTCCACGTGCTACCACAGGATTGTGGTCAACAATTATCCCAGAGATTCCCCAGAAGCATCACACCTGTGTACAAACACGAGAGGTCAGCCCTCCTGTTAGTAACCACATGTCATCTGGTATTTCTTCCTGGTCCCCTGCTCCAAAGTCCTTCCAACCCAGCAGAGGCACAGAATAGAATCACTCAGGGTTCTGTTGCAAAATAGGAGAGAAAGCAATTTCCCCTTTTACATGTTGAATTCTATTAGAGGACCCCACAGCTGTGTTGCTTGGACCCCAAAGCAAACCTCTTTATTTCTAGCCCTGTTTTCTCCTTGATTCTAAGACATATATTTAATGCAACACAGAAGACAAAGCCAGTTGAGAGATACCACCATGCTCTAGTTTGCATCTTCCCTCTGATGAGTCAGGCTTTGCCACTGGGTCAAATTTGTCTGTCTCATTCCTTCCTTCCTAGGATGCGTTCTCTCCCAGGAAGCCACCAATTTCTCTTGTAATGAAGTCTCCAGCAGGGCCCACCCCACAGTTCACTAGCCATACCCTGAACCCCTGCTTCAAAAGCAACAGAAAAACACCAAAAATAAAGTGTGTTCATGGTAGAAGGAAGAATGAGCAAGAATCAGGGAAGGTTTGTATATATTCCCTTGAATACCAGTTCCATGTAAATGATGTGCCAAGGAAAAAGTTTCTATGGTCAAATAACTTTGGAAAACACAAATATGGTAGTTCCTCTCCTCCCACAACCACTAGTCCTTCACAGGGCACATTAGCACATTAATAGCTCCAAGAAGCCCTGCAGTAAATCTGTTTATTTTTGTTTCATCCCATATTTCATCTGCACATTTGACCAGAGTGCCTGGCCTGCAAGCCCCTGCAAATACTTATTAACATTCTGGGAACACCCTTGGGAAATGGCAGGTGTTGGCTAGAGCACTCAGTTTTCTGTGATTTTGGGGAAGGGCCTGTGTGTGCATGCATGTGTTATGCTGTCATTTGGGGTGTCAGTGGCTGCTCTTGGTAACAGCATTAATGTGGCAGCTGAGTGGCATATTTTTCCAAGAGGAGAAGGATGGAGCAGGTCCCCAGGGCTGCGAAGCACTGAAATATTTCCCCTGCAGCATGCCAGGGTTCCACTACCAAGAAAGTTGCCAGGGTAAGCATTGGCACAGACAGCCCATTAGACAGAATTGCTCCTTTTTGAAACTGAGGAATTCACACCCACTCTGAGGCTGGCTTGGGCACATGCCTCTCCCAGCTGGTCCCTCAGTAGGAATCTCAGTTTCTAGAATATCTGAGCTGCTTGAGAGATGGAAGAATCTCAGAGACTCAGAGAAGCTGTCCTTGAAACAATGCAAGTCTCTGTTAGAGGCACTGTGTTTTTAAGAGAGAAAACAAAGCTCATGGACCTCAGAGCTCTTGTTGAAGAGGCTGTTGAAGCCAGAAACTGCAGGAGGATTGTTCCGGAAGAATTAGCACGATTCACATGCCTGGATTTGGCCACTAAATATGAACACTTTGCGAAACAATAGAGGCACAGGGGTTTTCTGGAAAGAAAGAACAATGCAAAGAGCAAGGCAAAGGCTGGAAAAGCAAATGCGTTGTCCCCTGGGTATAATAGATCTCCTGAGACATGTGACTCTAAAGAAAGCTTAATTAAATTTAATGGACAAACCTCTCGGTGCTAGGAGGCATTTTAATGTGGTATTTCGGTTCTGGGTGGACAAAAATCAGTCTTCCTTGCCTCGCTGCTCTTTCCTTTAAATGAAACAAACTTCCTGATTAATGCCATAACTCTCAGGACTGCCCGTGTTCTATCTGCTGATAGCCTCTATAGGATACCTAAGGGGTGCTGCTCACTGAATCTGGAGGACACTGGTCACATATGTCAGGAGGGAGATCCCAGATGAAGGACAGCAGTGTCTTGACCATCTAGGTACCTTCAGTGTCTAGAACAGGGCCTGGTGCAAAGGATATTTGATGAATGAAGGAAAAGAAAGAATAAATAAAGAAAGAATGGGAGGGAGGAAGGGAGAAAAAGAGAGGAGGAGGAAAGGAAGGAAAGCAGGACTCTAGCTAGAGAAAGTGTCTCAGGTATAGCCCAAGGAGAGAGCAGTAAGGAAAGGGTGTGTTTATTTAGAAGAGAAGACTCGCAGAAGTTCAATACTCCAATTTTGATCAGGTAGTGCTTCTTCCCATCCCCTATCTACCCACCCCTGACCTCCCCTGCTACCCATGTGACTCAGGAGAAACTGACCCCACTCCCGTGTGGGCCTGGTTGGCTGAGACTAATTCCATCCTCTTGCAAGTGATTGGTTCAGGAATGATTATATGATCCATTTGTGGTTAATGGAATGCAAGGACAGTTTGCTAGGGATTTGGTGAAGTTTTCTTATCCTGGGAAAACACCAGGAAGTTATTCTCTTTTCTTTTTTTAGGCCTACAAAGATTGCCACCTTCATGTTACTGGCCTGAGAATGAGGCCAACAAAGAGTGAGGTCAAGAGAATAACAGGAGGTGGATGCCACTGGATGAAATATACTTTCAAGCCCATCTCTGACTCCTAGACTTCTAGTTATGGGAACCAATCAATAACCTTATCTTTCTGACCACTTAGAGTTGGATTTTTGATTATCTGCAGCCAAAGGTGTCTAACTGATCTACCCTCAAACATAATTGTTCTCTGAACAAAGCCAAACAGCAATCTCTTCTCCAACACAGGCTGGAAGTCAGATTGAGAAAACAAGAAATTACAACCAGATTAGCAGTGAATAGCCACTCCCATCCTGAGCCCACCATTCCAGGCCATCAGATCTTGTGATAGATATTCACTGACCACACTTCACTCTTCGCACATTGGTACTCACAGAGATTTGAAAACAAGAAGACTTTCAAAGAGCTATAGCTTGTGCTGTTTCTAACTGACTGAGTGATTTTGAACAAGACACATAGCTTTCCTGAGTCTCAGTTTGCCTCAATCCATAACAAATAAATTAAATGAAAATTAGTGGAGATTCTTATCTTCTACATTCTTCACAGAATTTCTGGGAAGATCCAATGTAAATTCTGGAGGTTTCAAATGTAAATAGAGATATTATTATTATTATCTTTATCGGATCTGTTTTTCATTTATATCTCTCCTGGGTTGCCCCCTGGACAATGCTAAAATCTGATAACTTAAATCTACATTTAACTTCATCAGATAACACTGACTCCAATTCCATCTTTAGAAGCTATTGTTTCTACCTGTCTACTTCCAAAATGGATTTAGGGTAGCTTATAATAAAAGGTACACACACACACACACACACACACAAAACAGACATACAAGGATAAGAGTTAAGTAAAGAAAGGTGGGTAATTGTTGTACTAGAAAATCCAAATGAAGAATAACTGAAATTGAGCTAGAAAACTTAGTTCTGAGCTTCCCAATAGCTAAATGAAAAAGTGGAATTTATTTTTAAAGCAAATATCAGACAATACACTATACCAGGCACTACGAAAGCTACAAAAATAAATAAGATATGACTTCTGCCTTCAAAGATTTTAGAGGATAATAAAGAAAAAAATCCATCAATACTAATACCAAGGCATTGCTCAATAATGCAAGTATTACTAATTGCCATCTAAAAAAAATCCATGAGATTAGTTAGAAAAAGATTAATTCTGGCTTAGGGAAAAAACTTGATAGAAGAAAAGATATTTGAACTGGGCCTTAAAAAGGGTTGGAATCTGATCATTGAGGATTCTTGGCAGGGCTTTCTGGCATAAGCAAGGTGCCCACATACAGGTACTATGTTTAAGAAAGTAATACACCTGGACTGCAGTGTACTAGGATGTGGATGTGGATGTGCCTGAGAATACATATATGTTCATATGTGTACCTTAAGTGTAATAGGAAATAAGGTTGGGAGGGAGATTAGGGTCAGTTTAGAACAGTTCTTAAAGGCCATGCTCAGAACTTTGAACTTTATTCTGTAGGAAATAAAGAAAAGTCACTGAAATAGTTTTATTACGACAGTAACATAATTATAGTTGTTACCCAAATAATACAATTTTGCTGATATTTTCCCCCCTGGAGATCAAAATTGAAAGTGTGGCTCTACTGTGAGTTAATATATTTCCATCAGAAACTTATCCTTTCCCCGTGCTATTCTGTGTTCACTTGACAATTTTTCATTACATTGATTTTAAGTCAGCTATTCCCAGAGAGAATACAGAAATTCATCATCTTTCCCTTTATGATTTTCTCCTCTGTCATCAAACACATCAGTAGGCATGAGTTTTATCATAATTCAATTCCCGCCTTCCACCCACCTTAATTATATACATTTCCACTTGATAATAATTCACTGGAGTATTCAAGAAGATTAGGAAGTTAAACTTCTGTTTGCCTTGGCAACTCTTTTGGGAGAGTTCCTGCATCAATGCACAGGATGGGGAGTCCCATCTTCCTGCCTTTCCATGAGTATGAGCATGAGAGATGCTGTGTAACCTTGAAGGTTTAGAATTAATTCACCTAGCGGGGATGGGGAATGTCTGGTCCACTGGTGGTATAAAGCCTGCAAAATCTTTTGGTCTGACCCTGCCAAGGCATTAGGGGTGAGTTAATTAAATGTTTGACCAAATACAACAGACTACTTTTTAAGTTGATAATTGTGTGTGGCCCTCAAATGATGTTATAAATATCCAAATGGCCCTTAACAGAACAAAGGCTCCCCACCCCTGAATGGAACCATGGAATTTGGCATTAGAGGGAGTTTTAAGTATCACCTGTTGGATGTAATGAAAGGAAGAACCACTGGTCATGGTTTCTTGCCAGCAGCCAGCACCAAGAACCTTACTTTCCCTTACCCAAGATATTAGTCTTGATTCCAATCATTGAAGATAAGGTATAAGTGAGTCAAAATTTGTTGATTGACTGCTCAGGATCAGAATTCTGAAGTTAAAGCCAAATTTTCTCACTGTTACATATTTAGCCTATCACTCCTAAACTGAATGCACTATCTGAAAAGCCATTAAATACAAATTTATATAAGGGTCTTTAAAAAGCCTTCTCTGATCCCTTCAGGTTGAATTCAGGTCCCACTCCTCCTCTTTGCTATCATACAACGTCTTGTTATCATGTGAACCACATGCTATTAGAATATCTAACATTCAAGTATTTAATGTGAACCATGAATTTTATATATATTATTTCATTCAGTCTTCCTAGGGATGTAGACATTGCTATTATCTGTTTTAATGATGAGGAAGATGAAGTAAAACCTGGCTAACTGACTTTTCTAAGGTCATATAGCCAATGAAGAACTGGGAGTAGAGTTTGATCTCTAGTTATCTGACTCCAAGCCTTGTTCTTAAGTTCTTTGATATAATGTTAGGATGATCTGTTTCTGTGTCTACTGCCTGTCTACTACTCCCTGATCCCTTCCCTGACTGCAGGGGTGGAGAGGGAAAAGAATTTCCTGGTGTGGGTTGGTTTTGCCCATTTTCATAGCCCTATTGCCCAGCACAGTACATAGTGAGTGCCAGGCACTCAAGCAATGAAAAGTAGCTGAATATGTGAGAAAGTCAACTGGTAACTCTTCCTCCTAGACTCACTGGTTTGTATGAAATTTACATTTTTAATTCTGGTCAAAGATACATCAAATCATCAAGAATGAAGAAGAGGCATCTCTAGTATGTATCTCTATTAACTTGTTAATTCAGCCAGACATCTCTACATGTCAAGTGACCCAACTGTGGGAGTAATTTCAAGAAAAGGTTGCAAAGGGAAACTGAAAAAGAAACATTTCTCTAAGTCCACCCCCCGGCAAGCAACTTCTCTCTTGCCAGGTTTTATAAACAAAGGGGACTCATTTCTAAAACCATGTGTCCAATTCTTTGCACAAGCAAGGATGACTCCTTTTTTCCTGCTTCATTGCCCTACACTGCTCTCCACCCAGCCCAGGAGGGGCATGGGCTTGGGATCTGGCCTGTGTTGGGACCCTCACACATGTAAACCGATGCAAGGAAATTCTGGCCAGCATGTTCTCTCTATTTTTGCCTGGAGATTCTCTCTCAGTTGCACCCTATACTGATGCCAAGGACCAGACATCATTTTGACACTTGTGTCAGGCGAAGGCTTCAAGGAGACATCCAAGCTCAGAGGCCAACTGCCTTCTTGCATCTAAGACACAGGAAATAACTGAAGAATGAAGTCTTCCAGAGAAGACCATGGCTAATGATACTGAGAGACTTGGGAGTGCTGTCAAACCTAAAGGAGCTAGGCAGTCTCAGCACTCATTGCCTGTCCCCAAACATTCGGTGCTTTCTTTGCAGAGAGCTGCTCCTTCAATGGTGTGGCTTTATTGTCTCTATGTAGGTGGCATGAAACATAGTTGTTTTAAAAATGAGAGCAGAATTCCTCTCAGGAAGATGGGGTCCCCACTGCATGGCAGGAGTGCGTTGGGAAGGAGGACAAAGAGAGAACCACAGTGCATGTTCTGAGTAATAAACGAAAGTGGGGAGTTGGGAGAGAGGAGTAAACCAGATGAGGAAGGGGGATTGAGATCAATACAGCATTAGACGTGGTCTCTCCTTCAAGAGCTTCCCAGAAGTGGGAACACCCAAAATGCTTTTAAGAACAATGTCTAAAGTTCCACTTTAAGTTCTTTGCTGAGCTGTAAAATCATTCCCTCCATTGTGCAAACCGTTAAGAGGCGCTTGCTGCCCCCCAAGCCTTGGCGTAGGAGTACTTTGGGGAAGAAGGGAACTGGGGTGATGCCCAACAGGGTGACCCAGAGCAGAACATGCATAGAAGGTAAAACAGAGAGGAGCTGTAAAAATCAGCAAAAACGGTTCAGAGGTGACTGTGGAAAATCTGAGCTGCCCCAAGATTCATACTCGATATTGAGAAGAACCTGTGTTTCCCTCCATATGTTGGATGAGGTTTTCATACTAAAAAAAAATTTCTCAATTGCCAGCAGCCTGGATGATGACTTGAAGATATCCATAAAAGATATCCATTTTATTTGAATGAAATGTGCTTGACATGATTCTTTCAAGTGTTATAGTGATACTTCTTCTTTTAAAATGTAATATAGATCATTTCTCTGGGAATACAATAATTTTGACCCCTCTTTCTAGGGTTCCAGAAAGCCCAAGGAAGATTCAATATTTTTAAATAAGAAATTTGACTTAGGAGACTCTGATTCATCGGAACAGGAATTCAGTATTAATGAATCACTGTTAGCTGGGACGCAGTCAGTGGCCAGCTTACAACAAATCTGATTCATGTCCCCTTTTTACTTGTGTGTGTGACTGGGGAGACAGGATGGGACACAGTTGAGAAACAGAAGAGATGGCATTCCTGTCTGGGAGACAACTGCCCTCCACAAACGTGCTGGATGAGAGAGCCTTCCTCTCAGCCCCTCCGCCACGTGGGAGGCGCTCGCCTTCTGAGGCTCCAATTTCTTCCTCTGCAGCCCACATTCTGCTTGTGTTTGGTTGGAGACATGCCTTAATGAAGAGAGGCAGGAAAATATGGGGCTTGAAGAAGAAATCAAACAGCCCAAAACAAATCATTTCTTGGAGTTCAGATGTTTGTGAAACTTTAAGAGAAATAACAAAAGACATGTTTTTAGGAGTTGGAGTTTTCTCTCCTTCCTAGGCCTCCTCCACTTCCCACAGGATCCCCCATTAGCAGACCCTTCCCTCCCTCCCCCCAGTAAATTTACCTGAAGCCATTTGGTGTGGCTGGGGCAAACAGGAGACAAGACACAATACGCACCTCAAAAAACATCTCAGTTGATCATCAGTGTGATACGAGCTGGGCGTTATTTAGGTAAAATGTGAACGCCGGTATTAATGACCCTTTTGGCTGTCCAACACAGCATTTCATTTTCCTGCCCAAGGAGGCAGAGAGCAGGGCCCTCAAATAAATTATAGATGAAACCCCCATCATATGTTTATAAATACACTAACATTAGCATTTTACTTCCTCATAAATCTACCGCAAACACTTAGGCACGAGATAGAAAGCCCTGTAAAACAATGATATATTCTCTGCTCCTGGGCATTGACTAGTGGCCCATTCACTCCTGGTGCTGTTCTTCAAACACGCTCCCTCCGCTCATGCCCCCTCATTTAAAATCCATTTTAATTTAAAGATGCGCAAGGCAATGCTCGTGGTACATTTATTCATCCTAGTTATACATCATGGAGCAAGGGAAAGAAAATTGTTTCATCTAGAGATACGGTTCAATGTGGTCACCACTGAACAGTGGAGTAATTACCATATCAGGCCCACTCAAAATGCACTCAGGGTGTTCCGTGACCTATCATTTGCTAATCTGCATAGTGAAGTATAGCTTCATAACTATAAATTGCTGACTTAATTAAAACCAGGACCTTTCTGTCATTTAATTACAGGGAGAAAGGTTATTGCTTAAATGCAATTTTCCAAATGTGATTTCTTAACAGTTATTAACTGCTTCACCATCATTTATTGTTTCAGATTTTTCAATTTGAAAATACTCCCCGTGACAGAAGTAATGACTTTATGAAAAACTCAATCTAGAGGGAGGCCAGCCAGCCCATTTGTTTCTCATAAGTGGAGCCGACAGGAAACCGGAAAATGTCACCGAAGGATCCTGGGATGGCTCTCACTTTCAGGGAGTAAAACCCAGGAGGTTGTATCAGAAGTGGGGAGAGGTTGTTTGCAAATATTATCAAGGTTAACCCTTCTTTCCATCCTCACTGACACGTGTGCTTGCCCCATAAAATATGGTGGTGACAGGGAGGTGGGACAAGACTGTGCTAAGGCCAGCACAGAGCATGAGCCACCAGGGGACCAAAGACAGCACTTGGGGATCAATCGGCTACTAGACACCAATTTGAATGTGTGTTTGCGCTCTTTGGAATAACCCTGCATCTAGGATTTCTTCTCCCCAAAATGAGGACCACTATCAGTTTGGACATGGTTGGTGGCTACACAAGGAAGAGAATAATCCACATCTTCGTTCATCCTACAGCTTTCTTTAATCCTCGAGTAGCTGTCTGCTCTTTTTCTCTGCATTTTAATATATAGCCTGGAGGTTAGGCAGGTAAAGTGGAGTAACCATGAAGTTGGCCAACAGAGGTGACCTGGACAGTTGGGCATCCCCAGACGCATGTCTTTAATAACTGGGAGTTGAGTTACTGCGGTAATGCCCATTTGCCCTACATGGAGATGTGTGAAGCTGATCAACTCAAGTCTTCACTCATCGCCAGCAGAGGAGCCAGGAGTTTAGCTTAGATGGAAAATCTGGTCTTTCCCTAGACCCCGGCAGCTCCATGCTGGAAAGTTTACAAAATGAACAAACTTGACTTCTGCCGGCAGAGAATTTTAGGAGAGGGTTCAAATTTACATTGCTCAGATGAAGAAGTGAACATTCACCCAATTTCTCTATATTTAGCCATTTCTTTTGGCTTTATTCCTTGTGGCAGATACACAGAAATGACTAATGGGGTTTCATAAAATCTTAATCAAATTATTAATAATCGCTTATGCTCTCCATCAGCATTGTGTTTTGCAGTTTTCAAAGTAATCATCACACTTTACCAATTTCAGTTCAATTAAGCAAATATTTTAGTAACACATTCAATTAGGGGAAATCACTTGATCCTTGATCTAATTCTATAAGGTAGCAAGGAAGATGTTTTAAATGAGCCCCTATTCCCCCCACCAAAGAAAAACAAATACACTCAAATGTGCTCAAAATAAGTAAAAATGGGGTTCACCATAGACGTGTAGAGTCTCAAAGAATCCAAGGACAACAACGAGAGTGTAGCCAGGCTTTCAGATGAACTAAACCGGGAAGGCTGAGGTCCAAGGCTGCTCTGCTTCCAGGGGCCACATGGTCTCCCTCATCTGTTTCTCTGAGGGTTTCTGCCCACACCTTTCTCTCTTTCTTGACCAGTTCCCCTTCTTCCTCATTTCATACACGGTCCCACACAGCAGCCATCATGACTCCTCAGCTTCACTACACCCACCATCCACCAACATCTGCATTTCTTAGCTCAAATTCCTGGAAAAGGTAAGCTAGTTGTCTGACGCTTCTCTATTAAAAAAAAAAGAAAAGCAACTCATGAATTACTGGCTAGCTGGGCCTTTGGACAATAATATACACATCTAAGGCAGTGGATCAAGAACTATGATCTTTATTTGAGAACTAAAGAAACCAAACCTCAGAGAGGTTAAGCAACCAGCCAAGGTTGACACAGCATTTATGCAGTGGAGCCACATCTACATTCTCTCCTGCTTTCAATCAGTGCCTTCTCCAGGGGCCAGAAATATTGAACTCGTTTAAGAGATTATATGATACATACACATACAACTTTAGATTTTTATATTTTTATGTTTAATTTTATTGATAAATATTAAGATGCTCCATTTGCTCCAACAATTGATAAGAGTACAAATCTAGTTAAAGAAGAAATTGTGTTGCTTTAAAATGAAAAAAAAATTCCTGTTTGTAGGTAATATAACTAAAGCTCTCATCTGTATCCTATTAGCCAATCTTTTGACTATTACTATCACCTAATCAGAAACAATGGTAGAGGAGAGAAACAATTACTAGTATATATTCAATATTTTCACTTGGAAGCAAAACCAAATGTCACTTTTTTTTAACATGCTAAACACACAACAGTAACAGAGTTCATGTTATTCTTGCCTTGATTTCTGTATGTGGCAGCCTCATATTTTAATTAAAAAATCAGACTCTAACATGGATGGGATTCAAAGTTGCCCTTGATGAGTTGCTTTTAATCTGGACAGAGGAAATGATTCAAATCTCTTCCCCTTATCATCACCACCACCAGTAATGAGGTAATTTTGGAGAAACATTGCCCTACATTTTATGAAATGACTGGTTATTCTAAAACATCGTCCAGGGTATAATGTGTGATATGCCCAGAGACAAGGGGAAGGCAATTGTTGGATGCTTGTGCTGCTGGCTTCTTTATTGGTAGGTATCTCAGTTTGGTCCACCACTCTGTGGCTTTAGAGCAGCAGCCACAACCACAGCAAGCCACAAGACCACACGAAACTTGTACATATGGGTCATTTCTGTACTAATCCTGCAATTTAAAGAGATTGCTCAGCCAAACCTTTTGCAGTTAGACAACTACACTGATTGATTCTGGACCAGCTCCCCACCTCCCCACATGTCAGGCTGGTTTTGTGTTGTTGTTTGTGTCGCTGTTGTTGTTTTTGTAAAGTTCTATTAAGATATTCCAAGATCACAAATCACCCACTTAATGTGTACAATTCAATGGCTTTTAGGTTAGTCACAGAATATGCAACCATCACCACAATAAATTTTAGAATATTTCATCATCCATAAAATTACTTCCTCTTAGCAGTAATTTTACAGTTCCCCTAAACCCTAGGCAACCACAAATCTGCTTTCTGTCTCTAAAGATTTGCCTATTCTGGACATTTCATATGAATAGAATCATAATATGTGTTCTTTTGTGACTTGCTTCATTCACAAAGCAATATATTATCAAGGTTGTAGCATGTTGTAGCATATATCAGTACTTTATTTCCTAATACTCTGCCTAAAACTCACAGCTAAACTAGAGGCCTAGTGCATGAAATTCATACAAGAATAGAGTCCCTAGGCCTGGTTGGAGATCAAGGCTGATCAGGGCCTTCCTGTTGCCAGCTGGGGCCTCCCTTCCCCAGCTGCCAGCTCCCAGCTGGGTCCTTCCTTCATTCTGTGCCACCCCCTGGTGGTCAGCACACATTAGAGAGTGATCGAACTCCTGGTCTCCTGGTCGAACTCCCAAGGGGACACTTTGCATATGAGCCTTTTATATATATAAATACTATTACACTCTATGGGTATACCGCATTTTATTTATCCATTCATCAGTCAGTGGGCATTTGGCTTTTTTCCACTTTTTTGGCTATTAGGAATAATACTGCTATGAACATTCATGTTCAAGATTTATATGAACATGTTTTCAATTCTTTTGAGTGTATACCTAGGAGTGAGAAGGATTACATTAAAACTGCATAACCCAATGTTTTGAAATTATTTTTCTGTATCACCCTGTCTCTTTCTATTTCCTACCTATATAACAGGGCCCTCAAGTTTTTCCTTCCTTCACTCTAAGTAACCCAACATACACTTCCTAAAACTCACAGCTCAAAGAGGTTCTTTCTTCCCCATCACCCTGCTCTCTTTCCCAATCTGTTCTTTCCTCTGGTCTGAGTTTCCTATCCTTCCAATTTAAATCTTCTTGCCTCTCTGGTTTCTACATTTTTCCTACTACTTTTCAGCATCTGCACTAACATAGCAAAACCCTTGGGCTAGTGGGCGCTCAAGAGTGCACAAGTGTGTATGTGTACGAGGGGGAGCGCTATTAGTGGGGATGAAAAGTGAACAGAAAACACTTCAGATATTATAAGTAGGCTCCTTCTAGTCACTGTTAATGTTGTGATATATTTAAATGCCAATCCAACATGGACAAAATGTCTTGAAAAAATAACATACATTTTACTTAAGGTTCTGGAGAAATCTGCATAGCATGACCTATAGCCAGTGTCCTAATGTTTCTCTCCACTCACCTTTCTCAACAGAACCAACTCAGCATGGCAGCTGCTCTCTCTCTCTCTCTCCTCTTAACCTCCATGTATCTGTGAATTCTTATATGTGAATGTCTTGAATCCCACCACGTGTAAAACAATGGCATTGGGCTAAGCAGTCTTTTCCATGTGAGAAGCCAATGATTATATGAAATCTATGTGCTTGAAGCCCAAGTGCTTTACAAGGGGAAATTCATACCCTGAGTGAGCTGAACTGTGGAAACATCCTCTTCACCATCAGCTAAGCCCTGAGTCTTAAGTCTAGGGTAGAGGAGAGAGGTGACAGGAGCTGGCAGATTGTGAGCCCTGATCTCAGATTACACCAAATTATTTCCCTTTGGGAAGAATATTTTTTAATCTGTTAAATATGTTTCACCTTCCTAACCTCTTCTAGTAAAAGATCTTGCCCCTCTGTGCCAGTCACAAGCCTTCATGCTCTGGTCACAATTATTGACCAAAGAAGATGGCCAAGTGACTCAAGTCAGTAAAGTGTATTCTTGGGGGTTTTATCAAATTCTAGGAGCCCAGTGCATAAATTTGTGCACCTTGAAAGGAACTATGGGCACAAGACTGAGTTAGGCACAGGGGCAGGTCTTGGCCCATCCTCTGCATCCCCTCCTGGTCCTTGCTGCAGCCCCTGGTCCCATCTGCCAGCAGCCCTGCTCCCACTGCTGCTGCTTGTGTGTGCTGATGTTGCTGGCCCCAGTCAAACCTGCTGAGGGCTCGGAGCAATTGGGGTTGGCGCCATCAGTGGGTGCAAGCAGCAGCTGCTGCCTCAATTACTCCTCAGGAGCAGGGGGAGGTGGAGAAGCCCTCAGGGGCGATCATATCTAGCAGCTGCCACTCACACCCGTTGATGGTGCTGAGTGATCAGGACCAGTGCTGGGTACTGGCAGCGGGTGCGAGTGGTAGTTCTGGCACCAGCTGCGGGTGTGAGTGGGGCCGGCGCAGGCAGCAGTATTCATCCTACTTCTGGCATCTGGGTTGAGAAGATGCAAACAGCTGGGAGCCGGCACAGCTGGCTGCTCAGGCATCTCTTTCTCTCCAAGTTGTCTTTCCTCATGGTAGTCTCATGGTAGCTGAATTTCTTACATCCTGGAGTGAGTGTTCCAAGAAAACCCAGTGGGATCTGCATGGATGCCACTCTTCTGCATCCCTTTTTTCTTTTCAGACAGTCACCAGGGCCACCACCAGGTATAAGGGGAATAGATCTAGACTCCACCTCTTAATGAGAGGAGTGTCAAAGATTGTGGACTTGTTTTAAAACTGACACATACTATATATGAAATCGCTTTCCAATCATTCTATCCCCTCACTTGGTTATAATTCTTTGCATCTTATGTATTGCTATTTGATATATTTTCTTATGTGTTAATTATCTCTCTAGTTCTCCAAAGTATAGAGATTGTGAAAATAAGAGCTTCATGTGTCTTATTCACCACTATATCCCATGTTTAGTAGAGCAGTGCCTGGCACTTAGTAGACAGTAAATATGTGCTGAATGAATGAATGAATGAATGAAAGATAAATGACAAGGGCTATTCTGGAATGACCATATCATCAAGATGGACAGTTGGGCTTCAATTTGGATGAAGATGGACCATCCTCTCCTTATTTTTCTCCCTTCTTCTCTTCATTTCCCTTCCCCTTCCACTACAAAAAATAATTACAAAGCCATGATAAGACAGTATTTCAAACCTGGAATCCTTAGCAGAATTATAACCCATCAGAGCCAGCTTTCCCTACCTTGTGTTTCATGAGAACAACCACACTCAAGCATGCTGACTTCATCATTTGGGTATGTCAAGGATACTTACACAACCCTTGCTTATTTCTGTGTTTTGTTTCCAGTTTTGTTTGTTCATTTTTGCTTTTCTTCCAGCCAAATAAGCTGAGACCTGATCTGTTTCCATCTAGGGGTATTCATCAGTCTAGCCTTCTCAATATTTCTGTCCCTGAGATTCAGCTACAGACTTCACACACTTTGCCACTCTAACTACATGTCATTGCCACCACTGTCTCTTGTCACAATCCTAACCCTATATTCTGATAATAAAACTTCATTAGTGTCTATAGTTCCTTTCCCTGACCTTGGAAACACTGCCTTCTGCTGAAATGATTAGCAGTCTCTGTGTCATATCATTGGGTTGTCTGACAGCCATTGTGAGTGAGCTAAACTGTGAGAAAATGAAAATTCTGACAATTTCCATTATCGTCAAATGGAGATATTTACTTGTACAAATATTAAAGGTTATTTAAAGATGTACACTGACTTCATTTCATTAGAGGTTTGCATAAGGTAATAATTTAAAACAAGTGCCCAGCCTCATTTGAATAAATTACCAATTCATCTTCTGAAAGAAAAATGCCACTTCTCCAGGCTGTGTTTTTAACTGCTTGCAGTGGTAGAAGATGAAAACAAAACCTAACAATATTGAAGAACAAGAAATGTTCAAATTCTCTTATCATTTAACTTGAATCAGACAATGGGTTATTGTTCTGGAAACCTGACTGAGAGTGGCGCAAGCAGATGAGACTGTGGAATATCATTCACATCAAAATAGGTCTTTAAAGGGGGGTAGCAGCCACTGTGGTTAAATCTGCATTCCAGTTCCAGGAGTTTACCCTAATTAAAAAAAACAAGGATGTGTATAAATACTTATCTGCAAAGATGTTCATCCCAGTATTATTTATAGTGGAAAGAGAGAGGGAGAGAGAGAGAGAGAGAGAGAGAGAGAGAGAGAGAGAAGTTGAGAGGGGGGAGGATGTATTCAGGACTAGGGCATTGACTGGACAATACATTAGAGTATAGCCATATGATGGTTTGGAGTAAAGATGATTAGAAATCATATTGTAGAAGAGTTCATATTGATATATGAAAATTATCCTACATAATAAAAGGCTAATACGCAAATCAATCAAATGGCAGAATGACCAGTTACTATAATGCGCACTGACCACTAGGGGGCAGACACTCAATGCAGGAGCTGCCCCTTAGTGGTCAGTGTGCTCCCACAGGGGGAGTGCTGCTCAGCTAGAAACCAGGCTCACAGCTGGCAAACACAGAGGCAGCGGCAGGAGCCTCTCCTGCTTCCACAGCAGTGCTAAGGACGTCTGACTGATAGCTTAGGACCTACTCCCCAAGCAGGCCTAAGCCATCTGGTGGATATCCCCTGAGGGTTCCTGGACTGCGAGCGGGCACAGACTGGGCTAAGGGACCCCCAACCAAGTGCACAAATTTGTGCACCGAGCCTCTAGTGTTATGTTATATAAGAAGGTTATAAAGGCAACTATAAATGTATATTTCCTATGCTACCATTCATGAAAAAGACAAACATCTATATTTGCATTCAAAAAGACTGAAAGGAAATAGATCAGAATGATAACTTGATAATGGGATTACTGGTGATTTTCAACCTTGTGCTTTTAAAATGAGAAAAATACCAGTAATCCAATATTGTTCAACCGTTTGCAACTCAATGGTGTTGGAAGCATCATTACTCTTTCTTGGCGAGACTGGCTCTTCTTTTCTCTAGTATAGTCATGAGCATCCCAGGCGATTCAGAGCATTAGTGCTAGGGGTGTGGGTATCTGCAAGAGGAGATGGGCAGGAAGTTGGTCTGATATTATACAGGAAGTTCTTTATGCTTCCCAGGACTCCAAACCTTGGAGTCAATCCTTCCAACTTATGTCCTTTGATATTAAACCAGGTAGATAATCTCTAATTGTTAAAGTGTTTCTTATAAAACTTTCAGGAGATTTTGATTCTTAAAAGATTAGTTCAGCTGAAACCAGTTTGGCTCAGTGGATAGAGCGTCGGTCTGGGGACTGAAGGGTCCCGGGTTCGATTCCGATCAAGGACATGTATCTTGGTTGTGGGCACATCCCCAGTAGGAGGTGTGCAGAAGCGGCTTATCGATGTCTCTCTCTTACCGATGTTTCTGGCTCTCTATCCCTCTCCTTTCCCCTCTGAAAAAAATCAATAAAAATATATTAAAAACAAACAACAAAAAAAGATTAGTTCAGTTTGTATGTCAGGACATTCCCCTAACCTCCTAACCCCTTTCCTCCTCAGAACACACAATGGTCATTTCCTTACTTTTAGGAAGTCCAGGGCTGATAAGGCTTTCTGAGGGTTGACATTTCAGCTACTTTTATCTTGTTGCCTCACTACCTTCAAGCACATTAATTCCTCCTTATAGTCTAAGCTCCAGCCACGACATAACGTTCCAGAGAGCAGGAAGGCAGAAGAAGAGATGGGTGGTGCTCCTATTCTAAAATCACAGGCGAGACCTCTGTTACACTCCATTGGCCAGAAGTTGGTCACATGGCCATTGTAACAGAATGTTGTGAAAACCTGGAGATTTTTCTATCAAAAAAGGGAAAATAGACACTGAGGGGCAAGTAGTGCCTCTCCAAAAAATAAAAATAAAAATCATACACATGGGCATCACAGGATATCACTAGGCAGAGAAGACGAGCCAAGTGTATGTGACTATTTCAACATTTTTTTGCATCCATTCCATCCATAAAGTATTTTCTGGTGCTTGTATTTATTTGAAAACATTCTACACGCTGCAGAATCCCGAGATATGGTCTCTGGGAAAGAAATAAAACAGCTGCAGCAAACAAAGCAGATGGGAATTAAGAATGCTGGAGAACCTCCAAAACACATCCCATTGTCCACTAAGTGCCAACTCTTCAAAGACTGTGTGCTCCAAAATAGAAACTTTATGAAACTTTGAAGCATTTGATTAATGTAAACCTTCATGAATAATGCAAGGCTATGCACCACGGCTTGATGAGGAGCAGAGAAAGGAGAAAGATTAGCATGTTCATCTCGGCTTAAAGAAAAATATGAGAAATTCTCAGAGGAAACTTGGGCATTTTGGGGTGAGGTGTGTGACTATGGGGTAAGGTGTGTGACTATTAAAACGGCTGCTGCTGACATGCTCCTTGGGTGGCCTCAGAGGAAACAGCCTGTGTGCCAAGGCAATTCCATCTAGAGCAGTGGCTCTCAACCTTCCTAAGGCCGTGACCCTTGCATACAGTTCCTCATGTGGTGGTGACCCCAACCATGAAATTTTGCTACTGTTATGCATCATGATGTAAATATCTGCATTTTCCGATGGTCTTAGGCGACCCCTGTGAAAGGGTCGTTCGACCCCCAAAGGGGTCACGACCCACAGGTTGAGAACTGCTGATCTAGAGGGTCGGCACAATTTGCCCTCCTAAGGGTCCCCAGGTCCAGGCCTCTATGCTACCGGGTAGAACAGTCAGGGCCAGTCATGCATATGTGACTGCAGGTGGAGCCTAAAGACGCTTCTTTCCCCTGTAAATGCCTCTTCCACCGACAAGTTGCTGGAACTAGATACTCCCATGAGACATTCTCCCCTCAATGAACTGTTCCTGCTGAAATGCGATTGCACATGCAGAAGGGTCCAAAACACAACCCTTTTTATTCTTCCTCTAAAACGCCTTTTACAAGGTTTACTATAAAAAATTTCAGATTTACAAGAGGTAAAGAATCACATATCACCCAGCTTGATATATAAAATAGTTCCAGTGGAGCTGAAGCCCTTTTGATCCCAATCACAACTCCTTCCCAGTCCCTAGGACTAACTGCCACCTTCACTATGAAGAGGTGTATCACTCCCAAGCATCCAAGTCACATGAGTTTATTATCTGCTACCCACCCCATACATCCTGCCCTTCTTTGGGTTCAAACTGTTACTAGTTTTTCATCAAAGCCATTCGTTCAGCACACACTGAGCACCTGCTCTGGCCCGGGCACCATAACAACACTCTCCTAGTCTCCAGTGCTTCCCTCAACCCAGTCCATCTCCCACACTGCAGTCTCAATGTTCTCTCTTGTTTATGAACCGCCAGGAGCTCTGGTAATGGCAACTGTTTCAGTCTGACCCATAGCCATGTTCCTCCTTTCCTGTTGTGGCACCTTCAGAATCCATTCCCGCACTCATGGATAGAAGAGACAAGAAAATGTTTAAGGGCAGTAATGGACACTCCCTGGTTCGCAAACAGAGCAGGCCAGGCATGCAATGCCCTCAGCCTGACGTTGTCTTTCTCTAAGCTCTCTTGTTCTGTTAGGTGAGGCCGGCTGCCCCCACAGTGTGGTTGGCAGTAGACTTTCCTCTGTGTGGGGAGAATATGTGGAAGGCGGAGGTGGTGCGCCTGGAGAGTCTGTCTGGTCTAATGTGGGCATCACTGCTGGGCTCGAGCTCTTGGTTGCTGTCGGGACACACAGACTCATGTTGCCAGGTGTTCCCATTTCCCATTTTTTTTTAAAGAGGAGTTGAAAATCATTTTTGTTTTGTGTCCTTTTCTTTTATGAAGCAATTTCTGCACACTGAGGTTTGGGACCCTAATAGCTAGTGAGCTTGGGTGAGGTCATTTGCTCTTCTCAAGTTTGGTGTTCTCAGCTCTCAGGTGACAGGAAAGGAAGAAGCGCTACCTTTGTAAGGGTTTGTCTGCTTAGCTGTGATAATTCATGCCAGGGTCTTAGACTGGAGCCAGGCTGGCACAGAGTAAGTGATCACAAATTGTTAGCTTTTTGTTTTTTTTACTAGACACCAGGGGAGGCACTAGATGGGGATCCCATTTTTCTCGCCTGTCTCCATTCAGAGTGCAGAGGGTTCTGTCTTCTAAGGCGAGGACAGCAGAGCCCACCTGAGAGACAGGTCCAGGGTTCGGCAGAATTCCCCAGAGCATCCACATGCAGGGGTGAGGGAGGCAAGAGAGACTGTAAGTAATTGCCCCAAACATCTGCTGTAGACCTTTTCTACCGGAGGGAAAGTAAAGAAGATGAAAAACAGGAAGGAAAGAAGAAAGTAGGGAGGGAGAAAAAATATAGAAGAGGGGAAATTAGATTTAGCGAAGACTCAAAGCGTAGACAACATTGTAATTAGTATGTAAAAAGAGGTTCTAAAATTCTGATACAGAGATATAAAACGCTGCTAAGCAAAACTTAATACTGCATATTATAATTAATGAATCTTAAAGATATTTAAGACATATTGTTAAGTTTGAAAATCAGACTATAAAACAATGTGCACTGAAGGAGTCTAATAGTGAATGTGAATTTTTATGTATATCCAACCAGAAAAAAAGACTGGAAGGATAGCCAACAAAATGGCAATCTCTGGGGGACAGGATTGTAATTTTTATGTTTTGTTTTACTTATATGAGCCTCCTAATTTGTCTATCATAACCCTGTGTGGTTTGTGTAATAAGACAAAATGAGAAGTATTAAAAATAATCATTAGGTTTGTGAAGCTACTAGTTACAGCCCAAGCAAGAATTTCAGATACTTTTTCTAAACTTCCAGCAGGTGGCGCAATGGTGGTGTCAGCCTCTGGCAGTTTGCTGCTTTAACAGACTCTCAGATGCTTTCCTAGGTCCTGCCAGGGCTGCCCATGAAGCAGAGGGCCTGATTGTATCAGGAGCAGGTAGCTCTTCTGTGCTTCACTCATTAGTTAAAGAAAGGCAGACTTTAGAGACACTGTAAGAAGGGAGGTGCAGTGCCCCAGGGCTGGTAACAGTGGCACCATGACCACCTCTGGGCCTGAAGGGAGAAGGGGCAGTGTAGCCACGTGACCGGAGCTCTGACTATAACTTATGGCAGCTCTTCAGCGAGGGAAACAGAAGAATAAACACTCCAGCCCCCATTCTCCTCTCCCTCCTGTCTCCTGCCATTGCCCATACAGCCAGACCCAATAGATGCACTCAGTTTCTCCTCCCTGGCACAGAGCAGAGTGGAGGAAGGGCAGTGTATGAGAAGATACATGGCACAAGGACTCTGTGAAGTTTCTGGTTCCAAAATGTGCCTTCACTACCAAATACACCAAATTTCAAATGGACTCTAAGATTAGACACCTTAGCCTGCCATTGAAGGACCACCTTTGAGAGGAGCTAAATATTATGTAAAGAGTGAGGTTTTCTTTTCTTTTAAATATATTTTATTGAGTTTTTTTTACAGAGAGAGGAAGGTGGGGGGTAGAGAGCTAGAAATATTGATGAAAAACATCAATCAGCTGCCTCCTGCACACCCTCTACTGGGGATGTGTCTGAGACCAAGAAATATGCCCTTGATCGGAATCGAACCTGGGCCCTTTCAGTCCGCAGTCTGACGCTCTATCCACTGAGCCGAGCCGGGCAGGGCAAGAATGAGGTTTTCAATCCCAATTGCATCCTTGAACAAGTAACCTAACTCATCTGAACCCTATCTGTAAAAGGGGATCTTAGCGGTATCTGCTTCCTAGATGTATGTAAGGGTTAACTGAGTCAACCCCTGTAAAGCATCTGGCACAGTGCTGGGTACATATTGAGGGTTTCGTGAAGGTTCACTTTTATGAGTGTCCTTCTTACCTTTGCATTTTACTCTGGGGAATCTCATGATGGAGCAAATTTCCCTAGAAAATATCTTGAGGTAGAAAGAATCCCAGCTTAGAGGCCAAAACCCCCAGGCTCACATCCTTCTGCAATATGTTCTTCCTTAATGTCTCTGATCCTCAGTTTCCTCGCCATAAAATGGAGCACAGACTCCCACTTCTCAGGCCTACGTGAAGGCCAAAGCAAATGAGATGAATGCACAAGAAAACGTTTTCTAAAGTGCACCAGCACTTTGCTAATGTAAGGGATAATAATTATTAACCCAGCAGAGAGAGTTCTGGGCAAGCATTTTTCTGATGATCTTTGTTGCTATTCTGTTGTTGATTCAGTGCATGTCAACAGATGACTCCATTTCAACCTAAGTGTCCATTGCCCAAGCTAATTGCTAATTTAGACTTAAACTGTGCCCAGCTCCCGATTAGAATTTAAACCTTGGAACTCCATTAGGGATGCATAATGCTACATTTTTCTTCACTGAAACTAATCAGCTGCAAATGATTAAATTACTATATATAGTGTGAAATACAACAAAGCTGTAATTTTTATATAAATTCCAGAATGTTACATTATTTCCCTTCAGCTCTGACATTGGAATAATTCCTCCACAATCATTGCTTTGTCTTCTGTAAAATAAAATTTTAAAAACCCATTTCTCTTCAAGCGTACCAAAGTCTGCGTTCAATATTTAATATGATTAATGTTTACTGTATTTGTTGTGGGGTTGTCTGCTAATTGTGGCGTTAAACCACACCCCCTTCATCATCTTTGGGGGCTGAGGGATGTTGGTTCAGAACCCCAGTATGAGAAAGTATCAATTAAAATTCAGCTCCACTGAACACACAGATCTTTCTTGTTGTGTTTGTGATGCCTGGCATATCTGGTGGCAACAGGCTCCTTCTCCTCCCCCCGACACCCTCTAGCTGCAAGAATAGATTGAAATTCTAGGCAACTTCTCAGTAGGGATATAGCTTATGGTGAAGACCTAGGCTTTCTCAACAGGCAAGCAGGGGCCAGAGATATCTTGGGTGCAATCCCAGCAAGAGACGTTTCTTACAGAATCCTCCTCCACTGGATAGGACAGGTAACTAAAGCTAATGGGATGCGGGTGAGGCAAACAACATGTCTATGGCCACAATTTCAGGAGGTCAATGGTGCATTTGCATGACCCCAGAAGCGAGCGCCCAATGCTCAAATTTTGTGCCCCAACCGTCTCATGCCCAAGGACGCTACCTCCTTGTAGTTTGCACCCCAGGGGCCTCACTTGCATCCCACTCTCACTGGGAGGCAGAAAACCTACAATGATGATCCAGAGTCATCACGGCACCACCACGGTAGATCTGGGATTGGTCCCTTAGCCTCTCTGAGGCTTTGCTTTCTTACCTACGAAATAGGAAGAGTCCCTTCTGCTGGGAAGATGTAGCATCAAGATAGTGCTCTGGAAATGGCAGCATGCTCTCTGGATGTGGGGGTCATTGTCATCGAGGGGCATGCATTTCCCTGGCTTGCCTCGGCACCAACCGGTCCTCTGGTTCTCTCCTCAAAGTCCCTGTAGCCTTTTGGAGGAAACCTGGGACAAAGTCTTGGAAATGCTGTCCCCACCATGACTCCTAGCCCCCAAGTGGCTTCCAAAGCCCAGGAAAGGTATCTCTCTCAGCTGTTGCTGTTCCTTCCAGGCGTTGACCTTGAGGTTAAATTGTACCATCTATAGCTGGGCCACTTTAGTAATGGAGTGATCTCTTCTCTCATTCTCTCCCATTCTTCTCAGTTCCACAGAACAGAGCCACTTTCTTCTCCCACAGTCTCTCAAGAAATTCGCAGACAAACCATTCTTCCAACTTCTCCTTGTAGCCCCTCTCTCTGGGGTCCACACATAAGACATGGAGGCCAGTATCACATTCTTCTCTCTCTCTGTGCCCTCATTCCTTCCCCTCATCTTCCTCACCTCTGTGAACCTTGCCCGAGACACATGACCTAAGGGAGAGTTTGGCAGGAGCTAGTGGGAAAGTTTCCTTCTTAGAAAGGGAGGCAACAGCTTTCTCCAGCTTTGTGGAGGAATGCACCTGCCTGGTCCCAGAAACAGCAGCAACATCTTCCAATGGGGTGGGGGTGGGGGGCCGGAGAGAGGGGAGCTTTGCCTTTGTGCTGAGGAAGGTAAAGCAGAAAGAGAGGAAACACCTGAGTCATGAGAACACAGTAGAGCTGCTGAACAAACCAGTCCTGAAATCCCCTGCCTCCAGATTTCTTAGGTGACATAATGTCCTTATTGTTTAAGTCTGTTTCCTGTGCCCCAAAGCGCCCTAATCTATTTAGCTGATTTAATTTTCACTGGAAGAGCTCACAACAAAGAAATCCTGCTTAACTAATCAAAGGTATATTTACTAGCATGAGGTCATTTAATACTTCCATCATTTACAATTAGCCCAATGAAACAGTAGATATACCTATATATCGATACCCATATCCCCATCCCTTCAACTCTTCATCTCTGCATCCCTCCATTCCCTCCGTCTGTCCATCCGTCTGCCTGTCTGTCTATCTGAGTTCTGCGGTCAAAAATGTTTGGGAAATTGTGGTGGTTGCACACAACTGAGGATGTGCCCGTTCTGGAGACTCACAATGAATGTTGACACATTAGAACATCCAAGAAGTGCTACGGTAAAGAAACTTCTTTTACCTTAACTCAGTATGTCCTTTATTATTTGTTTTCAATCACAGAGCCCTTTCTTTGGAGCACACATCTGAACAGCAACCCAGTTTGGGAAATGCATCTGTGACCGGGTAACTATCTCTGCCCTAAAATCCTCCACACCACCCCCGCCCCCCACTCACATACACACATTTTAAGAGGGCAATTGTTCCTTCTGAAGGCAACACTTGTTATTCTGAAGCACTGAAGCAGAACTTCAGGACAGGGAGGCCACTCAGAATTTGCTTAGCAGATGTTTACTCATAGCCGATGGTAATTTCAGTACATACACAAAATACATTTCTGGCCTGGGCTTACTGTTTGTGATTCACAACTACTTTCTAGGAACCTGAGTCTGGCCATCATCCTGCTACAGCTAAGCATCTTTGGCACACACAGCTCCCTTTCATGGTGGCCCCGTACCCTGTTTAGACCAAGAGGTAATCTCGTACGTGTGTTTTACAATAACCTTCAAATCACATGCATACTAACACTACTTCATGAGCAAGAAATTACCACGTCTGGTTCATTGACATTTACTTCTGGGAACCATTTCAATCAGACTAATCCGTTTATCTAAATAACCTTCCACTCACTTCACAACATCAGAACTCACCAATACATTCTCTACTGATGCTCCAACCTTCCCTTTTGCAGCCCGAAATACGAGATTAATTATTACCTGGAGCTCTGCAGGCTGAACTCCTATCGGGTGTAAGAGAGTTCAAATGACAGCCCTTTTCCTATCAGAATTTGAGAAAGGGAAAAAGGAGTAGGGCAGATGGAGATGCCATTGTCAGCCTATTATTGACAGGTTGCCAATAGGCTGTTGGAGAAGGTGACTTACATATGCAGGAACAAACCGCCTTGTCTTAGTTAGGGCAGGAAGCTAATGCTGCAGTAACAAACATCCCATGAATTTTGGTGCCTGAGAAAAATGAAGGCTTCTTTCTCGTCCACATTACAAGTCCACTGTGGGCTGGCTGAAAGTCTCCACGTCGCCTTCCCTCCGGGACCCAGCAGTTGGAATGCACTCTATCTGTAACATTGCCACCTGCCAATCGTCATGGCAAAGAGGGAAATGCAAGGCTAGCAAGCCCCTCGGTGACTCTCAAAGCTTCCACTCAGAAGTGACCACCTCACTTCTGCTCACATGTCATGGCCACATGTGAACTCTATTACCACAGGCTCCTTGATGCTGAACCTCAGAGCTAGAAAGACGTGTCGCCCTAGCACAGGCATCCCTGGGAGAGCCACAGGCCTCACCCCAATGGGCAGAGCCTTACTGCCATGTTTACCCTTTAGCGAAGAGCGGAGCCCAGCATCTGCTCGCTGCCAACAGGCAGATGTGAAAGAGAGTGGATGGTGGTGCTAGCCTCCTGAACTCCTGGCCTGGTGAGAGGGCACACAGTGGCTGGGCAGAAACAGGTTATTCCACTTAAGAGCTGTCTTCTTCAGCTTCAAGTTCTCGGTTTCACTCTCTTTTTCTGAGGTGTCCTTGACGTAGGACACTACATTGGTCTGGGGTATACAGCAGGAGGATTCGCTATTTGCCTTCCCCTCCTGAGCCCTTGCCTCTTGAACACGTTCTCCACCTTCTTCCTCATTTGCTTTCCTATCATCCTAGTCTGCTTCCTCCTCCTCCAACCGCCATGAATCAGGCCGGGAATGTTTTCCGATGAAGTTCCCGTCAGCCCTTCAACCGTCATTGAACACATTTATTGAGCACCTACTGCATGCCAGGCACTGGTCCAAGCACAGCCCGTCAGTGACACTTTTTGAAGGACAACAATGCAGTACACGACCACTGCCAGGTCCACAAGTGTTTTGCACAGATTAGGAAAGGTTGCCCCTTCTGGGCAGATGCAGCCCTGTCCGCACACAGCTTGGCAAGCATGACATCCCTTTGTATGGAAAGAAAAAAACATCCCTTCATCTGAGTGGACACAGCCCATGCAGGGCACACAGCTTGGCAAGCAACGTGAGGGCTGGACTTCGACCCTACATGCCTCTCATCCAAGTGTTCTGGCTGAGCACAGGTGTCCCCCCCCCCCCCCGCAGATGCATTGTCCCCACAGTCGTGCATTTTCCTTAAAGGTAAATGTGCTCTGTTCAAGGTCTTCTCTTTCATGCCCTCCTTTCAGATGTGTGAAAATGCCCTTCCTTTTCCCAACTGATGATAGCAGTAGGCGGTGGTGTTTGTTTTGTCTTTTGGAGACTGCTCTTAGCAAAATAGAGTTAATCACTCGGTGTCTGACATTTTTCTGGCCCATAAATTTCCAAACTTTGGGAACCATTGATGGATGGGAAGGGTAAGAAGCTCTCTGTTGAAGCAAAGGAAAAAGTCACCTCAGAACTACACAGACCTGGGCAGGTAGGATGTTAACAGTGTCCCCGAGCCGCAGCAATCTGCATGACGTTACATCTCAGAACTGCCAGGTTGCTATGGTTATCGCCATCCCTATGTAATTACCTAAGAAGTTGCTGTCTTTGTGACATATGAGGTCCAGGCATGCAGATATTCAGAGAAGAAAGATTTTTTTTTTTTTGGTCTGAGAATCATACATGCTGGCAATAAATGCCATGCTTGTCACAGCTGCACGCACACATGACAACGTCCGTGCACACGGGAGCATCACTGTCTCCTGCATGCTTTGGTGATTAGATGTGCCACGGGTGAAGGCCACACAGCTGTGAGGAGGCAGGCCTTGGCTCCGGGATAGATCTGACTTTCTCTCTCTCAGCCAGGATTCTTCAGTTGCTAGAAACAGAAAGCGGGTCGCAGTTAAAGGGGAGTGCATGGACGCACCTAACTGAGACATGAGCATCCGGGTCAGGGGTAGCTTGATCCAGGGGCTCAGAAACAGTGTGCAGGCCTGGCTTTCTCCCCAGCCCAGGCCCCGCCCCCTCTTCCCTCCCCCACTGGCCCCTGTGACGCCTAAGCCCAGGCTCTTCCCTTGTGAGGGCCTCACCACACAGGCAGTCCGCTGCCAAAGCTCCAGTTTTGGATCCACCAGAAAAACAGAAAGCAGATCTCTCCCAACAGCTCCAACAAACCGAAGTTCTGTGTCTGCGTCCCTTTAGCCCGAATTAGACCAAGTGCCTATCCCTAAACTTGTCGCTGTGACCAGGGGTATGCTGGGTCCTGGAGCAGGGTGGTGGGGGAGGGGTAGTTTTCTAGAATAAAGTCTGGGTCAAGGGATGGGGACAGTCAAGCTTCCCTGTACTCCCCAAAGGAGTGGGTTCTCAGAAGTTGGTCCCGGAAGAGACAGCACCCGTGCTGCTGCTTCTCCCTGTGCCTCCCCCCGCCTCCCCCCATCTGTTCTCCCTGCTGCTCCCCCTGTTCTGAGATGCTGCTTCCTGTGGACTACGCCCTGGGCCTGATTGGATCAGACAGTGAGAGGCACAGGCAGATCCGAGGGAGGGAGGAGGAGAGGTAGGGGGCCATCTCCCTGGGTGCCAGTCACACCATGCCCCCACCTGCTCCTTCAGCCCTGGAGGGAGCAACAGCTTCCTGCTGCCCTCATCTGTGGGCACCTCAATGCCTCGTGTTCATTCCTTGTCCATGTGTTTGTCCCTTAAAGCCTTTTCATTTAAACCAGGGGTCAGCAACTTTGGCCCATAAGCCCAATGCCTCCTCCCCACCCCACGTCCAACCCCACCCCCAGCATAAGTGTCACAAAACACAGCCATGCCCGAGATTTAGGGCTGGCCCTGGCGAGTTATGACAGACACCGTGTATGACCAAGAAAGCCAAAAATATGTCCTACTTGGCCCTTCAGAGAAACATATTCGTCGCCCTCGTGGGAAAACCATCCTTGATGGATGCTGGCTCCTCCTGGGGCCCTATTACATCTCAAGTGGGCACCGCTTTTGCTGGGAGCTTTGCATGTGAATGTTGGGAAGAAACTAACATATAAAGCCCACCCTGCCGGCTCAAGGGGAAACCACAGAAGGGGAAGAGAGGTGCAGGGGTCTTTTTTTATACATGGACCCGGCCCTCTCCCAGCTTCAGAGCTGAGGGATCTCAGAGGGGACGATGCCCCAATCCAGCCCCCAATCCAGGCACCCCGGCTGCCTCTCTTACAGACAGCACACCTGAGTGCTCCGACTTCATCCCGGCGAGCCAGTGAACGGGAAAATCAATATGTAAAGAACCAAACCGAAATGCTGGATGAAAAAGATGAACATTGCTAGGTTTAGAAAGTAAAAATGTTCTAAACAGATAAACAGTAAGCAAAGCGCTTTGATTTGTACTGTTTTCCAGTCCATAAAACCCTAATATCTGAGAACGTTTCATTAAGAGCTTCCGCTGCAAAAAAAAAAAAAAAATTGTTCCCTGAGCCTCAGACCCAATCTTTGGCAATGTTTTACGTGGGTGCTAAATGGGGGGGAAGTCTGCTCAATCATACACAGAGCGCTAGTTTAGGGGGAAAGTAAATGCTGCAGTTAAATGAACAATATCCATCATTTTGCAATGCATTTATTCCAGTCAATCAAAAAAAGGAGAAAAAAAAAAGTAGGCAAAGAGCATTTCTGGGAGTGAAGAAAAAAATGCAACCACCCAGCAATGAACATCTGTAACCAGACCCTTCCGCTTTCAGAAACAGGGAGGATTTGTGGTTTGAATAATAGCTTTGGTGAGATCAATGGTCAAATGATGTCAGAAAATGGTTCATTTGGACTTCTCGCCCTTTGCCATCTCCAAACTAGTAGTTCATTTTATGAAATCCCTTCCAAATCCAGCAAAGCCTCTTTCTCTCACATCCCCCTCATTCCCACAGTGGCCCTCCTGGACACTCCCTGAGTGACCAGCCAGAACTGAAGGGACCACACAGGCCTCTTTTCTTTGATGATCTCTATCCTGTGGCTGCAAGGAAGAGGGAAGAGCCCAGGACAGGAAATTGGTAACCCTGAAGTGGAATCTGTGCCGTGATGCTGAGAAGCCTTAGGCTAGTGGTCGGCAAACTGCGGCTCGCAAGCCACATGCGGCTCTTTGGCCCCTTGAGTGTGCCTCTTCCACAAAATATCACGTGTGGGTGCGCATGTACAGTGTGATTGAAACTTTGTGGCCCATGCACAGAAGTCAGTTTTCGGCTCTCAAAAGAAATTTCAATCGTTGTGCTGTTGATATTTGGCTCTGCTGACTAATGAGTTTGCCGACCACTGGGCTAGGCCAATCTTTAAAGCACTCTCTGAGCCTCAGTTTCCTGATCTGTGAAATGGGACCAACACTCTCCCCCCTCACACCCTAGCCATCCAGGTCTTGTAAATGCATCCATTTCTATATGATATAACATTTACTAAGCACCTTTTATGTCTCCAGAGGCTGCTGGGTGAGGAGAGAGATGCAGCCACTCCCTCCTAAAGCTCACCTGCAGAGGAGAGAGAGGCCAGTGACGCACACTGAGGAGCGCCAGCAGAGCCACAGAGACGGGCCTTTGAAAGCAGCTGTGGGCCAGCAGGAGCTTCTGGAAGGATCTCTAAACATATTCTGAAGATAAGTTCAGAGATAGAAGGTGGAAGGGAGGATTTCATCTCTACCGGGAAGAAGAACACAAGGTTGGAGCAATGGTTCTCAACCTTTCTAATGTCACGACCCTTTAATACAGTTCCTCATGTTGTGGGGACCCCCAACAATAAAATTATTTTCGTTGCCACTTCATAACTGTAATTTTGCTACTGTTAATGAATCCTAATGTAAATATCTGTGTTTTCCGATGGTCTTAGGCTCTATAGCAGCAGTTCTCAACCTGTGGGTCACCTAAGAAATAGCAACGAAAATAATTTTATGGATGAGGGGTCACCACAACATGAGGAACTGTATTAAAGGATCGCGGCATTGGAAAGGTTGAGAACCACTGCCTTAGAGGGACTAAAAGTAGTTTTGAGGCAGTGCCCTCGTTGGTCCTGAATCTGTCTCTTGCTTCAACTGTGTTTGGACGGAACAGACCCAGCGATGCCCCTTCTTCCAGCTCCAGCCACTCTCCTGCGTCTTATTCAGTCACCACCTTCAGAACCACCTCTGGGACCAGCCAATACACTGGTGTGTTTTTTTTCTGCCTTAACTCCTTATTGCCAAACATTCATGAGCTCCCAAAGTTGTCAGAATTATTCCACCCAGGTGGAGGCCGCGGTCAACCGCCTGGCCAACCTG
The DNA here is from genome assembly GCA_011751065.1 of Lasiurus cinereus. Lineage (NCBI taxonomy): Eukaryota > Metazoa > Chordata > Mammalia > Chiroptera > Vespertilionidae > Lasiurus > Lasiurus cinereus. The sequence continues at coordinate 16,938,585 of JAAGEH010000043.1, read as the reverse complement.
CATCCGTGGGCCTCCCACATCTACCTCTCTCTGGGCTTCTAATTCAACCAGGAAGATGTGGCTCTCGAGGGTGTTGGCAGAGAAGAAGCATGAGGGTGCTGAGCATCTCTTAAAGCTGCAAAACAAGCAAGGCGGCCCCATTCTCTTCCAGGACATGCTGAAGCCTCCCCAAAATGAGTGGGAAAAACTCAGGATGCCAGGGAAGGCGCCCTAGCCTTGGAGAGGAACCTGAACCAGGCCCTTGTGAAGCTGCAGGCCCTGGTTCTATCTGCACAGACACTCATCTCTGTGACTTCCTGGAGAACCACTTCCTGGGTGAGGAGGTGAAACTCATCAAGAAGATGGGTGACACCTGACTCACCTCTGCAGGCTGCTGGCCCTCAGGCTAGGCTGGGCGAGCATCCCTCAAGCACGACTAGGAGCCTCTGAAGCCCAGAGGTTTTTGAGGGGCCCCTCTGCATCCCCTGGTGTCTGGCTTTTTCCTGAGCCTCTCCCCGGAACTACCAGTCATTCTTTTAACCACCCTGGAGCCCACTCCCATGCATTGGGCCAAATGAAACAATAAAGCTTTTTGCAGGGTCATTTTTAAAAAGTAGTTTGAATCCCCAGATTCAAGGTGAGGAGGCAAGAGGCTGGGAAGGAAGGGGAGTTGAGAAGGACCAGATACCAGGGCCTCCTGGTTTGGCCGAGGCACTTGGACTTAACCTCGAAATCCACGGGGAGCCCACGGGAGGGTTTCTGTTGAGGGGTGTGTTTTAGGAGGCCTGTCCCCACCCTCCAACAGCTGTGGGTGGAGAAGCAGTGAAAGGGGAGGCTGGCGGCAAGGAGACCCGGAATCCAGGGACAGGTGGCAGCTGCTGACATGGGATAGAGGAGGTGGGGCTGGGGGAGAACAGGCAGATGTAAGAGGCATGGAATTGATGGAACGACTTGGTAGACTGGGGACAAAAAGGGGCGGAAGATGGCAAGAAAGGTACTAGGCTTCTGGCTTGGATAAAAGGGCATATGCTGGTTCCATTCACAGAAGAGCACACTTGAAGTGGGGCCTGGCTTAAGGCAAGGTACACAGTAGGTGCTCAGTATGTGTTTGTTGACTCAGAGCAGAATCTTGATTCACCTAGCATCATTTCACCCACCTCTGTTACCTTACACACACACACACACACACACACACACACACACACACACACACACGGTCCCCACCCACTCACCTCATCCTGCCCATTACTGCCTGGTAAATCTTTTTAAAACACCAATTTGTCTGTCAGATTTAAATGGCTCATTTAAAAGGCTCAGGATTTCCCCAGGCACAATTCAAAGCCCCTCTGCTCAGCCTCTCTAATCCGGCTCCCCACACCAAGCCGGCCTGTTTCTGCTTGGCTTCAGTCCGGCTGTCCAGACAGCAGCCCATGACCCGCTGGCCTCCAGGCCTTTATTCAGGCTGTGCTCCCCCATCCCATCCCCGGAGAGCGCCCGCCTCTCCTTTCCTTCATGCTGCCACTGCAGGTTCAAATCAGAGAACCACATGAAGACCAGGGAAACAGAAAGCAGCTCTCCCCACATTCCGGTCACTCCTGTTAATTCAAAGCAGGCTTCCAGCAACACACAGGGTTGAGGAAGTTGCAAGAGGAGAAACAAGAGGTAAGTTTATCTTGATTACAGAGAAATGAGAGGCCCCGTGCACCAAATTCGTGCAAGGGTAGGCCTTCGAAGCCCCAGCTGCCTGGGCCCTCACGGCCCCCTCCCCTACCCCCTCCCGCCTTGGCCTGGCATTGCCTGCATCCACTGCCACACCTCCCTGGTTCCCCAGTTCTGCGGAGCCCCCTGATCAATTGCCCTTTAGAGGGTGGCCTGGTAATTAGGAAATTGTGGTTCAAAGAGAGTGGAAGAGAACTGAGAGTTATTGAGGTGGTTGGGAAGTGAGTTTAATGGGGGAACACAGTAGAATTGCAAGGACATTTAAAATAAAGATGATGGACCAGAAACCCTAAGATGGATCAGGAGAACAATGGAAGGAAATGTCTGTGGACTGGGAGAAAAGAGAGCCTTGCTAGTCTGTCTGCACTGCTGGTGCTGAGGAATGAACCCTTGGAGACTTGGACTCAGCAAATGCAGGGTAGGGAGCACACATCCGAGTGTGTAAAGAAAAGTCCAGGTGATCCTAATGCAGGTGCAGGGGGGTTCTTGGACTAGAGTTTGAGAAACGCTGTCCTAGTGGCTGGAGGAGTGAGCTGGCTTCAGGCAGGAGGCCTGTTGTACTCCGGGGGGGAGGCTGGCAAACAGAGAGTAGAACTTGGGTCTGTTGGTTGGTTGTATCCCCGAGCTCTGTAGCTCTCTTGGCCTCAGAGATTGCAATTTGAGGGTCCTGTTTGTCCAGTGGGGTGCCCTTCCCAGGGTCCTGGGTGGGGCTCCAACCCTAAAGTGGGTGGCCTTCCAAGTAACCCTAACCAAATTCTCTGAGGATTTAGTGGCTGCCAAATTCGAATTCCCTCCTCTTCTAGGTTCCAACACACACACACACACACACACACACACATCTCCACTGCCCCCTGCCCCCTTCACCTTGACTCTGGACCCCATCTCATCCTCACAACCTCCCACTATCAATATACCTCCTTTCTTCTGTGTGTCTGGTCACATCTTCTCAACTGAATCCTTCCCTTTGTCTCTTTTTTCTGTTGTAGAGTTATCACTAGAGTAACAAATTAGTCTGGAGATTCTCTCCAATGTCATCGCATCAAAGAAAACATACTCTATGCTTGTCTAGCACAGTTGAATGTTAGCCTGATTGTTGTCTATAAATCCTTAACAGAATGAAGACTGTGTCTCCATACAGCTTGCTAAATTTTTAAAATAAAAATTTCAAATATATTAAAAAATAGAGGAACTAGTATAATGATCCCCCACTTACCCATCACCAAGCCTCAACAATTATTACCATTTTACGAATGTATTTTAAAAGAAATCTCATGTGTCAGGTAATCTTATATTATGCATCTCTAGCTGATGTTTTTCCTATACATCAGAGTTGTGGAGAAATCCATTCTCTTGTTTGCCGTTCATGGATATGTAAATAGGGAGAGCATTTTGGTAGCTTACTTTCAGAGTCTATAGAAAAGGATTTACCTTTGACCTAGTATTTCTACTTCTAAGAATTTTTTCCACAGAATAATCAGATAACATTCAAAGGTATTTGTGCAGGAATTTACAGTAAAAATAAAATTAAAAAAGGCCCAGACAGCATGGCTCAGTGGTTGAGCGTCAAACTATGAATCAGAAGGTCATGGGTTCGATTCCCAGTCAGGGCACTTGCCCCAATTGCAGGAGCAGCCAATGTTTCTCTCTCATCATTGATGGTTCTCTCTCTCTCTCCCTGTTCCTTCCTCTCTGAAACCAATAGAAATCAATTTTTAAATATATAAATAAAAATTAAGAAGTCCCCAATCCCTCACCCTGCCCTGTCTTCATGCCTTTGGGCCATATTTGTGCAGAGCCATTTTATTCTGAGTACTTGGCCAGATGGTTTTGCTTTGGCCAACAGAATGCGAGCAAGTAGGACACAAGAAGCAGCTTGCAAAGAAGTCCTTGCATATTTCTGGATAGTCCTGCTCTATGAGACATGCCAGGGCGAGCTTCCTGGAGGATAACTCACTCAGAACAGAGCAGAAGTGCCCTATTGCCCCAGCTGTGGCCATCCTAAAGGAGCCAGGAGCCAGCCAGTCCCAACATGTGAGCAAGTCAAAAAGAAGAGGACTGCTCAGCCAACCCGCAGCTGGCTGCAAAGGCATAAGCGAGCCCAGGTGAGCTGAACCCCTGCACACTTATAAACTCAGCAAGAGTTTATTCTTGTAAGCCACTGAGATTTTGTTTGCTCACTATATAACATTATAGTGTCAATAGCTATCTGATACAATTTGCTGTTTAAACCTCCAACAGTTGAAGAATAGCAATGCAATACCATGTAGCCATTCAGAATGCTGTGCAGATACGTACCAATAGTCACAGTAGACAGACAAATTGCAGAAGGGGGAGCAGGTTGCAAAACAATGTATAGAATATGACATCATTGTCATCAAACATAGATGACTAACTACATTTGCTAATGAAAGCGTTGCTGACATGATCATCTCCGGGTGGTAGGATTTAAGGTGATTTTTATTTTTTGTTTTGTATCGTTTTGTATTGAGTTGAATAGTTACCCGATAAGAACATGTGTCATGTCATTTTTTAAAAGGAATAAAAACATCGTTGCAGAGTGGATCCTGTTGTTTAATTGTCCTCTGGCTTATGAGTAACAATGCTGAGTGTTTTCAGGTACTTTGTGTGGACAAAGTCATCGGTAGTCCTTCCTGCGGCATCCTTGTGTAGGAAACTTGGGAACATCATCTCTTCCCAGATTCACTAGGGATTGCAGGTAGCAGAACACTTATCTCCTCCCACCAGCACACCTGAGAACAGCTCTGTGGGTGGAGGTGCTTCACACTAGCCCCAACATTTAGAAGAACCCCATGTTCCCAGACCACCGTTAGAGCCAAGGAAGTCGTAGAGTCCCCTCCCCTGAAGACAAGGGTTGGGGAGACTGGGAGCAGAGAGCAGTATCCCAGTAAGTTCCTGCCTACAGGGCTAGTTCTAACCCTTGGACAAACAAAAAAGAACTTTCTCTGAGTTCCTACTAACAGGGTGTCAAATTTCATACATTCAGAATAAGTAATTCAATGCCCCAGGGCAGGTCAAGGATACCTAACACTCTAATCCTTCACTCTAATCCTTCCAAAGGCAAAAAAGACCCTCTCTCTCTCTCTCTCTCTCTCTCTCTCTCTCTCTCTCTCTCTCTCTCTCTTCCTCCCTCCCTCCCTCTCCCTCTCTCTCCCCTACTCTCTCTCTTTCTCTGACGTTGCTATTCTAATTTTTTTTTTTTTGCTTCATGTGTTTTCAGATTCTGCTATGATGGTTTTTATTAGTCTTTGCAATATTCTTCATTGTGAAATGTACTTTGATATAAATATAACGAAACTTTCTTTCAATTAGCATCAGCATGTCTATTTTTTCAACGTTTTACTTTTAGCCTCTTTCTGCCTTCACATTTAAGGGGTGCATTTCCTGTAGGCAGCATATAGCTGGGTATTGCTTTTTTATCCAATTTGACAATCCCTGTCTTTTAAACTGTGGTGTTTATATGAATGACTTTTAATGTGAGTCTAAACATGGTAGGTTTAAGTCTATCACCTTGCTACCTTTTTCTATTCCTCCATCTGCTCTGGATTCCATTTTTCTCATGTTTTTTTTTTTATTGAGTACTTTTTATGATTTTATTCTATGATCATTGTTGGCTCATTAGCTATAATCCTTTGCTTTGATATTTTTGTATTGCTTAATGGAAGTTAAACGTCAATTGCTGAAGGAGACTCACGGCACCCAAAATGACAATGTTTACTGGTCCAAACTTACAGGCAAAGGATACAAATATAACAGCATAAAAGCTACCGATCACAACCGAAGTCTGTCTCACAGCAATGGGTCTGGAAACATCAGGAGGAGTCTCTGATGGTCCCTGCCTCTCTGAGGGCCATGGCCAAATGCAGGTTACACCTTGGATCAGAAACCACGGTCATGTATACAGAACACTTCAGAACCGTGGAGACCCTGAAGTGCCTCACCTGGTCTCACAGGAATATTCTTGCTGGGTAAGAACAGAGTCCTCCCGGAGTCTCAATAAATAATTCTGACAAGTTGGTAAAAATTCCTCAGTCCCATGGATTTAAGGCAACACTCTGAGTGGGTATGTTTGATGCCTTTAAGGTTCAGTGCTATGCAGACCTGTTAGCAAAACTGCTCAGGTGAATTTCAAGGCTGCTGGCATGAACCCTTTATGCAAACCTATCATCCAGTGATATTACACTGCTTCATGTATGTGAACCTTAAAACAGTATACTGCCATTTGTCTCCTGGTGACCTTTATAAGATTGTTATTACGCATTTTACTTATGCATGTCATAAATACCACAATACTTTGTTATTGTCTTAATTTGAGCAATTATATTTTTAAGGTTTTAAAGAAGAAAAGTAGCTTATATATTGTACCCTTTCAGTTACTATTCTGGGTCCCTTTGATTTTTATGTGTTGAGCCAGATTTCCAGCTGGTAACATTTTCCTTCTGCCTTCTTGATTCTCCAGTCCTCCTTTGCTGCTTTCTTTTGTATTAAGTGAATGTTTTCTAGTGTAACATTTTCATTTCTTTAATTAGCTTTTCACTACATATTTTTTTTATTTCCTTAGTCCCTGCACTAGAGCTTCCATTATACATCTTAACTTACCAGAGTCTACTTAGATATACACACTAACAATCCCAGTGAGATATAGAAATGTTGACCCTATATAACAATTCCCTTTCCCCCCTTATTATTTCTATACCTATTAAAACTATACATGTTACAAACCCAACAACACATTATTATAATTATTACTTTACATGATTTTATGTCTTTTAAAGGAGCTGAGGAAAGAAAGAAGAGTAAGTACAGTCATGCATCGCTTAGTGACCAGATATGTTATGAGAAATGCATCGTTAGGTGCTGTGCGAACATCGTAGAGCGTACTGACACAGACCCACTATCGCTATATGGGCTGGCTGTGCACAGGTGTGTTTACACCAGCATCACCACACACACATGAGTAGTGTAGTATGAGCCAGGACAGTGAGCTTTTCTTTTTGTTCTGTTTAAGTGCCTGACTTAGGTTTTGATGGCTGAGGTAGCCACTGCAGAGACATCCACTCCCTCTGGCTGTCCTTTCGTTATCTTACCTAATACTAGACAAACATGTAAATTGATTGTACCTCCACTATGCCCACAGCCAATCAGAGTGAGTATGCAAATTAACCCAACAAAGATGGTGGATTAATTTGCTTATGTAGGCACAGAGTGACTGGGAGGGGCAGGATGCCTGCTATGAGGGGGAGGGGGATAGCAGAGGGAGCTACAGCAGCGATGCTCTAGACAAAAGCAAGGACTTGCCAGCTCTCAATGGCTGGGAGTGAAGCCAGGGGAAGGAGGGCCTATTCTTGCACGAATATCATGCAACGGGCCTCTAGTAACCTTTTATAGTAAACTGGCAATCGAGTAAGTAAAATGTTTTCCTGAGTTCTGTGAACTGCTCTAGCAAATTAACTGAACCTGGGGAGGGAGTGCAATCCACAGCTAGTAGGTCAGAAGCACAGATAACAATCTGGACTTGTGATTGGCATCTGAAGTCAGGGCAGTCTGGTGGGACTGGCCCCGTAACCTGGGGGATCTCAATCTGTCTCTGGGTAAACAGTGTCAGAATTAAGTTGCAGAACACCCAGCTGGTGTTGCAAAATTGCTTGTTGGTATGGGAAAAACCACACATACACTTGGTGGTCGGGAGAGTCCGAAGTGAAGAGTTGTACTAGGATTGTGTGTGATGCAAATGAAAACAAGTTTTCTTTTACATCCATGCAGTGTATTTTTTCATCTCAGATTCCGTAACTTCCTTGTCTCTTCTGAACTTTTTAGACACATCGAATACAATTATAATAACTATTTTAATGTTCTTCCCTATTCATTCTAACATCTGTGTTAGATGGGGCCGGCTTTGACTAAGTGATAACTCTCATTATGGGGCATGTGTTCCTGCCTTTTTGGGTCTTTGATTGGATGCTAGAAATTATGAGTTTTACCCTGCTGGGTATCGGACATTTCTTATATTCCTATAAGTTTTCGTTAGTTATTTTTCCTGGGCAGAAATTCAGTTACTTGAAGACAGTTTGATCTTTTCAGGTCTTGCTTTACGTTTGTGAGGCATTTCCTGGGGCAGAGCTCCGTCTAAGGCTAACTATTCCCTACCTTGGAGGAAGGACCCCCCTGAATACTCGACCCAGTGCTCCATGGATCGTGAGTCTTTCCAATCTGGGGGGTGGGAACAAGCAGTGTTCCTGGCACTCACTGCTTCTTCTGATTTTCAGATGTGGTTCATTCCTTGGCCTCCCAGCATGCCCGGATCAGAAAGTACTCTGATGAATATGTAAGAGGCTCTATCTCTTACAGCTATCTGCTCTCTAGTGCTCTTGCCTAAGAACTGTGGCTGAATTGATCTTTCTGGACAGTCACCTTCCTCTTTTCAACTCAGGGAGACTTCCAGGTTTCAACATAGTTCTCTCTCTCTCTGCACTGTGGCCTGGAAAGCTTACCGGAGCAGTGGTGTGAGGCAATTGTAGGATTCACCTTGTTTATTTCCAATACCCTTCCTTCCCTGGTGTCCAGGGCCTTGAAAACGGTTGTTTCATATATTGTGTCTGTTTGTTGTTTGCTTATTTGATTGTTTCCAAAGGGGAGATAAATTCAGTCCCTCTCTTACTCCATCTTGAGCAGAAGCAGAAGTCTGTAGCTACTCTTCTGTTATTTACTCAAAATATTCTCTGAGCACCTATGAGCCAAGCACGGTGCTAGATGTTGAATATACACTGGTGAAGCACAAAGGCATGTCTCTGGCCTCATGGCAAATCTATCTTATGAGGATCAACGTCTGTGAGAAGACAGAAACTTTGCTAGTAGTCCCTGGATCTATATGCACACTGACATGAATCACAGGTGGTTCTTCCACTCAAGGAATTCAGAATTAGGAAAGACCAAGGCAAATTAGTTACTACAAAGCAGACTGTGAAAAGTGTTGCGTGTGAAATACAAAGATTCCAGGCATATATATTGAGGAAGTAATGCATTTAATTTGAGTTAAAGCAAAGCTTCACAGAGGAAGTACAATTGAGTTGGGCCTTGAAGAGTGAGTGTAATTTTGCTTGGTGGAGAAGTAGAAGGAGGTAGAACAGTCAAAGTGCTTTTAAGCATCAAAATCCTAGTAGTTCACATGATTCCCTCTAGCAGACACAGCCGTCCGGCTCATTATTCCTTGTTCAGAACCCCAATCCTGTGCTTCAGAGGAAACTGTATTTTCCAGCCCCAGAGAGTAAATTTTGATTTGTCAGCATCAACTCCAGGAATTCCACCTATTATCTGTCTCTGGGTCAGGCGTAACCACGTGACACAGGTCTGGCCAATGAAATGTGAAAGAAAGTCTGCAGGGAAAGTTTTCCTCCTGATAAAGGGAGGAAACACAGCTCTTCTCCAAGCCTCTGAGAGAAAACCTGGTACCTGATGTTGTCATCAAGTCAGGTGAATTAATCAATCAGAAATTGATCTGACTCTTGTTACATGAGATGCTCAAGTTTTCTTACTATTTTAGTGACTTCTAGTTGGATTTTGTTGTAGTTGGTGATATTACTTACAGCCAGATGCAACACATAAGCACATCTTGAATGACCAACTCAGCTATTGGACATTTGCTTTTCCTTTCCACTGATTCAACCCACTGCTGAATTTCAATCTTCTTGCTTCTGGTCCCTTTGTCTCATCAAGAATGGAGATTAGCCCTAGCCGGCTTGGCTCAGTGGTTAGAGCGTGAGCCTGTGGACTGAAGGGTCCCAGGTTCGATTCTGATCAAGGGCACATGCCTGGGTTGCGGGCTCAATCCCCAGTGGGGAGCATGCAGGAGGCAGTCAATCAATAATTCTCTCTTATCATTGATGTTTCTCTCTCTCCTTCTCCCTTCCTCTCTGAAATCAATAATATATATATATTTTTAAAAAAGGAATGGAGCTTAATCTAAGAGATGACCTTGTACTTAGCCATACATGCACATAGGAAGAAATAAAAAGCAATTTTAAGATGAAAGAAAGCAATTGCCCAGTACATACTTTGACTAGGACTAGTGACTACTCCTGATTCTTTGGTTGAGAGGACTTGTTTAACACTCATATGATGGTAGAAGGATGAAATTACAAAGGCAAGTCCAGGAGAAATTATATATAAACTCTTTCACATTCACAGCCCTGCTGGAATTCTCTGGTAATCCCCATGGGAACCAAGACTGCCTCTGGAACAATATGACTGTTGGAAACCACTAGTGTCCGGCGGAAGCCAACTAGAACAGGAGCAAAGGAGGTACTTCCTCATTCCTGAGTCTGGATCAATCCCATGGGCCCAGAGTGCTGTGGCAATTCCCATTCCCTTCCTGATTCTCTTCTTTTTTCCTCTCCCATCTCTTCCTCTCTGTGCCTCCTCCTTCTCCTCTCAGCCCCATCCCCCAATCCCACTCAACAATTCACATCCTGCTTGCCTGATGAACCCAGAAGGTACTAAGCCACCCACTTCTCAAGGCTCTTGCATTTTAATAGGGAGCTCTTACACACTCAAAATAATGCTCGTCTATTGCTAGAAATTCAGTTCTCTAGACTGGCAGTGGGGAACATGTCTGTCCTCAAGCACAGCACTTCCAGTCTCATGAAAAGTCAACTTAGGTGGGTGGGGTACCAAGGACCAGATCCCCGGGCCTCACTGCCAGCTGGTAGAGAGGTACAGGATCACTAGGACGTTACTACTATTCCTACTGCTTTCTGCTAACTCACACGGGACTTTATCTTCTTCTCATACACCTATAACCCTGTCTGTCTGTCTTATCCCACTCACCTTCAGCCTCAATTTAGATCTCCTCTCTTCCAGGAGGCCTTTCCCAATCAAATCCCAAGTGTGGGTCCTATTCCTCTACTGTACCTCTATAATGCTGAATAGTCTTCCTCTCTGAGCACTTGTCACGCTGATTTGCAATCCATGGCTGCTCAGCAAAGCAACAGCCAGCATAGCCCTCACATTTAGCAGGTGCTCAGTTTATTGAATTAGTGAATGTTCACATACCCTAGAGTTCCCAGTCTAATGCTTATAGGCCCTGGTGGGCACACAATGATTATATTTGTTAGTTGATTAAAAGAAGTCTTCAAAACAAAGGTAGATGCATCTAGACTGTTGTTAGCAATGTCCAGACATTCTTAATACAAGGGCAAGAAGTGTGGACCAGGGGTCTTTTCTAGACTATCAGGAATGGAGTGGAGTGAGGGGTGGGGAGGCAGGGGCAGAGTAGGGACAGCAGGAAGTACAGCTGTCAGGGGTGTGGGGAGGGGCTCCTCTTTTAAACCACACTTTTCGTTTTCTAGGGGTTCTTAACCTGGGCTGACGAGTGAAGCTTCAGAAGACCCGCAAACCCCCTGACAGTTTAATCCAACACCCATCCATGCCAGCATGTGCATTTTTCCGGAAGAGGGCCCACGGCTTTCAATGAGTCTGCCTCAAACGGCTGGGACACAAACAGAACTGTGGCCCTGGACCTGCACTGTCCAATATGATAGTCACTACTAGCCACAGGGGGCGATTCACGTTTAGACGTCAAAGCCTCAGTTACACCGCCTACCTATCAAGTGCGCTCGCTCAGTGGCCACTACCTCCTGGACAGCCCAGGTATATACAGCGCATTCCCATCACTGCAGAAAGTTCTGCAGGCTTCTTTACACTGGCAGCTTTACTCCAGACTCAGGGCACAGGCAAGATTCATTGGGATCATGTAGCGCGTTTGCAAAACGAATTGACATCTTTTAGAAACGAAAGCCTAAGCATCTGAAATCCCAATTTCTTTGGGGAAAGGGGACTCTGCCAGCTCTGGGTCTGCATCCCTCCTGATGCGAGAGTGCACGGGCTGCTCCGTTTACCTGGGCCCTCGGTCCTTGGAAATCACCTGCTGGGCACATTTGAGCTCAATTCTAGGCCGTGGTTCTCAACCATCCTAAGGCCACCACCCTTGCATACAGTTCCTCATGTGGTGGTGACCCCCAACCATGAAATTTTGCTACTGTTATGCATCGTGATGTAAACATCTGCATTTTCCGATGGTCTTAGGCCACCCCTGTGAAAGGGTCGTTCAACCCCCAAAGGGGTCGCGACCCACAGGTTGAGAACCGCTGATTGTAGGGGTCCTTGCCCACCCTGGTCCCTTTCCAGTCTCTTGTGTTTGTGTGACCCGACTCCCGGTTTGGGTAAGGGGGGTTGAATCTGGGTCTAAGAGCACATCTTGGGGGAGGGGGTATCTGGGGCTGAAATTGGGGCTCCCGGATGGAGGTTGTTTGGGACGCAGGTCGGGGTGCGGCAGTGCCTTCCCTCCTCTCAGTCCTCCGGAACTGGAAGCAGGGGAGGGGAATTTTATTCGGAACATCTGTTGCTTGACAAAGAACTTCTTCCCCGTCTTCCCATGAGCCCTCCAGGCTCCGGCGCGGCGCGCCTGGGCCCGCCCCCGTGGCTGAGATCGCGGGGAGGGGCCGAGGCGGAACCGAGCCCCGCGCCCACCACCCCGGCTGGCGACGTGGCTGGGCGGCCCGGGCCCCCCTCCCACCCCCACCTCCACCCCCACCCCCCGCCCCGCAGCCCGGCGGCCAATGGGCCCGTGAGCGCGCCTCCCGAAGCTTCCCGGACCGCGGCCGGGCGCGCCCCTCCGCTCGGGCGCAGGGCGGGAACTAGCCGAGGGGCGGCCCGTCCCCTCCCGCCCCGCCGGCCCCAGCCCCCATTCCCGAGCCGCTGCTCTCGTGGCTCGCTCGGCGCCTCCCCGCGGGCCGCTCTCTCCTCCGATGGCGCGCGGCGGCCGCGGCCTGGGGCTGGCGCTGGCGCTGCTGCTGGCGCTGGCGCTGGCTCCCCGGGCGCTGCGGGCCAAGCCCACGGTGCGCAAGGAGCGCGTGGTGCGGCCCGACTCGGAGCTGGGCGAGCGGCCGCCCGAGGACAACCAGAGCTTCCAGTACGACCACGAGGCCTTCCTGGGCAAGGAGGACTCCAAGACCTTCGACCAGCTCACCTCGGAGGAGAGCCAGGAGCGGCTGGGGTGAGCCGCGGCCCGGGCTGCGCTCCGGGGCGAGGGGGGCGCGTGGCAGGTGCTCGCGGGGCCATCCGGCCGCGAGCCACGCGGGACTCGAGCCGCAAAATCGGAAGGGAAATGGGCGCGCGGGTCTGAGGGCGGGTCCCGCGGGCCGCGGCGGCGGCGGCGGCGCTGCGAGATTTGCCCCGCGGCTCCGGGACCCACGCCGTGCGGGTCGCCACCCCCCCCTCCCCCCGGGCTGCGGTGGCTCCCCGCGGGGAGGCGAGAACGTGGCAGCGGCCGCGGGAGCCAGGACGGCGCCGGCCCGCCCCTCCCCGTGGTTGCATCAGAAGGAAGGGTAGAGAGTGGACAGGAGTTTGCCCACTGTGGCCTTTGAGTGAAGGAGTTCTTCCCCGCCCGCCCGGTTTCTCGAGGACCCCTCTCCCCCTCCCCATCTCCCCCAGAGGAGCGCTTGAGACACTTCTCAGCGGGTCTCAAGGACGAGCGCGGGAGAGGCTTGAGTCCTGGCCTGTGTGTCCTGGGACTGGGGCTGAGGTGTTCTTGCCTTCTGCTTCAAACTCCCCCCTCCCCCCATAACTCCGATGTAGGGATAACAAAATCCTGTTGTTGAGAAGGGAGGGGCATTTGGGGATAGAGGATGAGGGGTGGGGGATGGAAACGGGTCCCCGTGTTCCCAGCACAGGTCTGCAGAGGCACCCAGTCCTTTGGGCAAAAGGCAGGAGGAGGAGGGTGGTGTGGTGGATTGTAAACTTCACTTGTTGGAAGCAGTTGAAACCAGGGAAACAAACTTTGTGACATCTCAGTGCACCCTCTGCAGGTTCCCTGGGGAGACACTGGGGCTTTGTGCAGAACTATCTGGAATCAATAGCCAGACTGACTGACGGAGGATGGGCTGGGGAGGGACCCTGCCTCCTGGGCACCAGGCCTCCTGGAACCTGGTTCTGGGGGTGGAGATCTTCAGAGTCCTGCTAAATGAGAAAGAACACAGCTATCCGTGTGTTGATGGAGGCCTCCAAAGGCAAGTGGGATTGGTTGGGATATAAAGCTAAATTATACCTATTGTGTAGGTGCACCATCTGCCTACTCTGATAAAAAGATCTTTGAATTTCAAAGTCACCTTCAGACAATCACCTTTTATTTCCCTGAGAAGTACTTTCTCTTCTTGTTTAGGACTTAACAATGGGGGCCATTGATGAGCTTAATCCATTGTATTGCTTTGAGGCACTTGAAAACTGATTTATTCTGGAGCCCTGAGTGGCCTCCATTTGCATTACTGCCAATGATTGCTGGGTAGGGGTGTTGGGGGGAGAGGGGGTTAGGATTTGGCAAAGAGAACTTTGTAGTTTGCAGTCCTCCAGCTTCCAGTTGAATGCCTTCATCCTGAAGAGTACGCCTGGGGGTGAGAGCAAGGGCTGATGGAGTTGGTCTGCCTTTGACCCTTGTCTAAACACTTTAACTTCATTAATTCATCTATGCAATAAACATTTGAATGGCCACTGTATGCCTGCTATATCATGTTAGGTACCTGGCAGGTGCAGAGAGAAAACCTGTGTGTGCTCTAGGCCTCAAACTTCTTAAAATCAAATGAGACACAAGCAGGTTCTGATGTAACTGCTGCGAAGGCACATAAAAACTAAGGTGAGCACACCCAGAAGGAGCCCCTAAGGGTTGAGGTTGGAGAGAGAGGCTTGGGGGTTTAGGGATGAGTCAGCTTGTGGGATGACTCAGAGGTTGCCCAGCATTCCCACCAGAGAAAGGCATTTTCTGAAGAGAGAGCAATCCACTTCTAAAGGTTTTGAAACAAGTTCTGTGTGTCAGGCTGACTGTGTCCCGGACTTTATTTGGCATCTAGAGGATGAGAGCTATTAGAACCATAAGGGGACAGAGCAGAAGAAGTGGGAAGTGAGAGTGGAGGGGGAACCAGGAACAGAGCAGGAGGGACCTCAGAGGTGGAGATTAGATGTTATCCTGTGTGTGGTTGAAATGTCATCAAGCAAATGCTTGTTAGGGAAGTCAGATGGCAATAGGGAAGAGAACATACTAGTAACTGAAGCATGATGATGGGGAGACCAGTGAAGAGTCATGGCCATGAGCACCTGAGCCAGGGACACTGGTCCAGAGGGCAGGAGAGGTGAACCCAGAAGCATGTGGGAGGGAGCACTGGCACTTCTCTCTCTTGACTCAGTGCAGGGGTAGAGAGAGACGGAACAGGGACTCACAGGCGACATCCGGGTCTGTGGTCTGGGCCACTGGATGATAATGGACCTACCACTCAATTGTAAGGTAAATCCAGGCCAGAAGCGGGGAAGCAGAGAGTGAGAAATGACGGGTGCGAGCGGTATGGGGTGATTGAGCATGAAAAGCCGCCTCTCTGTACACAGCTCCCGGTGCAACAGTTCCCTCCAAGTCTGGGCTGCTGAGGGAGGAGCATGGCTGGATCTGGGCAACTTTGTCACCACCTCCTGCCCTGATCCTGAAAATGGTCCCTGGAGACACCTAGGCCAGAGAGCTGCAAAGTGGGAACCTGTAGGCTGCCTGCTGTGACAAAGAGAAGAAATGGAAATCATTGTCAACTTTTAAAAGCCGGTGATTTTAAGTGTAGACCTCAATTTCTGGTTTCCCTTTGACACCCACAGGCCATTATTCCCACATGGCAGTCATCGTCTGGAGCAGCTGGGGCACCCTCAATGGCAGTTGGCAGGGGATCTCCAGGTGGCCCTAGGCTCGGCCTGGCGGCTTTGTTCATTTCTGTTACCTGCTAGGTGTTTGTTGAGTTTTCCATCCACCCGTTTATTGTCCTTAGCGGAAAGGCACATTTTCTTTCCTTTATTCCTTACCACATTCCTGGTGACGTAGGTATTCCAATTTGCAATTGGAAAAACTGAGACGCAGAGAATCAAGACATTTGCCTGTCACACAGGACTAGGTAAGATCCAGGGATTGGCTTTGTCTACGTCATAGCTGCCTTTCCCAGTATCTTACTCCTGAGATTTTTTTTTTTTTAAGCGAGATTAAGATCATATTTATTCGTCCAACAAATATTCATTAGGTCTGGGTGTCAGGCTGACGTCCTGGACGTTATTTGGCATCAATTAGATGCTGTCTTTTCCACAAAAAAAGTTATTCACAATCTGACATTAGGTTTCTGCTGGTCTGAGATTCTGTTCCTCAGCCAGCTTTGGATAACTGATGGGCATGTCACCTCTGTGTGCCCAGGGCTGGAGCAGTGCCTGGCACATAGTAGGTAGGTTTAACACTGCAGTGTTGAAAGAATGTTGCTGTGTTTGGCCATGGTCTCCTGGAAGGAAGCCTGAAGATACCTAAAGCTTTGTCTTTCAATATGGAGAAGTTACAATTGCAAATGAAAGGACCCATTAAAACTGTTAGTAATGCTTACACCTTCCTGGAAAAGGAGCTGTAGCTCCCCAGGTACCAGGTGGGAGATGCAGACTTAAGTACTAATGAATTAATTTCCCATACCTAATTAATCAAGAAAGAAACTGCCAATCAAAACTACTGTTCACAGTAAGAAAATTTTACCAGAGTTGATAGAATTCCAACCCAAAGCAAAGAAAGAAATCCCTAATCAACCAGTATGACTTATTCCAATAGTGGACGATCAGGGTAAAAGTTTTTTAAACATGAGGAATAACTTGTACGAATCTTTGAAGTTTCTTTCCTTCAGAGATAGGAGTCCCCAGCTTGGACCCTTTGGCCTAGAGGTGGACACTGGTGAATTCTAGACTGAACTTTGCTTTGAACTAGTGTTTGGCGTACCTCAGTGGCATTCCAGTGGGAAATTGCTAGAACCTGGGCCACCTGTGGAACAGGAGATACCAGTGGGCATAGGGTCTTGAAGAGTAAGGGGTTTAGGACCCTGAAGCTGCTTAGCTGCTCAAGTTTCTTAAATAAGTTTCATTGATGTCAAGTCTCTTTCATCCCCAACATTTTATGCTTGTTCAACAAAATCTTGTCTCTTGGCTAATACCGGTGGTCTTGGCTAACACCAGTGGTCTTGATCCAGCATCTAGAAGGGTTCTGAAATCTGGAGAAGGGGCTCTGCATAAATTAATAAAAGAGTCCAGAGAAGAAACATAATTTTAAAAGGCATATAGGGAGTCAGAGAAGCTTGGCTGAAGAAACCAAGTTCTCCTTGTCTCAGGACCCCTTGCTTTTTATTAACACAAATTGTCCTAAGGCGAGGTGGAAATATACCCATCAAAGGGTAGGGTTAAATACAGAATCCATTGTCAGATTGGGGAATAGCCTACAGTTATTCAGGTGTTTGGCCAGTAGGAGGCAATACCATGTAGATTAAGATGCCCTCAGCTATCTGACAGCAAGCAATCAATTTATGCATCCCTTTCAGGTTTGGGGAAATGCCTTTCAGCCATCCCAGATGATTCAGCCCTTGCTGACATGTTGGAATTGGCTTCTAGCACTTGGCCTCAAGTGTCAGATGTTTGGGTACAAAGTGGTAAGTTTAAAAAACAAACAAACAAAAAAACCAACAACAAAAACCACAAGAACTCACTTATCTGTTGGTTTACATAGAATTTTCTATTTTTTCTTTTTAGATTGGACCTATAGTCACTTCTTAACCCATTGTACCAAATACCAGCTGTGTGATCTTGGAAAAGTGATTCAAGTTCTCTCAGCCTCAGTTTCTATTATTCTAAGGACTATATCAGGGAAGACTGCTAGGTTTCACCTTACAAATCAACACCAATCAATTGGGCATGCCTATCTGCAGAGCACTATGTTGAGAAGGTTTTTGAGGCCACATCTATGTTTATTAGGACAAAGGGGCATCACCCACTAGTAGTGTCTGCCAGTGGCACTGGGTTGGGGGAAGGCATGTCATTCTTGGAAGAGATGAACTTGAAGATCCTTTCCAGTACCGTCATTGAGCTTGTGTCTGCATTTTAGATTCTGTGCAGTGTTTGATCTTTTTCTCTGGATCAGGATCCTGCAAGTCTTGATAATAGCCTTGTTTTTTAATGTCAGGAAGATCGTCGATCGAATTGACAGTGATGGGGACGGCTTTGTCACTGCTGAGGAGCTGAAAACCTGGATCAAACGGGTGCAGAAAAGATACATCTATGATAATGTTGCTAAAGTGTGGAAGGATTATGATCGGGACAAAGACGATAAAATTTCCTGGGAAGAATATAAACAAGCCACCTATGGTTACTATCTAGGTAAGAGGTGCTGCAGAAGAGATTACACAGCTGGGGCCCACATAATAAGCTTCTTGCAGAGATTCTACTCCCTCATCATATCCACCCCCTTCGAGGGATGTTACAACATCCTGAGTAGAACCTGCTTACTAAGAATGCACTTGGTTGCTTACTCTGAATGAGATCCTAGGTGGTGAGTAGTGGCCGGGGTCCAGGGTCTAATGAAAAGTGACTTAGGTCGCTACCCTCCCTGAGCTACGATCTTGAGGGTACACTTAGAACAAGGCAGAGAGGAAGCGTGTCTGCCCTACAGTTCACAGTGCTGCTGATTTCAGATAGCAAGGGGGCAGGAGCTAGCGGGAAGACTTCTGGTAGAGGGTGGCTTGGGATCTGGGCCTTGAAGAATGGATTTGTATTTGGAGAGAGAGTGGGGGAGGTGGGTCAGCTGAAAGGGTAAAGGTACAGCGATGCATTTAGCAGTGGGCGGGATTTGGGTATGAGACATATCCGTTTGGGGATTGATGGGATGGTGTGTGCAAAGCACAGGGTGCAGACCCGCTAGGTGTGTGGTAGACAGTGAGGGGACAGGTCTACACATTCACAGACAGATTAAGGGAGATCTTGAAAGCCAGGCAGAAGCATTTAGACCAAAGGTGATACTAGAGAGCCTTTGCTTGTTCTGGAGCAAAGAATGATATGATGGAAGCAGGGTTCAGCAAAGAGAAGTATGGTTTTAGTATGGTCTAAAGCCTGTGCTCTTAATCACTACTAGAATGCCCTTAATATGGCCAGTAGACAGGGCAGATACCAGAGGCATTCTGAAATAAATGGTGTCAGAGAACTCGAGAGGTCAGGATCTTTAGTCCCATGTGTAATTCTTGGGCAGAAAGGACCGGTGATCTGCCAGGAAATGCCTTCCCGAGCAGCCCAGTTGAAACATTTGTGTGCACATCCTGCAGGAAACCCTGCAGAGTTTCAGGATTCCTCAGATCATCACACCTTTAAGAAGATGCTGCCACGTGACGAGAGAAGGTTCAAAGCTGCAGACCTCAATGGTGACCAGACAGCCACTCGGGAGGAGTTCACCGCCTTTCTGCACCCTGAGGAGTTCGAGCATATGAAAGAAATTGTGGTTTTGGTAAGATAAAAGAAGTGCCTGTGCTGGGAAAAGACCAGAGCAAATGCTATACCAAGATCTTATCTTTTGTCTTGTCTTCCAAAGAGAATGTTCTTCATCTTGAGGGGACTTGGAGAAGGACCCTGAAGTGGAGTGCATTGGAATACCTGTCCACCCAGTAAATGAGTCAGGGCAGGCTAGGTGCTGTAACAAATAGCCCCAATCATAGCCATTTATCACAATCAAAGCTTATTTCTTGCTTATACCACTTCAGGGCAGATGGCCCCAGTCAGGTACGTTTTCTGGGCAGTTCTCTAAGACTGGTTCTCAACCTTCCTAAGGCCACGACCCTTGCATACAGTTCCTCATGTGGTGGCACCCCCAGCCATGAAATTTTGCTACTGTTATGCATCGTGATGTAAATATCTGCATTTTCCGATGGTCTTAGGCGACCCCTGTGAAAGGGTCCTGCGACCCACAGGTTGAGAACCGCTGCTCTAAGAGCTCTCAGGCAGCCAGCCTGCTTCCATCTTAGACATCACCATCCTGTGGCCTCAAGGTCATCCTGGTAGCTGCCAGCTGGTAGACAAGAGGA
Source organism: Lasiurus cinereus (assembly GCA_011751065.1). NCBI lineage: Eukaryota > Metazoa > Chordata > Mammalia > Chiroptera > Vespertilionidae > Lasiurus > Lasiurus cinereus. The sequence continues at coordinate 16,918,933 of JAAGEH010000043.1, read as the reverse complement.
AATGAGGAGAACATAGTCTACCTTACTGCTCTGACCAGGAAATGACACATCCATTCCTTTTACATTCTTCCGGCTCCTCCTAGATGTGATAAGGCTGGGAAGTAGTTGGCATATGTGTTCAAAAAGAGCAAATGGGTTTGATAAGGAAGCAACTAGTCTCTGTCCATTTTTCAGCTTTGAGGGAACTAAAAAAAGACTCTGAAATGGGATACGTTGGATTGTTAAACTGTACAGAAACGTCAAGTGAAAACCACGGTCGGAAAGGACGTTCCCCTTAGCTGGGGTCTTCAGAGGGTGAATAGATCAGGTCCTGTAGGCTTTGAGGGTCAGTTAGGCTTGTAAGGCCTCTGAGTGTGGTGGCTTTCCATAGTGTTTTGGGGAATCCCAAACGCCTTAATTTTCCACAACAATGATATAATGCCCACAACAATGATATAATGCCGTCACCTGCTTCCTGGTCAAGATAACCCGATCAGGTTCCAGCTGCCTTGTGCTGGGAAACAAGTGGCTAAAGCTTTTGTTTGTAACCAGCTTGGGGCTATTTTAGTTAATGCAGTTGGTGGTTGGGCCCACTCTTGCCTCCTGCTTCATCCTCATGACCTAAGGACTGAGCAATGGCTCTAAGAATCATTTCTTTCTGCTTCCCAACATCCACTTAGAGATAGCTGATTTGCCAGAGGATGATGAAGATGAAGAATTAGCCATAAGTGGCTATGTGCCTTTGAGTTGCTGAAACAATTGACATTAAACTCATTCAAGTACTCCCTATGGCAAAATGCCTAATTAGGAGGTCAAATATGCTAAATACAGAGCATAATACACCCAAAAGTCAGATAGACTTTTATTTCTTAACTAGAGGTCTGGTGCATGAAAATTCGTGCACTCAGGGGTGGGTCGTGGGGTCCCTCAGCCTGGCCTGCACCCTCTCATAATCTGGGATCCCTAAGGTCCCTAGGCCTGGCCTGAGATCAGGGCCTATCGGGGCTTTCCTTCCCTGGGTTGCAGGCAGCTGGCCCCAGCCCAGCCACTGCCTGTGCTTGCCATCTGTGCCGTGCTGCCCCATCTCCCCTGCCACTGGTGGCCTTCCTCTGCATGCTGGGGTGCAATGGCTTGGCTGGCCTGGGCCTCCCTCTTTCTTTGCTGGGGAGCAGGGCCAGCCCTGCAAGGGGCTGTCTGCCTACCTGATCACCCTTAACCACTGGCCTGCCTACCTGATCTCCCCTAACCACTTGCCTGCCTACCTGATCATCCCTAAACACTCTGCCTGCTGCCTGATTGCCCCTATTCACTTGCTTGGGGTGGGGCCAGCTTGGCAATGGGCCATCTGCCTATCTGATCACCCCTAACCATTGGTCTGCCTACCTGGTCACCACTAACCACTAGTCTGCCTACTTGATCACCCCTAAACCCCTCTGCCTGATTGTCCCTTACCGCTTGCTTGGGGGGCAGGGCCAGCACTGACTTCCGGTTGGTCAGTCTCCAGTTGCTACTGGTCGTTATGACCCAGGGTTTTTATATATTAGGATTGTCCGCTGTTTCATATTTTTCTGACACCACCCCAGTGTTCATTGTCCTGTTAGCTCTGGAATCTATCTCTGACCATCTGGCCCAGTAGTTCTCAAGCTAGGTCCTCCCACATGCCCCCGGGGATGATTTGGCTGGATGGTGGAAGTGGTTGAGCTGGCATATACCCAGGGCATCTCTGGACTTCCACGTACATTTTCATTTGAAGAGCGTGTTCTATGAAAACTGTGGGAGTGGGGAGGAAGGACGGAAACCACTGCCTATTTTTACAGATAAGAAATTAGTGCATGGGAGGTAAGGAGACAAGCCCAAAGTCACCAAGCGTTCAACCATAAAACCAAGATGAAGGAGGACAGTAGTCAGCACTCTTAAGACTTAGTGAGAGCGCAAAGCCTCCTTGCATTCTGTTTCCCGTTTGCTTCCTAGGAAACTCTGGAGGACATCGACAAGAACGGGGATGGGTTCGTGGACCAGGATGAGTATATCGGTGAGTGCAACCTGGGTCGTGCTCAGCTGCCCCAGCTGGGCAACGTTCCTCCACCCACGTGTCTGGCTACTTTCTCCAGATGTCTCTGTTAGCAACCGCCACAAATCTATAGGTGTCACTCTTGTGAGGGACTTGTTACACCATCCCTAGTGATGCAATGTCAGGGAGGAATTAATAGACCTCATTCGGTGGAGAAGAGACCAGAGGCTGGCCCTACCTGTAGGATGGCCAGCAATTGGCCCCACAGCCCTTCATCACACTGTGTAGTTTTACCTTTGTGAAATGCAATTGGAGATTCTGTAGATATACAGGGAGTGTAGAGCAGACAGTCTCAGCGGAAAGACTGCAGTCAGACTGGGTCAGCAGGGCCTAGAAGCTCTGAGTAGACACAGGTATGATCAACAGAGCAACCTATATGCCCAGACTGTCTGCAGAAAAGCATTCCTTCTTACAGCGAAGTCCTTTTGCAAAGTGCATGATTGCCCCATAAAATAGCTGTTTTGTTTTTGATCCTTTCATTGGGAGGACCATACCTAGCATTTTGTTCTGAAAGGCTCCACGTGAGCAATGTCAAGAAGTGCATTTTCAGGTAACTGAGCACTGCCTGAATGAGCCTCAGATTAATGTAGCCAGGTCAGAACCCACCCTTACTGGTTAGAGTCCTTCAAGTGACTTCTCTTCAGGAGGGAATGAGTGCAAACCCAGTGGTGATGTGTAACGGGAAGAGCACAGTGGAATTAGAAGTTCTGGCTTCTCCACTACTAGTTCTGTGACCCCTGGGGGGTCATGCAATCATTGTAAGCCTCAGTTTCCTCGTCTGTAAAATGGGAATACACAGTGTCCAGGACTGGAGGGAGCTCAAATTAGCTACTGTATGTGATAGCCATTTCTCAAAAACACTATGCAGATGTCAAGTGTGATTCTACCTAGTAGCAGAACCAAGGGCCTTACTTCTCTTTTACCTTCATCGCCTGTTCCCTGTGCCACTTGACATTTCCAAGCCGTGTTTCCATTAAAGAGAAACTCCCCCCAGGATATCTCTCTTTTCTAGGATAATTCAGTGATTTAGCAAACAGTGCATAAACTTTGCCTCTTTCTCCTTTTGCCATTTTGTAAAACAGGGATCATGATCTATCTTACAGAATTGTTATAAAAATGAAATTAAATGGTATATGTGAAAACCCTTTGGAAATTATGTAAACGACAATAGGAATGAACATGGTGGATAAGGCTATGTTTCTATGCAACTTCAAGCTCATGCGAGCTGTGGCCTCAGTGTTTTCATCTATGAAATGGAAATTATAACAAGACCTACTTCATAGGATTGTTGTGTATGTAAAGTACATTATAAAGTATCTGGACCATAGAAGGTGCTTGATGGTAGTTACGAGTTTTCACCTGCATAGTACTAATTTGGGTCATAGAGGGCTTTCATAGAAAGTGTCCCACTTGACCTTCATAATAACCCTGTGATTTGTAAATTATTATCTCTGTTTTACAGGCAAGGCAATTTAAGATTCAGCCATTGAGTTGGGTAACTTAATTCTAGTTACTGAACTGAGTCATCTTTTATCTTCTCATAGTCATTTCTATTCTGGCTCCTAAGCTCAGTTCTTTCTTTTTATTCCACCAAGCGACTTTCCTAATGGATAAATCATTGTAATATTATTCTCAAAACACTGCCCACCAGATGTTTGGGTTAGGTCTCTAGATTGGTCATTGTCTTTCCAAAAACTCAGGAGGTCAGGTTTTCTCTGATGTATCTTCCTACCTGTCTTCCTAACCAAGATCAACCTTCCTTTCCAGCGGATATGTTTTCCCACGAGGAGAGTGGCCCTGAGCCAGACTGGGTTTTGTCAGAACGGGAGCAGTTTACTGAATTCAGGGATCTGAACAAGGATGGGAAGTTGGACAAAGATGAGATTCGCCAGTGGATCCTCCCCCAAGACTATGACCACGCACAGGCTGAGGCCAGACACCTGGTGTACGAGTCGGACAAAAACAGGGTATTTCACATTCTTCTGGGATCAGTCTTTGAAGGGAGACAGTTGACATAAGATTGGTTCTGTTTGCTTCTTTGTGATAGCATTGGCCTGTGCCGCTGTGCCTTATTGACATTTCTCATTCTTGCTCTACATCAGAGGCCTGTAAACTTGACCCAAATACCTCCACAGTGAGGTCATTAGGTCACAACATTCCTGGAGAGTCTGCTATGGGCCACAGACTTACATTCACTCCTGTTTCCTAGAATTGCAGGACTTTGTTTGCAATGGGCAGGGCATGGATTTAAGAGGCACACCCTTAAGACAACTTTGTTCATCCATTTATTCAGTCAGCAGATATTTATCCAACATCCATGATTTGTCAGGCACAAGAAAGTCAGCCCATTAAAACATAAGGCGTCCTCATGCAACCTCACACTTCCAGCTCTGTGCCCAACAGTTTAATATCTATTGCTACATAGCCACATAAATAAGTAAGCAAGATTTAGAAAGACCTGCCTTTTTCTACCAGCTCTTAGGAGACAATTGTGTGTTGCAGTCAGGCCTTGAAAGGCAAGTGGACTTCTTTAGGGCCCTTTCTGGGAATGTCAACACTGCTTGTAGACACCGTTGGTCGAGCTTTTGAATTCCTTGGGGCTTTACCTAATATATTTTTGCACAGCATTTACCGCAGGAGGCTGTTCCATTTGGGGGTTCCACAGTGCGGCAATGGTAGATGAAAGAGGTACCTAGTAGCTTCTTAATTATTAAGGGTAGGGTTTCAAATGTTGCAAATCAGTGACCTAACATAGAGCTTCATGTTACTCAGTTACTAGAACTTCGATAATACAGCTCTTGCCTCTCTCCTGCAGGATGAAAAGCTAACAAAAGAGGAGATATTGGAGAACTGGAACATGTTTGTTGGAAGCCAAGCTACCAATTATGGAGAAGACCTCACAAAAAATCATGATGAACTTTGATACACACTCACTGTCGCATGACAGACTGTCATGGGCTTCCTTTTATTGTCTTGGATGGTTGCTACAAGTTGTCTAATTTATAGCAGTTGTGTCCCTGAAACAGCAGTTTATAACCTCAGATTGGGGTTAAAATTGGTTTTCACTCAATATTTACTGGGAATAGTCATTTCTGTTCCTTCAATAAGCTATCTCTACAAACACATTAAAATCTTGTAAACCACAATATTTTTTTTGGGGGGGCATACATTACAAAAACATGACTTTTTAGCTTAAAGGAAAATAAGATTAGATAAAGCCCTGTTACTGAGAAGTGGGGTGGGTTGGGGGTCAGTATATGGAGTGACTGCTTTGTATTTTAACTGAAATGTTTATATTTGCCACATTGAAAAACTGGTGAGGGAAAATTCTGATAAAGTTATAATAGTGTCACCTTCTGTGGGCTTATTTCAGAAAAAGTCTAATACTTCAGATTCTTCCTTCTTGATTTTGTATTCTGAGCTGTTACTGTAAGTGGATTATAAAACCTCTGTGCATTTTTCTGTATGAACCTGATATTGTGCACAACAAATCCACATCTTTGTTTTTTATTCTTACCATAAGAATCAATGAAGAAAGATAATGTGAAAAAGAAAGGAATTTTAGAGGTAGGGAAGAGATGAATGTCAGGCATTTGGCAAACTATAGGAAAATGGTAAATGCATTATTATACGTGAGAAGATTATCTTGACATATAAACGAGGTAGGTCTGATCTTTGAAAAGTGAATAGAAATATGATCCATTTCCTTACTGATCATTGATAGGAATGAAGGAGGGGATCCCAGGGAAGCCTGGCTAGTGGGGGCATGGAGCCCAGTCCCAGTGATTCCACGACCCTCGGACCTGCCAGGGGACCACTTACACCGTGGAATTAGGACAAGATGACATTCTAAGCCATTGGCTGAACTGGAGGAAACAACGTTTACAGGTTGAAATGCTACCTTATAAGTAGGAAGTGAATGAAATAAAAGATCCCCTTGAGGATTTTCTACTGTGTCCTGTGGTGTACTGTGCCTTTATTCACAGAGAATTAAATAGGATGGGGTAACATGAGCAAAATTGGTTTAGATCCAAGTACTAGGATGTTCAGACTATCCTTGTATTTACTGATTTAATAAATGGGTACTTCCTTCTTTCTCTATGCTAGTTTGCGAGTCTGTAGGCCATTTTAACAGTAAGATCTTTCTGAGATCGGTCTCAACTGGAAGAAGGTCCAGACTTTTCACCAAGCCCTCTGAGTTGGTCCCTTGCTGTGTCATCAGCACCATCTTTTCACTCTCCCATTTGCTTCCTGTTGCTGGCCCACTGACTTTCTGGTCCTTGAAGTTCACTCCTAGGTTGGACCCTTCACACTTGCTGACCCCTCAGATTCAAAACACCATCTCTCACGTTCTTTGGTAATGCAGTACTTCCTCAATAGAGCCTTCCAGACTCTGCCATTTGTAGTCTAGTAATGTGCCACTGAATAACAGGGATATGTTCTGAGAAATGTGTTCTTAGGCTCTTTGGTTGTGTCACCATCAGAGTGCATTTATATAAACCTAGATGGTCGACCCTCCTACACTCCTAGGCTAACTGGTACACTATCATCCTGTATGGGGTCCATCACTGACCGTTGTTAAGCAGTTCATGACTAGTACCCATTCAAATCCCTATCATTTCTGTTTTATTTTTTTGACACAGATTTCCATTGATAATTTGTTTCCTTGGGCTGCTGTATAAATGACACTAAATGAATAGCTAATAGACAACAAAAGAAGCTTATTCTCAGTTCTAGAAGCCAGAGTGAAATCATGGAGAGTCTAGGGGAGAATCCCTCCTTGCTTTCTTCCTCTCTCTTCTCATCCTGAGATCCTTAACTTAGTTACAGCTGCGAAAACCATGCACCACTTAAATGACAGGGATATATGTTCATATTACAAGTAAGCTCATATTCACAAGTTCCAGGTTAGGAGGTAGACATGTCGTGGGGACCACCATTCAGCCAACAATACCACTTGACATTATCTTGTTTGTATATTGTTCATCTTCTCCAAGCTAGAATTATGAACTTTGACCAATAGAGTCTATTCTATCTTTTTTACTCCAATTTCCGGGAATTTAGAACATGAGGGCCCAGCCTACAATAAGTATTTCAATTATTTGCTAAAGAATGAGAGGTTGTTAGCTTTAATCAGAATATACGTCAGGGGAAGAAATTTTTCTGAGAAAATATTAAAAAAAAAACCTGAACATGTGCTGAATGAGAATATAAGTAATTTTGTCCAAGATTCCACAGTGATTAGATGGCAGGGACAAAATTCAAATCCAGATGTTCCTGTCTTCAAGATCTCTGTAATGAGAAATACTGCAATGTCACAAAGCATTATTTATATGCTTCATAGGACTGAAAGCATTAATTGCTAGGAGCTAAAATCTGTCCAAGCAAAGCAGGAACACATTTTGTACCTCGTGTCTCTTCTTGTAGGTGTTTAGCACTAAGTTTCACTGCTCCAAATCTCCAAATCTGGCCTAGGTTTTCTTTATTTCTTTGCTCTCCCACAGTACATGATTACACAGTCAGGAAATGCAAATAGCTCCTCCTACCTAGAAACAGACTGGCAACATTTTTTTAAAGCAATAAAAAACTGCCTTGAAAAAGAATGAGAAATTCTGTGTAACCTAATTACAAGCCTAACACTTTAAAAAGGTGCTAACATTATTTCCCCCCCAAAAGGGAATATCGGTTGATTTATTACATTATACCCGGTAAGATGTTAAGTATAGTTTGAGCACTAAGTTTTTCCTTTCAAGTCAGTGCACATAAGAAGAGAACCTTCAAAGAAACCAGGGTTTCTGAGGCTGAATTTAATACTATTTAAGGAAAGAAAACTTTAGCTAGGGGACATGGCTGTTAACATGATGATTTGTAAAGCTTTAGATTTCTAACAGGGTCTGACTGTTTCAAGGAAAACATATTTTGTTTCTAGGTAACATTTCAAGTCTGATTATGAACAAATGCTACAAAATCGATCTGTAATGAGAAATACTGTAATGTCACAAAGCATTATTTATCTGCTTAATGGGACTGAAAGCCTTAATTGCTAGGAGCCAAAATCTGTCCAAGCAAAACATGAACACATTTTGTACCTCGTGTCTCTTAATGTAGGTTTTTGAATGAATTTGAGTGTAACGAAAATGTAGTTAGAAAATCAGCAACACCTGCAGGTTTTTTCTTCCCCCGGTTTGATTATCATAACTGTTTCTTGTTAACAATGGCACTAATCATACCAGCTCAGAAGTGCCCAGCAAACAGCAGACACGTGGCTACTTGTTAGCTCAGCTCTAAAACATCGTGAAGTCGTGAATGGCTGGCTGGGGTTTTTTAAAGTTTCTCCAGGTTCATTTTGCCAGCTTTCTAATAAAACCTGGCTTCCCCCTAGTACATGCACCTAGATTTAGCTCTCTCCGTAGTCTTAAAACTGGGTTTATGGTGCTAGAATTTCCCACGAAAAACCATTAAGTGCCATCATGCTCACTGCTGTGGCTCACACGGAAGTATTAAAAAAAACTGAGAAGTGGAAAGACTGTGTCATCAGTACTTAGAGCAATAAATTTACATGGATTTGGAGATATATTCAGACTCTATCAACACTCTTAATTCTGGTCAGTTCTGGGGTCCAGGGCTGGGGATCCCCACCATTCTTTGAGCTGTAAATACCTCTATTTTCCTCATCAATAGAAAACAGTGTGGGATTCCCCACAGACACACAGGAAATGAAATACTTTTCTACCTTGAAACTTGTGTAGTGGGAGCATTTCTTTTCTGAAAAATACAAATAGCTGTGCACCAGGCACCATGCCAGGTACTCGTATACATTTCTCATGTAACCTTCACAACCGGCCTATGAAGTTGGTACTTGTAAGAAAGAGGATAAGCTGGCTGGTGCTGCGGTAACCAATAACTCTACTGTTTCAGTGGTTTAAAGCAGCAGAGGTTTAATTTCTGCTTTTGCAAAGTCTGCTGTGTGTTCTGGGCGATTGTCCATGGGGCTCAGCTGTGTGGCTCCATATCCACTCGTGTACCCTGGAGAATCAAGTCAGGCAACTCCTGAAAGCGACTTTGGTCCCTCATGCTCATTTCCATTGTTAAAAGAAAGCCACATGGCTACCTCTAACTTCAAGGGAGCAGGAAGTGCATCTTGCTTTTGCTCAGAGCGGTAGGGTGAAAACCTTGGCGTAACAAAAATGCTATTCCTGGTAAACAGTGATAACTATATTATTTTCACCATTTTACAAGTAAGAGAACTATAAAGGGAAAAAATGCCCAAAGTTACACAACTCAAATTAGGTGACTGTATAATTGATTGTCCAGACCACAATATCCTTGCCAATGAAGGGGCACAGTCTCAATCAGTACCTCCCCAAATCCGGGGCAACCTGCCTTGCCCACCTTGGGATTCAGAGACCCTCTCAGCACCTCTTCTGGCTGGAATGTCCCTCATAGGTTGAGGAGTGCGTGGGCCAAAAGGTTTTGCTCACTCAGAGCCAGGGTCTTTGTCTCTAGGTCATGCTCCAGGTCCCTGCAGCACCCAGAACTCCCTGCCAAAATAACCCCAAGCCTCTTCCAGAGCCGGTGGATTTTCCAAAATGGAGACAAAGCCACAGATGTGCACACATATAGGCCCAAAGGACCCCAGGGGCAGCTGGTGGACTCAGTTTGAACATGCAGATTGGGGTGTTCACACACACACACACACACACACACACACACACACACACGGAGCCCCTTGGCAGGAAGAAATATGGTGGAGTGGCCCATCGACCTTTTTCCATTTTTCCTCTAACCTCGGGACCCACAGTAGTATTAGGAGTGAGCTGGCCATCACATTGGGACAAGCAGCCCTCTCCTGGGCAAACTAGAATCTGTGGTCCCCCTATTTAGAAATGGCAGATCCAGGAGGATCCCTCCCTCTTAATTACTCTACTATGTTGCCTCCAACGTAAGAACCTCTTGGTGAAACCATTGCTAGTGTTACTATAATTTTAAATATTCATGGCAGTGCATGTTGTAATTTGAAAACTCAGGAGCACTGGAATGAGATGGAGAGTTGGTGACATGGAAAGATGGGTCCAGTAGCCTGGCTGGATGCAAGTTCTAGTTCTGCCTCCCCGGGGCTCTGTGACCTTGATAAGTCACCTTCCTGCAGAAGAGCCTGTTCTGACAAAATGGGGACACCTCTTGGAGTAGCTCCAAAGATGAGGTGAGGTCATGCCCGTGCAAGAACTTTGGGAACCGAAACATGAGACACAAATTAAAGGAGTTCTCCCTGGCAATCTTTTTGAGCAGGTCAAATGCCAGAGGTCAGACAAATCAATACTGACAAACACTAGGCTGCTGGTTAATAGTCTTTCTGAGTCCCAGAATTACTGTGTGAAGTGTTTTTAAAACCTCAAAATTGATCCATTACTAAGGGAAGTTGAATTGATTAACTGACAAGGGAATAGCATTTAACATTGCTTTTATCTTGGAGACTGCGTTCCAAAGCTGTTTATTCGTGGCAGGATTTGGAACTGAATTCAGAAAAAGCAGATCAAGAGTCTCCGGGTGTTCAAAAAACACTCAGGGATCCAACTGACAAAGGTCACCAGAACCGTGTTTGCAGAGGAGGAAACCGGGGCCCAGAGAGATTAAACCTGCCCGTTTCCTTGTCACAGGACTGAGACAGAGGTGACTACAACTCCTCCCCAACTCCCACTGTTCCCCTTAAAGCCTCAGTGTTCTCATCTGAAAAATGGCAACAAAAGGACGTCCTAAGGTAATGATTGTAAAGCACTGGGTGTAGTCAGTGCTTGAGAAATAGTAACGCTTTATGATTATGACACCAAAGTAGGTCCTTGTGTGTTTCAGCATCAAAGATTCCATTTAATTGTCCCTACTTTCAAACGTCAGTGCACGGCATAAGTGACTGAAGGAGATTTTTGATGTGTCAGAAAATTGTCAAAGGTGTGCTTGCTGTTTTAAATACATAAAAGAAAGATTTTTTTTTAAAACAACAACAACAACATCACATCATTTAAAAAAAGAATTCATGTGTTAACTATAAGAAGCCGAGGACATTAAGGAATCCTATCAGATTAGTGATCACAAACCCCTGGAAGTGTGGCCCCAGCTGCTCAGGTGTTGGAGGTTATGATGCACATGGAGAGGATCCCCGGGTGGACTTCTGAGTCCAAGGGACTCACTAGCTGAATGTCTCCAGGCCAATTGGCTTCCACTCTGCAAACCTCTTTTCCTTCTCCTGAAAGAGGAGGTAAGAGCAGTCCCTGCCTCGCTGGGTGGTTGTGAGCATTTTGTGCTGGGCCTGCTGCAAGGAGAGGCTTCATCAATGGAGTGAGATGACTGTTATAAAAACTTTTAAGAAATGGACAGTGATTTTAAGGGTAAAAAAATATATGCTAAGGAATGAAAGGAAATCATTTAGAGCATAATCTCAACTTTATTCTTTGACAGGCACAGTTCCATGTGCAGACACTTCACACGGAAGCCGGCCTCCTCAGCCTCAGGAGGCCCCTCCTGAAGTCTTCTGGGAGCTCCGTGGGCTTGCTGGTGGCTGGATTCACAAAAACGTGGACCGAGGACCCAGTGGTACAGACCAAAGGGTCAAATTGCGCCAGCTTGGGGTGGCCAAAGAAAAAGCCGTCACCGAGGTCACAGTAGTCTGCTGTGGGTGGCTCCTGGGCAGGCTTGGGTGGAAACAGAGCAAGGCGGTAATGCACACTGGAGTGGCCCACTTTCTCCACGGCCAGAGCAGCCACCGGGACCTGAGGGAAGCTGACCGGTGCGTGGAAGCTGCATTGATTGGTCACCATGAACCCCACCAAAGGGGATGTCGGCAGGCGGGTTTTCAGGCCGCAGTACCTAGAAGGTTCAATCACAATGCTTATTCCAGGTCAGTAGCACATGCTCCCCCAGCCCAGGGACTGAGTGTTTCAGCAGCACTGACGTCAAAGGGCCCGGAATCCAATCCCAGACTCGCACTAGCTGAGTTATCTTGGGCAAGTTACTCAACTTCCTTTTCCCTCAATTCCACAACAACATAATGTCCATATCGTGGTACCACCTCAGAGAATTAAATGATGAATATAATACAGTTCTTAGACATAGCACATTCTTATAAACATTGGTTCTGATTAATATTATTATGTCCATCTTGCCCTTGCTTCTTATCATGAAAAGCCAGATACTTTTGTGTTTAATGAGAGGGGGAAAAATTCATTTATTAGAGATAATTGTTTCTTATCTTCCCTATGTAAAATCTCTTTAGGGACAGGTACCAGGTCTTGTTTATTTCTTTTTCTTTTTTTAAAGATATATTTTATTCATTTTTTACAGAGAGGAAGGGAGAAGGATAGAGAGTTAGAAACCTTGATGAGAGAGAAACATTGATCAGCTGCCTCCTGCACACCCCCCAACTGAGGTTATGCCCCATCCAAGGTACATGCCCTGACCAGAATGGAACTGGGACCCTTTAGTCCGCAGGCCGACGCCCTATCCACTGAGCCAAAATGGTTAGGGCTCTTGTTAATTTCTAGGTAAGTTTACCTAGAAATAAGGTTGCCCTTGAGATCAATTTGGAGGTGGAACAGAATCGAAGATGAAAAGTGTAAGGCCAACTTACAGCTTCTCCCTTCCTCCTCACCGAAGAGGCCACTTATGATTTAAACATTTTAATCACATTGTCTTGTCTTTTTTTATGAGAAAATTAAGACTGGGTGTGAGAATTCACTGTAAGAGAACAATCGTGTAAAGGTTTGACTGTGGAGCTGTTCACTGAATCACTGTTCACAGCAAGAAGACAGACACAAGCTTGTCTCTGCCCAGAGAGAGCACTGAACGTGCCTGAGGCCAGCCACCTGGGTGTTCACTGAGGTCACTCATCTTGACATTAGATGCATTCATTTACTGACACGGAAAGCTGTTGAGTGAAAAGGATCGGGTTATGGAACGGTATGCACCATTCAATCTCACTGGTTTTATAAGAACATGTTTGTTTATGTACTCATTGTCCACAAAAAAACTTTGAAAGAATAGTTTCCAAAATGGTTTCAATTATCTAGCAATGGAATTTGGGATAACTTTTGTCTTCATTTTGCTCATGAATTTTCTAAAGTGAGTGTGATTTGCCTATGAAATAAGAGGAGAAATGTAATTTTTAAAACTGTCTAAAGATGGATCTCATTTAAAAAAATATATTTTATTGATTTTTTACAGAGAGGAAGGGAGAGAGATAAAGAGTCAGAAACATCGATGAGAAGAAACATCGATCAGCTGCCTCCTGCACACGCCCCACTGGGGATATGCCTGCAACCAAAGTACATGCCCTTGACTGGAATCGAACCTGGGACCCTTGAGTCCCACAGGCCGACGCTCCATCCACTGAGACAAACCGGTTTTGGTTGGATCTCATTTTTAAGAATATTTTTCTTTTTACTATTTTATTGATTTCAGAGAAGAAGGGAGAGAAAGTTAGAAATATCAATGATGAGAGAGAATCATTAATTAGCTGCCTCCGGCACGACCCCCACTGGGGATTGAGCCCACAACGGGAGCATGCGCCCTGACCTGGAATCAAATTGCAACCTTCCGGTTCATAGGTTAACTCTCAACCACTGAGCCTCACCAGCCTGGCTGAATTTCATTTTTAAAAAAGCACTGGAGAGATGAGCAGGCTGACAAACCCAGATCCGTCTTGTGCCCACAAGGATCCTGCTCTGGCCGCCCTCCCTGGGGGCCTTCCTCATGAACACCGAGGAGGGAAAAGTGAGGCAGGGAAATAAGCGCCTTGCCCTCCAGGGTAACTCCCAGATCCAGCAGGAACCAAATTCCCCTTTTTTGTTTCCCATGCTTCTTTGTGGCTTCGCTTTCTTATTTCTCTGCCACTTTCCCCATTCTTTTAGGGCACGGACAGGAAAGAAATAGCACCTCTTCCCACTGTCAGAGCAGAATTTCATGAGCTCCCTGTACCCCTGAGCCGGGCCAGAATACCGTTAAATAATTAAAATGTGGAGGCACGTTTAAACAATGCCATCGTGGATGAGTGCCTGGCGGCCAGGGCTCTGCTGGGTGCATTACATTTCGTATTCAGTTTTCCAAACGACCCTGCAAAGCAGGTCTCATCTTTCCCATTTTCCAGGAGAGAGAGTAAGTGGAGAAGCTGAACAAGTTTCCCAAAGGCAGGCAAGCACGCAGTAAGTGGTGAGTCAGGCCCAGACTTCAGGCTCTCTATGGCCAACGTTTAAATCCTGTCCTCCGTTCTGACTTACAGATGGTGAAGCCAAAATCTACACTGTAGTCCAGTGGATGAATTGCATCTTCTTTAAGTGTTTTTTGTGCCTTTAAGAATTACATTTTCTTTAAATGCTGCATGACAGCTTCACTACATTTGGACAATAGAGATTTTTCTGGTTACAAGTTCACAACCCGATCTGATTTGGCTGGTGGTAACAATAGGGTAACTTAGTAGAGAATTTTGGTCCTTGTTTCATCTTTGCAGGAGTTTTCATTTTTACCAGCATTTCTGTATGTGCACATATTCTAAAAGTCAAGTAGTTGCTCAAAGCTTATTGCAAAAACAGTAGTTAGTTCTCTAGCTGGTTATATCTTTGGCCAAGAAGTTCTTAGAGTGAATTCATTCATTCAACAGCTTCCTGCTCTTTGTAGGTTAATGAGGTTAGAACATTAAGAACATTAAGAGAGAAATCATGTCCTCAGGACTACTCAATTTCAGGGGTGGAGGGTGGGATGTGTCCGCTCTTGTCCTCCCTTCAGCAAAGGAAGGCACTCATCGTGTTCCTTTCTGGTCCCCTGTCCACTCTTCGCTTCTTCTTCCTTTCTTCCTCTCCTTAACATGCATTTATTGTGCACCTACTAAGTTACAAGGTTGTGGAGGGTTCTGGAAGGGAAAACAATAAGCAAGCTGGATAGTGGTAGAAGCTGTCCTCATGTAGCCTGGGTCTAGAAGAGGTACAATCACCATACTGTACGACGAAAGCCTAACTCGATTAGGGTGTCTGGGAAAACCGGAGGCAGTGACAGCTGAGCTGAGACCCGAAGACTATGCAAAAACACCCCATCCATTTACCCCATGCTGTGTTCATCTTGCCTTACCACTTGATATTTCTAAACTAAGTTGCTATCTGCAAATATAAGAAGCTAGTATTTCCAGCCACACTAAGAAAATGGCCAGACACAGCTGGCTGCTGATCCTCGCTGTTGCGAGTTGCCAAGTGCATGCATTGGGTCCCCAAACTGAGCAACCCTAATGAACAGCATCTGCTGTCAGAGCAGAGCGCTTTCGTTTGCAACAGTGTCCTTGCCGTCAGTTTATTCTGGTAAATCAGTGCGAAAATGACAAGAAAATCCAACAGGTCTCAATAGGCACAATATGTAACAAGCAAAAATCTCCCAGTCCATGTTCAGGGTCTGATGAAGAATTCAAGACCGAAAAATGAAGGACATGAAACAAATTCATTGAAACATTTTGACTGAAAATAAGACGACGGTGACATTATGCTCAATTAACAGGAAAACACAAAAACACAGTCTTAAAGGGCAAATGTGGTAGATGATGATTTTTTTTTTTTAGAAATCCAAGGCAGAATCCATCATTAAGTGAGACTAGATTAGAGAGGAACTTTGAATCCAAGCACAAGGATATCACAACTGTTGTGCTTTTTTTTTTTTTTTTTGCCTCTGCTGGATTTGCTCTCTGAGTGAGAAATTTCAAAGAAAGCATTTCTGAAAGTGACTATTAGGCCTCTCGAGCCCTCAAAATTAATCAGGCCAGGGTTACCCAGAGATGAGAGGTGGGGAGGAGTAAGAGGGAGGGATTACAAAAGGGAAATCAGGAAACTTTGCAGTAAGGGAAGTGGGGTGTGAGATTCATTTATCTTGATTACAGTGACGGTTTCACAAGTGTGTGTGCAAATGTGCCCAAACTCATCAAATTGTGCACTTTAAAACATGTGCAGCTTATTTTATGTCAGTTATACTTCAAGAAATCTGTTTAAAAATAATGCATTAGAGAGAAATTCACCAATATCTTATCAATAGTATATCAATACATTAACAAAACCAGTTCTGATTATAGGCTGGTGAATGATACTCTTCTTTATCCTTTTCTGAATTTTCCAAAATTTTTTGAGCATATCAAAAATTTTAACTATTTCTGAGGGGAAAAAGGAATTAGATGTACAAAGAAATTTGGAGAAAATAGTCTATGCTTAATGAGCCTGAAGAACATGGGTGAAAAAAAAACAAAACAAAGACAAGACATTTTTCAAATGATAAAAGATCCTCTATGCTTTCAAAAGCCATTGTCAGGTGTAAGGGACTCTGAGAAGGTTCTGTAAGTTCCATAGGAACAAAAATGTCTAAATCTAAAGCAACCTATGGAAAAGACACCATATTAACAAAATGCATCATTTAGCTCGACTTTCCAGCTCATGTGTCTTTCAAATAAACCAGTGGGAGACAGATGTAGGGAATAGGGAAAAGGAAAAGACAATGCCAGCCAGCAATAGGAGGTAAATTTTAACATGATGTCATGATCCATCATTTCTTAAGTGCACCCATGAATACGAGGATTAAGGAATAATCCAACATAATTAGCAAGTGACCCCACATCACACATCCTTAAAAACAATACATACTGCAAAGTACAAATCACGCCGAGGAAAAGGCTGTTCCCCATCTGACCAAATATAGCCAAGTCTCAATCTCAGTTTCTACCCTTAGAAATGTTTGCTGACTCCAGCTGTACTGGGCCGAGGATTCACTCTGAGTTTTTATTAATAGTAAAAGTAATATTTTTTCAAGGCTTGTAGGTAACATACTTAACCTATTTAGATAATAAACTAGTTTTAAAACCCTCAGTACACTAATTATTTAGATATCAAGTATTGAGGCTTGTGAAGTCATTTTTATTCATTTATTTAACAAAAAGTTACTGTCAGCAACTGTGCCAGGCCCAAGGGTCCATCCTTAGTCATGTGCCCATCTTTTGACCCAATCAGAAAGACCAAGCAGGTGGATATTGTGACTGCAGGGCCCGTGTGGTGCTAAATTGACAACCTTGCCAGAACCACCTGGAAGAAAGAGGCATGGTCCATCAAGTAATGAAGTGCTGTCACATAAAGCAGGGAAGGAATGCTGGATAAATAAAAGCTAGAATCCCTTGATTAGCAGAACTTTCCAGGGGATTCTCAGACCTAGAGAAACTGCTAACATCAAGGCTATCATTAAGAGGCCATGCCCTTAGTGTCTTGACAAGATAGGAAGGGAGGAAAGACAACAGTTATTGGATGACTACTGTGTGAGGGACTATACTTGTTGGTACACACACTGCCCCTTTTCATTTTTATAACTATATCATCCTGGTTTTACAGATGAAGAAACGGAGGATAAGAAGGTAATGTAATTGCCTGAAGTCATATAGCTGGTAAGTAAGTGGAGGCACATTTCCTCTGGCAGTGAGGAAAATGCTAATTTCTGATCTCCTCTCTTATCAGGCTTCACTGTCAAAGCCCTGCAAACACCCTTTATGACTCTTCAACCAGATTTTCTTGAGGCTATTTCCAAAGCTCAGGTGTAGCAAGAGGTCTTCCCTTCCCTTGAAGGGTGGAATTATTTCAATGTCCCTAAACAGACACAGGAGGAAGAGAATGGGGCAAAATGTATTGTTTGCACTGCCCAGGTGGTCAATGGGCCCCGTACCAAATTCAACAGCCCTCAGCCTGGCTGGTGAGGTTCCCTTGTTCTTATACCTTGTGTAACAAACAGCACAACGTTAAAAAATAGGCACAACATGTGGAAAGCAGGGGAATGGAGTCAGTCCCAGCTTGTCCCTAATTCCTGCCTCTGACTCTTACTGGCTGTATGACCTCTAACAAAGAACTTGACCTCCATAAGCCTCAGTTTCCTCATCTGAAAAAGAGGCACCAAAGAGATATTTCTTTCCCATTCTACTTGTTCTCCCACAACTTCTGTCCCTTCTGGACAAGGGGTGTATATTCCTGACCGAAGGGCAGAAAACTCTAGCTGATAAGAAACCTCTGACATTCTACAGAGAATTTCAGCTAAGAAAGGTACAGCAGTGGGTGCCTGAGGTGACGAGCCCTGGGTGGATGGGGTTGGCACAGTTATTTGGACACAAGCACAAGACAGAAGAGCAGATGAGGCCAGTCAAGAAAGAAGAGAGCTTTGAAGTACACAGATGTTATAAGAAAGAGAAAAGCAGAATGAGACCACCATCGTGGCTCCTGAATGATAATGAAATAGCATGGAGGGCCTGCCCTTTCTTCCTCTTTCTTAGATTAAGTGACATCTGGCCTCCATTTCATCCAAGCCAGCCTGAGGAGGCTTCCATTCCTTATATCAACACAACACAAACAGAACATTGAGAGGAACAAAAGGACTGTTATGAGAGTTCTGAGCGTTTCCGATGCACAGTAGTAGATGCCCAATAAATGCTAATACAATTCCTTCCCTGGACTTGATTGAGGAAGATAAAATGCACTTAAACTGGCCTCGCGTGAATGCACCCAGATCTGTTTGGGTCATCTTCTAGTCTAGAAACCATGGCCAAACTAACTCTGCAAGATATACTGCACAATTAGTGTGCACCTCTTAGGCTTGGCTAATTACCTCTTTTATCAATTAAAAATATTTTCCCATTAAGCCAAGGAGTTGAGACGGAGAAGGGAGTCTCTTCTCTATTTCTAAAGCCTCTGAAAAATCCTGCAAGATAATGTCTCTGATTTGGTTAATTTCAGGTGCACATCGGGCCATTCAACCTAAGTGAATTTAATGACTCAGGACAGGCTGGGCAATGAATGTACCAGTAAATCATTTATAACTGCAAGCATAAAAATTAAAAATCAGTCTGAAGAGCAAGATAACGTAATGTTAATGACGGAGGGCAGTAATCTGGAGAGAGAGGTTCCCTGCTTTAATCAGGCCCATTCGCATGAGGAGCGAGAAGCCTCCGGGGGATTGTTCTGGAGACAAAAGGCTGGGAATCTACTTCAGTCTTTAATGACTCACCATAATAAAAGAAATTAACTGAATTTTCATGTTATAATTATAAAACTTAATAGGGATTTTTTCCTCCTTCATATTTTTATTTTTTCCCTCGATGACATAAACCAAAATACAGTCTATTCTCCTTAAGGGATGACCTTAAAAGGTTGCATCCCGTTAGAAGTCTGGTTAATAAATTCTGTCCAGGAAGAGGAATTGCAGGTCTGGACACCTCATACAAAGAGGGCAGTTGGAGGCAGTTCTAGCGACCTTAGGAAATTAGAAAAGTCTTTACCTTATCTTCAATGTTTATTTAATACTGTATCCCTCCAAGTCAGTCGGAATCAAGAATGAGGTAAGAAAATTCTGCTTTCAAACCACACATTGAACATTCTCCTTTTCTTGACTTTTCTGCCTGGTGGATACCTTGTCATATTTCCAAATCTCATTCAGGTGGAACTTCTTCTGGAAAGCCTTTCCTCATCTTTTCCCCTTTTCCAGAATTTACCATCCTGAAGGCTCATCACTTCTTCTGGGCTTCCTCTGAACCTTGTCCAAAAACTAATCCTGAATTTACCACACTGCACTGTAATATACAATAGTAAGATCATTGCATTCTCAAACCATAATCTCCCAGATAATCTGGGAACCAGGACCAATTGATCCTACAAATATCTGGCCAGAGCAGGCATCCTATCTAATAAAAGAGTAATATGCAAATGACTGCACCTCCCCTACATCTACCAGCCACGCTCACCAGCCAATCAGAGCGAGTATGCAAATTAACCCAACCAAGATGGCTTCAGCCGCAGAAAAAGCAGGAGAGAGGCTTGGGTTACCCCTGACAATGGAGGAAGCCAAGCTCTCTGCAAAGCCTGGCCCATTGAGGCCTCACCTTAAGGCAACAAAGTTTCAATTATAGAAGATAAATAAATCCCAGATACCAGGGTCTCCGCTTGGGTCACTGGGGGGCATGGCTGGCTTGCAAACCACCACAGGCCCTTTGCCCAGACTATTCCATGCCCCAAGAAAACACCCACCCTGATTCAAGACACTCTTCAAGGCAAACTTGGCCCCCACCTGTGCACCAGGCCTCTATCCTATCTAATAAAAGACTAATATGCAGATTGACCATCACTCCAACATACAAGATGACTGCCCTCATGTGGTCAAAAGATCCTGCCCCCATGTGGACACAAGAGGGTCACCACAAGATGGCTAGTAGGGGAGGGCAGTTGGGAGGGACCAGGCCTACGAGGGAGGGCAGTTGGGGGTGATCAAGCCTGCAGGGGATGGCAGTTAGGGGTGACCAGGCCAGCAGAGGAGGGAAGTTGGGGACAAACAGGCTGGCAGGGGAGCAGTTAGGCATCAATCAGGCTGACAGGGGAGTGGTTAGGGGGTGATCAGGCTGGCAGGAAGAAGTGGTTAGGAGCAATCAGGAAGGCAGGCAGGTGAGTAGTTGGGAGCCAGCAGTCCTAAATTGTGAGAGGGATGTGTAGGGATGTCTAGTCAGATATCCTTCAAGGGGTCCCAGATTGGAGAGAGAGCAGGCTGGGCTGAAGGACCTCCTCCTCCCCCCGCCCCACTTGCAGGAATTTCATGCCCTGGACCTCTAGTTTGATAATATTTGTCAGCTGACTGAGATTTACCTTTACTCTAGGCTAACATAGGATCAGCAAGTAGGAGAAAACTCAGGAAAACACCAACCCTTTGGCAATGAAGAATAAAACATACAAAGAGAGATGGGGGGTGGGGTTTTTTTCAGTAAGTTTCTTTAAGCAGACACAACCACACACATACACACAAATTCTGAAATTCTTGCTTGATAATAAGATAAAACCTCTTGATAAAATTAGAGTCTTTTTCTGAGCAGCTGGAGTAATATTGCTCCATATAATTTAATCTCTATAGGAGTCACATGGTAAGGTGAATAAGTAAGGATTTTTTCAGTTGCAAGCAAAAGAAATCTATTTCAACCAACGGAAAAAAAAATGAAGTCAGGAGTGTATTTTGTTATTAGGACATAGAAGTATCTTACCAAAGCCAAAGGCAGGACCACGACTGGGCATCAGGAAGTGTGGAACTGAGAACTGGGAAGTTGTCTTATCCACAACTTCCTTTCTTTCCTGGGGCTCATATTTCTTTGGTCTGCCTCATCCTCTCTATCAACTTCATTGCATCGAATCTCCTGCAGGACTTGTTGAAATGCAGATTGCTGAGCTCCTCACCAGGGTTTCCAAATCAGTAAGTCTGAGGAGGGGCCTGAGAATTCACAACTTGACCAGCTCTCCAGTGATGTTGCAGGTCTGGACACCAACTTAGAGAACCACTTTTCTGCACCAGCTAGGGCACAGGACAGAAAGATGGCCACCAGAGATGCTGCATTTGCAGGTCACAGCTCTAGCCATCAAGAGAGACTCACCCTGGTCCCACCACCAACTTCCTAGCAGATAAAACTGATTGGCCCAATTGGAGTAAGATGTCTTCCCAGGGCCCTCAGCTACAGCCAGACACCTAGCTGATTGTGGGCCTAGTGTGCAGTTCCCAGGAAAGAGGGGCTGAGCAGACATCCAGTGTGACTGCCACGAGCATGAAGGAGCCACTCATTCTCACTAGAGTAGTAAAAGCCCAGTTGCCTTTATCACAGCAAAAGCTCAGAACACCCATCCTCAATGAAAATAAAACTTATAAACAACAGCCCCTCTCAAACATAGATGGGCAGAGAGGAAGCAGGATTTACATCAGGCTTTGTGAGATGTTCCAGCAGAGGGTGAAAGAGCTCTGTCTAGGGCAGTGATTCTTAACCAGGGAAGATTGTCCCCAGGGACACTTGGAAAATTCTGGAGATAGCTTTGATTTTCATCATTTGAGTGAGATGATGAGGTGGGTAGTGGCCAGAGATGCTGCTAAACATCCTACAAGGCACAAGACAGCCCTCACAACAAAAGTTAACTGGCCTAAAATGCCAGTAGTGCTGAGGTTGAGAAATCCTGGTACAGAGCCTAAAAGATCCTCAATAATAATAACAATAATAATCAAATAATTACAGTCTTCTCATCCATCTCAGGGACAATAGTGTTCCATGTAGTCAAATCCCAGTCTCACCTGCTGAGTTGGGGCCTTACACTGCAGCTTGCTGGGTGGGTAAGCTACAACACCTCTAAGTCTCAGTTTCCACATATGTAAAATGGGATAATAGAGGTTTTGGAGAGAATTCAATTATTTGATAGCTGTAAATAACTTAGTACCTAGCACATAGTAAGTACTCAATATATGGTATTATTATTATTTATTTGTATGAAAATGTGGAAGAACTTCTCCATGCTCCTGTGATTTGAGATACTGGCATAAGAAATTAAGCCCAAAGTTAGCAGAAGGAATCCTTAATAATAAAAGCCTAATATGCTAAGTGTCTGGTCATCCGGTCATCCGCTCAACTAATCAAGGTATAATATGCTAATGATATGCTAAGGCTGCTCAATTGCTCGCTATGGTGCACTGACTACTAGAGGGCAGATGCTCCAACCAGTAGGTTCACTTACTGCTGGGGTCTGGCTAATCGGAACTGGGCAAAACAGGCAGGATAGGCCCTGGAGCCCTCCTGAGGTCCCTCCCCAGCTGGCCAACCTTCCACGTCCCTCCCTAGTCCCAATTGTGCACCATTGGGGTCCCTTGGCTTGGCCTGTGCCCTCTTGCAATCCAGGACCCCTCAGGGAATGTCAGAGAGATGTTTTTGGCCTGATCCAGCAGGCATAAAAGGCTAATATGCAAATCAACCAAACAGCAGAACTGGTTGCTATGACACTCAATGCAGGAGCTGGCCCCTGGTGGTCAGTGTGCTCTTACAGGGGAAGTGCCTCTCAACCAAAATCTGGGCTCATAGCTGGCGAGCCCAGCGGTGGTGACAGAGCCTCTCTGGCCTCTGCGGCAGTGCTAAGGATGTCTGACTGATGCTGGGATGAGTGACCCCTCTCTCATAGGACCTAAAACCATAAAACTTCTAGAAGAATAATAGGGGAGAATTTCCTTGAGATTGTTCTTGACAATGATTTCATGGATATTACACCATAAGCACAAGAAACAGAAGCAAAAAATAGACAAGTGGAACTACATCAAACCAAAAATCTGCACAGCAAAAGAAATGATCAACCAAATGAGAAGGCAACCTGAGGAATAGAAGAAAATTTTTGCAAACCACATATTTAAAGAGGAATTAATATTAAAAATATATAAAGAACTCAACAGCAAAAAACAACACAACACACACCCACACACACACACACACACACTCAATCAATACACACAAAATTAATTGATCAATTAAAAAATACCAGAGGATCTGAATAGACCTTTTCCAGACACATACAGAAAGCCAACAGGTACATGAAAAGGTAATCTTACGACAAATGCAATTCAATTGAGATATCACCTCACACCTGTTATAATGGCTATTACAAAAAGAAAATAAATAACTAGTGTTGGTTTGGAGAAAAGGGGACCCTTGTGCAGTGTTGGTGGGAATGTAAATTGTTCACTATGGAAAATAATATGGAGTTCCTAAAACAATTAAAAATAGAACTGCTTTGTGATCCAGCAATTCTACTTTTGGATATTTATCAGAAGGAAACAAAAACACTAACTTGAAAAGATATATGCAACCCCCTGTTCATTACAGCAATGTTTACAATAGCCAAGACATGGAAACAATCTACATATTCATCAACAGAAGCACGAATAAAGAAAAATACAACATATATAAGGTGTATCAGTTAATAATATGAATTTTGTAATCAAAGAAAACACAATAATTTCAAGAGAAACATCAAAAGTCCTGTATTGAAAGTAATGTCCATCACTAGCTACACATTTGCCTCATCTTTCAGGCAATTTGTAGATACAGTCCCAATAGAACTTGTTTTGTTTAGAGGCAATTCATTCAGAGACTCAATTTTCCTTTTCTTCGTATATTTTGAAATGCTGCACAGAAAGTGTGTGTGCCATTTTGAAGGAGCAAGGTTTGGTGAATACAGTGGGTGGGTTACTACTTCCCAGGCAAGATCTTTTAATATGTCTTTAACTGGTTTTAAAGTGTGTGATGGTGCATTTTTACTTTGCTGTGTCTCCTGGTGCATTCCGGTCGTTTCGCGATCAAAGTATGATTCAAATTGATTATTTTGTTGTCAGTAGTGATCAGTATTAACGGTTTCACCTGGTTTTAGAAGCTCATAATACACCATACCTTCCTGATCCCACCAAATACAGAGCATTGTCTTCTTTACGAAGCAATGTGGCCTTGCAGTTGATATTGATGGTTGACCTGGATCAACCCATGATTTTGTGCATTTGGGATTCTTAAAATAAATCCACTTTTCATGACCAGTCACAATTCGATGAAAAAAGACTTTCTGTCATCCGTTGAAGCAACATTTTACTAATGACTTTTCAGTTTTCCATTTGTCTTTAATTTAGTTGATGTGGCACCCATTTTCCATTCTTTAAAATCTTTCCCATTGCTTGTAAATGATCAGAAATTGTTTGCTGAGCAACATGTAATCTCTCTGCAAGTTGTTTTTGAGTTTGACATGCATCTTCATCCAACAATGCTTGTAACTGTTGGTCTTCAAACTTTCTTGGTTGACCTGGATATTCTTTGTCTTTCACATCAAAATTATCACTTTTAAAGCATTTAAAGCAGTGTTCACAAGTATCTTGAGATGGAGCATGTTCACTATATGCTTCCCAAAGTATATGATAACTTTCAGCAGCACTTTTCTTCAAAATAAAATAATGAACTAAAACTTCCCACAAATGCTCTTTTTTTTGCATGAAATTCAACATTTTTAATCATAAAAATATCAATGAGGTTAACACCTTCAGAAAACTTGACATATGAAGTTTTGAAGCTTGCTGTCAATACAACAAAATAGCATATATATCAAATTGTATAAATATCAACATATGTGTAACTCTGTCTATTGAAAAAAATCCTCATTATTAACCAGCACACCTCTAAAATATATATATATACATACTAGAGGCCAGGTGCACAAATTTGTGCATGAGTGGGGTCCCTCAGCCTGCCCAGCAATTGAGGCCAATCAGGGCCGACTGGGGCTGGCCAGCTGGGGGAGGGTCTGCGGAAGGTTGGCCAGCTGCAGGAAGTTGGCTGTGGGAGCCCACTGACTACCAGTGGCAGCTCCTGCATTGAGCGTCTGCCTCCTGCTGGTCAGTGCTCATCATAGTGACTGTTTGGTCATTCAGTTGACAGGTTGTAATGGTCACTTAGGCTTTTATATATACAGACTAGAGGCCCGGTGCATGAAAATTCATGCACTGGAGTGGAGGATCTCTCAGCCCAGCCTGCCCCCTCTCACAGTGTGGGAGCCCTCACAGGAGGGAGGTGACTCAGCGATCAGGGTACGGTGACACCCCCATCACACCTCGCCTGCTGCCACTGCCAGCATTACAAGCCTCAGCCTGCCCTGGTTGCCTGAGCCTTGGGCAACCCTGGGAGGCTGGGCAGCCACCATCTGAGGCTTGCCTGCGGCTCTGGCCAGCCCTTGATGGTTGGGGAGCTGAGGGGACTGGGCACTGCCATCTCATGGCTGTTGGCACTGCAATCTTTGAGGGTGTGACAGTCAATTAGCATATTCCCTCCTTATTGGCTGTGGGCACTGTCATCTTTGCCAGGGCATGAGGGTCAATTAGCATATTCCCTCTTTATTAGATAGGATATATATGCAATGGAATGTTATTCAGCCATTAAAAAGAAAATCTTTCCATTTGCAACAAGATGGATGAAATTTGAGGGCATTATGCTAAGTAAGTTAAGCAGAGAAAGACAAATGTGAGATGATTTCACTTTTATGTGAAATACAAAAATATTTAATTCATAGAAACAGAGAGAAGATTAATGGTTGCCAAGGGAGGGGGTTAGAGAAAATTGGTGAAGGTGGTCAATGGGTACAAACTTTCAGTTATAAGATGAGTAAGTTTGGGATGTAATGTACAACATGGTGATAAAGTTTACAATACTGTACATTTGAAAGTTGCTAAGAGTATAGATCTTAAAAGTTCTCACCACAAAGGAAACATTGTAACTGTGAGTTTATGGCTGTGTTAACTAACCTTACTGTGGGAATTAAACATTAACAATATATAAGTATAGCAAATAATTGCACCTTGAAGTTACATAATGTTATATATCAATTATATCTCAATAAAGCTAGGGGGATCTACTAAATTAAAAAAAAAAAGGAGGCTATGCTTTTCTGAATGAGCAGAGGGGTGGGGAAGCCCCTTATCTTTCAGAAAGGAGACACTAGACCCTGTGAGTGACATCATTCCGCATTCTCTCTCCATCTCGTGGCAGAATGTTCTTATGTTGGCACTTTTCATACTGGATTAGGGAAAATGAATACTAATCTGAACGGATACTAATCATCCATGACAGAAATCTCCAACTCTGATCAAACTTTCATAACATATTAGGGGTAAAAAGCCCTCTCCTGCCTCTCACAGGCCAGTCTCCCTGCTGCCTGTAAGCGCGTGGTAATAACAAGCATCTGTCCATCTGCAAAAGGCTCCTGTGTAGGCTAGTGACACTGAAAATTGAGACTGCAGTCGACATGTTAACTGGCCGAGGGACAAGGCCAGCCTCCACCAAATGGACAGTAGGATCCACTGTTCCTTTGTTTCTCTGGAATGCCAGCACCAAGCTCTGCCCACAAAATGTCACATTCAGGAAAGCATTACATCTTGGAACTTCAGAAATCGAAAGGTCTTAACGTAGCTTCTACTTGTCTCACTTTTGAGCTATCAGTTCCGGGAAGGACTAGGTGAGTTTATCTGTTAAATCTGTGGTAGGAACTGGACATTAGCTAGAATGGAGGAATAATCTGAAAGGTCTTCTCTTCTAATGCAATTTATGATGGATGGTCCTTTAAAATTTTGAGCCAAAATCTCACTGGACTGTGCAGTGTCTTACTTTTTATTTCATTTTGATCCAGTCTGATAGTCTTTCATTTAATACGTTCGTTATATGTCAAGATTACTGAATTGTTTCTCCCTTATTTTGCTTTTTCTGTTGGCTAATCCATTTTCTTTACTTATTGTTGCCTCTCCTTTTCTGACTTCTTATAGATTGACAAAGATATTCTTTATTCTGTTGCTTTAAAAGCTGTAGCTTGTATTTCTGTTCTTCTAGTGGTTGCACTTAATATTTTAACCTACCCACTTACTTGTATATTTGTACATCGAAGTCTCAAATTACTCAGTATTTCTATAGTCTTTCCAAATATGGCACAGATGTTAACATGGCCATTTGGCCCCCAAAGCCTAAAATATTTACTATCTGGCCCTTTCAGAAAAAGTTTGCGCAACCTTTATGTAGAATAATAGTTTTGTGGGTCAGAAAAATTCTAGGTTGACCCTGATTGTCCCTCAACACTCTGAACATATCACTTTAGTGTCGACTGACTTTTACTATTGCTAATAAAACATTATACTTTATGTGCTGCCATTTTAAAATGATGTGTAAAGGTGTGAATTTTTTTTTATATTTACTGCTTGGAATTTGACATGCACTTTGAACCTAAGGAGGACATATCTTTCTTTAATTTCTTGTCAAATATTGTTTCTCTGTGATTTCCTATATTATAGTCATTGATCTATCCTCCATGTCTCAACTTTTTAAGAAAAATTATTGTTTTGTTTCATTAAAGTATCCGCCCTGTTAGAGTGCCACATTTCGAATGATTTCCTCGATGCTATATTCTAATTCACTAACTCTTCAACTCTGTATATTCTAAAGTTTATCCTATTACTTTTTTTGGTTCTTTGACTATACTTTTTTTAACTTCCAAGATTTCTAATTGGCTCTTCTTTCAATTATTGGTTTGTTTTGTCTCTTATTGCTTGCCTAACTTCCCTTGTCTGACAGCTTTGCAATTACTTCCATGTAGGCTACTCCCAATCAGATCTTTGAGACTTTGTTGTACTTCAGGGTTCCTGCCCCATGTATTATTGAGAAAAAACAAATCCAATTATGAGGCAGTGAGTAACCTGGTTAAATTCTTACTTGGGCCCTGGCTGGTTTGGCTCAGTGGTTGGAGAGTTGGCCTGCAGACAGAAGGGCCGTGGGTTTGATTCCTAGTCAAGGGCATGTACCTCGGTGTGGGTTCCTCAGCTCTGGTAGGGGCACAGGCCAGAGACAGGCCAGAAGCAACCAATCGATTTATCTCTATCATATCAATGTTCCTCTCTCTCTCTCCCTCTTCCTCTCTCTCTCTCTCTCTCTCTCTCTCTCTCTCTTTCTCTTTCTCTCTCCACCTCTCCCTTCTTCTCTCTCTCCTTCCTTCCCTCCCCTGCAAAGTAGATTACATGTAGCATCCCACACAGTTCCATCTAACTCAGATGTTAGCACCCCCTACAGTGTCTCCTCTCTAAGGAATGCCCAGCTCAGGCAGAAGTGTCTCCTAGAGATGCTCAGCATCTCCTCCCGACCCTAGGCACCATGGGTCTGCTTCTCACCCATTCCACTGGATGAGGATGGACACCTGGTTCAGTTAACTTCTCTCTCTGAGAAAACTGCATTTGGGTTACGGAGACATGGTCATTCACCTGGGAGGAGCCTAGCTACAAGGTCATGTGGAATTGGGATGTGAGTTCACTATTTGGGATTTGCCAAGATAAGATCATATGCAAGCAGAGCCATCGTGTACAAGGGCACCCAACTGAGCGGCGACTGAGCACTAAACCCAGCTTGCCATGCTGTGTGCACTGGAAGGGCCATCTTCCCCTCATTTGCGGGAAGTTGTCACATGGGTTAGCAATGGGACTGTGTGGAAGGAGCTGAGTGGGGAGAGAAGATGGTCTGCAAAGATAAGAATGAAGGAAATAGGCAGCAGTGAGGAGAGATGTATCCCCAGGAAGGAAGGAAGGAAAGAAGGAATGAAGGAAGGAAGGGAGGGAAGGAAGGAATGGAGATGAGTACTCTGAGTTCTGAAAGCCTTTTGTTCCAATCCCAAAAATATCCAGCTCTAATCCCTGCCCTAGGCTTAGACAAGATGCTCTAGTCTTCTAATAGATCCCTTCAATTCCCTTTGAGGAGTGGATTAAAAATATGTTGTTGTGATTAAGCTGGAAATTAAAAATACCCTGTTGTGATTAAGCTTCAGGAGGCGAGGCCTGCATCTTGTTCACAATTGTGTGCTTAGAGCCTCAAAGAGTCAGCACATATAATAGCTGCTCAATGAAAATTTGCCAAATGAATGCTTGGGTGAGAAAGTTGTGACAACAGTGGTTTAAGAAAGTGGCAGCATTGGAGACGCCTCACCAAGTCTTCTTGGAACCACAGAAAGATGAGGGTTCCTTTGGTGAAGTTAGATCAGTAATGGTTTTCACCAAAAGCCATTGCCAAAACTTCAATAGTTCAAAGAAAACACAGTGTAAGCCCCAATATTCAAAGGGGCTTTTCTGCTCCATTGGCAAAAAAGAAAAAGAAAAAGAAAGAAAGAAAGAAAGAAAGAAAGAAAGAGAGAAAGAAAGAAAGAAAGATGTTACCTCTGTGGTGAAAAAAAAGCGCAGGACTTTAAAAAATAGCGCTGAAAATGTTTTACAAAGTACATGAATGGAAAAAAGTTTTGAATTCTTTCTGGAATCATAGACATTGCCACTGGGGTGGTCTATAAAAGATCAGCGCATCCAGTCCTATTCTTTGAAGCAGTAGCTCAGAGAAGCCCAATAACTTGTCTGAGGTCACACAGCAAAAGCAGGAGAAGATCCCCAGTCTTTCACAGTGTTTCTGCTATCGAAAGTTGCCCCTGGCAAAGAAGGTTCTTCTCTCTCATTGCTCTACTACTGTAATTAAAAAGGTGGCTTTTATGATACTCACTGAAACAGTTTCCATTTACTACTCTCATTTTTTAACCTTGGCCAAATGGTTGTACTGATGACTGCATTTATGCACTTATAAATTGAGCACACATTTAAGAAACAACAACCCATCAAATACATCAACTTCATTGCAGCTCCATTAAAAAAAAGTTTTAAACGACCAGGGGACCAAAAAAAAGGGGGGGGGTTATGCAATTTTCTACTGCATTATTGCCTGTGAAATACTACAAGTGAAAAATATAATTACCTTAGTGCTATTTTTGATATCATATCAGCAAATTATGCCAAGTAAGTCCCCACTGTGACACACTCCTATCAGGGTAAGCATTATCCTGTTGTGAGTGTCGATCCCTGGGGAAAATGAAGTCGCTCTAATGGTTCCCGTGCTCCAGCAATTAGCCACCTCGAGACTGCTGGGTTTCCGAGCCTTTTACAGAAGGTTTAACCTGTAAGCATCTAGGACATGTACCTCCTGTTTGTCTCCCGCCACCCCCCCACCTCCAAGGTAAGCCCCAGAGAATCCTCTTTATGCAAGCAAAGAATCATTTGAGGTGGTAAGAACTTTTCCCTCTCTAATTTTCCTCTTAATATCAGCAAGCCCCCTTCTGCTTTCACAATACTCACCACGAAAACTGGGAAAAGAGGCAGTAAGTATATATTGTGCGAAGACTAATATCTTAATACCGTGAGGAAAAAAACACGAGATATGATGTGCTGGAGGATTAGCTATCTTCATGTTGTGCAAACAAAAATAAATAATTTCCAGCAACCTTCAGAGGCCAGTGATTTGCTTTCTGAAGTACAGAAGCTTCATTAGGAGATTAGAAAGGATGTAACACACACACACACACACACACACTGCAAAATAGCTACATTTACAATATTTCCTCCCTCTCCATGCAGCCCTGATTAATGTGGGAACTCAGCCAGTGTGGTTATGTGTGTGTGTGTGTGTGTGTGTGTGTGTGTGTGTGTGTGTGTATTATGTACAATTCTCATCTCCCACAGCCAACCTGAGTGCTGAGTGCTATCCTACTACTTGGCTTCTGGGTTCCTGCACCTCCCTCCTCTAGAGCGCCCTGTATTTGGGATTAAATCCAGCCTGAAATGTTATTTGCTCTGTTTAGTGCCTTTATGATGATTCTCTTATTATCTGCATGTGCTCCAGCGCTAATTGTACATTACGATTGTTGTAAGCAAGCGGCCTGCAAGCAAAACAGGCGAGTTGAGGGGGCGGGTTTAGAACAAGTGGCTGTTTCCTAGAATCTGAACGAGCAAAGGGCCAGAGGGAGAGGCGCCAAAGGGAAGAGGAGAAGGGGCAACCTAACTTCGCTCTTCCCTGAAAGCGGGGCCGGTGCGGTCCTGCGAGCCAAATTAACCGTGGCAGGGCATTTAGCAAAGCATTCCACCAGGAGAGCGTATGAAAGAGAAAAATGAATGCTATTCCTAAACTCCTAGGAGGGTGCCCAAAATAAACCCGCATCTTCGGGCTCTAGAATCCACATCTGATCACATTGAAGGGATGTTTAAAAAGGGAGCTCCACCAGTTAAATGATGAAATAGTCCAAAGACTTCGATGACAATGGACGTACCGATTTAGGCATCAAGAGTAAGAGAGTCAAATAATAAATCCCCAAACCTGAATTTGAACAGAACATTTAAAACCAGCCTTCTTCTGATCCTTATGCCAACAGAATAGCTCATGGGAACACTCACGCCCCAGAAATATTTGCTGCAGCTTAGAAATCACATGAGCCCAAAACCATGATCTTTAGTGAGATCCTCCATTTTGCTACACGCCGTTGGAGAGTTATTTTACAAGGCTGCACGTGGCACTAAAATGCATCCATAGAAGTAGGATAAACTGCACCTAGAAACCAAGTTATGCAGTAGTTCTTGGCATTTTTATTAGCTTAAGAATGATTTTAGCATTGACACTTTGCGCAGAGTAATGAAACACAGATCATAATTAGAAAACATCTCAGTGTTCACTCTCACATTCATCTTTTGCAATTCTTGGTTTCCTGACCACGGTTCCACCACTGGAGATGATGTTTATCTCACATCGCTGTTTCTGCCTCTCTAGCCTTTCCCTTCCTCTCCATCTAAAAAAATCAATAAAAACATATCTTTTAAAAATCTAATTTTATTGATCACCTATCTTTTCCCAGGTATTGGCTACTATGAAGCTAATAAACCTGCCAATAATTCTGTGGGGTAAACACCATCACTCTCATTGTATTGCTGGGTACACAGGGGCCCAGAGAGGCAAAGAAACTAGCTCAGGTCCTATGATTAAGAACAGAAAAGTGTGAAGTCCGGACAATTACACTAGAAAACTAAACATTTGAATACACACATAACCCAGTCTAACTTACAGTGTACATGAAGAGAATCACTAAGAAAAGTGCAGAATCTGTAGCTCTCAAAAATTAATATACATAATTTGATAACCCCAAAGCAACAAAAGTAAGGGTTTAGGGGAAGTGGGAGCATTGTCAAAGGCAAATAAGACTAAAATTAAAGCCCCTATACATAATAAAAATTTTCCAGTTCTGCCCATGCATGATTTATAGTGTGATAAGCAGAGATTGTGAAGAGTCATAGATAGGCAATAACATAGCAGTTCCTTTTAAAAAAAAAGTGTTGAAATGCATGGGCTGCAGCTGAAAACTGATCCCAGGAAAATGTCCCTGATGCTTGAGATTTAAGACTAAATAGCAACTAAGACCAGAAAGGAAAGGAAATTCTTTTTCTTTTTTTAAAAATATATTTTATTGATTTTTTACAGAGAGCAAGGGAGAAGGATAGAGA
This sequence comes from Lasiurus cinereus, assembly GCA_011751065.1. Lineage (NCBI taxonomy): Eukaryota > Metazoa > Chordata > Mammalia > Chiroptera > Vespertilionidae > Lasiurus > Lasiurus cinereus. Next base: position 16,886,151 of record JAAGEH010000043.1, on the reverse strand, counting down.
GTTAGAAACATCAATGAGAGAGACATCGATCAGCCGCCAAGATACATGCCCTTGACTGAAATCAAACCTGGGGCCTTTTAGTCCACAGGTGACACTCTATCCACTGAGCCAAACCGGTTTCAGCAGAAGGGAAATTCTTAAAGGTGCTGGGCTTATAGCAGAACACATACGCCAAGGAGAAGGGAGAGTGTGTCAGGATGGGATCAAGACAGTATCAGTTTAGAAGTAAGTTAAGATTCTGAGGCTATATAAGCCAAAGGTCGGGAAACGAGGTCACTTATTCCAGAAAGTGATGTGGTTGAGATTTCTCAGTGGGATTCGGAGGAGATGGAAGAGTGCCCACCCAGTTGTAAAGCTTGAAACTGACAGACTGAATGAGAAACAGACAGACTAAAACACCGAATCAAGGAAGACGGGCAGTCTTTGGCAAGAGAATAGACCTCCGAAATGAACTTGGGGCCTGGGGTTGACTTTAGGTCTTTGGGCACTGATAAAAAATGACAGCAATGCTTGATTTGATCTTGAGAATCAATGCCAATTCCTTATTAAACTGTCAATCTTTCTTAGTGTCATCCTTACAGATCTTGATTTGGTGAGTGCACCGTGAACCTGAAAGCTGCAAGTTTCGACAGCCCTCCTTGGAGAGTCAAGCCCAGCCTCTCACCCAGAATCTCCAGGGTTTCTGGTGCTGTGCAGTGCCGCTATCATACTGATGTTCCCAACAGGCTACACTCAAATTACTTACTTCGTGAATAATATGCAGAAAACGCCTAACTTTGAAGTCTGCTTTTAACATAAATAGCTGCTTCCAATTTCCCTAGAGCCTCCAAACAACCAAGACCTACCACGGCCCAGCCCCACACTGTCAAAATGGTGGGACTGGCTACCCTGGCAATCTGAACAGTTACAGGACGTTGATAAAAAAATCAGTAAGTTTGTCCAAACTATTTCTCCCTAAAAGGTAACTCCTGTGTCAGCAGTCCATTGGAGCTCCTTCGGGGTTATAGAGAATTCAGGGAAAGGATTAACATCTGATCCCCTTTGGGGAGTGGGATATGGGGAGTCCATTGGCGTTGCTGCTCCCAACACCTGCAATGACTTAGTTCGCTCGTTTGTCCACAGCAAACTTTAAAGGGTGGGCAGATTCAGGTAATCCAGAGAGTGAAGGGCCTGCTTGTGCCCAGCTGCAATTCCAACCTCAACCAGGTTGTCATGGAGCAAGCTTACAGAGGGGCAGCGGGTTTCAGGGTTCTCCTTCTCTTGCCCCTGGGGTGTCTCGCTCAGCTCCGCTGCTATGACCACCATGGTTTAGCTTAGCCCAGACCAGCAGACCCCATGCAATGCAGGCCAGACAGTGACCTGGTCAGGCATTGCTTAAGGACATTCACACAGAAAAACACGCATGGATTCTCTGGACTGTGACATTTAGCTCTGTCTCCTCCCTCACAGGGTCCAGAGACAGTTTCCCCAGCTGCTGCTAGCCTGCCCTTGTGTGACAGAAGCCACATTCCCTACTCCTGCTCCAGGCATGTCCTCAGGCTTCTCTAGAGCCCTCCTTCTCTAGATCCAAAGAGGTGAGGTCCAAGGACCATCAGAACTGCCTTTTCTGGTTCCATGGCCCTGCTCCTGTCTGAGGCCCAGCCTGGATGTTCATAGGCTGGTCATCTTCTTCAAGGGAGACTCTGGTGTTGCCCTCAGCAGTGGGCCTGACTCAGGACCTCCTCAGGTCAGGCTACAGCAACTCCGGAAAGGCTACCGACACCATGGAAACACAGGCCACAGGTGTTTGCTGATGGACGCTCTCAGGGGCAGGTTTCATCATGATTCATTCACTTTAAACAACACAGAGGACTCTCTGGGACAGATGCCGGCATGAGAATCAACAGAATGCCGTCCCTATTCCTGAGAGGGGCCTATCCAATAGATACGGACAGTATACATAACCTCACATAGGTAAGGTTAAATTTTCCACATTAGAAGCCACGTTAATAAAAGTAAACAAGAAGCAGGTGAAATTGAAGTGATTAGTATATTAATATATCAATATATTATTATTTCAATGTGCAAATATTATCAGCAATTATGAGTGAGATTCTTTACCTTTTTTTGTGTGCTATGTCTCCAGAATCCCGCATGTGTATTACACATACAGCACATCTCAATTCAGACAAGCCATATCCCTCAGTGGCCAGTGGTAGCTACTGGCCATTAGGGTAGCTCTAGAGCAGTGGTTCTCCAAGTTCCTAATGCCACGACCCTTTAGTATAGTTCCTCATGTTGTGGTGACCCCCAACCATAAAATTATTTTCGTTGCTATTTCATAATTGTAATTTTGCTAATGTTAGGAATCGTAATGTAAATATCTGTGTTTTCCGATGGTCTTAGGCGACCCTGCTAGTGACCCACAGGTTGAGAACCGCTGCTGTAGAGCCTAAGGCCATCAGAAAACACAGATATTTACATTACAATTCCTAATAGTAAAATTACAGTTATGAAGTAGCAATGAAAATAATTTTATGATTGGGGGGTCACCACAACATGAGGAACTGTAGTAAAGAGTCACAGCATTAGAAAGGTTGAGAACCACTGCTCTAGAGGCTTACAGTCTAGGGAAGAGATTCCCATTCTCTCTAACCACCTCTTGGTGTGAAGTGATGCGCAGACTCAGAAGTGGTCCCCTCCTTACCCTGGGGATTGTGGCCCAGGACTTTTCAGGCTGAACTTCCTTAGGCCATCCTTTCATAGACATGGCTCAGTGCTCAATCCCAGGCCATGGAACACACCCAACGAGTAGAGCACAGTCTGCTCTACCACAGGCAGGCCCCAGACTGCCCGGCCCCCACCTGACAGCATCACCTTCTGGGGATTCCTGCTGGAGCTGCTAGTTTATAAGGGGTTAAAATAGCCTGCTGATACTTCCACCACCGAGCTACCCTGCCCAAAGGTTGTTGCCATTGTTGTCTCGGCCAAATTCCATTCCACTAGTGATTCCTGACCACTGAATTCTAATGTACAAGACCCTTTGGATGTTAGTGAAGTTATCTGTGAGGAACTCTTCAGTTGCAAGTGACAGAAAAACTAACTCCAATTCACTAGCCCAAACAGCAGGCCAAGGGCAGGAGAGTGTGATCAGGCACCTAACTCGAAGACCCAAAGAGGGGGAGCTCAGCTGAGGCTTCCTCAATCCCTCCAGGGACCTGAGTCCACACTCTCTACACTCTGCGTTCCTCCATGTGGTCACTGGCAGCTCCGAGGAATCACCTTGAGGTCCCAGAGTGGCTTCAACAGCAGCAGACTTCCTTTCTAGCAGAAGAGGAAGAGCCTTTTTGCTAGCTCCCACAAATCCTAGGAGTCACCTTCTGCCATTGGCCAGAAGTGGGTCACATGCCCATTTCTAAACCAATCAGTGTAAGTGCTTGCTGGCTTCCCTACCTGGCTTAGGCCAATCAGGGCCCATCCCAGGAGATGGAGGAGGGGTTAATCCCACCCAAACTCTATGGCTGAGAATGAAGAGGGGTGAAATTCCCAAAGAAAAAAAATCCAGTTCCCTCAGTGTGAGAAGCTGGGGGTAGATAATGGAGAGGCCTCAACTAATGCCCATCACAATCAACACACTGTGTCCAGGGCTGTTCCTTTATCTTGCCTGATGTGTGGGGATTCAAATGGAGAACTGCTGAATTCTCTGGCAGCTTCAACTATGTCACACAAAATTAATTTCAGTCCCTCCAGAGAACTGTCATAACCACTGGCCTCCTTTAGATGGAGAAAAATTTCCCCAGAACAATGCTTCTAAGAAAACAAGCCTCGCCCTCTTTCCCCCGCCCCTCGCCTCCCTCACCCCCTCCCATTCCCCCAACCTGGGTGGGATTTCCCCAGACTGCTCTATGGATATCTGACATAGATGCCTGATACCAGTTGAAAATTACAGAAAGATTTTAGGACAAAGCTCAAAAGCTCAAGTGTTATCAGCTAATACCTCAGGATTACACAAATAAAGCCTGGCCAAGCATGATCAAGCATGAGGCTGGCCTATCTTTCAACATCTAGTAAAAGCATTTGAAGAAAGCTTGTGATGTCAAATGCCTGCGAAGGACTCTTCAAATAATTTTTTCTGAGGCTCACAGCTTGCTGTGCTAGCTCTTCCAGGTGACAAGATGGTGTCCTGTGTGTGTGGTGAGGGGCGGGGGGGGGCTCCAGGAGTAAGGAAGCCAAGGATGCACTTGGAAAAAGAGTAGCACGCCTTCGCCTATTTCTGCTCCAGGGGGCTTCAAATGATCACATTCATTTGAAAGACGGAATGCTCCTCCTCAATTTGTAATCTCTAGCAATTACTGTAATTAATAATCAGTGGCATCCATATGGGCAGGAGCTGTGTCTGCTCTGCTCACTACCATGTACCCAAGTCCTGGAACACAGTAGGCACTCAGTAGATATTTGATGGCGTAAAATGAGATGGGATTTATTTTGCAGAAGCCAACCTGATTCAGCACCCAGGCTCAGCCTGAGGACTATTCCAGGAATTCCAAGGCAATGCCTTCAGGGGGGTGGGACTGAAGGGAGGCACGTGCTGGGGGTGATGAGGGAAAGGTCAAGCCCTGAATGCTTAAAGGTGACTTAAAGCAATGATCCCGAAAATTCATCCCCAGGATGCATAGTGCTGGGGGCCCAGCGATGGAGAAAACACAGGTTCATAGACACTCAGGGCATCTGTAGGGATCACACAATGTGATAATATACCACGGAAGGAAGAGTAGAGTCTTCTGGACACAAAGATGAAGGGGCAACTAGTTTTCCCTGGAAGGGTCACCGAGGATTACAGGAAAGAATTTGGGATGGCAACGGGTCCTAGCAGAAGCCTTCCGTGTCCCCACCCACGGAAGAACCGGAAGGATGATGACAATCCCCAAACGACATTATTGAGGGTCTCCAAAGGAGTGTGGAGTGGGAGGCAGGGGAAGAGGGCTGCCCTGTCATCCCAGAGCCTTTCAAAGTGGCCCATTTGTCTTCAGAGATGAAAGGGGCTTCCCTCTGCTGCCCAGAGGACCTTTGTGAATGTCCCCCTCCCAGGCCCACGGGTCCCCATCCGCAGAACAAAGCCGAGGCCCGTGCTGACCCAGGAGCCGGAGGGGTGAGCGGGAAGGAAGGGACGGCGTGTCCTGGCTTTGAAAGGGGGCAGCGGGCTGTTTCTGCCACGCGATGTGGTTGCTGGTGAAGTTTAATAAACAGTGATTCCCAAGAAGGGACCGACCCGCATCCTCTCCGTGAGATAGATCTGCGTTTGCCACATGGTCTTCAGTGTTCCTAATGAACTGTTAACAAGCTGTCAATTAAGTGCACAAATTAAGAGCGATGACAGGAAGAGGTTTCTACATCAGAACACGCTCCCAGGCTGCAGACCTTTCCAGGGGACAGACCTTTCCACCGGCCCGAGGGCCTTGAGTTTGGGCTGCCCAGTGCAAACCTTTGACCTGGGGAGGGGAAACGCGGCAATGAACTCCTGGTTCGGTTGTGGTGAAGACGTGAACTTAGAGTAAAATAATCTATTTTCTCACTCTAAGGACCAAAAATCCTCTTGGCTTAGAGAAGTCAACCCGGGGATGAATTTTCGGGATTCTCTGCTGCAACATGTAAACCCGTGTTACTGCGATGGGTGCTGACAGAAGACTTGAATCTGTGTGGCTCTTCCTGTCGTTTCTTTGCCAGGCAATTGGCTCGGTGGGCTTTCTGACGTTTGTTCAGGAAAAGACTTCCATGCGAAGGAAAAACACTGCACAAGTGAGTGCCAAACTGCAGATGTGAGTATCCCTGTTCTCCGGAGTGTCCTCGAGGTGCATCTTATGGAGGAGCCCAACCACTCCGGGCCAGTGGATGGGGGGGAAGGGACCAGCTGGGAGCAGAGCCAGGAGTTCTGAGAAGAGCAAGGCTCTTCTTT
>JAAGEH010000043.1:16855307-16880119 GCA_011751065.1 Lasiurus cinereus | reverse complement strand
ACAAAAGTCACAAGTGCTCCCTTGGTGGGAACAGTCGCAAGGGTTTCTCACACAGAAAGGGCGGAACAAAAAGTCCAGTTACTGGTTAACTTTAAGAAAGAGCTGGGCCCCCTGGGGGGAAGGGCGGCATCTTAATACATGAATGAAACAGCCCTGTGAACAGGTTTGTCTAAGGAGTCTGTGGGAGTGGTCCAGAGGAGGCTGCGGGGGGTGGGGGGGGCTGTCCTGAAGCACAGGGGGCTGGTAGGAGACAAATGTTCCCATGTCACAGCCCCAGAGCTAATCATTACCCCAGCAGGACATGGGACCCTCTGTGGGGCTGGAACCCAAGATTTGCAGAGCTGACTCAGGCCCTCTGTGACTCAGTTTCCCTGCTCACTGAAGGACTGGGATGATGATGGCAATCCCCGAAGGAAAGAAGATGCTCAGAGGCAGGCTCCCCTTTTCCCTCCCCGAGCAGAGAGGCCAGATGGGGAGGAAGTCACAGACCAGGAGGGGCGCCCCGATTCCCCCTCTCCCCAGGCTCCAGGTACCCTCTTCCCACCCCGGCTCTGCTGCTTCCCCCGGACCTGCCTGTTCAATGCCAGGCTTCTCGCTGGGTCTGGTTAGGCCCGAGTACCTTGCCCTTCAACACTCGTCTTTGTGCCGCCTGGGTGGCCTGTGGGAACCAGACCCTCTTTGAATCCAGTCTGCTACCGGGCAGGGGTCCTGAATTTGGAAGCCAAAGCCTTAGGCTCAGCTGTTTGCTCTGCCATTCACTGTGTGACAATGAACACATTTCTTGACCTCTCTGTACTTTGCTTCCTCTTCTGAAAAGATATTAAGGAGGAAAAATAAAAAACAGCAATAACCAGCTTGAGATTCAAATGCGAACACTTTGTATACTAGAAGGCAATAAAGTAGAAGTTTAAAAATTCTCCCCCTGTCCGGCTAGGTGGCCCAGTGGTTGAGCATGGACCTATGAACCAGAAGGTCCCTGTTTGATTCCCAGTCTGGGCACATGCCTGGTTGCAGGCTTGATCCCCAGTGTGGTGCGTGCAGGAAGCAGCCGATATGGATGATTCTCTCTCATCATTGATGTCTCTGTTTCTCTCTCTCTGCTTGCCTCTCTGAAATCAATAAAAAGGTATTTAAAAATAACATTCTCCTCCCTCCCGCCCCCATCCCCCTTTTAGCAATGGCTGCCTCTTGTCCCAAATGAAATCCTAAGTGAAGCCCCGGAACAAAAAGCAGAGGGAAGGCAGAGCGCGATGGGAGGGCAGGGGCTCGGCCACACCCTCCAGGTTCCACTCCTTACCTCACAGTTTGAAAACCACTGCCTTCAAGTAATAATCACTAATAACAATTACTGGTCAAAAGTGTCTTGAAAATAAACCCCCCTGCTATCACGGGTACCCTGAATGGAAGAAGGGCAAACAATGCCCGCCAAGTGCTGACTCACACTCATTTCAGTCCGGTGTGGGGCTGAGTCCCACCTCTTCAAGCACGAACTTATTATAACAGCTGGGCATCATGTAAACTTTCACAGGACACCTCTCAATCATTCCCCTGTCACCCGCTCCCTCCCTGTCCTATGCTCAGGGGTATGTATACTTTATTTTTTTTTTAAAAAAAAATATATATTATTGATTTTTTACAGAGGAAGGGAGAGGGATAGAGAGTTAGAAACATCGATGAGAGAGACACCCATCAGCTGCCTCCTGCACGCCCCCTACTGGGGATATGCCCACAACCAAGATACATGCCCTTGACCGGAATTGAACCTGGGACCTTTCAGTCCGCAGGCTGACGCTCTATCCACTGAGCCATACTGGTTTTGGCAACTATGTATACTGTAGAGGAGGTATCTTCTGTCCATTTTGTGACTCACTCCCTCGCCCCCAACACACACACACACACACACACACACACACACACACAATAACTAGATCAATGTATATGTTTCTCAAAACCAGTCTAAGAAAAATGAGTTACAGATTTATTAATAAGAACACTTTGGTATCCCTCAGGGGTCCCTACCACCAGCCACGTGACGAAGGTGACCGCAGGTGACTGACTGTCCCTTGCTGACTAACGTCTCTGTGGTCAGGGATGGAGCTCACTGGACAGAGGAAGGAGGGGCTGGCAGCTTTGGGTCCCACTCGTAATAACACTCTGATCAGCTTCACCTCAGCCCAGTTTTAATTCAAAGTCAGAATTCCTGCAGGATTCAGCCTGACCTCCCCCTCTTGCACTCTGCCGATTTCAATTAAGCAGTTCTTCTCCCAGATTTGAATGTAACTGTCACGGCAGGCTGTGGCGGCATCTCCCTAGCCCGGCCCCAGGAGGCCCACAGGGGAGAGTCAGCAGGCACAATTATAGCTTTCAAGCGTCTTTCTGGAGAGAAGGCTTAAGTGTTATTTTATATATTTTCTCTGCACCATGTCACTGATTTTCTCAGGCTTTTCCAGCTCCCTTGACAATGAAAATGACATGGAAAAGTTATCCAGGCTAAGGAAAGCAGTGTTTCCTTTTTCTGAGACACCTAAGTGGGCTACTTTCTGCCCCTTGCTACTGTTACAAACACAGAATCGCCAATCCAAAAAGGTAGAAGAGGGGTGTAAAATATGAACAGGGAAGTAAAGAAAAAGAGGGGCATTAGAGAAATCAAGAGTGAGCTCCGAAGTTTTAGGAAAATAGCATAAAAGACTGCTTTCTTTACAAAGGAGAGAAACAGGCCTACCAGGGGCCATTCCTACTAGGACTTCCAATCCCACAACCAACACTAGCGTCACCAGCATTCGCGGCTGTCTTGTGCCCTCTAGTGGGCAAAGGTGGTCAGTGTTTTTCCTTGAGTGACAGCCAGGGTCTCTTATGCACTTGTGGGCCTTCTTATTACATCATGAATTTTGATAAGCCCATTAGCCAGCCAGGCAGCCAGGAGGAGGATGTCTTTCTCACTTGATGACTACACAATGAGGAGTAATATATTTTAATTTAAACACCATAAACCTATTGAGTGCTTAATTAACTTTAACCGTCTTTAGGGGAATGAAGCCAATTTGAGGGGGTCAAAAGGAGTTGTTTCAATATCAAACAGTTTTACATAGTCAATCCATTCATTCGGCCTACAGCTACTGATTAACACACAAAATTAACATGTTAGTAAAAATTCATATTCAGGCCTCTGGGGAAATTAAGATGCGCATGCACGGGGCATGATTAGCACAGCTATTGTTTTCTCCCAACAATATAATTTAATGGGTTTTTAGAATTACAGAAAGAGAGACCCTGGTGCTGGTTTGAATTGATTATTTACCACAAAGCTTTGAAATATAGAAAAGATAGAAAACATCTCAAGCCAAAAGGGCCCGGGAACAGAGGCAGACAGAGGAGCGCAGGATCTTCCTAAGGAGCATGGCCAGGCAGGGCGCCACAGGCATACGTGAGCGGGGGCCAGCAGGAGGAGTGGGGGGAGGCTTTTGGCTGCATGGAAAGGCAGAGAAAGACCTGCCTTCCCAGGAAGAAGAAGAGTATTGCATTTCAGATTTAATCATATCACACACCCAGGCTATGTCCCAGAAGTGTCTGAGGCATTTACATTATTCAACACAGATAAAAAGAAATAAAAAAGAATATAATTATTTTTTTAATTATATTTTTACTAAGTTTTAGAGAGAGAAGAAGGGAGAGGGATAGAGAGATAGAAACATCACTGATCTACTGCTTCCTACATGTCCCCTACTGGGATTGAGCCTACAACCCTGGCATGTGCCCTGACCAGGAATCGAACTGGTGACCTCTCGGTTCCTGGGTAGATGCTCAACCACTGAGCCAACTGACAGAGCTAACTTTCTTTTTTTTTTTTTAAGAGGAGACAATGAGAAAGAGAACAGAGAGCAATAGAATAAGGTAGTTAATACATTTGCAAAGCAAATGGAGTTCTGGGCTTCCTGGCAGCCACGGAGAAAGTGCTAAGTACGCTGGGATGTATAGTTGTCGTTATCTGCTGCCCTTAAGTAACATATAATTTTTTCTGAGTAGACATGTTTCCTTCTTCATGCTGAATATGAGAGAAGTTGCTTGTGTGGTTACTTACCAAAAGGTTGCCGCAAAAGAGCAATCCCAATGTGTTTAATTATGAAAGATATAAAAATATTCTTTAGGAGGGGCTTCTTATGTTAGCACTCCCTAAAAGGCAAAGTGCAAAGCTTTACGTTGAAATTGACAAAGCCATTTCTGCAGGGAACTAGAATAATAGTCTGGGTGTATGCTTTTTGGTGGTCTTTCTTGAGTCCCTGGGGTAACAGTAACTTTAGGACCCAGGAAGCAGGAAGCACAAGGGACTCTTCTCCCGTGAATCCACAGGAGTTCTGCGAGAAACCTCACAACCAAGCAGATAGCCTTTGGTTTCACCTGACTGCTGAATCCTATAACACGGTTACCTGAATACACCTCTCTCTGCTCGGAATCTTCCAGTGCCTCCTTGCTTCTTGCACAGATCTAGTTGCAGCCGTGTCTCTCAACACTACCCCACAGGGACCCTCCCTCCCGCCAACCAGGCTGGTCTTCCAATAGCCCTGCCCGTCCATGTCTCCAAGGCCTCGTTCCTGCCAGCCCTATCTCACCTCGGCTGCCTTTCCTCTGCCTTCCCACAACTTCAAGCCCTTCCTCTGCCAAACCTTTGCCTGCCCTCCTCCGAGACTAATTGTCCGCACAGTAAATAATCAGGGCCCTGCCCTCTCTGCCCAGACCCTGCTCCTGTGATGACCTTCTGTGTATCCCAAACTCCAGGCTACAGAACTTGGTTTCCCCCAAACTCGCCACCAGTGCCAAATCACCACACCTCTGCCCACACCGTCCTTCTGTCTTGCTGTTCCCTTTGCTTTCAACCTGCAAACTCCTCCTTCTCCAGGACCCAGCTCCTCTGAAACCTCTTCTGCCAGGCGCTTCCCACCCTGCCAGCAGTTAGCCCCTCTGCCGCCCTCCGCTCCCAAGTCCTACCCTAAGCCGGCACCGTCTCCTGGAAATACCGAGGACGGTTTCCCTGGCTCCTGCCACACCGCCCACAGCTCCCACACCACGGGTTGAGTGCACTCATGGCTCCTTTTCCTTGTCCTTATTTTAAATATATTTTATTGATTTTTTTACAGAGAGGAAAGGAGAGGGACAGAGAGTTAGAAACATCGATGAGAGAGAGACATCCATCAGCTGCTTTCTGCATGCCCCCTACTGGGGATGTGCCCTCAACCAAGGTACATGCCCTTGACTGGAATCGAACCTGGGACCCTTCAATCTGAAGGCTGACACTCTATCCACTGGGCCCTTTTCTTTTCTTTCTTAATAGCCTGGTACTTAACAGGGCTCAGCATATGCTACTCAAACTAAATCTCTCTGGGCTCCTCAACTAACTCACAGCTTGTGGGTGCTTTTGCTTCTGTCCTGGGCCCCTCGTGCTATTCCTCACACGGAGGGAAAGCAGTGGCTCTCTGCTTGCTGTCGATTGCATGTCTGTCTCCCTGTCTGTCTGTCTGCCTTCTTCTGTCTCTTATTCTTTCCCTCCTCGCTCAGTGGCTTTTATTCACCAAAGAAGCCTGGCAGCGAGGACAGGGACAAGGAGCCAGACGGAGAAAGAGATAGTGGTTGAGAGAACCCCAGGAACGCAGCCTCTCTCCTCCGAGACACTCTGACTCAGGGGCCCTGTGTCCTGGAGTGAGGGCAAAGGCGCTGATGCCCAGTCGTTGAGCAACCAGTCAGGTCACCGCCACAGGCTGGGGTCAGAGGGATGGAGGCTGAAACTGGGACCTACTGGTGTGTCAGGGTCTCTAGGGGTCAGCTAGCAGGGACTAGGGTGAGGGGAGACCCGAAGGTGGGCTCACAGGCTGAACTAGGTTGGAGCCAGTCCTGGTCAAAGGGGAGGTGCCATCTTTATGTCTAAGTGACCGTGGCCCATTTCCCTTCCTTTAAACTCTTGTTCTCCATTAACCCATGAGCTTCAGAGAGGCAAACATTTCAAGCCAGATACTATGTTCCTAAGGAAGTTTTCCCACTGCTCCCAGGCACACACCAGCTCCTCAGATTGGTCCTGGTGCTTTTTCATGGTCATCTTCCCGCTAATCTGCAGTTTAAAAATGTCTAACAGTGAAGCGTCGGCCTGCGGACTGAAAGGTCCCAGGTTTGATTCCGGTCGGGGGCATGTACCTTGCTTGCGGGCACATCTCCACTATGAGGCGTGCAGGAGGTGGCTGATCGATGTCTCTCATCGATGTTTCTGACTTTCTATCTCCCTTCCTCTCTGTAAAAAATCAATAAAATATATTTTTAAAAAATGTCTAAGAATGAAACTGCTTCCAGTGCCTCTTTGAAAAGACAGTAGGAGTTATTTTAAACTTTTTTTTTAAAAAAAAACCTGGCCAGAGAGCTTGACAGCTATTCCCATTCCTTATTACAACAAAGATGATCCCCAGATTTTAGGAAATCAGACCCAGCACCCATTTCCCCCCAGTGCTATCCTGGGTGGCAACCTCTCAGCCAAACAACTACATTTCCCAGCCTCCCTTACCCATGCTGTGTGGCCCCTGAGGCTGATAATGAATGGCATGCAAAAATGCAGTGTGGAGCTCCCAGAAAAACCCTTCCAGGAAGCCAACTGCAGTGGACGTTCTGCCATCTATCCTTCTAACCTTCTTGCTGCTGCCATGGTGGCTGATATTCCAACATCCCCCCTAAATCAGAGGTGACATTAGCATAGAGGCCATGTGACAGAAGGGCAGAGGCCTGGGTCCCTGCCCTACCAGCCAGGCCTGCCTGTCTCTGGACTTCTTTGAGATGAAAGCGATTACATTCTTGGTTAAGTCCAACATTCTGACTTCTCTGCCCTCTGCTCTCACATCTGCCCCTTGCTGCTGCTACCTTGGGCCAACCGTTACTTAGAGGAAAAACAAAGCAGGGAGAGGACTTGAAACCTAAATTGGCGTGACAAAGAAAGCTGCAAATACTGGGCTTTTAGGTGCTGTTATTTAAAAACAGAAATGCTGACACTGATGCAGCTGAGGGAAGAAGCGCCATTATTTGGAACATTTAACAGCCCAGGGTGACTCCGCTTGGAGGATGTCTAACACGGGTTCCGTAATTGTCACTTAATGGGTCAGGGAACCCAGAGAGACCCGCCTTTGTGCGGTGGGGCCTCCTCTCCGCCGACCACAAACATTTCCTTTTATGTTCAGGAAATGTAATTATGTCCAATGTAAATTACAAGCCGGAGTACCGCCGCAAGGCTTATTGCTTTCGTGGCGGCGTAAGCCTCGCATTATTTCACAGATGCTGCTGCCCCCAACGGCAGAGCTCAGCTCCCCGCCTCTGGAGAACGTTCAATGACGCCCATCGAGAAGCAGAGGGTAACCCGGTGGGGACAAGGCTTTCCAGGCGACTTGCTAACCACAGTGCCCTCCCCCCACCCCTACCCTCCACAACCCAAGCTCTCAGGTACTTCTTTGCTGCCTGACTTATTCCTACTTGTCTTTTAAGTAGCAGCTCTAGTGTCCCCTCCCCTGGGCAAAGCTCAGTTAGAGCAGTGGTTCTCAACCTGTGGGTCGCGACCCCTTTGGGGGTCGAACGACCCTTTCACAGGGGTCGCCTGAGACCATTGGAAAATGCCGATATTTACATCACGATGCATAACAGTAGCAAAATTTCATGGTTGGGGGTCACAACCACATGAGGAACTGTATGCAAGGGTCGGGGCCTTAGGAAGGTTGAGAACCACTGAGTTAGAGGCTTGTCCCTGGTGTTCCCACAATGCCTAGGGCCAACCTCTCCTAATGGGAGCTGCCCCCATGGAGTCCTCATGACGCACCAGACAGTGCTGCTGCCTGGGAAGGAGGCGCATACTGGGCAGGAGAGGAAAGGGGAGGGATAGAGAGTTAAAAACATCCATGAGAGAGAGACATCCATCAGCCGCCTCCTGCACGCCCCCTACTGGAGATGTGGCCACAACCCGGTTACATGCCCTTGCCCGGAATGAAACCTGGGACCTTTCAGTCTGCAGGCGGATGCTCTATCCACTGAGCCAGCTGGTTTCAGCAGGAGGAAACCTTTGTTTCTCCTCGGACATTCACGAGAAACAGAGACCAGGTCTGCTGCCCCTGCTCCCTGCACCAGGAGAGAACTGCTAGTGGGCTTTCTCTCTCTCTCTCTCTCTCTCTCTCTCTCTCTCTCTCTCTCTCTCTTTCTCTTTCTGTCTCTTCCCCCTCTTCACCCTCCCCCCGTCCCCAGACCAGTGGCTGCGGTGCCACCCGCAGGAAGACAGGGCCTGTGGGACCAGGCCCAGCAAAGGGCCGCCACAACAACAGGGGCGAGGCCAAGCCAATGCTGGGCTTCCAGCAGCAGCACCTGGCTCCGGCAGCTCCCCATTCGGGTTGGAGTGGTGCCTGAGACGTTTTGTCACTCACCTCTGTAATCCCCCACCCCACCCCCACTTCAGGTTTTCCCAAATAGCACTCGTCCTCCTGAAAGCCTTGCCTTGTGGCCTCGTGAGGAGCCGGGCAGGGCCATCCGAACAGCTGTCTTCATTTTCCTACCGCTGACCCCTAGCTAACCACAAGCTCACCCCGAGCCTTCTGGAAACTGCGAGCTTGAGGTGGGAAGTCCACCTGCTTTTGTGAAGGTTGGGCGCTTGTGGGCAGCTACCCGGCTCGGCCATGGCCACAGGGTCTGATCAGTGACCACTGCGAGACCCCACATCCTGGGGACAGAAGCAGGCTGTCAGCCAGGTGAGGGCTGGGCCAGAGACCCACCATGCCCGGGCACTCCTCCTCCCCGTGCGGGCACAGTCACCGGGCTCGTAAATTCCACATCCTTGATGGCTGCTTTAGAGCCTCTTCTCCATGCCCAGTGCCAGGACCCCCTTCAACATCCATTGTCTGGACTGTTCCATGGCTCCCATCTCTCTCCTCCCTTTTGTCTCTCTCTACCCTGCAGCCCCAAGAAGAGTGGGATGGTGTCTCCCATGCCCTGACTCCTCAGCGTCACAATCTGGCCCAGATAGATTTTCCATCCTCTTCCCCATCTTCGACAATTCCTCTCCTCACCCTACTCTTGCTTCCTACCCCAGTGACACTGACATGTCTGTCTGCGGGATGGCCTTGCCTAAAGTCTGTTCCCCACACTCTGGTGTACCGCTCATTCTCCTAAGTCCAGGTCCACGTCACCCGCTTTGGGATGGAGACTGCCCACTGCCCACTAGCTGAATGGATCACTCCCTCTGTGGCTCCGTGAGCGTGAAGTCATCTTTGCATCTCCGGCACCCATACAGCACTTGTCGGATGGAGAGGCCAAGAGTTTTGAGGAGTGAATGACAGTAACAGGGAAGCACAGATGGTATACACAGATACCCACCTTCCCTGGCCATGTAAGATCCTTTAGTCCCAACTGCTTTTGTCATCTCATCTCTGAGCACCCGCCTGCGAGACTTTGCTCTCCTTCCATACAGAATTATCACTGTTCCTCTGGATCCAGATAAAATATCCTCTTATTTCTGGGCAAAACCAACGCCTCCATTCAAAGCATTTCCACAACCCACAGTTTTTGTCTTCATTGAGCACTCCTTCATTCTGCCTATGATTACATCTGGTGGCTTTCATCGCTACTGGCCCGGTTAGATACAAGCTCTCAGGGGCAAGAATCCTGCCTCATCCACCTCTGTAACCCTCCACCTTGCCTGAGCACAACAGATGCTCAGCATTTCCATGACCTGCAAATGAAACGAATCAAAGAAGCTATGAGTTGTGTTTAAATAGCTCATATGGGTTTGAAAGGCACCATGGTCAGGATCATGTTAGGAATGAGAAAATGACTCTTAAGGAGCTCA
The DNA here is from genome assembly GCA_011751065.1 of Lasiurus cinereus. NCBI lineage: Eukaryota > Metazoa > Chordata > Mammalia > Chiroptera > Vespertilionidae > Lasiurus > Lasiurus cinereus. The sequence goes on along the minus strand of JAAGEH010000043.1, from coordinate 16,870,272 downwards.
CAGTAGTTTTGATATGATAGAGGTGCATATCTAGACACTAAATGTCATGCACAAAAAATGTTCTTCAAACATGCAAAATGAAGCAGAGACAGCACACAACTTACAAAGCTCAGGGGTTATTTCATGCCAAGGCTCTGAATCACACGTCTAGGATTTGCTTGGTGGAAACAAAAAAGAAAGGCAGAGCCACTAATTGGACCACAGCTGGGCACCTGACCCAATCACAGTCCAGCTGTGAGCTGACCATAACCTCTGATGTGGCCAGCACAAAAACCCTGCCCCATGGGGACAATGGTAGTTAGTTAAACTCAGCTAAGTCCCTGCCCTCTGGAGATGCCGGTACTATAATCATCAGCATCCATCTCAAAATTTAGAGGAAGCTCTAAAGCACTGAGAATGGGAGGGGTTTATTTTTCTGAAACTAATTAAAAATCAAAAGTTCAGCCGAAACCGATTTGGCTCAGTGGATAGAGCATCAGCCTGTGGACTGAAAGGTCCCAGGTTCGATTCCGGTCAAGGGCAGGTATCCTGGTTGCGGGCACATCCCCAGTGGGGAGCGTACAGGAGGCAGCTGATCAATGTCTCTCTCTCATCGATGTTTCTAACTCTCTCTCCCTCTTCCTACCTCTCTGTGAAAAATCAATAAAATATATATATTTTTAAAAGTTCTGTTGTGATTCTTAAGCCAAATTTATTTTCGCATGTAGGCTTCCCATGTTAAATTTTAATTTCATAATGCACAGGAATGGATGGAAGGTGGGGTCCTGTCTTATTATATTTTCTCAGCATTACCTACTTACTGCAGATGCCTAATAAGTAGTAAATGAACAAAGGAGAGACCCACAACCTTGGGTTTTAGCTATTAGATTTCCTAAGGGTGGAGACAAGGTATATCTAGTTTAAATGAGAACATTAGCCTGGGCCCTACTCTGATGTGACTGGTGTCCTTACAGAAAGGGGAAACTTGGAGGCAGACAGGCACACAAGGAGACCACAATGGGAAGATAAAGCCAGAGATTGAGGTGATGCTTCTATAGGCCAAGGAACATTAAAGATCACAAGCACCGAGCTAGGGAGAGGGAAAACAGATTCTCCCGCACCGCCCTTCAAAGGAACCTTCAGGGAGACCTTGATTGGAGACCTCCAGCCTCCCAGACTGTGCACAATCACTATTGTTTAAGCCACTCAGCTGGTGGTACTTGGTTATGGCAGCAAACTAATTCAACGCCCTGTAGCATTATCATGAGGATTGAAGATAAAGGTATAAAAGACACGTTCCACAATTCATAGAGGCGGACAAAGCTGGCAGCTGTTATTATTACTTATTAGAGTATTGCCAGGGGAATATACCCCAGGTATCAGACACACATGTATGCTGAATACAGGAACTACAGTGTCTGAATGTGTCAGCTTCCTAAATGTCAATCCTCCCCTTTTCTGATAAGAAAACTAAGGAAAAACTTTTAGAGATATAGATAAAATAGCCAAATAACCTACTTACAATATATTCAACTAAACCCAGTTAGGATACACATGTAAAAATGAATATATAAAAATCATGCATTGATTTGGAAATAAAGCATTTCCCATTTTCCTATTTCCGTGGTCAGCAAACTGCAGTTCATGAGCCACATGTGGATCTTTGGCCCCTTGAGTGTGGCTCTTCCACAAAATACCATGGCCTGGTATTTTGAAGAAGTGGCATTAGAAGAAGTTTAAGTTTAAAATTTTCTTTCGGATCTCGTTGTACTATTGATAGTTGGCTCTGTTGAATAATGAGTTTGCTGACCACTGTCCTATTTCATGAACTAGTTTTATTCTAGCATCAGTCCTCATCATCACCAGAACCTTTTTTGAGTTCATTTGCAAGAGAATTTCATCTTCATTTCCATCTCAGTTATTTGAGATGCAGCACCTTTGAATCTGCATACGATACTAATATGAAAATGTTATCCTATACCACAGTAGTACTATTTTCACATACCCTTATTACTGTTTTTTTTCATGTATTCATACTTATATATTTATTCATAACCTTCACTGTAACCACCGTGCTTTGTAGTGTGATTTTTTTATAAGGTACATATATGACAAATTCTAATAGATGCCATTGTGAAGTCACACCCAAAGGAATAATTCTTAAATTGGTGCTGGGAACCTCTATAAACATCAAAAACTAATATTGATTTAGGTCATTTCAGGCTAATGTGATTTTTCAAAATGAAAAACTGAAGGAGAACCTCATAATATGAGTAAACTTGAAAGACTTGAATATCAAGCAACTTCTTTTCTAAGAGGCAATTCTGGGGCGAAAACGTAGCATTTTAGTTCAGATAATAAGCAACTTAAGCACAGTTGGCTTTATCAATCCTGATGTTGGTTCCTTTGCCCCACTGATTCTTATCCTTCAAAGCCAATTCAATGTCGCTTCCTCTATGAAGCCTCTCCTGGCCACGTAGTTGGAGTAAGTCTCTCGTCACTTTGTTCCCCACTGTACACCATTGTCTGTCTCACAGTTTTCCCTTTGTCTTGAGACAAATCATTTACACACAGCACCTTGTTCTGCAAATAAGAGGTTCTTTTTTCTTTTATGAATTAGAAAAAAATACCTTTCTTTTCTTCTGATTATAAAACTAGTACCTATTTGTTGCAAAAAATTCAAATTCTATAGAGCTGATTCAAGAATAAAGAATACCTTCTAAAACTCCTCCAATTTAAAACTTTTCTTGTATATACTTCCATAATTTTTACTATATGTGCACATGCATGCTCATACATGTGCATACACATACATATACATTAAGACATATTTTTAAACACATAAGGAATCATGCTATGTGATTTTTGTTTTTGTTTTGTTTTTTAATTTAATAAATTTTTATTGTTCAGATTATTACAATTGTTCCTCTTTTTCCCCCCATAGCTCCCCTCCACCCAGTTCCCATACCACCCTCTGCCCTTACCTCCTCCCCTCTGTCCTCATCCGTAGGTGTACGATTTTTGTCCAGTCTCTCCCTGCACCCCGCCACCTCTTTCCCCCTAAGAATTGTCAGTCCACTCCCTTTCTATGCCCCTGATTCTATTATATTCACCAGTTTATTCTGTTCATCAGATTTCTTTTTCACTTAATATTTAGATTCACTTGTTGATAGATATGTATTTGTTGTTCACAATTTTTATCTTTACCTTTTTCTCCTTCTTTCTCTTCTTAAAGAATACCTTTCAGCATTTCATATAATACTGGTTTGGTGGTGATGAACTCCTTTAACTTTTTTTTTTTTTTTTATCTCTGAAGCTCTTTATCTGCCTTTCAATTCTGAATGATAGCTTTGCTGGGGAGAGTAATCTTGATTGTAGGTTCTTCCTATTCATCATTTTGAATATTTCTTGCCACTCCCATCTGGCCTGCATAGTTTCTGTTGAGAATTCAGCTGTCAGTCATATGTAGATAGGTAACTTTTTTTTCTCTTACAGCTTTTAATATTCTCTCTTTGTCTTTTGCTCTTGGTATTTTAATTATAATGTGTCTTGGTGTGGTCCTCTTTGAATTCCTTTTGTTTGGGGTTCCCTGTGCTTCCTGGACTTGTAAGTCTATTTCTTTCACCAGGTGGGGGAAGTTTTCAGTCATTCTTTCTTCACATAGGTTTTCAGTATCTTGCTCTCTCTCTTTTTCTGGCACCCCCATAATTTGGATATTGGTACGCTTGAGGTTGTCCAAGAGGCTCCTTACGCTGTCTTCAAATTTTTGGATTCTTTTTTCTTTTCTGGTTGAGTATTTTTTGCTTCTTTGTATTTCAAATCTTTGACTTGATTCTTGTGGTCCTTTGTATAGGTCTCTGTATAATATTTTTTATTTCAATCAGTGTATGTTTAATTTCTAGTTGGTCCTTTTTAATATCCTAAGGGTCTCACTAAATTTAAAAAACAAAACAAAGCCTTTTCTAGAAAATTCTTGAAAAACTTTATAACCGTGGTTTTGAACTCTATATCCAGTCATTAGCTTTCCTACATTTCTTTCATTCATGATCTTTTCTTTGTCTCCGCATTTTCACTGCTTCCCTGAGTTGATAAAGTAGCTTTGTGCACTAGGTGTCCTATAGGGCCCAGTGGCTCAGCCTCCCCAATTGCCTGAGATGGACACTCTTGGTGCACCCCTTTGTGAGGTGTGTGCACAGCCTTGTTGTAGTTAAGTCTTGATTGTTGTTGGTATCACTGGGAGGAATTGACCTCCAGGCCAATTGGCTGTGAGGATCAGCTGTGTCTATGCTGGGAGAACTTCTGTGCTGGCAACACCCTTATGAGACAAGACTTGCAAAGTTGCAAAAGCCTCTGTGCTCAGCTTGGATGGGGTGGAGTCTCAGGGCGGAGCAGCCAGCTTTGGCTTCCCATAAGTCCTGCCCTATGAGGCCCCTGGGTCTCAGTGTCCCTTGGTAATTGCTGCAAACACCTCTGAGAGAAAGCCGCCCTTGAATTTTGCCTGTTGCCAGACAGTCCTCATTTCTCCCCAGAATCTCGCCCAGAACTGGAGTCAGGGGCTTCATCTCCCTCCCGCTTGAGAAAGCCAGCCATGTACTCAGCTGCCAGTGCTCTCCACGCATGCATCTCCCTACCTCAGCCTTTTGTAGCTCCTCTGAGTCTCAATGTGCTTTTCTCTTTCTTTCTAGTTGTAGAATTTACATTCAGCCAGCCTTCCTGTGGTTCTGAATGATGTCCAAATTGTCTTTTGTAGTTTTAAAATTGTTGTGTGAGGCAGCAGTTTAGGTGTTTACCTATGCCATCATCTTGGTTTTCCCCTGGGTTTTTGTTTTTGTTTTTTTTCAATCCTCACTCTAGGGTTATTTTTTCCATTCTTTTTTTTTTTTTTTGAGAGTGGAAAGGGGAGGGAGTGAGAGAGATACATCAGTGAGAGAGAGATACTTCAATTAGTTGCCTCCTACATGTGCCACAACTGGGGCCTGGGATCGAACCCACAGTCCAGGTATGTGCCCTTGACCAGAAATTGAATCTGAGACCCTTTGGTGCTTGGGTCTGTGCTCTAACCAATGAGAACACCAGCCAAAGCATGATGTTGTTCTTGCAAATATCATGATTTATTTAATCACTTCCCTACTAATGGACCTTTGAGTTGTTTTGCAGTTTTTATCATCACAAGCAACGCTGCAATGAAAAGCCTTGAAATGACAGCTTGGGAACATTATCGTTTCTACAGGATAAATTCTGAAAAGCAGCATACTGGTTCAAGTTCAAAATTACATACTTAATGCCAGTTTTAGCTACTTCCAGCAACATTGCAAAAGAATGCCTGCTTTCACAGTTCCTCACCAACATTAGTACTATCATTGTTTTTATTTTTTTTTTCTAACTATAGATTGACTTATTTTTCTATATTTTTCAATTTTATTTTATTATCATTGTTTTTAATCTTGGCCAAAATGAAAGAACAAGAATGTAACATTTCATTGTTATAGTCCCCATTTTTATTACTACTGAATTTGAGCATCATTTTGCCTAACCAAATTACACAATTGTGTATTGTGCAATGCAGTTATTTATATTTATGAAACATACTTGAATACAGTACAATTATTATACAGTATTCTTTAATTATTCACTGTATTGCTGTACTAAAAAGTAATTATTAATTTTTAATAAATATTAGCAGAATAATAACAGCTAATGCTGATTATGTGCAAGGCACTGTTCCAAGATCACCTCAACATGGGCTTATTTCTTCTGGGCCATCTGGGTGCATCATCCATGATTATCTGAAAGCTGTCATTTAGTTTGAAAGGGAGACTATATTAGTAAGTTTGAAATATGATTTACATTTTGAAAGAATGTTACTATTTTTAAACATTTTACATACTTTTTCTCACTTTAGTCTAATGAGTTTTCCAGGTCAGCACTATCCTATCTAATAAAAGAGTACTATGCAAATTGACCATACCTCTGCTACACCCACCAGCCATCCTCACCAGCCACACCCACTAGCCATGCCCACCAGCCACACTCACCAGCCATGCTCACCAGCCAATCAGAGAGAGTATGCAAATTAACCCAACCAAGATGGCTATGGCCACAGAGAGAGCAGGAGGGAGGCTTGGGTTGCCCCTAGCGATGGAGGAAGCCGAGCTTTCCACAAATCCTGACCGGCCCAGGCCTCCACTTAAGGCAACAAAGTTTCAATTGTAGAAGATAAATAAATCCCAGATACTAGGGCCTCCACTTGGGTCGCTGGGGGTCATGGCTGGCCTGCAAACCACCACAGGCCCCTTGCCCTGGCCACCCCATACCCCAAGGGGACATCCACCCTGATCCAGAACACCCTTCAGGGCAAACCAGCTGGCCCCCACCCATGCACAAGGCCTCTATCCTATCTAATAAAAGAGTAATATGCAGATTGACCATGACTCCAACACACAAGATGACTGCTCCCATGTGGTCAAAAGATCCTGCCCCCATGTGGACACAAGATGGCCACCACAAGATGGCCAGCAGGGGAGGGCCATTGGGAGGGACCAGGTCTGCAAGGGAGGGCAGTTGGAAGTGATCAAGCCTTCAGGAGAGGACAGTTACGGGTGACCAGGTCTGCAGAGGAGGGAAGTTGGGGGTGACCGACCTGCAAGGAAGGGCAGTTGCGGGGGGGACCCAGGCTTGCAGGGGAGGGAAGTTAGGGGTGACCAAGCTCATAGGGGAGGGCAGTTTAGGGCAAACAGGCTGACAGAGGAGCAGTTAGGCATCAATCGGGCTGGCAGGGGAGTGGTTAGGGAGTGATCAGGCTGGCAGGCAGAAGCAGTTAGGGGAAATCAGGAAGACAGGCAGGTGAGCAGTTGAAAGCCAGCAGTCCTGGATTGTGAGAGGGATGTCCGACTGCCCATTTAGGTCCGATCCAAATAGGCAGTTGGACATCCCTCTAGGGGTCCCAGATTGGAGAGAGAACAGGCTGGGCTGAAGGACACCCTCTCACCCCCATGAACGAATTCAGTGCAACAGGCCTCTAGTTACTATTATAATTCTCACTTTACAGATGAAGAAACTGAGGCATGCAGCGCTTAGCTGACTTACCCAAGGACACAGATCTAAGAGAGATGGTCATGATTTGAGCCCATATTTTCTAATCCCAAAGCTTCCAACCTGCTAGTCACAGGAGGCCCTGTTAGGGGGACTTATCCCCCAAAAGAAGTAGTGGCTGGTCCTCAAGGCCCCTCAAGATGGTATTGTTTCTAAGACTTTAAAAACAGTACGAGTCAGAGACATATCAGGGCATTGAAGACCCCAGGCTTCTACCTGGTGCTTTGACCTCTCCATTAGATGCAGAAGAGTCCCTACACCAGGGACTGGTTCCAGCTGGGCAGGGTCACAGTGGGAAGCAGAGGTAGGAAAGGTCAGGCAGCACAAGCCCCTGAACTGATGGGCTCATTCCATTCAGAAACCTAGACTAAGCAGCTTTGGTGGCCAGACAAAGAGAACCGGAGAAAGACAAATGAGGGAGAGGGAGAGTGAGGGAGAGAGAAATAAACAAGGTGATATTTCCTGAATGCTGATTAGGCACCGGACACTTAAATCATATTCCTTCCTACCCTGGAGGTCAGAATGAATATTATCCAATTTGCAGATGATACTTGTGTGAGTTCATATAGCAGCAGATAAGGATTCGAAGCCAGGTCTTCTGATTCAAATCCAGGAAGGATCACCAGGGTTCCGTGGATGTGCCCTTGGGTAGGGTGAAGAGCAGACTCATGGGGCAAAACTCTGGGCTTCCAACCTCATGTCAACCAGTGCCTCAGGCTAATCTGTTTTCTAAAGGGCAGCCCCACAGTACCACACCACATCTGGTTCATACCTACCTCCAACCATCAGTCAGCCCCACTAGATCGGCACTTATTAATCACTTACTGTGTGCAAGGCTTCCTGTCCTGGCAGTGGTGTTATGAAAACAAACCCAACACTGAGACACGGCCCTCAGATCACACTCTCACATTCCGGTAGAGGAGAGATGTACTGCACTCAACAGTAAGAGTGCAAGGGCAATGTACAAACTGCCAACTGTGAGTGCAGAGACAGGAAAATGTGACCACCTCCATGACACAAGGCAAGGTTTCCCTGCAGATGCCGGTGCCAGAGGGTCTGGGGATTGACTTTCAGCCAGGAGGACAGGGGGAAAGGGAAGAGCTGTCGCCAGGAAAGGCAGAGAGGTTGAAAAGGCAGAGACATGTGTGCGGGGATAAAAAGTTGTCCGTGTGTTGTGAGCACAGTGAGAAACACTTGGAGACAGAGGAGGCATTGCAGGACGAGGAACCTCCAGACCTGCAGTCAAAGCTCTAGTAGCCTTTGTTCCCTTTATAAAACCTTTTAGGAAGCTAGACTCCTGAAAAGAAAAAAAAAAGAGGAAGATAAATGGAAGCTAGAGTGCTGCTCCCAGCCACCCTGAGTCTGAAATTCCTTCTTATGAGCCAGGGGTAAAGACCACCTTCTCTACTGAGGATGAGGCCAGAAGAGCCTCCAAGCCAACAGAAGTGTTTTTTGTTTTGTTTTTTCTTTATTTTTTAAAAATACATTTAATTGATTTCAGAGGGGAAGGGAGAGAGAAAGAGAAAGAGAAACATCAATGATGAGAGAGAATTGATTGGCTGCCTCCTGCACACCCCACACTGGGAATCGAGCCCACAACCCAGACATGTGTCCTGACTAGGAATCGAATCATGACCTACTGGCTCATAGGTTGACGTTCAACCACTGAGTCATGCCAGCTGAGCTGTTTGGTTTTTTTCTTAATATGAAATTTAAAATGTGCATTCCTTTTGACCTGGAAAGTTCTCCTCCTTAAGAAGAGGTATCTGATTGCAGCTATTATTATAATGACTTAAATGTCCACTGGTAGGGTGGTTGGTAAACACATTAAAGTACCCTCTACTGTCATAAAATAGCAAATAAAATTAATATTGGGGGAGGAGGACTTACTAACATGAAAGATGTTCATGATGTTGTTAGTAAAAGAAATTCTAGTGTCAGAGTATTATTTCTTACAAAAGAAAAAAAATGAATGTATGAAGAAAAACAACAAAGTTGTTCAGAAAGGTTGTTGATTATTGATTAATGTAGAACTGTTGGTGATTTTGCCTTATCTATACTTTCTAAGGTTTCCATAACAAAGATTATTTTGGAAATAAAAAAAAACACCAACAAGTAGATTTTAAATGTTCTTCCCACCTAGACCTAGAATGTTCAAGACCTAGAACAAGTACACATTGGCCGTGACCCCTGACTCTTGTTTCTGTGACCTTGGCTGGTTCACAGGCACAGAGTTCAAGATTAGGCATCAGAAAGTACCGACTGAATCCTCACACATGCCCTGTCCACTGCAGTGTATGCCCCCCAAGACCTTCATCCCTCGCTACTATTTCATTTAATGGGGGGAAAGTATTTGAGTTCAATTCCTACCTAACATGTGTAGGCTATTATTTATTATTAATAGTAAGAGCTGACATTTATGACACATTGTCTCTGTGCAGGGCTCTGTTCTAAGCACATTCAAATAATCTCATGTAATCCTTTGGCCACTGTGAAAGTTAGGTCCCATTAGTGCCATTTTACAGACAAGGAAACAGAGGCCAAGATTTAAGTCACTGGCCCAATCCCCAATGACAGTAACAGAAAAGTCAGGTTTCAAAACCTTCACTCTTTCTACACAATTCTTTACTTCTAAGGAATCAATTCGCATTGCAAGAGATCTTCTAAATGTCCTGGGACTAGAATGAAAACCAACATCCAGAAAGTTTCAAATATGAAATAATAGGTTGCAACTGTGACAATCAAATAAAGTTTTAAAAGTTAATAAATATAGTACTCAGAAACACTCACTTCCTAATTAAGTTATTCCATTTTCCTACTAACTATGCCCTTATATCTGTGTGGTGGAAGTATCTTATAATGGTGTGCTGCTGCATAGCTCTTTCCAACTCGGCCATCCATGACATCCGGTTGATAGACTGAAATTGTCTATAGTGGCAGTGTTTACACCAGGGAAATCAGCAAATGATACAAATCAGGGCTTGATTTATTGTTTTGTTGATTGGCCAGATTTAAAAGGGTGATAAAGAAAATGTTAATATATATTAAATTTAAACTGTGCCCTCTTTGCCAGTGATACATTGTTAATAACACAAAAAACTTAGGAAAATCTTCCAATATTTGAGAACTATTATCTTCTTCACTAAAGTATCTCAGCCCTGGCTGGTGTTTCTCAATGGTAGAGTGTCCACCCCCCATACTACAGGGTCATGGGCTCGATTCCTGGTCAGTGTGGAGCATGCAGGAGGCAACCAGTCAATATGTCTCTCATATCTCTCTCCTCTCTTTCTCCCCCTCTCTCTTTCTCTCTTCCTCTCTCCCTCTTCCTCCTTCCCTCTCTCCCTCCTTTCCATCATTCCTCCTTGCCTCTCTCCTTTCCTTTCTCCCTTCAACTCTCTCTCTCTGAAAAGCAATGGGAAAAAAATCCTCTGGTGAGGATTAACAACAAAAAAATATATCTCACATCATTGACAAATGAGTAAAGTTCTGATATACACCTTAGAGTGTCATTCACATTGGATTTTGTACTCATTCATCATTGATGTGAGCAACTTCTTTGCTGAGTCACACGGTAATCACGCATTTATTTGCAGCTAATTTTGTCAAATTATGGTTGGATTGCAACCACAGGTTGGCTACAAACACAAGAGTTCAGCAAAAATTAACTAAAGCATTTTGTGATAGTCAGCTGACTATATGAGATAAAATGTGTTGCATATGTCAATATTATTTGTGAGCTATACATCTTTCGTGTAAAATTTTAAATACATTATTTTTCTACAGTCACTTGTTACTCTAAAGCACACCACTGTTTGGAGTCACACCGCTATCCATACACAGTTGTATATGGTAACCTACACCATTCCTTCAGTAATAAATTCTCATAATTGTACAGACAAGGTCCTCAGTGATTTTAGGGTCCTCGGCATATCATTATAAGGTACTAGGAGAGTGACATTTCAGACTTGGCCCCTTCTCAATATCCCAGGTCCCAATTCCCAACTTCTTAAGGTCATTTGAACTCTGGGCCCAACTTTCAGAAACCTAACCATAGATCACTCAGTAGAGTTAGAAACTCTCCCTTGGACCACAGTCTAGAAACAAAACAAGCCCAGTTGGAACAGAAAACCTTTCTGAACACCTTGGACAAGTTCATCATAGTCTCTTCTTAATTACACAGGAATACTCAGTTGCACTTATATGACCTTGTTACTGATTTACCCTGCTAGATTTTGAGCTCCATGAAAATAGGGTATCTTTCATTCATCCTTTGCCCAGCTAGAATTCAACCAATGTTCTTGAGCTCATGTGTGAATGGCTAAAGAGAGAGTGATAGAGAGGAAGGATTTCTGTCACACATCTGGTGCTGGCAGAATTAACATCTGTTCTCACTGTTACTTAGGTATCTCCTGTATGGTTCAAGAGCCACATTTTGCTATATCCAAACAGATGCAATATCAAGTCAGTTCAAAAAGTCATCTAAGTTTTTCAGAATATACTATATCTTCTTGTTAGTCCTACTACACAAAGCACATGACCATCATGATTAATGGAAAATATCCATAGAATTCACACTAACAAATGAGCTGTCTTTACAAATAGGGCTCCTAAGTACCCAAATACATAAACTAACGGCACTTTGAGTATAATTAGACTAAACTCTTCGACTTCTGCATTTGTAGAGAGAAGAGCAACCTATTAGTGGTTGTGTGGCTGTGTGCAGTGGGAACAGGTCCCACATGTATGATTTTTTCCAGGGGGTATCGCATCTGTCTTATTTCAGAGAAGGTGGAACCCATGCCCAAACACTTGGGAACTGGAGACAGATGCAGAGAGGTGACAGCTACTCTCTCCAGCACAACCGATCCTGAGATCAACGACAGAGAATTCTGCAAACCCACCCACAACTTAGATGTTTTTGAAGTTGTACGGAATTAAAAAAACAGATACAGAAGCAAAGAAACAATGAACAGACTGTCATACTACAGCGGGAAGGCAGGGGAGGTTGGGGGAGGGGATGTAAGAGATCAACCGAAGGACTTGTATGCATGTATATAAGCATAACCAATGGATACAAGACACTGAGGGGAGGGCAGGTGAGGGCATGTACTGGGGGGTAGGGAAGGCCAGGGGGAGGTCAATGGTGGGGTGGGGGGGAAATAAAAAGGAGACATATGTACTACTATTTGTAATACAGCGGTACCTCGAGATACGAGTGCCCTAACATACGAGATTTTTGAGATACGAGCCAACGAGCGAGCGATTTTTGCTTTGAAATATGAGCACATTTGAGATAGGAGTGATCACGCGGATCGGCTGGCTGCACACGACCCACCAGTTTACCGAGACTCGAGCATCTCATAGTTTCCCACGCCTCAAGGTTACCGAACGAATTAAACTCGTATCTTGAGGTACTACTGTACTTTAAACAATAAAAGAAAGTATTCCACGCCATACACTTCAGATAATTAAGTCATCACTTAATCCAATCAGTGAAATAATAGACATCAAAATAGAACCAGAAGTCTCCTTCGGGATCCATCTGGATGGAAGTATTGGCCTACCTTGCTAATTTCCATGATTGCCACAGCTTTTAATCTCTCTTTTTAATGACTGAAAACCAAATACCCAATTTCATCCTTCTACATTCTCACTAGGAAGGAGCTGGGAATTTTCTGACATAACAAGCTAATTAAAAACACATTACTACAGCAAGGGTTTGCCTTGCAATTCACCTGGCATTTAAGGGTTAATCTCACACATTTAATATCCCACCTTAAACAGGAATAATAGGAATCAGGAACTGGTTTTTATGACAATTTTCCTAAGATGGTGCTACTTCTTTAGAGCACAACACAACAGTTCAAAAAAAAAAAAAAGGCAGTGCAAATGGAGATGAATGGTACACAGGCCACCGAGGTAATTAAAAATGTATTTTCCATCTCCTAGTAATTGAATTGTGTACAAGCTGCAAGTTAATGAGGTCATCTACCCTCCAGCACTGACAGGAAAGCAGGAATAATTATCTTTCAATTTTTTCTTATGTAGCAATTAATTTTAACCATTCGCCTACACCCCACTTCCACTCCCTTCAATCCAGTCAGTCAAAGTCCTGGCTAACCAGAATTGACAAGCAATTGATACGGTGGCGGCACGGAGCCGCCGAGGCGGGCAAGGTAATCAAGGGGCTGCAGCTGTTGAGGGCTAAGCGCTTCCAGGTGAATGTCGCCTGAGATTTCCCATTCTGCCACTCGGAGGATGTGGGACACACAGTGGTGGCTGTCAGAACATCTGGTGCCAGGTGGGCTGGGAAGAGGCACTGCTGACTTGGGAAGGCAACAGAAGGATGGACAAGGATTGATGGATGGACAAGACTTTGAAACAAAATGTCTCTTATAAAAACTGTGATCCAAAAAACGGGGGAGAGATGCGCATCCACTCGAGAAACTCGTCGTGAGTTCACACACCACCAAACTTCTTGGACATTTTTGGCTGGTGGGCTTTGGAGTGGGTTCCTAATGGCCAATGCTTTCTATCGGCCCAAAACGTTTCTTCACTTATTTAACTCAACGAAAGCTCTCTGATCTTTTTAATCGTCCTCATCATGAGCCCACTGTGCTGGTTCAGGGCAGAGCTGGGACGTGATTTATTCTGATTCTGCTGCTGACCGAGCCCAGAATGCATCATGTTGAGCTAGGCACGGACTCGAGTCTGTCCATCTGTGATGCTAGTCTGGCCGATGTTCAGATCAAGTCCTAGTCACTCCACTCCACCACCCCCCCACTTCTCTTTCTAATTGGTGAAAATAGAGCAAAACCTCATTTTTCAACGTGAGTAAATATGAGATAGACACAGAGAGATGGAGAGAGAGAGAAGAGGCAGGAGAGAGAGGAAGAGGTAGGTCATTCACTTACCTTATTCAGATTTTATTAAGCACCTAAATAGCTCTTAATACTAAATGCAGTGACCAGATCTCTCAGTTTACATCTGTCATCCTAAGACAATTATTAATGGCATATCCTTTTACTCTGGAAAATGTCTCAGTATGGACAATAACTTATACAACTACCTGGCCATGAGGTGTCATGGAGTGAAAGGTGGATAGAGAGAGGGGGGGTTGTACTTATTTCTTGAGATCAAGTTGCCATGTCTTAACCCTTCTTTCCTTCTGATCCCAGAAGCATCAGGGATCACCGCAGCTTCTCACTGAATGAGTATCAACGATTTTGTAAATCCCACAGGAAACTGGAAGTCAGTGCAGGTGTGCTGAAAACATAGATCTGAGATAAGGCTAGTTTCTCCATCCAGGAATCAAGGTGGGACTTTGGAAGAATGTGGGGTCAGGCAGAGTATCTGGCTGGAAATCTTCACACTTTCCCAGATATTTGCGTAAAGCAAATTTTCTTTTGAAAGTCTGGCCTGATTGTTTTAAACTAGAGGGAAGGATTAGCCCCGAGCAAAATGGAATTTCTCAAAGGCTATCCATTAAGACAACAGCCATAAACTGAGTGACAATGGTGGAGCAGAAGGGCAAGGTTCCAGAACCCCTTTTCTTTGTTCCTGAGGATTTGTTGAATCCTCTTTAAAAAGTCTCCTCCATTCCCCCAAGGGGACTGCAAAAGGAAGCGCACTCTGAATACAGTCTAACTCTGATCAGTGAGGACATGACACAGGTGGCCTCTGGGATCCAGATCCAAGCAAAAGAGTCCCCTTTGGAGCTTGTGAGGCTCCTATCGTGCCCCAAAGCACCTGCTGAAGGCGAGTAAGGCTCTGACCGGTTTGGCTCAATGGATAGAGCATCGGCCTGTGGACTGAAAGGTCCCAGGTTCGATTCCTGGGTTGTAGGCACATCCCCAGTGAGGGGTGTACAGGAGGCAGCTGATTGATGTTTTTC
>JAAGEH010000043.1:16842465-16855207 GCA_011751065.1 Lasiurus cinereus | reverse complement strand
CTCACTGCCCCTGCCTCCCACAAATAAATCTCTCTCCTAAGAGGATAAGGAAGCTAGGCAATTTACATGTATTCGTTCACTGGCTTTTCATAGCAATCCTCAGTGGACAGATGAGGAAACGAGGGCTCATCAAAGTTAAGGGATTTGTCCAAAGATACTCAAGTTATGTGGTGGGCCCAGCATTTAAGCCTGAGTCTGTCAGACATCAGAGCCCTTGCTTTCCCTTGACATCCCTCCAGCAGGCAGGACGGGGCAGGTGAAGTTCCTGTGCTTTTGTTGTTGCAGGGTGGCTGGCTCCTCTCTACCATCATGCCTGTTACCAGGTCTAGCTTTCTGGCGCAGTGATATTCCCATGGATGCCCGAGTGTCCATTCTTGGTGATGATTGTATTAAGCATTGCCCTCTTCCTCCTCTATAGGCAAACCCCATGGGGGAGGGAGCACATATCTGTCTCAAGTGCCTTGGTATGAGCTTGCCAGGTCAGTGTTATCCTAAATTACATTGTCACCAGGAAATAAATTCTATGAGAAAGAAAAACAGAACCAGGGAGGATAATATATCTGAACAGGCTGTGGTAGCATATCAGAGTTTTCCAGAGAGACAGAACCAATAGGAGATGGATAGTTATAGAAGCAAACATTGTTAAGGAGTTGGCTATGTGATTGTGAAGGTTTGATGAGTTCAGAATCTGACGGGAGAGGTTAACAGTCTGGAGATTCAGGGAAAAAGCTGCAATTCAAGTCCAAAAGCAGTCAGGCAGCTACTAAAACAGCCAATGTTGAAGGCTGTCTGCTGCAGAATTCCCTCTTGCTTGGGAGTGGTCAGTCTTTGGTTTTATTTTTGACTCTCAGCTAATTAGATTTGGAGGGCAATCTGCTTTACGTCAAGTCCTCCAATGTTACTGTAAATTTCATCCAAAGCTTGGTCCAGCCATGTGGACACAAAGTGAACCATCAGAAGAGGGAGAAGCAACAAAAGCTGGTGTCATCTCGGAGCATTTCCTGGGCCTACACCTGCAGGAAGTAAGACTGTTGGTGCAGCTTCTGGCCTTCACACCATTTTTGTTTTCCTCAGCATCCCTGTCCCTATGAAACCGAGTAAATGTGTAGATAAAGCATTCAGAATGTTTATTTTTTTTAAAAAGACATATGGTAAAGGGTGATGTAGAAAAATGCTTTTATTTTTTTCAGCCTTCTCTTAGATTTTAATTTCTAATACAGTAAATGCCAAATTAATAGCCCACATAAACAAAAGCTCTTTGGGGTCCTTTTTAAATCTCAGAGTACAGGAGTCTTAAGACCCAAAACTGAGAAAAACCCCAGTGGTTCATCTATCCTCAACTGTGTCCGGTTCGTTTCTTGCACTGACCTCAGAAAGAACCATCAAGTTATCTCCTCTTGCTTGACTAAGAGGCACCACAACAGCAACCTGTAACTACATTTGGGAGAATAATTGGAGCTGCCCCACATCCTTGGGGCATTAAACTCACAAGGGGCTTGGCTACAGAGAAGTCCTGCTGATTAATGACTTTAACAGCCATCACTGTCGCTGTCAAAAGGTGCCAGCCCAACCTCACATGGGAGAGGCTGCCCTCGCTACTGTGTTCAGGAGCTCATAATTGCCCATGTGGGGCTCCTTGGCAACAAAGATGGCTGCAAGGTGACTTGCTAACTACACGAATGGCAATACTAACAGTGCCAACTATAGTGATTATGCCAACATGAGTAACTAACCCATGGGTTTGTCTTGCAGAATGTTTTGAAGGCAGCGACCGCCAGCTGTTGAACCCCGAAGTCTGATGGGAAAAAGTGTTACCTGTGACGAAAGAAACACAGACCTCTCTCCCAGTTCCCTGGAAGTCCCCGCTCCCCTGCCTCCCTTTTAAAACTCTTCTGCTTGGTCTGGAACTTTGGAGATGGCCAGCTCTCCAGACTTCTGGCTTCCTGAATAAAGCAACCTTTTCCTTTCACCCAACACTTGTCCCTCAAATATTGTCTTGACAGTGGCAAGCAGACTGAACTTGGGTTTTTCAGTAACACCATCAGCCTCCAGAGACTTCCATTCTCAAAATCTACTCATGAAGGCATTGAGCCACCCAACGGTAACAAAATTATCTGAAGTGATTAACAAGAAAACCTTATTACACGTTCTGCAGGAAAAAGGCTCGAATGAATAAGAAAGCCAAAGGCATTTTCCTACAGCTAATATTAGCTGTATGGTATTGCCACACAAAGAAACATCGTACACAGGGACCTGAAGCCAGAGAATGTGCTCTTTGATGCTCATATGAACATCAAAATTGTGGATTTTGGACTCAGCGCTCTGTTTACCAGCAATAAGTTGAGCACCTTTTGTAGATGGCTCTCTTATTGCTGCCCTGACACTATGGAGCCCGAGAATGAGTCTACATGACATGGTCCTGGGAAAGGACTTCGGGGAGCTGCAGAAGCGGATACTGAGCAGGAAATAGCACAGGCCATGTTTCGAATCTTTAGAAGGGGAAAACGTCTTAAAGAAGTTGATGGCCCTCCGCCCCAGAGACAGAGGGACTTTAAAACAAATCATGAGGGACCCAGGAAACTCAGGCTTTGCAGTGAGCCACCCTGTGACAGCCTGGATCCCCAGGTGACAGAGGAGAGGATGAACCTGGTGTTTGAGCGAGACCAGACCCAGCACTCATTCACCGGCAAGAGGTACCACAGCGTGATGCCCACATCCTCCATCCCGAGCACCAAGAAACCCAGAGCAAAGTGCCACACAGTCAGGGTAAGGGCCTTCTGTTCTCCTGTACCCCGACAGCCATAATCCCTCCCCAGCTCGGGAGACTCAGCCAGACTTCGCCAGGTTCTGCCAGGCAGATCAGCAGCCTGAGGGCCAGAACTCAGGCAGAGTTCCAGAGAGGCTGTCAATCCTCCAACGAGCCTGGAGTCCAGGACCAACCCCGGAGTATGGCCCTAGGGACTCCCACTCCACCCACAGCACCACCAGCAGCAGCAGCAGTGGAACTCCAGGGCCCGAAGGGGATGGCGAGGAGGTTCTGGGACTTCCTTTTGAGCAAGCTCTGCCTTACGCTGTCCAAGAAGGGGCATGGCCAACAGAATGGAGCGCCTGTATTTTAAATGCTGAATTCCAAGACGGATTCAGGGAGGCCAGCCACGTGGTGCGGGAAGATAGGCCAGAGGCTATAGGTACCAAAGAGTTTCTGGAGGAAGTGGAACATAGCGTCCACAGTGTGTTCCAAGACTCCTGAATCAGAGAACTTGGTCTGGCAGACAACAGGGGTGAGCACGGGATTCACATCAGGAGGTTCCCTGGCATCTCCGAGGCCTTTAGAAGCATCTTACCCAAAATACCTGGTGAGCTCGAAGGACAGCCTGGAGCCCTCTCTAGGGGGACAACAAGAGAAGCAGCCCCCACTGCAGGGACACCACTTAGCCCCCATCGGGGTGAAATTCCAGAGAGTGGCCCGTTTTTCCCCAAGGGCCCTTCTCCCATCCCCTGCTTTTCTTCTCTTCCATGTTTGTGGGAAGGGAACAGTTTCTATTCTAGGATTCAGTTCTCTTCCAAGGCTTGCAGTAAATTCCGTGCTTCAGAAAGATACAGGGACACTCTTGTCTTGCATCCTCCACTTTGAGAAGCGTGCAGAGAGGTAGTACTTGGAATTAACCAGAACAACTAGATGGAAAAGAAAAAGAATTCTCACAGTACCTCCCAAAGGCAACAAATGTGGTTCAGAAGGGGAAAGGCTCTGGGCCACACTGTAGGGCAAAAAGGCTGACCTTGGGCTACTTTCCTACACACTCACATTACCTAACATTTGCAGAGAAACCCAGGGGAGTTTTTGGTCCTGTGGCCTGTGTTAATTGAGCACAATAGGATAATTAAACGCAGCTTTGTTCCCTGACTATAATGCAGGAGTTGGGCCTTTACCCTCGGGGTGGAGTCCCAACTCCTGGATTTGACCACAGGAAATGGAAAGGATGCATGGAGGCATTAGGAGGCCCAGGGTTAGCAAACATCTTAGCTGAGTCTGGTGGCATGTCTCCGCTGAAGTCATAAAGTAGCATGGTGGCTTGGGAAAGACAAGCTCTGGGTTCAATTCCCACCCCCACAACTCCCCAGCAAACCCATCTATTTCCAGCCTCTGTTTTCTCCTCTGTAAAGCGAGGTGCCCTGTGTAAATTACGACACAAGTGCTGGGTTATTTCAGATGTCCTGATTGATGGAGGGAAGCAGGAGTGGGGGCAGGAGAGGGAGATGTGAAAGCTGGGCCCAGGGCAGGTGGGAGATGAGGTGAGAGGGATGCAGTGTCACTGATGTGACATCATAGCTGTCTAAACAATGGGGCTGAGTGTGTGCGCATGCTAATATCCAGAAACAAGGATCTATCATTTGAGAGATTCATTTATTAAGGTCATTAATTAAGGTCATGTATACTCTCTCTTGTCCATTATAATCATCTGAACAGAGGCCTTCAAAGTAGTAGCAACATAATTGCCTGTCATAGATGGCTCTGCTCAGTTCATAAAATACAGGGACCTCTGCACACCTATGATTTTCCATCTGCTCCGGTACTCACTCTCTTGCTCGGTGTGTCTCAGTAGCTCCCCATGGCCTATGGCCTGCCCAGCTCCAGGAATAAGATGTAACATGAGACCTTGCCCACCTTTCCCCACCTATGCTGTATTCCTGCAGTAATGAACTATTAATCCAAGCACCCAGGTGTCTCATGAATCTCTGTACCTTTCCAGGATGGGCTCCTCTTGCTCTTCTGTCCCCTTGGTTTTGAACCCTCAGTTATCTTGTCCATTTCTCCTTTACACACAGGATGGTGTTGATGTGTTCTTCCCGAGGATACTTAATTGGAAGGTATCACGGTTGATCCAAGCCCAGTTGGTGCAGTCAGGAGTACATGAGCTGAGTTGCAAGGGAAATGTGGAAAGGACAGTGATGGAAAAATCCCACTCGAAATTAGGTGAGGTTCTCTACATGTTCTGGAAAAGACCTTGGTGTGCAAGTGGGGAGTAGGGTCCCCTAAAGCCCAAAGGAAGATGTCCCCAGGCATGGGGAGCAAAGACTTTTGGCATCCCCTGTAACAGCTCCCCATGCCAGCCTGCGAATGGAGGACCAACTGTGTGATCACATGAGCATGACCCTATAACTGCCAAGCAAAGTAAGAGAAAGGGATGCTGGGTGTGGGAGAGCTGGGAGGGTGAGTGGTGACCTTCCCTCCTTGGGTGCTAATTGCTGTGAGTCTTCTAACTGCCACATGGCAGGTATCCAGTCTCAGGCACCCACAGTACCCCGGGTGTGGGGCTGAGTGCTTCAGCTCTGTCACGCAGACAAGCTACCTCATGCGGCTTCCCAGGGTGCGGGCAGCGTGTGCGGTCTGGCTCCTCACTTCCTCACTATGGCCCACTTACCTACCTACTCTGAGTCCCGGTCTTGCTCTTTAAAATGGGGACATCAGTTGCTACCTTAACAGAGGCAATCCCATTAGGATTAATTTGGTTTAGTCTGCAGCCCTCAACAGACACTTCTTGAATGCATCTGATCTCCATATTAGACTGGAGTCTTACAGTGTCATCTCGAAGTTCTACCTTGAGGCTGATCTAAATCCCTCCTGTTACAGGTCCAGGGTGCTCCACTTAGCCATGGGAAGGGTGCACCACTTGGCCTTGGAAAGAAAAAGACTTTTTTTTTTTCTACAATGACAGAAAACCCAACATGGCTTAAACAAGCTCACAGGCAGGAGAAAACAATGTCTATAACTAAGAAGTCTGAATGCACATAGCTCCAGGCAAGGCTGTACCTGGTACTCAGTGATGTGAGCAGGAATCAGCTCCCTGGACCTCGTGGCTCGCTCACCTGCTGGTGTCACTGGCAGGAGAAGTTTCCGTTATGAGAGCAAGAGGGCCACCAACTGCCACAGGCTGATCTAACTTCCGCACTCCAACCGAAATAGAACTTGGCTTCCCCCGAAATTCCAACACTAAGGACTGACTCAGGGGATCTGAAAAAAGGTTTTAAAGGTGAGAGCTAGTGGACATGTGTCTACAGTGGCAGGAACGATCCACTGGAGAGGGAGAGAGACATCATTCAGGACAGGTAAATGGACGAAGGAACCATGACCTATAGTCCAGGGCAGGAGTAGGGAACCTTTCTTCTGCCAAGGGCCATTTGGATATTTATAACATCATTCAAGGGCCATACAAAATGATCAGCTTAAAAATTACCCTGCTGCCGGGACTGGTTTGGCTCAGTGGATAGAGTGTCGGCTTGCGGACTGAAAGGTCTCAGGTTCGATTCTGGTTGGGGGCATGTACCTTGCTTGCAAGCACATCTCCACTGTGGTGCATGCAGGAAGCGGCTGATCTATGTCTCTCTCTCATTGATGTTTCTGACTTTCTATCTCTCTCCCCTCCTCTCTGTAAAAAATCAATAAAATATATATTTTTTAAAAATTACCCTGCTATGTTTTGTCAAGCATTTAATTAACTCACCCCTAATGCCAGGGCAGGGCCAGACCAAATGGTTTTGCAGGCCTTATTAGTGTATGGCCCGTGGGCTGGACGTTCCCCACCCTGGTCTAGTTGCTGCTGATAAAATCATAAAACCTCTGAGTGAGAAGGGACTTCTGAGGTCCTCCACACCGTCCAGCCATTATAACATCAAAGTGAAATGACTTAGGCAATGCTACGCAGCTGGTTAATGGCACAGCAAAAACTAGAACCCAGGTCTTATCAATTACTGTTTATTGAGCACTTACTATGTGCCAGGCATTCATTTTACAGAGAAGAAAAGTGGAGCTCACCCCCTTTGAAGGAAGAACCGGAGTGTCCTAGCTCTTGAAAGGTGGTTCAGGGAGGGGTGGCTCTGTGTGTATCTCTGACACATAGCTAAACAGACTCTTAAAGTGGGAAAACAAGAGTGAGATCATATGCTTGGGATAGAACATGTGGAACGGCACATACATGTACATACATGTGAAAGTGCTCTCACAAACAGCTGGCATGGCTTCCCATGGCTCTGCGAGGAGGAGCAGGGATGCCAGCAGGAGCCTCCACCATCACCTGCTAATGGCAAGCCGTTCCACCCCCACGCCGAGCCCTGGAACCAGTGCAGGCTTAGACACACAGAAGCCTGGCTTCATTTTAGCAGCCGAATTGCTACCTAAAGAAAAGACTTCCCAGGACAATGGATCCTCTGAGGAGAACACAGAAGGGTGAACAGGTGGTTTCCCACTGAAAACACCACCTGTAACTTCCTCTCCAGACTCAGACTGCCATTCAGGCCTGAAGGGGAAAAGAAACGCTGGGTCCAAATAGAATTTTTGAAATGCGAATGTACCTTTTGAGATGCTTGGGTAGTTTGTTTTAATCCCATGTAATAAAGAGCTAACATGCTAATTAGACCGAACAGCAGAATGACCTTCCGGATGAAGCCCTGCGAAGGGGGCAGCAGGGGCTGCGAGGGCCGAGCCCCTTGTGGGAATTTCAAGCCTCGGGCCTCTGGCAGGTAAATACATTTCTCAGAGAAAGGTCAAATGCTGGTGAAGATGGTAGCTATGACCTCCTAACCTTGGTAATGAGGGTAACTGTAATATATGGAGCACTTACGACACGCCGGGAATTGTGCTTTACATGCTTCCTCTAATTTGATCTTCACTATAACTCTATGAAGGGCGTTCTATTCATGTCACCATTTTATGGAGGAGGAAGTGGAGGCTGCAACAGGTTAATTCACTTCTCACAGACACCTCGCAATAGGTACAGTCACTGGGGTTTAAACCCAAGTCTACCTGATTCCAAAGCCTGGGCCCCCATCAGTGTGTGTGTGTGTGTGTGTGTGTGTGTGTGTGTGTGTGTGTGTGTGCATGCGCGCGCATTTAGGTGTGCATGCGTGGCCAATTAACTGACCAAAAAGCAAGAACTTCAGGACACACAGGAAATCAAACTCTCTCCTGTCTTTCCCCACTGACAGGCCCACCGGCCTGGGAGCATGCAGATGAGGCCCCAGCTCCCCTGTGCTGGAGGGCACTTCACCAGACTGTCTCAGCTTTCTAGACATCAGGAAGACACGGGTCCCCTGGTGCACTCCCCAACTCCCTTCATGAGATCCACTCCCTGTGCATCCATTCTGATATCTTCAATCCCACTTAAAATAAAATCTGAGCCCTTCTCTAGGCCCACAAAGACTTGCATGACCTGGCTCTGGCTTCCCTCGACACTGCAGAGGCCCTTGTCAGACCACACCCTCCACCGGGTGGACCACTGTGTGAACGGGGAAATAAGCCTTTCTCTTGTTCAAGCCATGGTATTTGGGAGTCTCCTGTAACAGCAGCCTAGCCAATATCTCACACACACTCTAGGTCTCTGACCTTGATACTTAAACTTCCACCACTCTCCTTGAACCTCTGGCTTCCCCTGTCCACTTAACCCCACACACTCAGCAGACAACCTGGTCTGCTATTTCAAGGAGAAAAGGAAGCCAGTTCCTGGGAACTCTCTCAACTTCCACGACCTTTCCAGGTGATATCAGCAACCTCCTGCTCTTGCCTTCCCTGCTGTGACTCCTCCTGTCCTGGCCAAAATCCCCATCAGAGCTTTGGGCCCTATGCCCTCCTACCCTTCAGGGAACACTAATAAGTTAACCTCTCCCTCTGGACACTGTCCATAGCGGTACTTAAAATAAGGGCATGTTTCCCATCTTAATGATTAAAAAAAACCCCACTAAGATCATTCAGTTGGCATTTACTTTTCAAAGTCCTCCCTCGCCCCCCATAGGAGTTGTGCCCCAACACTGCAGAGTCCTAGTCAATGTCTCCAGTGACCCCAACTCAAGAACTTCAGTCTTCATCCTCTTGGCCTCACGGCATTTTGCCTTCCTTCTCATTCCCTCCTTGAAACTGTCCTCAAGACACCCTGCCTCTCTCCCTCACTTATTTCTCAGAAGAAACCTATGACTTGTTCTCTCCCTCACTTACTTCTCAGAAGAAACCTATGATTTGTTCTCTCCCTCACTTAGTATTTCTCAGAAGAAGTACTCTTCAATCCACATTCTAGAGATAAAGAAATGGAAACATAGAAATGCTAAGTACATTCCCCAAACTGACACAGAGAACTGGCCAACATCACAGAAATGAACTCTGACTAGTTGATGAAGAAAGAGGGTTTATTAAAAGAACTCTGGAGAGACCACAAATCTCTGCAAAGCTGGAGACAGGTTGCCAGGAATAACACTTGAAATCACATCACAGAGCAAGTCCCCTGAAGAAACCTCTATCACAGCCACTGTCCCCAGCACCCTCTGGATGATGACGGTCATGGGGGTCACTGTCATGGGATGTGACCGTCTGAGGTCCACCACACCAGCCAGATCATATTCCGCACAGTCCCTATCTCAACACATCAGCAGCTGCTGAGTCACAGCCAAGGGCAGGTGCCTTAGGCAAGGTCTGCATGGTGCACCAGCATCCTAGCTGCAAAGGACGCTGGGGAAATAAGTATATATCTGCGATTTACAGCTTCTATAATGTGTGCATGGCGAGGCAGGAGTTTCCTGCAGTCATATGGAGCATGTCCAATTGCTGACAGACAAAGAATGGCCAATAATCACTAAACAAATGAAATACTTAGCCTAGGACCTAATGTGTTATCCTTCACCCTTTATTTTACCCAACTCTGTGTTGAGCACAGTGTCAGAGGCTACCATAGTATAAAGATGTTCAAACCACCCCAATTCCCAACACCCTCACAAAACATCCAGCTTTCCCCACATCTGTGTCCTCATGCTTCTCCCCCAAGAAGCCAGTAGATATCTGATAAACAAGTCTCTGCTAAGTGCTGATGACTGAAAATGGGTTACTTAGTGTCTAATTCTTTCTGGAATCTTTCTATTTTCACAGGAGATTCCAGGACCTGCAAAGTCTCAATCCCCCAAATTTCAAGCACCTGTGAAATTCACCAGGGGAATATCTGGGTCAGTAAGGAAGTCTTTTGACTCAGACAACTGCTCTTCAATAATAACCTTGAATAAACAGGTATCACCATCTCCTTACAACCCCTTACCTTTGAGCAGACCTCACAGCTTTCCGACATTTTACCTCACAGCATCTTCCCCCAAGCCCTATGTGATCTTTAAGATAGGAGCAAATTTTCTGGGGGACTAAATCTGGTAAGTGAGAACTGAGATTTACTGACCTAGGTTTATAGGCCTAGGTTTACTGACTCTTCATCAAATGCTTTTCACTTTCTGTGAATCCGGCCTATCCTCCAGGTCAAGAACAATTCCAGTGGTGTCAGCAAATAAGGGAGCAAGGGAACCCAAAAGACAGTTCTCTGGGGCAGAAGAGGCTGGCAGGGAAGAAGAAACAATCTCAAGATGATCCCCTTCCTAGAACACATCCCATTCTCTTTAACTCCGAGTGTTTTCAAATAGGTTCTGATTCCAACACATGCACATATAATTACTTGCTTTTTTGTCTCAAAAATTGCAAAAATTAGGGGCTGTGCAACAACCCCAGGAGGAATCCAGGAGCTGAAGGCGGGGGCAATCTGCAAACCCAGTGAGCCTTTTGAGTTGCAGCGATGGGGAAAGTGTGCCATCCCTGAGCTCCGTGATTAAAGCAACTGCAAATTAGTTTCCGCAAAGGTCTTTCCCCTTAAATTGAAAACACCGTGTAATGGAATTTCACAGACGCTGCTTTGGAAATGACTTCAGACCTCACTCTGTTCAGAGCTGAGAGGTGGCTGCATGCAGTGAATTGTAAGAGGATGAAGCTCTCCGGGGGCTGCCAACTCCCACATAGAGACACTCAGGGACTGCTCACCCCGCCGTCCCTTAACCTGGGAGGGAATTAGTGAGCTCAGAGCAAGGGGGTGATCCGGTAGGCTTCTCCTTCCCCAAACCAGTAGTTTACCTGCCATCCACGCCTTCTACCCATCAGGCTCCTAGAGGTGGCTAGCTGCACCTGGAATGCCCAGGTACAGACATTTTAAGTCTAAGGCTTCGGGAAACTATGGGGTTTCCGGGCTCGGTTAAGATTTCCAAGAGAAATGAAGTCAGGCTGACACAGAAATACTGACTGTCACAGCGTTTTCACCGACCACCTTAGCTGTCTTGAGGGCACCCTTCCAGAACGCAGGAATCCCATTTCCACAGCTCTACAGGGACTCAAACAAGTGGCATTTCGGTGTCAAATTTCCAGACAGCCCAGATTGTTCATTCATTCATGTAAAAAAAAAATGTCTTAGGCTAAAACCGGTTTGGCTCAGTGGATAGAACTTTGGCCTGAGGACTGAAAGATCCCAGGTTCGATTCTGTCAAGGGCATGTGCCTTGGTTGCGAGCACATCCCCAGTAGGAGGTGTGAAGGAGGCAGCTGATCGATGTTTCTCTCTCATCAATGTTTCTAACTCTCTATCCTTCTCCCTTCCTCTCTGTAAAAAAAAATCAATAAAATATATATTTTTTAAAAATGTCTTAGTACCCACTATGTGTCAGGCATGGTGCCAAGGCCTTGGGAGACAACCGTGAGCGAAGTCACAGCTCTCATGGTGATGACAATCAAATGATGGAGACAGAATTACACTTTAAGTAATTATTCCAACAAGTGAAAAGACTGCAATTCCAACAATGCTATGCTATGGTTAGTATGGATAGAGCCAGGAGATGGAAAGTGGACCTGGTCAGGGCATTCCAAAGACATCCCTGAGGAAGTGCCCTTTCAGCTGAGACCTAAAAGGTCAGGAAGAGAAAACCAAGGGGAGAGAGATGGGGTGGGGGAAGGGGAACTCTCTAGGCAGAGAGCACAGCATGGGGCGCTGGGGGAGAGGGGCATGCTGAGAACTGGAAAAAAGGCTGGTGGACAGTGACCTTGGTGAGAGAGGGTGAGCATGGCCCCAAAGGAGCCTGGAAAGGGGCCAGACCCTGCAGTTGTGCAGAACATGCAAAGGAGTTTTGCCTTCATCTGAGATGCGAATTGGATGCCATGGAAAAGTTGTAAGCAGGAATAAGGGTAGAAAGATGGTATCATGTCCTTAAAAAATGTCTTCCTGGCTGCAGCACAGCAACCATATTGAAGTGGGGGAGGGGAGCAAAAGCTATTTGTCAAAAACCCACCCAGAAGAGTAGGTATGCAGAGTCTTGGCTGCCCTGGCAGTGACCTGACTCACACACAACCACAAGGACAACGGCACAGCCACCTCAACTCAGGAGTCCAGGCACCAAGTCTCCCACCCCAACTCTTCCCACTGAAGCACAATCTAGTAGCACAACTTCTAAGGTGCGATGCTGTCATGTGGGCACTAAGTTGGTAAACGAGGCAGCTTAACCTTCACCTCTCTGCGAAACCACCCATCTACTTATCACGGAGAGTAGCAAGAAACTGACTCGGATAAATGGGTCGTCAGCACACACCTGGTGATCATAATAGAGACAGTCTCTTTCCAACCATCTCTTTTTGCATATCCTCAGCCTAAGAGAGAAGTTCAAGTGTGTGCTCTTAAAAATGATAATAATTTAAAATTTAAAATCCGGTCAGTATCTCTGTGCTTGTGACTGGAGGTGTGGAAAAGAGCTGGTTACCCAAAGGGCCAAACTCTTTGAACAGAGGCTCACCTTATATGAAAATAGGGCTCAAGGCCATGGCCAGGTAGCTCACCTGGTTAGAGTGTCCATCCTGATACACCAAGATTGAGGGTTAGATCCCCATAGAAAGAAAGAAAGAAAAAGAAAGAAAG
>JAAGEH010000043.1:16680160-16842365 GCA_011751065.1 Lasiurus cinereus | reverse complement strand
AGGAAGGAAGGAAGGAAGGGAGGAAGGAAGGGAGGAAGGAAGGAAGGAATGGAGGAGGGAGGGAGCAGCTAGTCTCATTTACTTTCACTGATAGAGACCAATCTCTCTGTGGAGGATAAGTGTACCCTAGCAACAGAGCCATATCCCTCAACAGATACTGGGAAGGTTTCTGGAATAAAGAAGTGAAGGGATTTATATTTACTTCAGTATAAATCAATATGTAAGATAAGTAAATAAATATTTTATATCAGAACCACCAAATAAGTTTAACTATGACTCCTGGCTAAAGAGATTTTACCTGTTTTGGTTTTAGTTATCTAATTTTCAAAGAATTAGCAAATATGTTTCATTTTCTTTTTCTCATCAGGATTTGAACTTCATACTTAGAAGTGCTGCATTTTTTATGCACCAGCTAAAGAGCAATTAACAATAAAGTCATTGTGGTTTACTATGAAAAAGAAGCAGCAAATGGCAATAGATGCCTGGTCCCATCCTCCAAGTCATAATAAGGTCAAGAGCTCAGCAGCACTTTGGGGAAGAAACTCTTAGCAGAGAAACACAGCAAGAAGCCACAGCTGGCCAGAGGTGAACCAAGCTAACCTCTCTCTCTTTTCCCTTCCCTCATCCTTTTTCCCTGTCACAGGGACTAGTTGACAATAATCAGCAAGGTCTGTTTAGTGTATGGTCTGGTCTTGCTGTGACTAATAAGATGATTGGTTGTATATATCCTCTTTATGGTTGTTCATTATACCGCCCTAACATAAAGTAATTTAATTTCAGAGGGATAATTAGGGCATTTCTAATCTAACTGATAGTCTGAATGAAATGAGATTCTCAGAGGGAGATTTGTGTATCAGGAGACTGGTGACCTCTGGCCCCAATTTTCACACAATGTATTAATCTGACAGCCCCACATCCCCGGCATGCTGTATCCGAACATTTCTGAGCCTGTGGGTTAGAGAACACACCCGCAAATGAGATTACTTTATTTATAATGAGATTCCCTTGGGCTCCAGAAGACAGATCATAATATTTTCACTGGGGCCTGCAGATTGATAGAGTCACCATAATTTTAACGGAAGCCCTGAGATGCCAATATATACTACAAAGGCAGCATGGCCCTGCCTAGGGTCTCAGATGCTACTCGGCAAAACTGAAGACCAAGCCCTGTCGGAGGCCTGCCTCTCTCAGCAGGCTCTGGGCCACCACAGCAGGGAAAATCGCATGCTGGCTGAGGCCAGTGGAAGCTCATTCTCACCTGCCCGCTCGGGGGAACCAGAGAAAGAGTCTGCTCAGCTAGCCTGAGATGGGGGGACGAGGGCAGAGCCTCCTGCAAAGAGGAAGCAACGGAGGTTAGTTGTGGGGTATGTGTGTGTGTGATGATAGCAGGGCCAGCATTCTGAGCAAGGAGGGTAGCCAAGAGACCATCTGCCTGCTGCCCAATCAACATACCTTCAGGGCCAAACCCGCTCACCTCTGTCCTCCACCCGGGCGCCAAACCTTACCATGCAGTCACTCTTTCACACCAGTCGTCAGATGCAGGATGCTGACTCTTACGAAATCTGCTGCTGAAAACATTTCCTGTTATCTGGTCAGTCATTGTGCACCCGAATGTGCCAAGCACTGGTCAAATCTAAAAGAGATAAATTCCCTCTCTCTAGGCTCCTTACTTTCTGGTGGTCGTTTAAGCCTCCTTGGTAAATTCCCTTTAGAATTTAACTTGAGAGAAACGCCTGATTCTCTGGGGAAAGAAAGAATGACTCCTTTATCAGGTGGTGCAAATTATGCAGCTCATCTTGTTCCCCTTGTTTTCTTGGAAGCCAGGAAGCTCAGAGATTACTGTCATGCTCAGATGCAGTTGCAGGATTAGGTTGGTGTTTTGTGGCTTTTTCCTTTCTATTTCTAGTGAAAATTTTTATTTAAATACATCTTATCTGGTAAAGTATTTAAAGGTCAATTTGGAAAGAATATATCTCATTTTAAAAAATAAGCAAAGATAGAAGCATTAACTTACAAAAAGTCACTGCTAAAAATTGTTTAGCACTTAGTAAGTGCCTGTTAATAACTGACCTTCAGAGACGAGGGCAGCGCGATCAGAAGAGCTGCGTAGTTTGCCTGAGATGACGAGTTCAGTAAGGAGCAGAACCAGGCAGAATTAAAACCTGGGCAGTCGAGCGTCAACAGGTTTTGCCCTCTTAACCACTGCTTCTCAGAATATAAGACTGCCAAAACCGGTCTGGCTCAGTGGATAGAGTGTCAGCTTGCGGATTGAGGGGTCCCAGGTTTGATTCCGGTCAAGGGCATGTATCTTGGTTGCGGGCACATCCCCAGTGAGGGACATGCAGAGGCGGGTGATCGATGACTCTCTCTCATCGATGTTTCTAACTCTCTATCCCTCTTTCTTCCTCACTGTAAAAAATCAATAAAATACATTTAAAAATATGTATATAAGACTTACTGTGCTAGGCAACAGCCAATGAACGTTAAACCTATTGGTCGCCCCTGTTAGGCTGCCTCACATCCTCTGAAGCACTTTTGTCTTCCAGCCACTGCTGCAGCAGCCGGCAGCATCAGGCCTGACCTGACAGCACCTTGCCTGGGCCGCGTGAAGAGTCTCTTTCCGCCCCAATCTCCTGGGAGGATGGAGGAATCTACTTGGTCACGCTGACACACGCACACACTTGTAAACCTTGGCCAGTGAGGGATGGAGCCAGTGGACAAATGCCCCGTGTTTCTGTCCTTTGGTCGGGGAACTCGGAGGCCCATTCTGCAGGGCTCCTCGGGCATCCTCAGGGGAAGTCAGCTGCCACTGCCCAGCACTGATCAGCTCAGCCAAGTGCACTCCTAGTTCACGCCTAGTTCCTTCTCCTAGTTCACTCCTCCTCGTCCCCAATCTTGCTCTTTGGGATCAATTTCTGAAACTGACTACCTGTCTGCAAGACCTGGTCCCAGCACTGCTTTAGGGGGAAATGGAGACTAGAACACGACAGTGCCCAGTTTGAGGAGTTCAGATTCGAGTGACAAGTCACGACAAGAGGAAAACTTCAGTAATGCTGCGCTAACAACCTCTGGTTAAGTAGCCAGAAGAGTGACTCACGCTATCCAAATACAAGAGCACACGGTTGAAATGGGCTTTTGCACTAGCCTGGGGAATGTTACCACTTTTACTATTTTCTACAGAGAAAATATTTTCCAATTTATAAACTCAATGAACTTTTAAAATCCAGCCCATTTTTACCTTGGTGTTATCTGTGCAGTGGTTTCTTTACAATTGTACATAAGAGGTTTTTACTATAAAATTGCGTTAATGTATAAAATATTGCTTTATGCCATAATAAAGGTATTAGTACTTAAAAACAAAAAGAGCACAGAGAACGTGGACTAAGTGGAACAAGCAGGGAACTGCAATCGGGTTTACCGGAACACAGCCACGTGTTCATGCTCACGTTGTCTAAGGCTGCTTTCCCGCTACCGCAGTAGAGCTGAGCCGTTGCAACAGGAGCCCATCAAGCCTCAAAAATTTAGTTTCTGTCTGCTTTCTGGAAAAAGTTTGTGGATCTGTGATATAGAAAAAAAATCAAGGATCCTCTGGGAATGCAGAGAATAGACACAGTCTGTTTGAGAGGTGGCGATTGGGAAGGTCAGGAAAAGCTAGGAAGAGTCTGTCGAAGAACAGGAGCAAGGCAGGGCATTCCAGGTAAAGGCAGCAGCTGAACCAAAGGCACAGAGCTGAGAATCCACACGCTGCTTGCAAGGAACCATGGGTAGTTTACTGCAGGAGGGAAGGCACTACCAGGGATGTGATGGGCAATGAGGCTATAGGCAAAGATGGCTGGAAGGTCTTTATGGCTCTGCCATGGCTCTCATTTTAGGCTCTTTCCTTCAAGAGCCAAAGATACCACAAACAAGAGTGACTGCAGGGTCTGGTTTGGGGTACCTTCTATTGAAGGGAGTTTATGTGGAGTTTGCGACAGTTATGCTCATGTGATGAATGGTGGGAACCCCTCTTTCCTTAAAAGATACTCCCCCACTTTGCCCTCTTCAGGTGCATGGCTCAAGCTGTGCCAGCTCCAACCTCCTGCTCCTGTGGCTGCTAAACCAGACACAGCTGACTCCCACCATTATGGTTGGACCCCCCAGGTGCTCTGACAGGTCTCCCGCACAGCCTGTGGCAGTTTCCGGATATGAGGACATAGTAACATGTGGCAAGAAACCCTGGAGACTGAGGCCTGGCACACGCCCCCAGGAGGCAGTGCTTGGGAAAGGAAAACCCTGGTGAGCCAGCACGGCCCGCGAAGGAATGATCTAGTTTAGCTCTGTCAAGTCATTGAGGACTAAACAGGCAAACCAGGCAAAATACTCAAAATAAATAATGGGGGAGATAGACATGCTCTTTTCATGGGGGAGACTGGTGCCAACTCCCCTCTGATGGGGTACAGTCCCCAAGAGGTAAAGCTTGGGAGGATATTAAAAGCTTAATAAACATCCCAAGGGCATTAGCTTTAATGGTTATTGTGGAATAAACTACAGGTACCACAGCAACTGCTGATACGCAAATATGTGCATAAAGTACTGAAAGATATTCCAGAAACAGTTTCTTCTTCCCCTTAAGAGTTTCAAGATTTCCCTGACAATACTTGTTTATACTCTTGTCTGGTTTGGTAAACCATTTTTTTAATAAGTAATGCAAAGGTAAATTTCAGTCCCAAAAGGTCAGAACTTAAACATCATTTGGAAAACGAATTGATCAGGAGAATGCAGAAAACCAACACTGATTTTTTTTTTTTTAAGGAAGAAGAATAGTTAACATTTACTAAGTATGTACATTTTGTCAAGTACTGTGCTGAGGGCTTCCCACGCATGGTCTCATGCAATCCGAGATAGATGCTGTTTTTATTACTGTCTCCGTGTTACAAATGTGGCAACTGAGTCTTAACCAAGTAACCATCGCTTGTAGGAGGCAGGTGTCATCTGATGGGTTATCCACAGGGGCCACACCCTTAACCAGCACTACACCAACAGTCTCCCCTTACTGGCCAGTCCCCTGTTCCTGCCTGAGCCATCTTTTTCAGAATTTGGCCCTGCATAGGCTTCAGGATAAGTTCCTTCAATGTGATAAGCAGGGCCCAGATCTCTGACAGCTGTTCCCTGCTCTTCATCATCATCTGAAACAATCAGGAAGCATTAGAGAGTACTTTTCCCTTTACAAAGGTGATAATTAGATAACAAGCTGAGATTAAAGTAATTACAGTTAGACAGCTGGCGAGCCCGCACAGTCACGTTGAAATATTGTTGGTACTTCAGCATCTGGTTCTAATAACAGCATAGGCTAAAGGATTTTACATTAATTACAGAACATAATTTAATATAAACATATTTAATTGCAATTGATGAGCGATAAACTGTTCAAGAATGACTTAACCCCTTCCGCGTGTCAAAATGATGGGAACTTTGGGCAGGCTGCAGCCGCTTCATTCTGCTGTCTCTCTCACCCTTCCTCGCCATGCCCTTCACACTCCCTGGTCTCCTCTCCTGGAGAAAACCGCCCTCAAAGGAGGATTTTCCTCAATGATTATCCCATGGGTTCTTGCGCATGTACAGCGCTGCTCATCCTGGAAAAACCTGGTGGAAGGAAGAGAGTGTGCCAGCCTGGCTGGGATGCATTGCTTGGGCGTGACCAGCTGCCCTTCCTCAGAGTGGCTGGCGAAATTCTCACACCTTTATGTGGTGCTAGTGTGGCTTCTGACAGTCAGTGAGCAACCTGTTAAAAATAATCCTTAGATCTCTTAGTGAAAGTATAAAGGTAAACCACTTTTTGTCCTGACTAGGAAGTCCCTGGCCACAATAACTAGGGTATTTTCACAATTTTGGAATCAAAATTCCTGCAAATTTCTTCATAAGATGGGACACTTTCTATTCTGGTAGGAATTCATGCTGCCAACCCCCATCATTACCCTCACAATCTCCACTGGGTAAAAGACTCAGCCAGCACATCATCTTTCCAGAAGCTCCATTCATTAATGGCACACATTCAAAAGCCACAAAATCCTGTTATGAGCTACATGTCTATGTTCCCCAAAATTTGTATCTTGAGACTTAACTCCCAATGGGATGATATTAAAAGGTAGAGCCTTTGGGAATTAATTAGGTTTAGATGAGGCCATGAAGCTAGAGTCCCCCATGATCGGATTTATGTCCTTGTAAAAAGGTAAAAAGACTAGAGCTTGTTCTCTTGGCCATGTGAGGCTAGAGCAAGAAGGTGGCTGTCTGCAAACCAGGAAGAGGGCCCTCATCAGAACACAACCATTTTGGTATCCTGATCTGGACTTCCCAGACTACAGAGCTATGAGAAATACATGTCTTGTTAAGCCATTCAGCCTATGCTCTCATAGACTCTTACTGTTATAGCAACCTGAACTGACTAAGACATGCCACTAGGTCCCAACTGCATTGAGATGATTCCTAAGAGTCAATCCAAAGAAGTTACAAGACTCTTCCTAAAAAAAGAGTGAGTAGCCCTAGAGCGAGTTGGAAAATTCACCGTTAAGTTTCCCTATGTGACAAATGATGTGGAATTACAAGGACCCTTACTGTTTTTACTTCTTCCTGTGGATTTCAAGGTATAAAGCACACATTCCCCTAAAAGCTAAAGTAAGTGTTGAAAACCTTATTATTCATAATAAACTTATAGAGGAACTATTGACAGGTGCACACAAATTAAAATTAGTATGAAGATTCGGGACCACATATCACCAAGGGACAACCAGTCACTCTCCAAGTGAAAGTTGTTCTATGCATAACCTTTTGGAAGAAGAACTTCAAGTTTCCTGACACAGCAAATCCATGATGTAAGAACTATCAGGTATTGTTTTGTAGATTTAGATTTATATTCCTGCAGGAGTGAGGGACAGGAAAGGAACATTGCCAATAAAGAAGCATTTGCTAATTTAAAAAGTTACCACTCTGTTGTAAAAGTTAAAATGTTTTATGGGTCAAAGGACACTATCCAGAAAGAACTATTATAACCCAATAATAAAAATAATCTAACTGAAAAATGGGAAAATAATCTGATTCAACATTTTTCTGAAGACAATATCCCAAAGGCCAATAAGCACATGGAAAGACTCTCAATAACATTAATCAACATCCAAACCAAAATAAGCTACCACTTCACACACCCCAGGATGGCTGAAATAAAAAAGATAATAACAAATATTGGTAAGGATGTGGTAATTTACTGGTGGTAATATAAACAGTACAACCATTGTGGAAAAACAGTTTGACAGTTCCTCGACAAGTTAAATTTAGTTACTATAAGACCCAGCAACTCAATTCTAGGTATATGCCCAAAAGAATTTAAAAGATATCCATACAAAAACTTGAACACAAATAGCAGCATTATTCATAATAGCCAAAAAATGTAAGTAATCCAAATATCCATCAATTGATGAATAAACAAATTGTTATATCCATATAATGCATTATCATCCAGCCATAAAAAGAAACAAAGTGTTGACACATACTATGATATAGATCAATCTTGAAAACATCATACTAAGTGAAAGAATCCAGACAGAAAACCACATATTGTATGATTATATTCATATGAAGAGTCCAGAATTGGTAAATCTATAGAGACAGAAAATAGAGTCATAGTTGTCAGGAGATGGGAGGAAAGGGAACTTAAGAATGATTGCTAATAAGAATGGGGTTTGTTTGGGTTTTTTTTGGTGGGGGGCAGGGGCTGACAGAAATGTTCTGGAATTAGTGGTGATGGTCGCACAATATTTTGGCTATACTAAAAGCTACTGAACTATACACTATATAATAGTTAAAACAGTAGATTTTATGTTATGTAAATTTTATCTTTTTTTTAAGGTACCAATCTGAGAATTTGAGCTTAGTCCCACTAGGGAGGCCTGGGAATCTGTGTAAAGTGATCACAGATAGTCAAGAGGTGAGGATGCTGGGGTATTTATCCACCAACTCCCATCTGTCAATGACTGCAGGTTGCTTCCAGGAGGCATTAATTCCTTGCACTTTTGGTCTAACTGCCCAAGGAGCTCTGGTGGCTGGAGATAGTCCTTAGGCAGAAAAATGCTGGTGCTGACAGACGACAGGCCAGTGTGCCCCGAAAGGGTATAGGCAGGAGATCCAGGCAGTGCACTGACATTCTGCTACTCTCCCACTGAGTGGTCTTGGGATTAAATGAGAAAATCTGTGTAAGATGTTTCACAGTGCTAGACACAGAGAAAGCTCTTAATAAATGTGAGCGATTTTTACAGAAGATTCAATAAGGCTAAATAATTTGATCAAAACTGCATAGCTGATGCAAGACAAAGTGAGGATTTATGCAGATCTGTCTGCACCATGCAATCTTTCACATAGAGAATTATACTAACCAAACTTGCAAACATACCTATAAGATGGCAATCATGTCTGAGGACATTCAGCAACTAGAACAAATATCTTTGTCTCTGTACTCTCTCTGCCATCCCTCATGTGCCTTCAGTGGGGACAGTAGCTGCTTGTCTCACAAAAAGGCCCTGAGGGCAGATGTTTTCTCTGTTCAAGTTGCCCAGCGTCTGAATATTACCTGGTTTGTTGTGTAGGTGATTATTTGAGATTCAAAGCCTGCACATTTGCTGACAGTTTAGTCCAAAGGACCAAGACGCAGTACACCTGAAGCTGCAGGAGCAGCAGGACGATACTTGCCTCACCCACATATCAGTCCTCCTGTTCTCCTCTGGAATAATCTGACTTTTAGTGACTTAATGAAAGAGGCGCACTAGCAGAGGAAAATGGAAAGAATCTCTTCCCAAAATGACCCGCCTGAACTCCCAGAGGGTTGACGTGAGGAAGTGGGGCTGCAGAACCCAAGCCTACCTGATCAGGTAGTGGTTGATAATGGTGTCGAAGTAGCTGTAATACACAACATTGTTCACGTGGCCATACTGGTCATTGTCCTGCCACCTTGTCTGGATGGGCAAGAAGTACCCATAGGCCTCCTGGTGACGATGATAATCTTCAACCCGCTGGTTCTCTGATGATGTAGTCAAGGAACGGACATTCCTGGGAAGCATCCTCAAAACCCAAGAGGCCATAGTCGGTGATTGCTGCCTTGAAGAGTACCTGCAAGTAAAAGAGCAGCACAGGATAAAATGGTCTGCATGAATATTTAGTTTCACAAAAGTGACTGCATTAAATTTTGGACATTGGTTTCAAAAGAAAATTAAAGTTTTTCCCCTAAGAAATAAATCTTTTCCTGAGAGTTCAAGTTCTTGTCACAAGCCTATTTACTGTTTCTATTATTGTTATTGATTTGAGAGAAAGGAAAGGGGAGAGAAAAATACATCGATTTGTTGTCCCACTTGTTTAAGGATTCATTGTTTGATTCTTGTATGTGCCCTGACTGGCGCACCCACAATGTTGGTGTATTGGAACAGCACTCTAACTAACTAGCTACCTCACCAGAGCCAACCCTATTTACTTTTTAAAGGACTCCTTACTAAAAAGGTTTTGGACACACTGACAAAAAAACAAATGAAGCCTTTGTGTGAATTTGACTAGTGGTAATTTTCATGGAGGTCTTCTGTTCCACAAAGTATTTTCAAAAAGGGTACCGATTCTGACAAAATCTATCCTACTACTAAACACATAAGGATAGAGCTAAGGAGAACAGAACAGAAATAAAACGTTTGCCAGAAAACTTTATCAAACAGGCCTATGGACTGTAAGTTTCTTTGGGGTATTAATTTTCTTTCAGAACAAAAGTATTGCCCTATAGAATTTTAAAATATGCATGAACAAAGGGGGAAAAGAAATAACAACCAAATGATTCCAGCTGTTAACACTTCCAGGTGCATTATTTTAGCCTTATATTTATATAACTTTATAACTATTCTTAAATTGGATCATACAACACAAGTTGCTTTGTAACCTGTTGTGCTTAACAATAGATTGTTGATATATTTAAATACTCTCCTACATCATTTGTAATGTTGAATTCCATTTTATCCCATTGTATCAAAGCACTACAATTTACAAAATCCTCTATTGCCTACTGAGGATTATGATTCTAATTTTGTTGACTGGGATTGGAATTTTTGTAAATAAACCTTCACACACACATGTGATTATCTTCTTAAAATAAATACCTAAAAGCAGAATTGCCAGGTCAAAGGGCAAATAAATTGTTAAGGATTTTGATATAAACTAATGCCCATCAAAAAGATGGTACCAATTTATACCACCCCAGCAGTGGCCAATTTCCTTATCAATTTTAAAATGCTCTGTCAATTTGACTGCGTTCTCTCATTTCCATATAAATTTAATGAAATGTGCTAAGTGGAAAGATGACTACTGCTACCACCTCTGATGGAATCACTAGTATCAGAATAACTCTTCTGTTTGCGAACAACTATAAAAGTGAGATAAAATGTAAAAGACGAGCCCTGTGAAGGCGTGAGGAAATAATCACGGTAGCGGGACTCTATAGGCTGCAACCCTGGGGACAGGGTAACACACTGCAGTGAGCTTGCACTTGCTACTGCTGTTTCTCATCAGGGTATCTGCCAACTTGCTATGTGGGGAATAAAGGCTGAAGAGATAACAGCAACCTAGAGCTTGCAGTGGGCTTGCTGTGTTGGAAGAGCTGACAAAAAAAAAAAAATTGAAAGGCCAACATCCTGGAGAAGAGTGAGCTGCCGAGAAGTGAGCCTTATAGTGCAAATTTCCCCAAAGGCATGTGCTGACTCCTAAGCTGCATGTGCTCCAATGAGACAGAGAAGCCAGCAGAAAGCACCTGCCACCAGGCTAAAAATCTAGGAAGAAAATAGGAGGGAGTCTCACTGTGCTGAGGACTGCCGAGGAGGAAGGTAAAGACCCCAGACTTTCCGTTTGGGCCCTAAAAGGGCCACTTCCTTAGAGTGAGAGCAAACCCTAAATGGACCAGCCTTGAGCAAGGCTGTCTACCCAAACATCGTCTGTTAGCCAGTGGAAACCTAACTCATCTCTGGAGGAAAACAGCACCATCCAGAGTCTCCCCAACTTTTTAGACACAAAGTCTAACATTCAGCCAAAAGCTCCCAGGCCTATGATGAAAGAGGAACAAATGACCAAAAAACAAAAGAAAAGACAACAGAGTAGTCCCACAAGTTCACACTGCTTTTAAAATAACTACGACTAACAGGCATCGAAGATAAAGGGAGATTATCCCAAATATATAAAGAACTCTAAAATTGAGGAAGGAAAGATTAAAAACCAATAAATATTAAGCAATGGTCACATACAATTCACAAATACAGATTTTTAAATGAACTTTAAACAAATGAAAAGATGGACAATTTCATGCATAATAAGAAAATGAAAATTATAATTACGCTGATACCTTTTACCAAAGATTAGAATTGGTAAAAATTACACAGCTTGACAATACATTCTCTTGACAAAGACACAAGGAAAAAGACACTCATACATTGCTGCTGGGAATGTCCCACCTTATGGATGAAGAATTTAACAATATCTAACAAAACCATAAGTGAATTTACATTTTGCCAACATCTAACGTTACCTTGAAGATACACCTTTACCAGTACAAAAATACATATGAACAAGGTACATCAGTGTTTGTAATTGAAAAATATGGGGGGTGGGGAGGCTCACATAGGGTATTGGTTGAATACACTATGATACATTCACACAATGGTATACTATACAGCTGTACATGAAAACAAAAGAATATGTGATATGGAAATCTTGGGTGTCAACCAAAAAAAGCAAAGTGGAAAAGACTATATATAATATGCTACTTTTGTGTAAGAAAGAAGAGGAAATAAGATAATATAAAGATATTGATTTACACTTACAAAAAGCAATTTAGGAAAGTTGAACCAGAAACTAATGAGGACACATTAACAGGATAGACCAGAAGGGTGGGAGGGATGTGGGAGGCAGGGGGAGGGGAGTAACACTCCTCTGAATACAGCTTTTTGTGTAATTTTGGGTTTGGGAGTTTAATATTTTATATACTCACTCAAGATAATGATGATGATGATGATGATGATGATGATGATGATGAATTTAAATTAAATTGGAATACAAAATGGAATACAAACAAAAAGAAGTGAGCCTAACTATATGTCAAATGAATAACATAATTACACAGAAGAGAAAAAATAATTACTTTATTATATGGCCCCAAACAGATAATGATGAAGACAGAATTAACTCTCACATAGTGGGAGCACAAGTACTGCCTTAGAATCCTTGGTGACCTGAAAATAACCTGCCATCTAAATGGCATTTAAAAGGAGAACGTTCTTAAACTTGTACATTTTTGCTTTAATTTTCCCTCAGGAATCAACCTTCATCATCTGTACCTTTTGGTAACCCAAGGCTAATATTCATCCATTTGAACACATACAAAAATCTCAAAATAGAAGAAATTTCTGTGTGAGTGATATTGAGTACAGGTGGCATTTTGACTGACCACTATGAGGAAATCGAGGGAAGTAATTTTTAAAAATAATTTTAAAGAACAGCATTAAGTAGCAAAGCTCACTGGCATAATCCAAAGAAGATCCATTTTGATACCTGCTGCATGCTCAGATTTTATAAATAATGTTAAGAGCTTCCCCAATCCTTTGCGAATGAGCTCTGATTCCACAAAGAAAGTCGCCACAAATAGGCGCTTGCCTGAAATCTAAGTGTGTGGGGAGGAAGATCCTGCCATGCAAATAAATTCTCAGGAAGCTGTGAAGATATTAGCTATTTTGCTCAATTTATTCCAAGCCGAAATATAATAATACATTATAAATCTGTTTTGATTTTACTTAATCTAATGAAAAAATGTTCATCTTTTTGATAAGTGCTCATTAGCCATTTTTTCCTGACATAAACAGACAAGAAAGATGTTCTCGTGCTACATTTAAAATGCAACTCAGCTAATTACAGTGCAATGACTCAAAGAACAAAATCAATGCACTAAAGTTTCTCACTTGAATTGTCTTTAGAGTTGAATTTAAAAATCTAACAAAAAAATTTAAAGGGCCCTAGCAGTGTGTTTTACCCATAGGTTGCACAATGTTTAAGTAAACAAAGGCCACATTTTAGTACATGATAAAATTTTTTAAATTTTCTCAGGTCAATTGCTCTCTAAAAATAGTCGCTGAGTTTACCAACAAAAATCTAAAAATAGAAGGAAGTCTTTTCTTGGAAG
Source organism: Lasiurus cinereus (assembly GCA_011751065.1). Taxonomy (NCBI): domain Eukaryota; kingdom Metazoa; phylum Chordata; class Mammalia; order Chiroptera; family Vespertilionidae; genus Lasiurus; species Lasiurus cinereus. Next base: position 16,829,146 of record JAAGEH010000043.1, on the reverse strand, counting down.
GGGTGATAAATTTGTATAAGCACTTCACCCTATTTCACCGTCCTTTGTGAGACCAAAAATTGCAAGGAGATAATATTTGGTCAGTGTTGGAGCCAGAATAGGACCAGGGAATAGCAAGAAGTTAAGAGATCTGTATAGGAATCAAACTTATTGACAGGTCAAACTTATGCCCAGGACTTTTAGGAATATCAGAAAATCTTAGGCTTTTTGAATCATAGAGTACTGATCTACTGAAACATTACACTGAGTAAGTCTAACAAATTATTGCCATTTCCCAAAGCACTTGGTTTATGCTCCAAGAAGAATTTTGACTAATCGAATTCCTTGGGTATCTCAAATCTGGCCACATGACTCAAACAATCACTTCATTGATGTTTAAAATTGTGTTCTATTATGAGATATATTTTCCTGAAACTAGAAACTTTATAATGATTGTAGATCTATTACAAATAAATCATGTGTATTGTACCCACTTATTATGTTCCAGGTCCCATGTCAAGCACTTCACATACATCATGCCATTTAATCTTCACAGCATATCAATTCTCATCTTAAAGCTGAGGAAACTGATGCGAGGAGATGTTAAGTAATTACCCCCAACAACTAATCTTGGTGATGTTTTGCCTAGGCATTTGGGTACAATACACATAATTGGGTGCCACAGAATTTTAGTACTTAGTTTATATGTACCATGAAGTGAAAAAGGTTGAAAATCGCTGGTATAAGAAATAAGTTTCTAACATCCAAAACATTTAAAGTTCACAAAATTGAAAACTACAGCAATGTGGGGGTAAACTGTCTGCTGTTACAAGTTGACAAACAGCATAAATCCACACATTCACTCTAACGTGCCCCCTCCAACATGGATTATCACTGGGAGGGAGATGGGCTGGATGTCTTATAAATTCACTTCTGACTATATGACTCTGAATTTGAATTAAAATCTGCTGTAGAATATGAACAAAAGAATCATGCTAATATCAGGAAGGCCCTCCTCTCCTGTCAGCTCGACCTCAGAAGACTAGATTATAAGAACTGAAGGCAGTGACCTCAAGCATCGCAAACGTAAGGGATTCCAGAATGGAGAAGACTCAGTTGTTCTGCTCAACTCCTAGAAGCCAAGTGCAAATCAAACCAACAATCAATTAACATTCCTTGGATCCAGGATTATAAAAAACTTCAGACACGGTCCCAGAAATAAGACTAAGATGTGGGACATGGGCTGTGAGATCATTAAGCATGACAATGACCATGAACCTTCCTTTTCACCTTAGGACCTGGGCTGCTGGGCCTGGGTTTCATTCTGAGACATCTTTCTTCAGTCCCTTTTCTAAACAATGAAGGACATGCTTTGAACAGCCACAGCAGTTAATTCTGAAGACAGTGAGTGTACAAGGCTGGTGATGGGTACTCACAATCCTTGTTCCTTTTACAAATTACTCAGTCCAGGAGCCCCTGGACTGAATATTTTTTAAGTTTGCCCTGGAGTTCTTGGAAGAAAAGTACACCAAACCTAAATAAATAAACACATCTGAAAAATACCTGTTCTTCTCAAATTAAAAATGCATTGTTATTTATGAAGCTACTCTCTGTTTCCCTACAGATGAGTGTTAACTTTGTCCTCAGTCAAAAGCTTTTGTATGTGTTTCATCCCAAATTACCAGGCTGCCTACAAAATTTGCAATGAAGCAATTAGAAGCCGCAGAGTAAACAAAATGTGTTCTGTAGAATGGCAGGCGCAGGAAGCAGATCAGAAATATTCACACTGTCTGTCAGGCTGTTTCCTGGCTTTTTCTCTGTGTTGTTCATGTATACTAATGTGTGGACAAGAGGGTTGAAAACATTTTGCTAAGAATGAAACCCTAAGATTTATACATAATTCCTAAGCTTATCCTTGGGAAAGAAACCACAATCTGTTTTCAGACAAGTGTAAAACACTTGCAATTCCCTTGGAAAAACAACGTCCAATCTTCCCTTAAATTGAGATGCCAGAGCAACTAGATTGTGATTTAAATCAGAGAACAAAATTAGTCCAGGTACACCGGGGTGGAAGGAGAGGCAGTGCAGACACTGGTAAATGGCCTATGAATTCAAAATGTCGAATCATCCCCCTGCCCTAGCCAATTTTGACTTCCAACAAATTAGAGAAATAAATTGGCAGTTCACCTATGATTCACTGGTAAACAAACATTTTCACCAGCTACTTCGTGACTATCTTTAGAATTGAGCTTTTTAAAATTCCATAAAGAAATGGTTTGTAACAGTAACTCTCAGAATTCACAATAACTGTTGGCAGGGTTCTAATGAAAAACAAAAATGTCCTCCTAATTCAGGGATGGGGAACCTTTTTTCTGTCAAGGGCCTTTGGATATTTATAACATCATTCACAGGCCATACAAAATTGTCAACTTAAAAATTAGCCTGCTATATTTGATCAAACATTTAATTAACTCCCCCCTATTGCCTTGGCAGGGCCAGACCAAATGATTTCTTGGGCCTTATACAGCATGCAGGCCAGACATTCCCCACTCCTGACCTAATTCCAACAATTCGCCATAGTAACATAGAACTTCATATTATTAACACTGGCGTGGCCTGAGGGAGAGATTGAATCTCAGTGAGAAGCAATCTGACAATGGCAGCTAAAATTCTGCATCTGATCAAACCAAAGCGATTCAGGTTTCAAGTTGGGTTCAAAAAAGCATAAACATGACCAACACCAAGAACTGACTTGGCCAAACATCTACTACAGTTGCAGCAGAAATGAACTGACTGTCCTGGTTGGATAGAGGCTCTGCTGGCTAAGATTCCATTGTGCACCCGAAAAAGGGACCCATTTGTTGGTCCTTCTGATAAAGCTGGACCAGTACAACTGGGCATAATCATACTCCCAGATTCATCAACTCTTCTCCTTGAATTCTGTAACCAGCAAAGATCTCTGCTGGCAGAGAACTGAGGGGTTGAGAGGGGATCATTCTGATTGGAGGAGTTTCTATTCCACAGAGGTGTCTTTATCTCAACTAATATAGTAGTATCCCCTGGCAGGTTGAAACCGAACCTCTCTCTCCAAGGCAAGGGCACTTCAGGATTCAGCCCAACGTGACATCTATTTAGTCCAAAACTGTGCCATCAAGAGAGCACACACTCTGTCTATCAGGACTTGTGTGGCTCCCCATCTCTGCTCCACCACCACCCACTCCTCTCCTGTGGAAGGCACTGATCCCGGCAAGGGGATCACTAGCCAAAGATGAGAGAACCTTCTACAAAATAATTTTTGCAAAGGTTCAGGTAGGGAAAAGGGGTGTGTGGGGAGGGATGATTTTCCACCAGATCTTACATCCTAGCATTAAATTCTGTCCAGGTGGGCCTTTGTCAAAAATTGGTCCAAATGTTGGGAAGTGATAATCAACTAAAACCAAAGTGGTCCTTCTTTACAGAAAGATTTCAAATTCACCATCTTTTTTATGGGAGAGGAGGGTCGGGAGGTAAGAAAGTGGATTTTTAAAAGACACAGCCAGCCGAGACCGGTTTGGCTCAGTGGATAGAGAGATGGCCTGGGGACTGAAGGGTCCCAGGTTCAATTCCAGTCAAGGGTATGTACATTGGTTGTGGGCACATCCCCAGCAGGAGGCGGCTGATCGATGTCTCTCTCATCGATGTTTCTGGCTTTCTATCCCTTTCCTTTCTTCTCTGAAAAATCAAAAAAATATATAAAAAAAAGAAAAGAAAATGCTTTTAAAAAAGACACAGCCAATCACAAATGTGCTGATCTAACTTTGTCAACGACATTTCATCCCAGATGGCAAGTGAAGGAGACACTAGGGTTTAAGGCACCCAGGCACTTGACAACAGGATATGAAGATATTAGGGGGAGGGAAAAACAAACCAAACAAGAATCTTTAAATTGCATTATTTCACAGGCATATAGGTCTAAAATCAATCTAAGATACAGCTTCAAGAATAATAAGCATCTGAACCTCAGAATAATATGAACTTTTAAGTGCAAAGAAGGGAGATACTGACTATATCTGAATCTGTTCAGAGATTTTATTCCAGGGCACGAGGCTGAGCTGCTGCAATGTACACAAATGGGGTGCAAAGTCAATGGGATTACATTTTCCTAATTATTTTCTGCTTGAGCTTTACAGCACATACACAAAATGAGATCAGCCGGGACTTGTCTCTCTAACAAATCACTCAGATTTAAACATTGCTCAAATAAACAAAGGGGGGTGGGGTGGGGGAGCGGCACAAGGCTGGGAAAAGGCAGAGAAGGGCTTCTTCAATCACAGTTGCAAGGAACAAAAACCTGGAGGGGGAAAAGAGTTGTTGGACCGCCACCAAATCTCCCCCGCTGGAGACAAGAGCCCATCTGCTGAGCTCGGCAACTTCACTTTAACTACCATTCAGCTCGCATCTCTGCAGAGATCCGTCTGCAGAGCTGGCAGATGGACCCCTGCTTCCCTGAGTCGCTGTGTTATTTGTTTAATAAATTTAATTAATATCCATACTGCATTGGATTGCTCCCAGAAAAGGAGCCCAAGTGCTCCTTTTCCCCAATAGCTACATGATGAGTGATTTCCCAGCAAAGAGCAGATAACAGTACCCCGGGGCCCCTGAAAAAATTAAAGTACCATGTGCTTACATTACTTTGCACGTGTTAATTTTCTGCAGTTCACTAATATACTTTGGATGGGTATGTTAACTTTATGGAAGTATGCAGTTCTAGGAAACTTTCTGATCAGTTATATTTGTTGGAATGTTTCTAAAGGAATCTAATTTAACCACGTTTTTGTGTGTGTGGTTGTTTTTTAACCCTCACCCGAGGATATTTTCCTACCAATTTTTAGAGAGAGTGAAAGAAAGACAGAGAGAAATATCGATGTGAGAGAAACACATTGATTGGTTGCCCCCTGCATTCGCCCGACCAGGGCCCGGCCGAGGAGGAGCCTGCAATGTAGATACGTGCCTGGGTCATGAATGGTAAGGAGTTTCCCTTTGGCAAATAGCTAGCTCCACAAGCGACCGTTGTTAACAAATTGAAAAACCTCCCTGATCATATTGAACTTGAATTATTTCCTCAGCTGAAATATCTGGTAGCTGCAAACACGGAAACAAAAATCAAGGCCGAAACATGCTCCCTCTGCATTAAGGGGAGTGCCATGCTGTTTGGTGATGGAGTCCCTGAGATCAGCAAGTATGAATTAAAACAGTGTTTCCTTCACCTTGCTATCCAATGTCATCCTCTCTTTCCTGTCTGTGTAGTTCAGCTTAACCTAGATTCCCCACAGTGTGTTGCAAGAAAGAATAGTCCTTAGAGTAGTGGTTCTCAACCTTTCTAATGCTGCGACCATTTAATACAGTTCCTCGTGTTGTGGTGAATCGTAATGTAAATATCTGTGTTTTCTGATGGTCTTAGGCGACCCTGCTAGTGGTTCTCAACCTGTGGGTCACTGCTGTAGAACCTAAGACCATCAGAAAACGGGTCACGACCCACAGGTTGAGAACCGCTGCCTTAGAGTATATAAAAGTCTAGGGAACATCATATCAAAGAAGGTTAAAGGGGAGGTGCTATCATGACCATGGCCTCCGGTAGCAGTGGCCTCCCTGCAACCCGTCTCCTGTCCCACTCCTTCTTCTTGCAACCGAATGGAATTCAGCCTTGTTCCTATACGGCTTCCCAGAAACACCTCTGTGTTGATAAAAATATATATAGAGAGGTTTCACCTGCACCTGTCATAGCCAGGCATTGGCAACAAAACAAACAGGGGCCTGCGATGGGGCTGTCCCTCAGCACCTGCTCCAAGGCTGCCAGCGTTGCCACCACCAGGACGGCCACCAGCAGCCTGGCTGAAGACAGCCAGCAGTGTGGAGCTGCGGAAGAGAGAGGGAAAGACAAGAGAAATACCTTTCCAGGCATCACAGCAGCTCACTACTGGCTCTGCCTCTTGGGGTCAAGCTGCCTGGGAGCCCAGGGAGCAATACTTTACACCACAGTACGGAGTTAAGTGAAAGGCCTTTTCAACCTTCTTATGGTTTTAACCTGAGTACTCCTTATTTTCGACTTTTGATAAACCAAGGTAAGAGTCTCCGAGATCCACATTTCAGAGCATACCATTCACGCAAAGATATCCTGAGGAGATTAAACAAAGATGGTTACTTCGCCAGCAATAATGAAGCTGCATGGACCTGGATGGAACTGAAGTACAGGTAATATCTTAGCAGTTTAAAAATAGACTCGGAGCCCTGACTGGTTTGGCTCAATGGATAGAGCGTTTGGCCTGCAGACTGAAAGGTCCCAGGTTCAATTCCGGTCGAGGGCATGTACCTTGGTTGCGGACACATCTCTGGTGGGAGATGTGCAGGAGGCAGCTAATCGGTGTCTCTCTCTCATTGATGTTTCTAACTCTCTATCCCTCTCTCTTCCTCTCTGTAAAAAAATCAATAATATATATATATATTTAAAATTAGACTTGGAAAGAAATTATGAAAAAGAACAAAAAAATTGCTTGCAAAATAAGTAAATAAGCTACAAGAAAACAATAAACTACTTGAACTTTCTGATGTTGCACAGTTCTGAAATTGGTTGTTATCAGAGGACACCCGAACTTTTAAGGACCAGGAGCGATTAGTAAGGCTTAGATATTTGGATATGATAAGGGCAGAATTAGAACATGAGCTCAGAAAAGAGCAACACTACTCTGGGTGGACAAAGAAGAAATTAACAGCGGGAACACACAAGAAGAAAACTTAGTCTTCACAGAAAAATGGCAGAGGAATGGAAGACAAAGGAGATGTTACTTCTGACAAAGATTGGAAACGATGTTAAAAGATAAGCTAGGATAGAGGAACAATGCCATAGGAGCAAAGAAGAGAGTGACAAGAAGATACAAGCCCTTTTAGAGAACAAAAAGGGCTTATTATTTACCAAAAAAAGAAAAAAGGGCAAGAAAATGGCTTTAAAAGAGAAGAGATGGTAACACTTTCCCCTGAACCTCATTGTAAAGCACTGCTTAGAAATTAAGAGTCATGGTAAAAAGGTAAAGCCTTTCTCCTCTAACCTAAATAAAAACATTTATTGTCAACCTTAGGAAATAAAAGTCAAATCAGTCTCTTGCAAGCCAGTGAATCAGTTCCATAACCTCCCACAAGATTCTTCTTAAATAATGTGCAAAAAAAAAAAACACCAGAAAAACTGGCACAGCTTTTGCCAAAGGAGCTGAAAAAAACATCCCACTGTGTATCTGTAATTCACTGATGAGCTTATGAGAGTCAATAATTTTCTTGTCAACAGAAAGATCCAATTTAACTCTCTTCCAGTTCGGTTTTGTGTTTAAGTGATACCTTGCAGTTTAAATAAGAAGCCTTACTCAGGTAATGAAACAAGCCAACCCTTGCCATCTGATTCTGCAGTAAATGAAAGGGGGATGTCACAAATCCAACGCCACTGTGTTCCAAGCCACCTCGGACCTCTGCGTAGGGACTCAGTCCACAGTCAAGGGATTGGCAGGCCTCTTACCCCACCAGGCTGAGCAGAAATCGGAAGGGAGAGGATGAAGGGTCCAAGCCTACTATTTCTCCCATGCCTTTCTCCGGTGTGTTCATTTTTTTTTTTTCCTGTCAAGAAAGCAAAGAAGCTCTTAAAATACTTTCATCATAGTGGCTCACGGGAACTCAAGAGAATGTGAGCCCGCGGCTCTTAAATAAATAAATAAATACCACAAGCTACAACGAAGTGAGCACCCGCTTTTCACTTAAAGGCTAACTGCCCACTTCAGTCCATCCATCCATCGTCAGGCCAGAGCGGGTAGGCGCACCGATCTGACCAGACACGTGGTTCACCCCTAGAACCTTTCTAAAGCCAAAGCGGCAGAAAGGAGCACATCTTGCTACTGGGGGCCCAGCACAAACCCAGAGAAAGCACCGATGCTCACAGACACAAGGCAAAGCTATGGCGGCGTGAAGCCGAGAAGACTGCGTGTGGGTCCCAGGCAGCTCAGGGTCGTGCGATGCCTCTGCAACGGACTGCTGCAATATCAGCACTGAACACTATTTTCCCTTTTGACTTGTTTCATAAAAGCAAAAATTCTTCTTTGGGCTGGGGAAAACAGGGACTAATGTAGGCACTTCGTAACAGTGAACCGGTGGAAGGCAAACTTTAGAAAAGCAGGGGCTACCAGTATCCTAGGGCTATGCAGATAGATGTCAGCCTCAACCACGGCATCCCAGCATTTGCACGGATGTATTCCTGTTATAAGTGTCACATTCAGTTTTGAAAAGCTTATCCACCTGAGGTCCACATCTGGATTCTTCCTATGAGAAAAGGTGAAAAAGTACAGGTACTAGTAAAAGTGTGTGTGTGTGTGTGTGTGTGTGTGTGTGTGTGTGTGTAAGTGTATATACGTGTGTAGAAGGTTGTTAAATGTTAGGATTTGAAAGACGAAAATACTGCAGGCCTGGCTCAGTTGATTGAGCTTCCTCCCATGCACAAAAGGTCCCTGGTTGAATTCCCAGTCAGGGCACATATCTAGATTTGGGGTTAGATCTCAGGTAAGGGTATGTAAGGAGAGAAACAGTCGATGTCTCTCTCTCTCTCTCTCTCTCTCTCTCTCTCTCTCTCTCTCTCTCCCCTCCCCCTCTCTCTGTGTGTGTGTGTGTCTCTGTGTGTGTGGGGGTGTGTGTGTGTGTCTCTCTTTCTTTCTCTCTCTCTCTCTCTGACTCTCTCTCTCTCTCATAAAACAAAAACATTAAAAAACATACTAAGGAAGTCCAGAGGGTCAATCAACATGCCCCCGCCCCACCACCACCCCTGCCAGGCCTAGGTTGGGAAATGTCTTTCCAAATGGCACTTTATAAGCACATCTGTTTTATTCACAAGAGGCCTCATGCAACCTAAAACTACCAAAATGTGCCACGATTTACTACAAAATGAAAACAGAACGATTTACCCAAGTACTGTGTTTCCTTTTTTTTTTTTTTAAATATTTTATTGATTTTTTTACAGAAAGGAAGGGAGAGAGATAGTTAGAAACATCGATCAGCTGCCTCCTGCACACGCCCTACTGGGGATGTGCCCGCAACCAAGGTACATACATGCCCCCAACTGGAATAGAACCCAAGGTACATACATGCCCCCAACTGGAATAGAACCCGGGACCTTTCAGTCCACAGGCCAACGCTCTATCCACTGAGCCAAACCGGTTTCAGCAAGTACCATGTTTCTTTAGGCACTTTGTACTATGAATAGATAGATATATTATCCTGACATTCACAAACGTGGATGAGAACTGGGAAACCTGACCATAAAGATTTTTAAAGACTCCGAGCCAAAGTAAACAAGCCAAGTATGCTACTCATCAGACACAGCAGAAGGCTGAGACCTTCCCTTAGAGTTTTAAAAGATATTCTAAAGCTCACTTTACTGCAAGTAGGATTTTCACAATATGAATTTCACTCAAGCACAAACTGAAGAGAATCACGGCGGTATAATCCTCACATATTTCTGCCAGCTGGGATCCTGGATGTTGAGATGTGGCCACTTCACCATGGGTCTGAAACCCCAATCTGTTTCACATGGGTCACCGCCCAGCCATCAGATGGGGACACTGTGTGGTCACTACCCCACTGAACAGATCCAAACCACAGACGTCAAGGGGAAAGGCTACAGCTCTCATTTCCAATCTCCCGAGCCACCCCCGTCCCTCTGCAATGGAATATCAATAGAGAGACTAAATGAATTGTTTGCTTAATTATGCTGTGCAAGCTGAATAATTGCACGCTTTCCAGAAAGGCTTTGTAACCAATGAGATGGCGTTGGATCTGCCAAAATCTTTACCTTGAAGCCAACATCTTTTCTTTCTGCAGGTGAGAAGAAAATAAGGGCAATCCTGGTGTTATTTCCAGAGGAGGCAAAACCATGGCAGACACATAAAAAATCATGTCTTTCAAAATGGAAAAATCTCTATTAAGCTGCACCTGCTGAGAACTGCTATCTTCATATATGCCAAGGTAAAACCTATAGTCACAAGCCCTGATTTAATCCATCACACACTAATATAGCCAAATAATCTCCCTTTAGAGTGAGCAAAATTGGTCCATTACATATGATGACCATATGTTAAGAGATAAGAGAAATGTGATGAAAATGAGGGGGTTTGGGAGCCAATTTTTAAAATATCAAACAGTGTGCAAAGAAGACTAGGAAGATGGAAAATGAAATATTTACTTGTCAAAGTCTTTAGGATGATAAAAATCAATTAGTACTAACACAGAAAATATTGATATAAGATATGTTGGGTGAAAAAAAAATCCTTAAGAGTAGCAACAATAATATTTTAGCCAAAAAAAACAGTCCATATTACATTTTCTTGATAAAACTTATAATTTCTTTATTGATTAAGGTAGTATATACGTGTCCTTATTCCCCCATTGCCTCCCCAACCCCCCAACTCATGCTCTCATCCCCCTGTTGTCTGTGTCCATTGGTTAGGCTAGGCTATATCAAGAGAATAAGGCTAAAGGATATGTCTTCATAACTCTTTCCCACAAATTTGCTTGAGGCACAGAAAAGCACAATGAAAGTCTCAAAACAAAACATTTGCTTCTTGCCCAGCCAGCATGGCTCAGTGGTTGAGTGTCAACCTATGAACCATGAGATCACGGTTCGATTCCCGATCAGGGCACATGCCCAGGTTGTGGGTTCAGTCCCCAGTGTAGGGGCATGCAGGAGACAATCAATGATTTCTCTCTCGTCACTGATATTTCTATCTTTCTATCCCTCTCCCTTCCTCTTTGAAATCAATAAAAATATATATATTTTTTAAATTTTGCTTCCAGTAAAGAAACTATTTGTAGCACTTTATACTTATTTTATTTTCATTTAGTTATTTTTGAACAGGAAGGCCACAAAAACATAGTTCAAAATTTACACATCTCTCTCCCTCCTATCCCGATCTCCAGCCATCCATCCCTCTTCCCACAGGCAACCCCTATTCCTGGTTTATGTTTCTTTGCATAAACAAGGTATCTAAATATTCTGTATACTCAGTTTATTTTATCATAATTTTCCTTCTATATGATATTTTCTCCTCGAAAGGTCTATGTTTATACAGTTTGAGATTCTCCAACTGGCTGTTTCTTCTTTGATGCCATGATTCCCCATAATACAGTCCAACTGACAGGTCTCCCTAGTAAGATTAGAACATTGGAGGGGCAATATGCTCACGGATCAGACAAGAATGCAAAGATGTGATTCTTTATACAGAGATCCTTCAAAAAACAACTGTAAAATATAATGTGTAGCTGCCACCAAAACAAAGTTCTAAGAGTGTTTCAGTCTTGACAGGATAGTGTCATCCTGATTCAAGTGCTAAGTGGTTTGGATTTTGGAACATCCATCGCATCTGATTTTTCAGGTTTAGATTGTCCACAGCAATATTGGCCTGAGTACCTTTGAATGGTTTGGGAGTGGGAAAGAGATGATGGATGTTAAGAGAGGAGATAGGAGGGTGCCATGCAGTTGGAGAAGCTCCCCACCAAAGAGCCCTTGCTATGAAAATACCCAAAAGGGCCGAAACCAGTTTGGCTCAGTGGATAGAGTGTCGGCCTGTGCACTGAGAGGTCCCAGGTTCGATTCTGGTCAGGGACATGTACCTTGGTTGCAGGCACATCCCCAGTAGGGGGTGTGCAGGAGGCAGCTGATCAATGTTTCTCTCTCATCGATGTTTCTAACTCTCTATCCCTCTCCCTTCCTCTCTGTGAAAAATCATAAAATATATTTAAAAAAAAGAAAATACCCAAAAGGAAGTAATATGCAAATTTCAAACATAACAGATCCATATTATTTCCCAAATTTGAGACTAAAGATAGTAAGGGGGAATAAAAAAGACCCAAGTTCTACTCCTGGTTTGTCATGAACTCCATGTACCTTCAGCCTAATCACCTTTAATTCAGTCTCATTTATAAAATGGGACCTTGGCCTTGATAAGTTCCATTGAGTCCTTTTTACTTTTAACCTTCTCAGTCCAAAATCACTGTGCCAGGTGAGACTGTGTGAAATTGTCTTAATGAAAAACATTACTATTATTGTGTGACCCTAAAATGTTGTCAAATGCAGTTCCTAATTGATAAAATTAATACTCTTATCTAATCAATGGGCTATTTCAGTGACCTAAGTGACAGTGATTGACTCTTACATCATTCTATACACCAAAGATCGCAATGAGCCAGAAACACCTGGGTGAAACAATACCTCCCCCACCCCATACACACATGGTTAGATATTTAGAGGAACAAAAGCTTATGATTGCTTACAAAATCCCGGTATAGATTCAAATAATTAAAACTACAAATTCAAACACAGACCTGGCTTAAGAACTCTTTGGACAAAAACAAGAATGAGAGGGAGGAGGAGAGAAGTAACAGCAAGCTTGTTATAAATAGAAACTGTGGCTAGGAAATAGAAACCCAAAAATAAGACTACATTCATGTAAGAATCTAGAACAGGAGTGGGGGACCTTTTTTCTGCCAAGAGTCATTTGGGTATATATAACATCACTAGAGGCCCAGTGTATGAAATTCATGCACAGGGGTAGGGGGTGGTTGTTCCTCAGCCCAGCCTGCATCCTCTCCAATCTGAGACCCCTCAAGGGATGTCCGACTGCCCGTTTAGGTCCCATTCTACTGGGATCAGGCCTAAACAGGCAGTCAGACATCCCTTTCACAATCCAGGACTACTGCCTTCCTGAATGCCCCTAACCACTTCTGCCTGCCAGCTTGATCATCCCCTAACCACTCCCCTGCCAGCCTGATTGATTCCTAACTGCTCCCCTGCTAGCCTGTTTGCCCCTAACTGCCCTCCCCTGCAGGCCTTATACTCCCCAACTGCCCTCCCTTGTAGGCCTGTTCCCTCCCAATTGCCCTCCCCTGCTAGCCATCTTGTGGTGGGTCATCTTGTGTCCACATAGGGGCAGGATCTTTGACCACATGGGGGCAGCCATCTTGTGTGTTGGAGTAATGGTCAATTTGCATATTATTCTTTTATTGGATCTTTTTCAACTGTGAGTGGATGAAACCAACTCAAAATAGTTTGAGGGGAGAAAATAAGAAATTTAGTGGCATGAATTTATCATTCATGCTTAAATCTCACTTTAAGCATGAATGATAAAATAATATAGTCAGGAATCTTTCCCAATTTTGGGGGTCAATTTCTCTGACCTGGCTTTAGACAGGCAGACTGTCACGAGGCAGAAGCCCAGCTTGATCTCTGTCTGTTTCATACTTCATTCTCTAGTTTGGAAGTTGCAATTGACTTGGATTATCCAGACTTCCAACATAAGCCCATTGTTTACTCAATTATTGTGGACTTTGATTCACCAGATTTAGGTCACATGAACTGAGAATAGGGAATAGTTGATTTCTACAGGGAAAAGAAAGCGTCTGCAGTAAGGATACTGCAGAGATAAAAATAATAAATGTCCACTACAATGACAACAATAAATGTGATAGATTTTTTTCATCGAAACTTTACTGGAATTCTGGGCCTATTTTGAATTTCAAAATAGCGAATAGAAACACTATAGTATCTGAAAATCGATGAGAAAATGAAGTGAATTTGATTCCAGGCCTTAATCTAAAATTCTAATACCCAGGCAAATAACTATCTTAACATGTGTATCTTTTCAACAATTCCCTCCTTTTTCTTTAAGATGCCTTTGTTCACAGACAACCTCATCAGGCAAAGTAATAGCAAATGAAGAAAAAAACATAAAATGTTTATTGAAGTGGATGAAGGCATGGCATGTGCAGAAAAATTCTTCATTAATAGCTGAAGAAATCTTTCTCTATATTTAATATTTAGGTGACATATTTCTATTTCAAGAGAAGTAAACAGTATAGTCATGAATAGCAAACAGAAACACAAACTCATTTATTTGTAAAATAAACTCATTTTCTTTTCATATCAATGCAAAAAATGACCCAATGCCATATGTTCCATTTGCCATGATTCTAAGACAGCAAAGCTATACAATTTCTAGATCATTAACTTGTCTTCCTAGTTCTCCATGTCTTACAGTTCTACTAGGTAAGTGTTCATTCATTCACTTTGATAATGCTACCTTTTTTTTTTAATAGGTTGGTATTTTATTTGCTCAATTACTCCAGGCAGAACTACAGCAGCCAGGATGGAGAGAGGCTGGGGAAGAAAAGGACTCACCCCTGAAAGAACATGAACTCAAGACTATACTTCTAATTCTTTCAAACAAAGGAGGAGTTTGCCTTTTGCTAGTCTCAAGTTAGAAAAGGCATCTGTACCCCCTCATTTTATATCACTGGGGCTAAGCTGAACGCCAGCGTGCTCAGGCTAGCACAATGGTATAACATAGCAGCATGTCAGCTATGTAAGTAGCGGGTGGCAAGAAGAGGAACGTGTCCCTGCAGTCAAATGAGACTTGTAGAAGGATTCCTGGAAAAGAAGAGAGGCAATTATGGGGTTATAGGTTATAACATCAGAGAAGTGGAATTCTGAAAATCTCAAACTGTTTCAACAGCTCCAATAATGACATATAGGTAATGACCTAGTAATAGATAAAGACCAATAATAGGTAATGACTTATAACATTCTGGAATGCTTACCTTGAAGACTTGAAAGAGCTTCAGTTGCAAAAGGCTGAATTGGGCATGCTAAACTGTTTTTATTGATATAGGGAAGTAAGACTAATTTGTTTTCTCATATGTTCAAGGACAAACTTTGAAACTAAACTTAGCGCTGCTAAGTATAAAGGACAAACTATAGGGACAGAGTTTGCCTCTTGATTGCATTTGTAACACTAAAAGTTTTTGTTCATTTATTTAGTCAACAAATAATAATGGCAGTCAAGTACCAGGCACTGTTGTTGGCCTCATTTCTAATCGCTCCACCCATAAATTTCATCTTCTAAATATACTGAGGCACTCACAATTCTCAGAACATTCTGTGCTCTGTCCAGGCCTCTACACATGGAATGTCTTTTCCATGTCCCACAAAGAGAGAGAAAGAGCGAGCGTACACAACACACACACACACACACACACACACACACACACACACCATTCCCTTGTCTAGCTTCTAGTACAAATATCTCATCTTCATTCACTCAACTCAAAGGCCATTTCTTCCAAGAAGTCCTTGCCACCCCCTTAAATAATATGTGCTACTCTAGTCTGTCTCACTACACAATGGGGCCTATTTGCATGTCTCTTGTCAAGAGAGCTTTGGAGAGCAAAAACTGTGACATCAAGAATCATTTCTTTCTAGTGGTTATACAAGCCCTGAAATAACTCCCTGGATTCTGATCCTAGGCCCATCTCTTAGTCATTGCATACTTTGGGGCAATAACTTAATCTCTCTGGGCCTGAGTTTGCTCATCTTTCAGTGGAGATAACATTAGTGCCTATCTCCTTGTGTTGTTAAAAGGATTGATCAATACATATAGGGTGCTTACATTTTATATAGTGTCTTCTTGCTCAGAGAGCTCAATAAA
The DNA here is from genome assembly GCA_011751065.1 of Lasiurus cinereus. NCBI lineage: Eukaryota > Metazoa > Chordata > Mammalia > Chiroptera > Vespertilionidae > Lasiurus > Lasiurus cinereus. The sequence goes on along the minus strand of JAAGEH010000043.1, from coordinate 16,813,625 downwards.
TGTCAAACCTCTGTTGTATAAAGGTTGGAGCAATTTACCTACGTATACTCCCATTATATAATAAAAGAGTATTATAGATCTTTTGCCTGGGATGTGGGACCTTGTCTGAACTGACCAGTCTTGAGGAATTGCCAGAAAGAGGCCCTGGTTGAAAAAGACACAGCCTTATCAGATTGCTGATTTCTGGACCTTGAGAATGACAATAGCAGGCACTTCTCATGAGCGGGTTCAAATCAAATATCAACCGAAGAAACTATATGGAAAGGAGGCAAAATGGTGGCAGAATAGATGTGTCCTGAGCCTTGTCCCAGAGCAAATAGAGTGAGCGGTGGAAACGAGTGGAATTCAACCCGAATTGGCGAAGGAGATGCAGCTGGTGAGACAGTTTCCAGCTGGGAAGGGCAGAGGTCCCCTGGATAAAGGTGAAATCAAGACTCTAGGCAAGAGAATTTGTCAGACCTCTGTGCCCAGAGGGTCAGGGAGAAACTACAGAGCACCAAGCCTCCTCCCTGAGGAAAGGCAAAGTGTCTGACTGCAAAAAAACGGTCCCCAGGACTGCGGGAAGTAGGGGATTTGGACCGTGGAGATTGGATTTTGGATCTGAGCTCAGAGGCAGCCCTAAAGGGCTGGTTGGACTGGACAGTGCCTGCAAGAGAGGAGCTTGCAGGGACGTAGTCCCTCCTCGTGCTGGGGTCTGTGCCTTTCTCCACTGATCCTAGTTTGTAGGACCTTTCGGATATAGACACCTACCCGTGGCTGAGGAATGGGAGAAGGTGTGGAGTTGTGGAATCTGGGGAAAGTAGGCAGAGGTCCAGGAGAGGTGATAGCAAGTCTGGTGCTGAGTCATACCTGATTCACCATTTTCTCCTAAGAGAGAGTTCCTCCCTCAGTCTCCAGGCAACCAATATGGCCACACTCTGATCCCACCCTGAATAATACAAATGAATATGAATACTCCCTGAGGTCATAGGAACTGGTCTAAAAAGAAATCTTTAGCCCCAGCAACTGGAAACTGAGAAACAGTACAGTATAGACAATTGGAATCATAAGCCAGCTTAAGGAAGGACACTTCACTTTTTTCACTTTTATTTTTATTTTCATTTTTATGTTTATTATCCCTTCTTTTCTTCTATATTTTCCTGTTTTTGTTTGTTGCTTTATTTTCTATTTCTTTTCGCATTATTTTCCCATCACTATTTTTATGTTATTTTTAATTTTTATACCATTTTTGAAATCATTTTTTTTATTTTTTTGTAAACTTATTATTTTTTTCTCATTATCATTCTTCTCATCCTCTTATTCCCTTTCTAATTCCTCAATACTAAATTAAGGTCCTCCCCATATTCATCCAATTCTTAATTTTATTTTCACTATATAAGCTCAGCCTCTACAGATACTACCCCAATCCTCTTTGCTGGCCCAAGCACTGCAACCATGTGAACAGCAGACATGTGGGCAGCCCACTCCTGTCCAAGGAGCAGCAGCCCCACAAGCAACCTGCCACAGGCCTAAGAGCAGCAACTTCACATGGCCGCCCCTGTCCAAGGAACAGCATCTGTGTGAGCAGCCAGTTCCCCCATCTGAGGAGCAGCAACCACACAAGAAGCTCACCTCATCTGAGGAGTAGCAGGTGCTTGAGCGGCCCACCTACTACTGAGGAGTGGCAGCCCCACACACCCAGCCCCCGCTCTGAGGAGCAGCAGCTGAGCAAAGTCCACACCCTGCACCTGTCCAAAGAGCAGCAGCTGTGCCGCACAAGCAGCCAGCCCCCTTCTAAGGAGCAGCAGCCATGCAAGAAGGCACTCCTCATGCAAGGAGCAGCAGTTGTGTGAGTTGCCTGCCCCCATCTGAGGAGCAGCATCTATGTGAGCAGCCCACCCCTTCTGAGGAGCAACAGATGCATGAGATGCCTGCCCACATCCAAGGAGCAGCAGCTGTGTGAGCAACACACCCCCTTCTGAGGAGCAGCAGCCACATGAGCAGTCTCTCCTCCATCTGAGGATCTGCAGCCACATAAGCAGACTGCCCATGTCCAAAGAGCAGCAGCCCTGTACAGTCCACACTGGTCCAAGGAGCACCAGCCTGCACCTGCCTGATGAGAAGGAGCCAGGTAAACGCCCTGCCCCTGTCCAAGGAGCATCAACAGCATAAGCAGCTCCCTTCCAGCAAGAAGCAGGAGCTGCATGAGCAGACCACCCCCTGTCTGAGGAGAAGCAGCTGCACAAGCAACCTGCACCCATATGAGGAACAGCAGACCTACAAGCAACCTGCCCCTGTCCAAGGAGTGGTGGCATCATGAGTGGCAAGTTCCATCTAAGGAACAGCAGCAGCACACAGCCAGCCCCCATCTAAAGAACAGGAGCCATGGGAGAAGTACCCCCTTTCCAAGGAGCAGCAGCCACGTGAGCAGCCGGCCCCCGTCCAAGGAACAGCAGACATGAGCAACCTGACCCCATCCAAGGAGCAGCAACCTCTTAATCAGCCCACTCCTGTCCAAGGAATAGCAGTTATACGAGCAGCCTTTCCCACCAGCCAGAGGAGGCACCAATGCTGTGAACAGAGAAGCCACTGCCAACTGAGAAGCAGCTGCTACCATGACTGCCCAAAGAGCAACCACAGCTAGAGAAGCCACTGTCACCCAAGGAGCAGCCCCTGAACAGCTCAATGTCTAGATCAGTGAGACCAAAAATAGGTAGACAAAGATACCCCCAAAGGAAAGGAGGAACTGCCAGAAAATCAACTCAGTGAAACAGAGGCATGCAATATGTTAGAAAAATAATTCAGAATAAGGGTCTTAGAGTTCATAAACCAGATGGAAGAAAAAATCAACACCTTATGTAAAAATCAAGAAGAGAGAATCCAAGATGGCGGCATAGGTAAACACCTACACTGCTGCCTCGCACAACAATTTCAAAACTACAACTAAAAGACAGAACAGACATCATCCAGTACCACAGGAAAGCTGGCGGAGTGGAAGTTCTACAACTAGAAGGAAAGAGAGGGGCTCATGGAGACCCAGAGGAGCTGCAAAAAGCCGAGGTACTGAGACGCGCGCGCTGAGAGCGCGGGTGCTGGAGTACCTGGCTGGCTTTCTCTGGCGGGAGGGAAACGGAGACTCGCAACAGCATTGAACCCCTTATTTTACGACACTAAACCCCAGATCCAACGAAACTCATACGGGGGGAGTTTGGACTGTGAAAAGGGAGAGGTGCACGGAAATTTAGGGGAGTCGCAGAAGATCAGGTCCGGTCTCACATGCGCACAGTGCTGCTCGCAGGACAGATTGCTGATTGTGCCGCTGGCTTTTGCGAGTGGGCGGGAGACAGACCCTCCCAACTGTGCCACTTCTGAGTCCACTAAGCCCCTGTTTCGGGCGAAACCCTGGGGACCTAGACTCGTGTGGTCCTGGTGCGCAGGGGAGCTGGAAAGGCAGCGGTTAGAGGCACTGCGGGTGCGCGCACGCACAAGGACCGCTCCAGCCATTATCCAGTCACGTGAGACTCAGGGGCCGTGGAGGGCGGGGCCGACTGGAAGGCAAGGCAGTCCCTTAAGCCCTGAGACTCCACCCATCCCAAGCTCAACAGAGGCTTCTTCGGTTTTGCGTCTGGTATCATAAGGCTGAATCCAACACAGAAGTTTCCCCGGCATAGTGAAAATGCTGAAACAAGGGAAGGGATCACAAACAAAAGAAATGGAGGAAAAAAAACGACTGGATATAGAGTTCAAAACCACGCTTATAAGGTTTTTCAAGACTATGCTAGAAAAGTTGGATAAATTTAGTGAGACCCAAGAGGAGATGAAAAAGGACCAACTAGAGATGCAAAAGAGCCAACTAGAGATGGAAAAGGTCCAACTAAAGATGATAAAGGACCAAAAAGAAATTAAACATACACTGATTGAAATAAAAAATATTATAATGAGTCCTAACAGCAGACTAGAGAAAGGCAAGAGTCAAGTAAAAAATTTGAAATATAAAGAAGCAGAAAACACTCAACTGGAAAAGCAAGAAGAGAAAAGAATCCAAAAATGTGAACATAATGTAAGGAGACTCTGGGACAGCTTCAAGCGTACCAACATCAGAATTGTGGGGGTGCCAGAAGAAGAGAGAGAGCAAAATGCTGAAAACCTATTTAAAGAAATAATGACTGAAAACTTCCCACATCTGGTAAAAGAAATAGACTTACAAGTCCAGGAAGCACACAGAACCCCATATAAAAGGAATCCAAAGAGGACTACACCAAGACACATCACAATTAAAATACCAAGAGCAAAAGAGAAAGAGATAATATTAAAAGCAGCAAGAGAAAAACAGTTTATTACCTACAAGGGAGCACCCATACGACTGTCAGCTGATTTCTCAACAGAAACGATGCAGGCCAGACGGGAGTGGCAAGAAATATTCAACGTGATGAACAACAAGAACCTACAACCAAGAATAATCTATCCAGCAAAGCTATCATTCAGAATTGAAGGGCAGATAAAGAGCTTCACAGATAAGAAAAAGCTAAAGGAGTTCATCAACTCCAAACCAGTTTTATATGAAATGCTGAAAGGTACTCTTTTAGAAGAGGAAGAAGAAAAAGGTAAAAGCCAAAAAATTATGAACAACAAATACATATCTATCAACAAGTGAATCTAAAAATTAAGGGAATTAAAAATTTGATCAACAGAATAAACTGGTGAATAGAATAGAATCAGGAGCACAGAAAGGGAGTGGACTGATAATTCTCAGGGGGGAAGGGGTGAGGGGTGTACAGGGAGAGACTGGACAAAAGTCATAAACCTATGGATGAGATCAATGGGAGGGAGCTAAGGGCAGAGGGAGGGGTGGGAGCTGGGTGGAGCGGTGCTATGGAGGGGAAAAAAGAGAAACAAATGTAATAATCTGAATAAAGATTTAATTTAAAAAAAATCAAGAAGAAATGGATAACAAAAATCAACAACTTATGTAAGAATTAAGAAGAAATTAAGAGTGATTTATTTGCAAAAAAAACACCATGGAAAGTTTCAACTGTAGACTAGGAGAAGCAGAAGAATGAATTAGCATATCAGACGACAGGGAAGCAAAACACAGCCAAACTGAATTGCAACTGGAGAAAAAAATTAAGACAGGAGGAGAGCCTAAGGGAGCTATGGGACAACATGAAATGAAGCAACATACAAATAATAGGGGTTCCAGAACAACAGGAAGAGGAACAAGGATTAGAACACCTATTTGAAGAAATAATGTCAGAAAACTTCCCTGATGTGGCAAAGAAAAAAGTCACACAAGCATAGAGAGTTCCAAAGAGGATGAATCCAAAAAGACCCACCTCAAGACACATCATAATTACCATGGCAAATATTCAGGACAAAGAGAGAATCTTAAAGGCTACAGAGAGAGACAAAGTTGCATACAAGGGATCTCCCATTAGATTATCAAATGATTTCTCAACAGAAACACATCAGGCCAGAAAAAATGGAAGGAAATTTACAAAGTGATGCAAACCAAAGGACTGAATCCAAGAAGACCCTATCCAGCAAGGTTATCATTCAAAATTGAAGGGAAAATAAGGAGTTTCACAGACAAAAAAAAATGCTAAGGGAGTTTATCACTACCAAGCCAGCAAAGCAAGAAATGCTAAATGGACTGGTTTAAAAAGAAGAATTAAAAGGTAAGGAGGAACACAGATACAAAAAATAAAAATGGCTACAAATAAGTACCTTTCAATAATAACTTTAAACGTAAACAGACTAAATGCTCCAATCAAAAGACATTGAGTGGCTGAATGGATAAAAAAAAACATGACACCTATATATGCTGTCTACAAGAGACCCACCTCAGAAAAAGGGACTCATTCAGACTGAAAGTGAAGGGATAGAAAGACATTTTTCAGACAAATGGTAATAAAAAAAGATAGGATAGCAGTGCTTCTATCTGACAAAATAGACCTCAAAGTAAAGGCTATAACAAGAGATTAGGAAAGCCACTTCATAATAATAAAAGGATCAATACAACAAGAGGACATAAATCTGATAAACATATATGCACCCAATGCAGGAGCATCCAAATACATTAAAAAAAAAATAACTCCTGGAAGAAATCAAGGGATAGATCAACAACAAAATATCATAGTAGAGGACTTTAATGCACCACTGACATCACTGAATAAGTCCTCTAGACAAAAATTCAGCAAAGAAACTGCAATTCTAAATGACTTACTAGATCAGCTGGCCCTAATTGACATCTTCAGAGCATTTCACCCCAAAGCCATGGAATATAGGTTCTTCTCAAGTGCACGTGGAATATTTTCAAAAATAGGCCACATATTGGGTCACAAACAAAGATTCCCCAAATTCAAAAAGATTGAAATCATATCAAGCATTTTCTCAGACCACAATGGCATAATATTAGAAATAAACTATAATAAAAATACAGTGGTACCTCAAGATACGAGTTTAATTCATTCCGTAACCTTGAGGCATGGGAAACTATGAGACGCTCGACTTGTGGTAAACTGGTGGGTCGTGTGCAGCTGGCCGATCAGCACGATTACTCCTATCTCAAATGTTGCTCGTATTTCAAAGCAAAAATCGCTCGCTCGATGGCTCATATCTCAAAAATCTCGTATGTTAGGGTACTCATATCTCGAGGTACCACTGTATTCTAAAAATTTCAAACACTTGGAAGCTGAATAACATGCTATTAAACAATGATTTGGTTATCAGTGAGATCAAAGAAGAAATTAAAATCATACAGGAGACTAATGATAATAAAAACACAACAATGCAATGCTATGGGACACAATGAAAGCAGTCCTGAGAGGGAAGTTCATAGTTCTACAGGACTACCTCAAAAAACAAGAAAAAATGGTAATAAATCATCTAACTCAAAAACTCAAAGAATTAGAAAGAGAGCAATAAGAAAAGCCCACAGTGAGCAGAAGGAAGGAAATAATAAAGATCAGAGCAGAAATGAATGACATAGAGACCAAAAAATAAATGCAAAAGATCAATAAAACCAACAGCTGGTTCTTTGAAAGAATAAGATTGATGAACCTTTAGCCAGGCTCACCAAGAAGCAAAGAGAGAGACCCAAATAAACAAAATCAGAAATAAAAGAGGAGAAATAACAACATACCCCATAGAAATACAAAGGATTATTAAAAAGTACTATGAACAACTCTATTCTAACAAACTAGACAAGCTGAAGAAAATTGACACATTCCTAGAAAAATACAACCTTCCAAAACTTACTCAGGAAGATTCTAAAAATCTCAATAGGCTGATATTTCTGTCATATGTTTAAGTCCTTGATCTATTTTGAGTTTATTTTTGAAGCATTCATCAAAAAGCTTCCAGCAAACAAAAGCCCAGGGCCAGATGACTTCACAGGGGAGTTTTACCAAACAGTTTAGGAAGAACTAAGAGCAAGGAACACTTCCAAACTCCTTCTATGAAGCCAGCATCACCTAACACCAAAACCAGATAAAGATAACACAATGAAAGAGAATTACAGACCAATATCCCTCATGAATATAGATGCCAGAATCCTCAACAAAATTCTAGCAAATTAGATCCAGCAGTACATCAGAAAGATCATACATCATGACCAAGTAGGATTTATCCCGGGGATGCAAGGATGGTACAATATTTGCAAATCAATAAACATGATACATCACATAAACAAATTGAGAGATAAAAATCACATAGTCATATCAATTGATGCAGAAAAAACATTTGACAAAATCCAATACCCTTTCTTGACAAAAACTCTCAGCAAGGTGGGAATAGAAGGATCATACCTCAACATTATAAAAACCATATATGATAAACCCACAGCTAACATCATCTCAATGGGCAAAAATTAAAACCATTTCCTCTAAGAACAGGAACAAGACAAGGATGCCTACTCTCACCACTCCTGTTCAACATAATGCTGGAAGTTTTAGCCATTATGAATAGACAAGAAGAAATAAAAGGCATCCAAATTAGAAAAGAAGACATAAAGCTGTCCTTATTTGCAGATGACATGATACTGTACGTAGAAGATCCTAAAGACTCCATCAAAAATTTATTAGACTTAATAAATGAATTTGGCAAGGAAGCAGGATACAAAATTAACACCAAGAAATCTATGGCATTTCTATACACCAATAATGAACTTACAGAAAGAGAGACTAAAAAAGCAATCCCATTTACCATTGCACCAAAAAAATTAAGATACCTAGGAATAAACTTAACTAAGGAGATAAAAGAACTATATGCGGAAAACTACATGACACTGAAAAAAGAGATACAGGAAGACATAAACATATGGAAGAACATACCATGTTCATGGATTGGTAGAATCAACATCATCAAAATATCCATGTTACCCAAAGCAATCTATAAATTCAATGCACTTTCCATTAAAATACTAATGGCATATTTCACAGACCTAGAAAGAACTTTCCAAAATTCATCTGGGATTAAAAAAAAAAAAGACTCGAAATAGCTACAGCAATCCTGAGAAAGAAGAAAAAAGTAGGAGGGACCTCAATACCAGATATCAAGCTATATTACAAAGCCACTGTTCTCAAAACTTTCAAATACTCACACAAGAACAGACATATATAGATCAATGGAATAGAATAGAGAACCCAGAAATCGACCCAAATCACTATGCTCAACTAATATTTGATAAAGGAGACATGAACACACAATGGAATCAAGATGGCCTCTTCAATAAATGGTATTGGGAAAATTGGACAGATACATGCAAAAAAAGTGAAACTAGACCACCAACTTAGATCATACACAAAAAGAAACTCAAAATAGATTAAGGACTTAAACATACAACAGGAAACCATAAGAATACTAGAGGAATCCACAGGCAGAAAAATCTCTGACATATGCCGAAGCAATTTCTTCACTGATACTGCTCATAGGGCAATAGAAACTAAAGAGAAAATAAGCAAATGGTACTACATCAAAATAAAAAGCTTTTGCATAGCAAAGGAGACCATCAACAAAACAACAAGAAAGCCCACTGCATGGGAGAACATATTTGTCAATGATAATGACAATAAGGGTTTAATCTCCAAGATTTACAGGGAACTCATGCAGCTTAACAAAAAGAAAATAAATAACCCAATCAAAAAAATGGGCAACTGATCTAAATAGACACTTTTCGAAAGAAGACAGAAGGAAGGCCAAGAGACATATGAAAACCTGCTCAGCCTAAACTGGTTTGGCTCAGCCTGGGGACTGACGGGTCCCAGGTTCGATTCCGGTCAAGGGCATATACGTTGGTTGCGGGCACATCCCCAGTGGGGGGCGTGCAGGAGGCAGCTGATCGATGTCTCTCTCTCATTGATGTCTGGTTTTCTATCTCTTTCCCTTCCTCTCTGTGAAAAATCAATAAAATACTTTTTTTTTAAAGAAAAAAAAAAGAAAATCTGCTCAAAGTCACGATTCATCAAAGAGATACAAATCAAAACAACAATGCAGTACCATCTCACACCTGTCAGAATGGCTATTATCAACAAATCAACAAACAAGTGTTGGTGAGGATGCGGAGAAAAGGAACCCTCATGTACTGCTGGTGGGAATGCAGACTGGTGCAGCCTCTGTGGAAAACAGTATGGAGTTTGCTCAAAAAACTAAAAATGAATCTCCCATTTGACCCAGTGATCCCACTTCTAGGAATATATCCCAAGAAACTAGGAACACGAATCAGAAAGGATCTATGCACCCCTATGTTCATAGCAGCACAATTCACCATAGCTAAGATTTGGAAACAGCCTAAGTGCCCATCAGCAGATGAGTGGATTAAAAAACTGTGGAACATCTACACAATGGAATACTAAGCTGCAGTAAAAAAGGAGTTCTTACCATTTGCAACAACTTGGATGGAGATGAAGAGCATTATGCTCAGTGAAATAAGCCAGGCAGAGAAAGATAAATATCACATGATCTCACTTACTTGTGGAATATAATGAACAACATAAACTGATGAACAAAAATAGTTCCAGAGTCAGAGAAACATCAATCAGAACATCAAACTTCCAGGAAGACAGGAGATGATGGGTGTAAAGTGGAGAGGTCAACCAAAGGACTTATATGCATGCATATAAGCCTAATCATTGAGACAATAGAGGGGTTGGGGCATGAATGGGAGGTGGAGAATAATGGGGGAATAAGGACACATATGTAATACCTGAATCAATAAAGAAATTAAAAAAAAGAAAATAGAAAACAAAAAGGGTATTATAATGAAATAACTTACATCTTTAAAAATATTCAAAGATAAAATTAAAATGACAAAGATCTATAAAAATAGAGCCAAGTTAAAAGAAAAGCAAGTACTGGAAGAAAGTATTAGAAATGCAATTAATTGACAAAGGATCTGTTTCCAGAAAAAAAAAAATAGAAACAAAAAACTTGCTATGAATCAATAAGAAAGGCAGAGATTAGTCTTAGAAAAATAGGCAAAGGATGTTAATTATGAATAAGCATTTCATAGAAGAGGAAATATGAATGACCTAAATAGCTATGCAATGATGCTCAAGGAAATAGAAATCAAAATGAGATACCATTTGCTATCTACTAGATAACACCAAGTGTAGCTGAGGATGTGGGAAATAAAAACTCTCCTATAGTGCTGGTGGGCTAAATAGGCACAGCCATTTGGAGTATTTTGAAAAGAAAAGCTGAAGATGTGTAATTCCACTCCTGGGTGTCTACACTACAGAAGCTTATGGATATGTGAACAAAAAGACACGTCCCCAGATGTTTTCTACTGTATAATTTTTAAAAATTTATCTTTATTGTTGGAAGTATTACAGATGTCTCCCTTTATTCCCCCTCCACCTGGCCCACGCTCTAGTACGATTTTTAATAACAAGAAAAGTAAACACAACTTAACTACCCATCAGTTATATGTATATGCATCACAATGAATAAATCTCAAAAAATACAGTGTTAAAGGACAAAAGCAAGTTGCAAAGCATATTGATAGTAAATACAAACTGTATAACTCAAAACAATAACAAATATTATTTATGGATACATTCAGAGGTAGAGAAAGGTGTGAAAGACAGGGGGTGGGGCTTTGACTCACACTGATCTGTTTTCTTTAAAAAAAATTAGGGACAACAGAAATTTCAGGATGGTATAATATGAAATTTGGATTGTGGGTACATGGGTGACTAGAAAATTATTTTCTTTTATAATTTCTTTAAATATTCAATAATCGAAGTTTTACTTTCAGATGAACTTCAAAATGAAAGTAGGCATTAGAGCATCAATGTTTCCAGATGTATGTTAAGAAACCGGATATTCAGTATCTATAGATATATGCATTCCTCGGAGACATTGTGGGTTCTGTTCCAGACCAGTGCAATATAGCAAGTACCACAATGAAGCGAGTTGTAATCATTTTGCTGGGGGAGGATCTTGCCTTTAATTTGTAAAAAGTGCAACACCACTGAAGCACAATAAAGTGATGAGCAATAAAACAAGGTATATCTGTAATTAATACCCTCACTTATTCCATTAAATGGATGACTGGCTGAGTAGATGGGTAAAGGCAGGGAAGGAAGGATGCATACATGAATGGATGGACTGACATTTAAATATATAGACAGAAACAGAAGAAATAAAGTAGCTTAGAGAAAAGTTTTAATAAAGTTATATAAAATGAAGTGCTTAGGCTTTGGAGTCTGAAATCCCAGAGTTACCTCCAGCAGGGCCACCTTATGAACTGCACACCACCAGAGGGCACTATTTCCATAGACAACAATGTGAATAGCGCCCCCTGGAGTTGTGCAATGCCCCAGTCTTGATGGACAAAGGCCTTCACCTCTCTGAGAACTCATTTCTTTATCTCTAAAAAATGAGCCTAATCATACTTGTGTCACAGGGTTTTTAGGAAGTCTAAATAAAACAATATACATGAAGTGCTCAGCACAGAACCCAACACATAATAAGGAATGAGAATATGAGAATTATCCAGGCAGTACTAAGAATGTGAACACTAAGTCTAACATTTCAGAATAGGTTAATGGGTAACAGTAGCCCTAGGAGCTGACTCCTTAGAATTTAAAAAATCATCTACTTGCAGTTGAAAATTAACATATGCACAGCTATATATGCCTAGTCAGTTTGGTTGATCTTGATGACTTAAGTTTCCTGGCATGCAGAGGAGTGTGTTAAAGCAGCAGCTTTCCCATCATAGTCCTGGGGTGCACTGGAGTGGCTTAAGGGAGTAGGGTTAGGCTGGGTTACTAAGGGCCCAGATCCTCCCTCTGTTGCCATCAGAGCAAATAGCCTTCTGTGCCTTAGAGTCAGGCATCTCTTAGCTAAAGCAAATGATGTAAGACTTGAACCTTAATCTGATTTTATGTAAAACTTTTCTCAAAGCATCTATAAAATGTTTTTAGTGCATAAACTTACACAAGCTCAACCAAGATGTGAGTCTGGCATTCAGGGAGAAGGGGGTGGTGAGTGGGCAGGAGAAGGCAGCAACATGGGGATGGGGAGAGAGGTCAGTCCTCATCGGAGTGATACCTGATACCTATCCTCATGGGCAATGATGAGGGAAAGTGCAATGCTTGTGAGGAGACAAGCTGTCCAGTGAAAGAGGTGGAGCGCCGTGAGGTCGAGACTTACGTGTAAGAAGGAGGCACTCAAGGAAGCATGTGCAGAAAGCAGCAGCAGTGCTCAGACACAGGCATGCCCTTCACCAAAGGGACCGAAGGCTGAGAATGGCCCTCCAGAACTCCTCCTTTCCTCTTCTGGAAAGAGAGCACCAAAAATAAGCAAGAAGCTTTGTCCAAAATAGCCAAGCCATGTTAGCATAATAATTAGACAATAAGTAAGTGAGGAGAGAATCTATAATGGACTGACCACTCAAAAGAAAAGGACAAAGGAGAAAAGAAGAAAGCAGAGTAAGACTTCACTTTATTTTTAAAGATATTTTAATTGATTTCAGAGAGGAAGGGAGAGAGAAAGAGAAATAGAAACATCAATGATGAGAGAGAATCATTGATCAGCTGCAGGGGATGGAGCCTGCAATCCAGGCACGTGTCCTGGACGAGAATCAAACCATGACCTCCTGGTTCACAGGTAGACTAGAGGCCCAGTGCACAAAATTCGTGCATGGGTAAGGTCTCTAGGCCTGGCCAGCAATCAGGGACCGATCAGATTCCCCAACTCGACTCCCTGCCTCCCTGTCTCCCCACCTCCCCACCTCCCGCCCTCCTCCTTTCCTCGCTCCCTCAGTGCCCCACCAAAGCCTCTGGCACCACCATACTCTGTGCCACCCCCCTGCTGGTCAGTGCATGGCATAGTGAGCAATCAAACTCCCAGTCTCCCAAACTCCCAAGGGGACACTTTGCATATTAGCCTTTTATATATATAGATGTCCAACCACTGAGCCATGCCAGCCCAGCAAACTGTGCTTTGGACCATAACCAAGCTGCCACCTCCTGAGACACAACTTCCACCTCCCTCTGTTCAGGCAGGTGAATACACAGAATCTCACTTATATATGTGGGTCTATAAATGGTTTCATTTTATTCCACAGCAAAATGAGTTGATAGTGCATCCATATTGTGACATTCTCTAGCAAATGCCCTAATTAGGAACCTTAACTACCTTTCCATTATTTCCAAACTGTCTAAATCTGGGTAGACCCCAAAGACCATCTGGAACCTGGACATATGCCCAGGCAGCAAGAAACTGTCCTTCATTAGACCTCTCCATAGCCCACCTATTTGAGAGACAGAAAGGGTGACGGAGAGTTACATGGTGAATAATGTGGAAAATAGCATTGCCTGCTCAGACATTTGGTTTTATGATTTTATCTTCCTTGTGATTGACCATGTTCATAAAACTTCAAAGAAGATTTTTCTGGTGCTTTGGCTATTTAAAATTAACTGGGACATCAATGCATTTATTTAAGTATGCATTGATGTCTGCATACATATGCGGAACACATCCAAGAAACAGTAGAAAGGACTGCTATTCTTTATTTTATCTTTAACCTATCTGAGTTTGAAAGGAAAGCTTTTAAAAAATCAAGAATAACTTCAAAATCCAGAGGGAGGAACTGCCAATAAAGTAAAACCACTCATGTTGATTTATCATTGTATTTCTGCAACCATTGCTTGCTTCAGTAGCTTGTCACTGTAGTGCATGGGGAGGGGACTGGGGGAAGAGTCATCTGGATCTCTTGTGGCATATAAATCTGATATGGATTTTAAAAGTCAATCATAAAGCTCCCCCAAGTGGATATATTTAAAACTACACCAAGAAACCAGCACTGTCTCTGGGATGGCTATCAAAACTGAGGCCCCAAATATGTTTGTTTGGCTTTTTCCTTTTATATTTTTAATGAATTGATTGGGGTGACGTTGGTTAATAAAATTATATAGGTTTCGATAATACAGCATCTGTATATTGTATTGTGTATTCACCACTTCAAGTCAAGTCTCCTCCCATCACCCAAATATGTTTTGATGGACAGCAGTGACCTAGCTTACCCGTCATTTTGTACATAATTTTATAAGATCAGCATCATGAGAAAAAGAATTCTATAAATGTTAAAACACAACCTGCAAAAACACTCCCCCTGGCTTCCTGTGAACTTCCCTGGGCCTAGACACTGCCTAAGCTACACCAGACCTTACCTGGACTCAGAGGATCCAGGGATACAGTGATTTACAGCTGCTTTGGGATGGAACCCCCCAGAGACCCTCCATGGTCCATTTAATTGTGTTCCTTATTCCACTATCTGGGCTGATTATACTGAATTACTTGGCACCCCTGTTAAGCTTGTCACTTAGATTCTAGAACAAATTAAGTTTGTTGAAGGCTTTGCTCTTTCTCTCTATTAAAATATTCATATCTACTCTAACAACCTGATAAAATACTGGCTAAAAGCCTTGCTGGTATCCTCAACAGGGAGTGCCATTTTTAATGAACCCACAAGCGTCATAAATAAAATATAACTGGTCTTAATAAAGAATTGATAGAGCAGCTCCTGCCTCAGACAGGTGTCAATGGGGATGCTACACACAGCCTTGGGAGACTCAGTGCAGCAAACGAGTCTCCCAGAGCCTGGAGGCCCCCATGCGACCAGCAAACTCCAAAGGCAGAATCAATGAACTTAACGAGTCACTTTCCATACAACAGTTGAATCTAGTGGGCCTCAGTGGGGTTGGATGGGAGAGGGTGGTTGGAAGCCTTCCCGAGGGTGTATAAGAAAGTAGGGGGGAGGGGAGAGAAAAGGGCATGGTGGTGGTCATTGTAATAGCTAACATGTTTTGAGCATTTACCACATACCAAGTACTATCTTCCCAACAACACTAGCAAACGGGGCAGTATTAACCTCTCTTCACAAATGAAAGCAAATGGAGGTTATCTAAACAGCACAAGATCTGATTCAACCTAGTTGTATCCCTAAACCCAAATGTGTAGCCACTAAAGACTTGATAAAAGCTTTAGAAACTTTGTTTAAAGGTCTTAACTTAAAGGTCTTAACTCCTTATTTTTAAGCAAAAACAGAGACACGAAGTCAGCAAATACGGCATCACTTCCATCACAAGCCCCCTGGCTGGAATCCTGGCCTCTTTCCTACAAGGCATCAGTCTGCTCACTCCAGCCCTCACACAGAGAGCACGGGACTTAGAACCCCAAGCTCCAGAAAATACACTAAAAATATACTCAGAAGGCCTTTGGAACCCAAAGGAACCTGCAGTCATTTGGGGATTGCGCTACATACTCAACCAGTTATCTCAGCGCTCTGAGCCGGCACATCGCCCATGAAATAAGGAGGACAGCCTTAATCATTCACACCCAGTCTTGTTCCAAAACGGCTGCAAGCAGCTAATAACACCAACTTCCCTGAGTGGTGGTCAGAATGAAATAGAATTAGTTACGTATGACAATAGCACTTGTTATGGGAGAGTGTCCATAAAGTGCCCAGCACGATGCCTGGCTCACAGTGGGCTGGCAGGAAACATGTCCCTGCGGCCTTGTCCTGGCTGGTTCACACACAGTCCCAATCCTCCCACAATACCTTCCCCAGGGCTCCCACGCCAGAGCCGCCACCACACTCTGATAAGGTTCCCATTGCATTGTTATCCTCTCTCCCCCGACAGCTCTTCATTCCTTTCCATAAACTCATAGTTCAGAATGGAGGTGGGAGGGATACAGGAGAAGAGAGATCAGGAAAAAGGGGTTGTAACTATCCTACTTTCCCTATCATTCTCCACGTCCATTCACAGGGAACGTGCTTAATTCACCAAAAGGCTATTGTTATAGGGAATCCCCTGCAGAAGAGGATTCCCTCATTTCAGTCCAAGCCTCCTTCCCTAGTAGGAGGGGCAGGAGCACAGAGGGAGGCCTTGCCTGAGATAGCCCAGGGTGTGACATCCCACAGAAGACAGAAATGGGGAATGACACAGGAGTCCAGATAAGCAAACTTTTGCTCTTTTTCAGTCCTATCATTTTCCTGTTTTGTTTAATCACAAATTTTAGACAAGTATCATTTTCTATTCAAGCTAAAGTGTGTAACCTCAGTGTGTTCATCTATAATCCTGGTAAATCATATCTTGTGAGATGGCTGTGTGGGTTAAATGAAGTAATTTATGTAAAAGGCTTGGCATGTAGTAAATGCTCCATAATAAAATAGACTTGTACCAGCTTCAGAAGCTGGCTTCCAGTTAGAATGCCACGGTTGCTAAGGGAGAATATACAGAGTGGATCAAAAGTAGTTTTACAGTTGTTTATGTGAAAAATAACACAATAATCCTATATAATAAAGAGGTAATATGCAAATTGACCAGCACACCCTCACACAAGATGGCTGGTCCGATGTAGCCACAAGATGGTTGCCACAAGATGATCAGTTGGCAGGGAAAGGTAGTTGTGAGAGATCAGGCCGGCAAGGGAGGGCAGCTGGGGGCAACAGGGCCAGCAGGAAAGGGCAGTTGGGGATGACTGGGTTGGCAATGGAGGGCAGTTGGAGATCGTTGGGCTGGCAAGGGAGTGGTTAGGGGCAATCAGGCAGGCAGGCAGGCAAGCGGTCCTGGATTGTGAGAGTAGGGTCCGACTGCCGCTTTAGGCTGATCCCCTAAGGCAGTGGTTCTCAACCTTCCTAAGGCCGAGACCCTTGCATACAGTTCCTCATGTGGTGGTGACCCCCAACCATGAAATTTTGCTACTATTATGCATCGTGATGTAAATATCTGCATTTTCCGATGGTCTTAGGCGACCCCTGTGAAAGGGTCATTCGACCCCCAAAAGGGTCGCGACCCACAGGTTGAGAACCGCTGCCCTAAGGGATCCCAGATTGGAGAGGATGCAGGCAGGGCTGAGGAACACCACCCCTCCAGTGTATGAATTCCGGGCACTTGGCCTCTCGTTAACAAATGATAGTACAAAAAGGAATCTGCAGGTCCCAAGACCAACATCTACGAAAAACAGGCAACCTACTTCCATAAACCAACATGAACCAACAGGAAGTGATGCTGGAGGACAGTGACTTGAGTAGGAGTCCTCTGAGGGCAATGATCAATATTCACAGGCCCAGACCTTACATTCCTGCGAATTACACAGAAGGTAGTTAGGGGACGTCATTACAGCTGCCGCTGCCCCTGCTGATTTCATCACACTCACCTTCCAAGCCAGTGTCACCTGGTACACATTTTTTCCAAGGCAGCCGAGCACCCACAAGGAGCTTTTCTCTGATCCCAAATAGAATGTAATAGTGAGTTTGGGACTTTTGAGGTTTGTCATAAGCATGCTCAGGAACAAGCCCTGTCCGTTTCCCCCTGGCTGCACCCACCAGCAACTCCTCCACCCGCCCCACTGACCCTGACACTAGAAGCCAGATGCACCCCAGAGAGTGCTCAGGTGGCAGGTATACTTTGATTCATGGGAGTAAGGATGGGTCACTTACAGGAAGTGAGCGAGTTTTTACGGAAATGTCCCTCAAAGACATTCTTGGTGTAAGAGTGACATGTGGTACAACAGAAGCACAAGGTTTTAACCAAAAGATTGAAATTTGTGTGTCAATTCTTATTCACTCTGCTGACTTGTTCAAATCAGGTAAGTGCTCTGTTTCCATCCACTCCCCCATAAATTGGAATGAACACACACTTCATTCTCCAGTTTCAGTTGCACTCACATTTGTAAAAAAAAAAAAAAGTGTCAACTTTGCTAAACTCTCTATGCATACAGTTTGTTATTGTTACTACACGGTGTAGGGTTGAAGGAAGGGTGACAGCTACTTCCAAAACTGTCCACCAGATAATAACAATAGCTACTATTCATTGAAGTTACCAAGAGCTTTTGCCAAGTTCTATAAATCTACTCCTCCCCAAAGCCTATAATGAAGGTATACTACTGTTCCACTTACGGAGGGGAAAGGCATACAGAAACGCTCGGCCATTTGCACAGGGCAGCAGAGCCGGATTCTGAACTTAGGCAGCTCAACCAGGCCAGCAGACAAGCAGCCTTTTGTTTTTAACTCCGAATATGGATGGACATCAAATGCAAAGTTTGAAATGAATAGTGGTGGTGGAGCTCTGTTTATGTTTGGGTTTGTAGGGGAAGGGGAGGAACGGGAGAGGCCTTTTTCCTGTAGTTTTAAGTGGCTATGTGAATCACTGCAAGAGGCTGTGTTGCCAGCTACTGTTTGTCCTCTTTATAATGTGCTAACTATTCACTCTAGAAAGCCTGTGCCCGCGCTGGCGCCTGGATCAGCACTGTCACCCGCTCCAATGTTGCACTTTCATCAAACTGGCCGAGGCCTATCCAACCTGCTTGATGGGAAGGAACAGGTTGCTGTGTCTCAGATCATCAGAAGAAACAAGCAGCTTGTCTAGAAAATGCATGCATACATGGTCTGTGCAAATTAGCTATAAAATGAAGAATTTTTGCAAATGCAAACATGCCCCCAGCTAGAGGGACAAGGGTGTTTGGACAGGATGCTAACTACCACAATGATCATTTGCTGTGTCAGTGAGTGCTTGCATTTTTCTAAATGAACCATGTTCTTTTTCTTTTTTTAAATATATTTTTTAAATTTATTTCAGAGAGTGAGAGAGAGAGATAGAAACATCAATGTTGAGAGAGAATTATTAATTGGCTGCCGCCTGCACGCCCCCTACTGGGGCGGGGGGAAGAACCCACAATTCGGGCATGTGCCCTTGGTCAGAATCGAACTTGGGACACTTTAGTCGCAGGCTGACATTCTATCTACTAAGCCAAACCAGCTAGGGCAGTGGTTCTCAACCTGTGGGTCGTGACCCTTTTGGGGGTCAAATGACATTTTCACAGGGGTCACCTAAGACCATCGGAAAAACACAGGTATTTACATTATAATTCATAAAATAGCAAAATTACAGTTATGAAGTATGGTTGGGGGTCACCACAACATGAGGAACTGTATTAAAGGGTCGCGGCATTAGAAAGGTTGAGAACCACTGAGCTAGGGTAACCATGTTCATTTTCATCGCCAGGTCTTGATTCAAGCTACTCTCTCTGATTGTCTTTCCCATTCCTCTGACATTCTCGCTTTTATATAAGAATCAGCTTTAGAGTTCTCCTTCCTTGGGAAATCATCTTCGACCCTCTCCCTGAGCTGGATTAGGGACACCAATTACCAAAAATATCTCGGTTGTAATGGAGAAGAAATGGGACTTGGTTTCGCTTTAATAAGCACATCTAGATGAACTTACATTCCAAATGAGGGTCCAATCTTCAAAGAAGCCATTTGGTCCATTTTAAGAGATCAGCTGGGTTTCAGTAACCGTTTTAGAAGGCTAAGAAATACATTAAATTTTCCAGAGCAGCATACCACTAAAGGAGCATTGCTTTCTGAGTGAACCAAAAAACTCAAGACCGGAATGTATCTTGGAGATCATCGCCTGGACTCCTTTCATAAATGTGAAAACTGAGGTCCAGGGAAAGCTGAGGTCATCCAAAGCCCAACTAGGACATTGGTGGCAGAGTTCAGATAAGACCTCAACTCATCTTCAAGCCAATCACATCCTCAGGACTAATCTTTTCATCTCACACTGAAAAACAAAGCCAGCAAATGCCTCCAAATAATCTATTTTACCAGGAAATCTCATCCCATGCTCTGTTTTGTTTTTTGCTTCATACGTTAAAGAATTATATTACACTGAAAATTTAAAGCAAAGGTGGAATCTTGTGAGAGCTCCAGAGTACTTCATAAGACAGATTCTCCCCAGTGAACACAGGCTGGCCCCACAGTTCCAGGGAACCAGTCCTCTGTCCAATGTTCCTTGAACATCACTTATGTACATATTATTATCTCAGTTTTTGTCATATTTGAACATCACTTTTATTATTATTTATTTATTTGAGTCACTTTTAACACATCTTTCCTTACCTCACTTTTTACTTATTTTTATTTTTTTACCTCACTTTTTAAAACGTAAATATCTAGTTTTAATTCAGTCTAAGCAAAATAATCAATAATCCAAGAAATCATGGGTTTGGTATGTTCTTATACTGTTTTTCTAATACATTTAAGATGAATAGATAACTATTAAAATAAAAACTATTCATGTGCCACTTAAAATCACTCTGCATATAACATTCTAAGAAACTGTGCTTTTACTCTAGAGCACAGTTGATGTCATCCAAAGAGAAAACGTTTCCTGGTATTCTCCGTAGTTTCTATCCAACCTTCTGTCTGTACCTATTTTATCTGAAATGCCCATCAGTTAGTAGCACATGCAGATCCCAAACTAAAGCTTATCCTACACTAATAGCTTTTCTCATCAACCGATAGATCACTATGCCCTTCACACATTTGATCTGTTTCTTCGTGTGAAATAATCCTTCACCCTAATGTTCTTCACTGACTATTAATAAATTACAAACAAACAGCAAAAATAATTACCCTTTCACCTAGAAAAACACTGGTGACTCTGACTTAATGGTCTACCAGTGACGTATGGCTTTACCCGGCATAACGATGCAAATGCGAAACAGGATATGGGTAAGTTATTTTCACACAAGCTGTCACTTGTCACACAAATTACATGAGCATCTATTAGCTGTCTAATTCACAGGTTTTTGTTTTGTTTTGTTTTTTTAAAAATCCACTTACAGTACCTGCATCATTCCTGGATCTCCTAGGGAAAGTAGAACCAATTCACAAAACCACCGAGAATAAAGTCTTCGGGAACAGCACCTTTTCTGCAGGTGTGAAAATTCTGCTGGGAGTGGTGGAAATCGTGTTGGTCAGTCATCCAAGGATTCAGAAGTCTTCAGAGGGGGAAGGATCATCTGTGATTATGAGAGAAGCCTGAATCTGGATGTCATATCAGAGCAGGAGCTCAGCAAGTTAGCCAACTGGTTTATGGGTCTGCCAAGCCTGGGCACGATGAGGCAGGCGGGGTGGCGCTGCTGGCGCCATGCAAAGGCGATGCTAAGGTCGCCTGCTTTCCATCATCAATCTCCCCTGGACAGAGCTCAGGACAGTGCCTTCCATGCACATTCCTGAGGAGCAGTGACTGGGGACGGAAAGCTGAGGAGCCTGTGTTGCCAGGGGCTCTGAAGCCTGAGGCTGCAGCTGTTTGGACAGCTTTAGCCCAGGGGTCTTGTTAGCATTTCAGGAAACTAGCAGATGCTTTTGCAAACTGACCTGATTTTGTTCATACCTCTTACACCTTATTGTTGGGATATATTACTTTTTCCCTAATAACAGTATTGATCCAGTACTTAGTATGTACTAGGCACTGTTCTAAGCATTTTCCATGTAATAATACATACAGAATCATAAGGGTTTGACTTGGAAAGAGAACCCTGGACCTATATCAGGAGAAATGAGTCCTTTGCCACCTATTAGCTGTGGGGTCTTGAGCGAGCCTGCCTCTCCCAGGCCTCAGTTTTCCCATCCAGAAAGATGTGGAGAGATGATAAATAGGTTTCTAGGCGGAGGCCAACTCTGAGCCAGTTGCGTTGTCTGGGACACGATGTTGATTGAGTGGGATTCTGAGCCAGCTTGGGAAAGTGTCATAATCCATGACAATGTCTGCCATCATGGGCATGGGAGCCGGCAGGAAGCATGTCACCCATTGGCCATCTCTGGCTAAAGCATTTCTCAAGTCCTTTCCTGATCAAATTACTTGAATTCATGGTTCCAGACCAACGGCTCACTAAGCATGGCCTCTTTCTAAATTAAACAGAGAAGGAGAATAAGAATTCGCTTTGGAATCCTAGTTACTTCATTTCTGTCATAATGTATGTAGCCTTTGACAAGGAATTTAATCTCCTTAAGTCTCAGTTTACTCATCTACAAAGTGAGCAAACAAATATTTAACCTTCATAGTCATCTTAAGGATTAATAGATGGGAAAAGTATGTAGCATAGTGTCTGGCATACCGCTGATGTTTGATTAAGTAGAAGCTACCTTTGGTATCTTCTTCATCATCATCATCATCATCATCATTAGCCGTCTATCAACCCCAAACTGGATTTTTACAACATTTTCTGACCCATGATTTGTAACTTTAAAAACATATGCTTACAATAAAAATTGATTACCATAATTTTTCTTGAGGAATACACTTGAGCTCACTCCCAAGAAAATACCATTCTGATTTTTTAATAGAAAATTTTGAAAATAGAAGATATTATCATGAACGCCCAAGGATGCATCACTAAGCTTCAAGAATTATCAGTCCATGGCTACCCCTCGTTCAGGCAACCTAGATTTTTTTCAAAGCAGATCCTAGATATCATAATAGTTCACCTGTATATTTACCTCTAGTCAATAGAAACTGTTCATTCTCTGTAATCTTAAAAATATTTGTTTTAAACCGAATGAAATGGCAACAGGAAAGCGTAATTAGGACATTATTTCCTGACACCTCTAATAATATTCGATAGAGGTCACCAACAAGTGTATGTATGTAAAAAATAATAATAAGGGGCCGGCTTCAGAGGCCACGTGGGGCCTGTGGTATGCCTGATTTATGACAGTTAGACAAAGTGAGTTATTTCATTCTTTCAGATATTTATGACACCGCTAAAACACTGAATACATCAACATCAGAATTAATCATGAATAATATTTAATTAGTGCTTGACAAGGATCAATTTGGCAACTCTTTTTGTTCTTTCTCCTTCCCTCTGAATAGAAAAATAGTCATAAACTAAAGTGTTTTATTTTTTCCATCTGCTTCTGGTAAAGCGCATCCCAGAATTGCTAAGTTAGCTGAGATCTCCTGAACTTTCATAGAGCCAGGTAATTAGACTCAGATGCTGTCCGGACTGGGATTATAAATCATGTCTGTGTGTGTAAGCAGAAATCAGGCTGCTCACACCAAGCGCGGTGGCTCTGTTTCTCATGGACCTGCCCTTGGAGCAGGAAGCCCCACGAATCGGCAGAGCAGAAAGCAGCTTTTGTGTAGCTCCCATGCCAACGAACCCCTCTCTCACCTCCTATGGGGTTGAGAACCGCTAGCAGGGTCGCCTAAGACCATCGGAAAACACAGATATTTACATTACGATTCATAACAGTAGCCAAGTTACAATTTTACTTATTATTGAAATTTTACTTATTTCTCCCACAGGTTGAGAACCGCTAGTAGGGTCAAGACCATCCGAAAACACAGATATTTACATTATGATTCATACCAGTGGCAAAATTACAGTTATGAAGTAGCAAGGGAAATAATCTTATGGTTGGGGGTCACCACAACATGAGGAACTGTATTAAATGGGTCGCAGCATTAGAAAAGTTGAGAACCACAATGATCTACAGAGACTTGGGGAATGGGAAACCAGCTAATTTTGTTAAGTTCTATGTGCCAAGCATAGTACATCCTAAAAGAAGCCTTGAAACAACTCTGGAGTTATCAACTCTAGAGATAACAACTCCATGGTTATCAATTTACAGACAAGGACACAAAGGTCCAGGTGGAAATAGGTTTATGGAGTCACTGAGCTAACACGTAAGAAGAGTCCAAACACAAGCCTTTCTGAGCCTACAGTCCAAGTTTGCACCACACAAGCTGATCCCCTATCATGGATCTTCCATCCTCATGATTATAACTAATATTTACTGAGCACGATTCAGAGCTTTAGACGCATCATCTCATTTAACTCTCACACTATGTTGTTCTTATTCCCATTTTATAGATTTTAACAAAAAGGCTTAGAAGGGATAAGTGGGATGTCCATGGTTTGAAAGAGAAGTCATCTGACGACAGGGCCTTCCCTCAACTTTCTGCTACATCTACCGAGTCAAATTGGGCCACACTCAAGATTCGATGAGAGGTAGGATACTCTGAAGCCCCCAGTTCCCATGGATTTGTAAATATTGCTGACTGCCTGGTTAGGCTCAAGAATTTCACACCACGTGAGGACACAAATAATTAGAATTCAGATCCCTCCAACACTAACACGCAGGACATTTACATACACGTGCACTTCCGCATGCGCGTGCACGCGTGTACTGACACACACACACACACACATATCTCTTAAGAACTCAGGCAACCATGGGTACAAACTACATGTGAGTGTTTTTCACAGGGGGAGGAGGAAGCTCTACGGAGCTTATAAAAAAGCTAAGCCGTAAGAAGATAGGATTGAAATAAAAATTCTCTCTGCTTTTACCCTCCCTGTACCACATGCTGGATTTCCCTCCTCCATGGCTTGGGAGATGAGGTCAGCGGATCTTGTTTCTGCTCTACTGACTTTTCCACATGCAACCTGATAGCTTCTGGAAACAAACCAATGATTACAAGATCACTAAAGTATGTTACTTTAATTAAAGGAGGGTCCGATGTGGAGGGGACCCTCCTTTAATGAAAGTCCGTCAGTGGCCAACCCAACCAAGTACCAGGTGAGAATCTCCTTGCCACGGCCGGTCCCACCAATCCCTTCTTCCACAAGTCAGCCTCCACATCACAGTCTGACTGGGCCCAGTTCCACTTTGAACCCTCGTCCAACTGGATCAGCCCACCTAGAACCTCACATGTGACATTTTCCAGATCTGCCTTGAGAGGTGAAAAGTTAGTGCATTAAAGCAGTAATCCCCCCAAGAGCTGAGGCCTGAAATTTAATAGGGCTTTGAAAAAGAAAAAGGAAAAGGAAAAAGCATGAAAGTCTAGACTGCCAAAAAATAAATTGGCATTGTTGTAAAATTGTGTTTCACAGCGAGAATACAAATATTATTCATGTTAAGGCAAGGGCTGACCCAAGATGTGATTTATAGGCACTTCAAATGCAGTACAGGAAGTAAACGGAAAAATTAGGGTGCAAGGTCACCGAGTAGGCAAGAGTCAACTTAAGGGTAAAGTTAAAAACTTTAGGAAGGGAGCACACAGTTCAGCTTGCCATATAAATTAAGATCTGTCCTCACTTTGAAGAAATGGGGGGAAAAATCGAATATTAAGGTGACTATGTTACTGAAGGCGCTTTCTCCTCAATGTATGAGAAAATAGGAATACTTGTTATAGGATGAGCAATGCCAAAGGGATGTTTCATGAAGAAAACGGCCATAAGGTTGATACATTCCGAGAATATTGTTATCAGTCAGTAATGTAAACAAACAGGGTTTCAAGTGAAAGGGCGTTACAAGCACTGTGCTGAACGAGAGCAAGGAATCCAGACCCCGGTTTATTTTTAGGGATGTATTGCTTCATTTCTTACTAAAAGAGTCTAAATTGATTTGGACAGTTTCCAAACTTATCATTGGCCAAGAGATGGTGATTGAAGCACAAAGAGGTGTTCAATTGTGGAGCTCCAGGGACTCAGCTCTCTCAAGCCACCATGCTCTCTGGTCATTCTGTTTAAAACACAGCACTAAACGTGCCTCCCCATATCCCGGATCCTTCTCCCCTCACCCCGAGAATGTGGATGTTTCTCAAAGAAGCACTAGAGGGTGGAGCTTTGGGATGTTCAAAAATTAATAACTGGGAAACCAGCCCCAGCTTCCTGGCTTCTACCAGGGTGATCACAAGAATGGCGGTGACAGAACTTCTGTCTTCCCGGTGCCAAAATCCTTGAACAAAACAGGCAATACCCTACAGGACCTGTGTGGCTCCCAGCAGAAACCAGAGCTATGACAGCCATGGGCTAAATTTCTGCCCAATACAAGGCAGCCCAGTAGGGGGCGCTCCATGCTGAAGAAGATCAAGAAAGCTCAGTCTCAGGGACCTCTAGCTGGCCCAACATCCTCCACTGACTCTTAAACAGGGGTTTCCCTCACTGCTCACTCCACTCCCAAACTTGGGGCTACCTTTCACTGCAGTCCTTTACCCCCTGGCCAAGCCCCTGATGCTCATTTTACTGCGATCTCATCTGCATATAAATATGGGTGAGAAAAGCAAGGAAATCAGGAAAATCAATGCTTTCTTTGCAGCCCTCCTTTAAAACTCACTGTCATCTGTGGGCCTGTTAGCCTGGAGCAGCCAGCGGCCACGTTGGAGACAGCATCCCCAGGGCTACTGTGAGGCAGAGAAAAAGGCTACTCAGTCCCAGGCTCCCACATACGGCTCCCACGAAGCGCAGCCACTCCGGCCTCTGAGAGCCATTCTCCTGCTGGGAGACAAGGGAGTGTGGTCCTTTCACCACTCCTGCCCTCTGCCTGGGGACTGAACACCAGGGCAAGCTAATAACCAGTCATCATCACCCAGCCCCCTCGTCAGGGTCCTCATAAACCCGTGCGCTCCCAGCGTGTCCATCACGGAGAAATCTGATCCCAGCTAAGGGTGTGGGAAGGGGCAAGGGCAATTTTCTCTTTCTTTCAAACGTTGAGTTCAAGTCTCGGGCCAGGTCTGATTTAAAATTTCATTCAGACAGCCTCTGCGGAACTGCTCCGAGTTTCCGTTTCCTAACCTGTTGAAAGGTGAGCACGGGGTTGACCACCTCCTGGAATCAGGGAGGGGCTGGAGGGCACGAACGAGGTAATTCTTGTTGAACTGACCTGCTTTCCCACCAAAGACCTGCCCTCCTGTGGTTCATCTCTGGCTGCATGTTCACACCCACACCCAAGCGTGCACACAATAGGTCAGGTCCAGGCTCAGAAGCTGCGTGACCTCGGGCAAGTCAATAAGGTAGTAAGAGTACCTCTAGGGCTGGTATGAAGGCTAACGATATAATTATGTGTGTGCATAAGTCCCTAACATAGAGGGTACTTACTCTATAACAATTATGACCGTTATGAAAGGGGGTACTTGGGTAACTTGTCCATTGTCTTGGTAGAGGAAAGATACTCCCGAGGTAAGATCATGTCACTTACGGCTCCTCCAAGGCTCTGTAATTACCAGTGGATTTCACTAAGTAATTAAGTAATTTGAGGCAGTTCTTTTGCATTCTAGTCACTACCCACCACACACACAGCCCACCCCCATCACCCCACCACCACCACCACCACACACACACACACACACACACGAGCTTTCCTTGAAATGGAATAAACCTGGAAATGGTTTATTCCAGTATCCAATGCTGCCTCTTAAGTTTGCTGCCTGTGTGATTCAGGGCAAATATGAACAGCTCTTAAAAATCTTCCCTAGAGAGGTTTCGAAGATCAAATGAAAAAAACTCATGTAGAAAATGACTTAAAATTTAAAAGTACAATGGTAAGGATCCCTCCTCTGCTCTACACATAACAGTAACTCCCCAATGAAGGGACACAACCTAGAGCATTTTGTTCAGTGACACATCCTGGTGAGGGAACTGAAAAAAAAAATAAAAAAACCTAATAATTGTCACTCATCACGGTCTCACTGAAATCTGGGTTCAATGATGAATGGTCAAATCATGTCAGAGTTCCAAATTACTTCCTAGCATAACCCCAATGGAGTAAGCCCTGGCAGCTGCGTGTGTAAGGATCACCGGCCACTGGTTCGTTTCTGGAGGCTGAAAGCGCATGCCGTGGACAGTACATCATGGGTGGGTCACCCCATGACTGGGAACGTGGAGTAGTGTATCACCCAAGTTGCTAGAAGCAGATAAACAAACCATGGGCGCTCAGATGCAATGGCTAAAACAGAGCAAAGAGGGTCTTCAGAAAAAAAGCCCTGCAGAGTACGAAGTTTATTTAAAATCTCCTCCCAGGGCCATCCTAATAGTAACCCAGGCAGCGGTTTCTGTAAAAGCCCGATTAGATCATCCTGCCCTGCCTTTCAGAAGTGTCCACAACAGATGGAGGGACACAGCCTTAGAGGAAAGCCCGGATCACATCCGTCTATATTCGTTATTGGCCCCGTTCTCCGAAATGCTATATGTTATCTTGAGCCTGTTTGTTTTTTATCTGTCAGAGTGGTTTATTGTTAGGGAAATGTGGTGTCAGCTGTCTCTTCCCCACCATCAAAGCTGCTTCATTAAAGTTAATAGTGTTTGACTTGCAGAGATCTCTTACCGAGGTAACCCAAGAAAGCCCCTGTTGGCTGTTATTTTTCCGGCAGTAAAGGCACCAAATGGATGCAATAACTGCCTTAATCTTCTAGAAAGAAGAAGAGACAGGGGAAAAAACCCTACTGCATGATTCCATCTAGTAGCTGCTTAGTGAATGCACCTTGAATTCACGAGGCTAACGCTTACCGTTCAGTTTGGGTGCCGGACTAAATGGCCTGTTGTCCTGACTGTCACTCAAGGCTCTGTGGCCTAGCGATTGTCACTTCCCCAATCTGAACTTTAGTTAATTTTTCTCAGGAAAACAGAGGTGTGGGTTATAAGGAAGCCTTTTTATTTTTTTCCTAACTGGGGAACCCTCTTGATAAAAGTAATCTTACAATGAAGCCTGGTATATAAAACAGATAAAAGCAAATTTTTTCTAGCCAAGGTAGGAGGTGGGCAGAAGTCCCACCTTTTCAGCACCTTTAGCCTCCTCTGTACCCCCCTCAACCCATCCTTATCCCTCTCCCAGGGAGTCTTGAGCAACCTCTGTGGGTTGTCACCCATACCCAGTACTTCCTGGACCATCATTTGAAATCTACTAAGCTAGAGGAACTACCTTCAAGGTCTTTTCTGCTCACTGCCATACGAACTGGAAACAGTTGTGTTTTCTTTGTTTTCTGTCTTCTAATCACCGCTTTGTACTGTGTGCTGTCAGATCTACCTTCCCCATTGGAAGAGTGGATCTCAAGCAAGTTCCGCCACCTTTGAGTCACTGCGTGCTAGGTAATCGGTTTAAAATGCCACGGTGACTTCGTTTAAAGCTCAGCGCCTCCCTCCCCTGAGGGGCAGGCTGGAGCTGGACGTGTGACTGCAGACAGCTTCCTCATCCAGGGGGCCAGCCTCTCGGGTGGGAAAACCAGCAAGGGAGTTCCCGCACCACAGTGTGCATGTGACCACAATGAACGTGGGCATCCTTGCCTCAACCACCAGTGCAGGCTGCCCCCAAGCCAGCCCCTCTCAGCATCCTGTCATCATCTCTCTCCCGTCCTCTTGTCTGCTTCAATAGGCCAGGGGACAGATTTGCAAGCCTGCTGCCCAAACACATGTCAATAGGGGTCCCTAAAGCAGGTTTTCCCTTCTTACTTGCATGACTTCCTCTCTCATTTATTTTGTTGAAGGCATTACCCCCTATCTTCCGTTTCTCCCTCATGGAAAGGGAAGAAAATCATTAACATTTTCTCCCAAAAGGCTACAGCATAAGAGACTTTCACCCCCTCTCTCTCCCCGCCTCCCCATAACCTCCATAAAAGGCCTCCAGGCTGAGATAGGAGGCCTGGTCAAAGACTGGAGGTTGGAGGACCAAACAGACCCCTTGTTGGGATCAGGGGCACTACTGTCACTAACTTTGTTTAAAATGTTGCATTTGCTGCCAGCTCTAGCTGCCAAACCCATTCTCAAAGAAAAATATCCCACCAAACATCCTGTACATGTATAATATTAGGTGTCTGCCAGACTGTATTTGTGTTTATACATGTGGCCAGACTTGGATGGGTACCAGCATAGAGCACCTGTGTAAAACTCTAAAAAATCCCAAACCACACATTTAGTTTTCTTTTATTGGCCAAGTCTCTGAGGGAGAACATAAAACTAGAACAAATAAAATTATTCATTCATTCACTGATTCATTCATTCATACATCCATTCATGCCCTCATTCAGCACTTTCTACCAAGCCTTTCCTTACCCCAGGCAGGTGGTAAACACTTGAGCAAGGCAATGGCAAATCTCTGTTTGGCCATGGTTATTCAAAACCACAGAAATAATCCCCTTTACATAAGTAATGCTGTGGCATTATTTTTCAATCCTTCATTAGGATCCTCACAATAACACTAAGATGGTTACAGTAGGCATAATCACTGTTTTACAACCAAGAAAGCAGAAACATGGCAAGGTTAAGTGACTTGTCTAGTGCCACAGCTAGTTAAGTGCAGGATAGGGATTAAAATGTAAGTCATCTGGCTTCTGGTCCCAGGCTCTTTCTGTTTGACAAAACTGTAATCAAATATGTCCTGTGATTTCTTTAGAGCTGCCATTACAGTGACTGTACATTCTGGATTCTCAAGGCTCCTTTCTGTTTCAAATATTCTGTTCCCTTGTCTTCCAAATTTGGCTTGTCAACCCACTTAAGCTAGCTCTGAAAATGTAGCCACTTGTACTAAATTTAGGTTTGAAAAATATAGGTATCACTGGCTCTCTTTTTCAGTTCAAATGGATTGAAGTTTGATGTAGACGTTATAGTATTAAAACTAAGCAGGAATCACGATTTTTCAATCAGGCCATCCTTTGGTGTAGGAAATCATTTCACTACGCACATTATTTAAGCTATCCTGAAAATTGCTCTGATGTTCTTTTTCCTGTTTCTAATCTTTCCATCAGAGGTTCCTGTCGGGCTTCTGAAGGGCCCCCTATGCGCACTTCCAGTGCAGAAATGTGTTCTTTCTTGGTTCACTGGGATCCTTCAGAATGTCTGGCACTGAAACGTATTGGCTTTAATTAAAAGGCTATGATTTCTGTGAATTCCCATTAAGCTAGTGAAAGAAATCTGCATTTTAAAAATACAGTTAACACATCAAGATACAGTTGTACTGAAAAATGCTTCATGTTTAAAAAAACTACTTAAGCAGATGAAACTAAGCTGCCTATAATAAAAATATGCTCATTTTTAGTGAAACCCTTCACTTCTAAATAGCGGGGTTAGTTTAGTGCATATGTACCCAATTAGCCATAAAAACTCAACTAGACATGAACCATGCAATCCGCCAATCCGCCTGTTGACATTAAAACATAGATCCTATTAACAAGAGTGTAATTTAAATAGTTAAAAAGTGATAAAGTACATAACTATCATCTGATAGGATTTGAAATATGATGCTGCTGTGTACTAATGACAAGTCAGTTTTGAATTATGATTCCAGCAAAGTTGAAAATAGCTCAAGCATGCTAATTAGTGACCCACAAATTCAAAAACTGCATCATAGTACATTATATATTATATTCAGTCACACCTCTTTGACCATGAGCTGAAGCATATTCTCTAACATTCAGGGCCATGGGAGTATTTTTTAATTTCAGTGACTAGATGTCCTAGAAACACTGCACACAACATTTCCCACTTAACTTACCTTTAAAATGTGATGTAATTCAAGATAGTTTCTCAAGGAAAAATATTGAAAAGGAACCCTAAAGTGCACAGAAGTTCGTAAGCTACTGGGCAAATGCACCAAGAGGGATCAATATAATCACTTCTCTCCACATCGGTGACCCTCAGACTATGTAGGGACATGTCCACATAGGCATGGGGAAGTCAGTGGTAACAAAGAATGAGAGGAAGATACTGGGATCATTTATTGTTAGCTTTATTAGAGATAAATAAGAGCTTATGTACCTTACTTTTTTATTATAAAATAACACCCTATACACTGAGTGGCCAGATTATTATGATCTCTGAACGCATAAGAATCTGGCCACTCAGTGTATATCTTATATAATAAAAGGCTAATATATAGGAGTTCCACCAGCAAGCAGGTCGGCCAACCACCTATGTTCCCTCCCCCTGGCCAGGCTGGCTGCATCCCACCCATGCACAAATTCATGCACTGGGCCTCAAATATACATACACACACCGAGGGGCCAGATTATCATATGTTCAGAGATGAGAATAATCTGGCCATTCAGTGTACATTTAGGGGACAGGCTTGAGCCCATCATGAAGATCCCATTGGCTCACCAATAAACTGGCGCCCTTGCTTTGAGAATCACTGCTCGAAATACTTATAATATCAAAGCAGAATTTATTTTATTAGCGTTTATAAATAACATTTAAAAATTGATTATTTGGCGGGATAAAAGGAAACTCCAGTCATCTCAATTAACTGGCTTGTTTTTGTAAATGACCACAAAACAGTGTGCTGCAGCCCCCTTGATGGTGCAGTTCCAATTATCCCCCCTCCTTAGAGTCAGTTCCTCAGGTCAAATCATATCCTATTTGCTCAGGTTCAGCAAATTCCCTCTGGTTTTATATCCATTGGAAAAAAAACCAACAACTGTAACACCATTCTCCAAACACAAGTCACCATCACAAACTTAGAGAATGGGTATGCACAATGTGCCTACCAGAGGATCTGGGCTCTGTCAAAATTACGAGATCAGAGCCTGAATAATGTGATCTAGCTGTTGTCCCTCTAGTTTCTTGGAGGAGATGGATAAAATCAGCATATGAACACTGGCTGGGGAGTCAATCTATGTAGATCATGTAGAATAAGCCCATGGGTATGAAGACTTGCATTCAAAGTTCATCAAATGTTACTGTGGCTTTACAAGACAACAAAAATGTGAAACTTAAGAAATAAATCCCGTCATAATGGCTTCCTAAACTTATTCAGTCCCTCCTCCCCATTTTCTGGTAAACCTCTTCAGAGCAGCATTCCACTTCATCTTGCCTGGATTATTGCAGGAATCTCTTACTTGGCCCCTCCACCTTGAGTTTCTCATGTCCCACACTGCTATGCTATGAAGTCTTCAATCTTCCCAGGTAGACCAGCCTCTTCCTCCTATGAGATTTTAGCTCTAGCTCTCTCATATCCCCTACTTACTCATTTGCTTTAATAGTTACTTAATTATACACCGAATACAAACTGTGAGTTCCTAATCTTACGTAATTCATCTTTGTGTCCTCAATGTCAGAATACAAGGCCTTACACACAAGTATTTGAAGAAAAATGTTAAATACCACATCAAGCCACAAGGAGGCACCATTGAGCTACTCTAACAGTGGAATCATCTACAGTTTGTAATAAAGATTCTAGAATTCAGAGGCTTTTCTCTCTTGAAAGTGTATTTATAAATCTGTTTGAAGTAAGAATGCAGTATGTATGGTTAGATATATATCCATGTTGACATGGAAAGATGGCTGTAATCTAGTGGATTTTAAAAAGCAATAAACAATAAAATTTATATGATCAGTTTTTATAAAATATCTAGTATTCTTAAATATAAACCCAAAAAAGTATGGAAGAGTAATCACCAAAAGTTAACAGCTATTATCTCCAGTGGGTGAGGGGTATATATAGGGGAAATATGGAGTTTTTTATTTTCTATTTTGCACCTTTTTGGATTTTGAACAATTACCCATGTATTAATTTTATGATCAGAAAAATAAAGCAATTTACTTTAGAAAATCTCAAAGCAAAGTGTCTATTTTATTTCTCTTGTAATCTCAACACCGTGTCTGATGTATTTAAATGTAAATACACAACTCTGGGAAATTTCTGATAGATTAAAAAAAGATTCCCAAACTCTCTTGGTACATGGTGCCCTTAGTTGTCTCAGGAATTTTTTATGGCACCTTTAGGATGAAAGCAACTCCTAATAGTTCCATTTGTTAAGTAGTGAAATCCGAACAACTTAATAAGTATGTATTGTGTCCTAACAATTTAGCAACTATTGAAAAATATATATATACATAAATTGAAAAACTATATTTTTTTACTTAAATAATTACAATTACTTATTAATGGACTATGTACAAGTATTGGGCATTATACAATGTCTTAAACTTTGGAATCAGACTGTACACTGCTTCCCTCGCTTCCTGCTTCACACTAACTTTCATCAAAGCTACGACCAAAACCCCAGCTTCCCAATGATATGCAAGGAATGTAGCACGATCTAATGTTGAAATCTTGAACATGTCACACCTAGAGCTAGTAGTTCTTGTGTATTCCAGAGATGTCCAATATAGTTGTGTTTCCCTCAAAAATGTAAAATGTCATACATTACCCCTGTGAATTTACTGTGTGGCACCTGGGTGCACAATTTGGGAACCAGTAGATTCAAAAGATAAAGCTGGTTCCCTGTGAGGTTGGCAATGGGAAAACAACCTCATTAAATTAGCTTTGAGCTGAGACCGGTTTGGCTCAGTGGATAGAATGTCCGCCTTCGGACTGAAAGGTCCCAGGTTTGATTCCGGTCAGGGGCATGTACCTTGCTTGCGGGCACATCTCCAGTAGGGGGCGTGCAGGAGGTGGCTGATTGATGTCTCTCTCTCATTGATGTTTCTGACTTTCTATCCCTCTCCCTTCCTCTCTGTAAGAACTCAATAAAATATATTTTTTTAAAAATTAGCTTTGAAATTATTCCAACCAAACAGCTCAATCAAAATTATTTCATTTTCCCTCAAGCAAAGTCTTCTGGGAAGGAGAAAAGGATAGTGTGGGGAATGGGGCTGAGCTCAGAACTCTCATGGTCATCACGTCCCCCCATTCTAACCTTTCTTATTCAAAGCTAAGAACCAACAGCAGCCTCCTAAGCAGCACTTTCCATGGTGTCTGGGTCTGGATTTCCATCCAACCTACTGACTTTTCCACTCTCTTTCCAAGTGCTTGAGGCCTTGCAAAGACCTAGGAAAGCACTGGGGTTGGCCCATCACTGAACCGCTAATGGCGAACTTCCCAAACTAAAAGGGGATTGTCTTCTCCCAGGAATCACTAGTTAGTTCCTGGGACCAACTCCATCCCCCTCTCCTCTCAACACCCTCCCCCATCAAGTACAGATCTGCTGCTATCCAAGTCCACCTGAAATTGGTATTTAAAATCATTTTTTTCTCTAAAGTTTGATGAGCCCAATTTCCCATCTTAATTTAGTGAAATGGCTTGCAATTTTCTATTATCAACACACTAGAGGCCCAGTGTATGAAATTACCTCAATCCTCTAGCAGTCCAGGAGCCCTCCCCTCAGGGGATGTCCAACTGATGGCTTAGGCCCACTCCCCATAAGCTGGCAGTAGGGCATTCTTAGTGCTGCCAAGGAGGCAGGAGAGGCTCTTGCCATCTCACTGCCCTCGCCAGCCAGAAGCCCGGCTCCCCACTGTGGGAGCACATTGGCCACCTCCTGCATTACACATCTGACCCCTAGTGATCAGTGCACATCATAGTGACCGGTTATTCCACCGTTCAGTCTATTTGCATATTAGGCTTTTGTTATATAGGATATGTAATTAAATCAAACCCAAGAGGCCTCTCCAACTTGTACAGAAGGAAGTCCCATACAAGCAGTATTTAGAGAATTTAATCAAGAATACAGGGATGTGGAAACAACTCAAATGTCTACTGGGATAGCCATATGAAAGGAGAAACAAACATGGTATATACATATAATGAAGTATTATTCAGCCTTAAAAAGGCAGGAAATTCTAACACGTGCTACAACATGGATGAACCTTGAAGATTATGCTGAGTGAAATAAGCCAGATGCAAAGGGACACATAACTATATGACCGCACTTATTATAGGGTCACTAAAGTAGTCAAACTCATAGACACAAAGTAGAATGGTGACTGCTGGGGGCAGGGAGAGTGGGAATTAATGTTCAATGGATATAGATTTTCAGTTTAAGAAGAACTAGTTTTGGAGATGAATGCTGGTGATGGTTGCAAAACAATGTGAATTTACTTAATGCCACTGAACCATGTATGTACAAATGGTCAAAATGGTAAATTTTATATTACGTATAAAAATGTTTAAACTCACAGGGTTGACTTTCTGGTCAGGGAGCCTTTGACTGAACTGGAGTCACGTCCTAAATGTCACTTGGACAGCTTGCGTCAGACCCAGAGATGAGAAGATGTGGATGATACAGTGTTAAAGAACACACCTGGTGCTTTAAAACCCAAGGACTCTGTTAGAAAGGAAACCCATCTAAACAAGAGCAGTAGCGAGAGCAACAGTGATAGAAACAGGGCTTCCCCCTCCTCTAGGCCTACAGGAGAAAGTGTAAAGTATTTCTCAAAAATTTCTGAATTTCCCAACCCTTTCAGACATGAGTAGAAAATTCAGACTCATCTTCTTTTCAAAGTTTTCACATGCGCCGAAACCAGTTTGGCTCAATGGATAGAGCATCGGCCTGCAGACTGAAGGGTCCCAGGTTCGATTCCGGTCAAGGGCATGTACCTTGGTTGCAGGCGCATCTCCAGTGGGGGATGTGCAGAAGGCAGCTAATCGATGTCTCTCTCTCATCGATGTTTCTAACTTTCTGTCCCTCTCCCTTCCTCTCTGTAAAAAATCAATAAAAATATATTTAAAAAAAAAGTTTTCACATGCTATAAATAGGAGGCATGACAAAACAGGACCTAGAATAGGAGCTTGAAGAAATGGGCCAATGCAAACTGACGCGGGTTCCAGAACCCAGAGTCCTGGGCATGAGGCTTCCTCTGCCAAGCTCTGTTCTAAATGCTTTCCAATATTTACCAGCTCTAATCCATGGCCACCCCGTGAAGCGATAACATTATTATCCACCTCTTACAGATGCGTAGCGTGAGGCACCGGGAGGTGTAATAGCATGCTCACACACAGTTTGCAAGCGGAGCCACCAAGACTTGAATCCATGTGGTGGGCCTCCGGAGCCTATGTTCACGGACATATCTAGGCTTGAAACACAGTTTGAAGGACACTCACGTGCTTCAGATCTGAATGGACAGTTATTAAACACCCACTGTGTGTCAGGCACCATGCTGGGCACTGCAGAATTTCAGGAAAAGCTTCTTCCTTGTTGGCAACTGACAGCTCCCAGAACACCAGGTTCTTTTCACTGCTGTTCCAACCCCACCCACTCCACACACAGGCCCTGGCCAGGGCCGCCTATAACACCCTGGGAGCCCTGCGTGGCCTTGAGGAAAGGGCGAGCAGGCCCAGACTCTCCACCTGGCATTGCCCAGGGCAATTCTCAACAACAATCAATCCCCAAGGAACCACGGGAAATTCCAAACTTTTCTGCCCCCGCTCCCAGCCTCTTCCTCACCAAGGCTTCCTCGGAGAAGTGAACCACGTAGGAATCTGCAGGAATCCATGGCCTGTGCCAGAGAGCAGGCCAGTTGCAGCCTCGTGGTCCAGCCCACAAGGAAAGGAAAGGCCTTGCCTTTAGCTCATGTCACTCCCCTAATT
The DNA here is from genome assembly GCA_011751065.1 of Lasiurus cinereus. Lineage (NCBI taxonomy): Eukaryota > Metazoa > Chordata > Mammalia > Chiroptera > Vespertilionidae > Lasiurus > Lasiurus cinereus. The sequence continues at coordinate 16,776,265 of JAAGEH010000043.1, read as the reverse complement.
ATTCCCTGTGCCTGGAGTCCAACAATAACAGAGCATCTTTCACGAGCAGCTCCCACCAGGAACCTTGGAACCTCATGCGTGCAGCCAAGCACTGGAAAGTGCTAAAGGGTCAGGGGGTTTGCACAACCAGCAGTCCCAGGCCTCTGGGGGAGAATCCCAGTCGGTCTTTAGTCCAAAATCCAGATTTAAAAAAAAAAAAATGCCAGAGGCCCCAGCTGCCTCCAGAGTCTACTTCCTGGGGCTGGCCTGGGTCACTGTGGGTGGGGCCCTAAGAAGGGACAGCAGCTGCAGCTAAGTCACCCTTCTGAAAAGGCAAGTGGTGGGGGACAGGACACTAAACGTATTTTCTCAAGGGTTACATTCGCCTAGCAAGAGCTCCCAAGGCTACAACCCTGTAGTGCAAACTTTTTTTTTAGAAAATATTTACTAAAAATCAGCCCTGATAGACATAGGGAATAAGGGGTATGGTTCTAGGTTATAATAGCAACCAAAACAGCAAGGTCCCTTATATCATTGAGGTGGGAGGGCAGGCAATAATCAAGTTAATAATTTCAGCGTGTGGTTGGTGCTTGGAAGAAAATAAAATATTATTGTTGCCAGGGGGTAGGCAGATAAATGGATATTTGAGCAGAGATCTGAATAAGAAGGGTCTTGCAAAGCAAAGACAAGAGGAAAGAATTCCAGGCTGAAGGAACAGAAGTGCAAGACCCCCAGCCTCTGATTAAGTGCTGATTAGGGTTTTAAGAAACGTTTGATGAAAATTAGTGCCCTCAAAATTTTAGTACAAGGTAGAGCAAGTGATTTTCTTAAGAGTGGAAAGATAAAAGTGCTACGTTGAAAAGAAATTTGTCCTTAGCTTTAAATGAAGAAGAAGAAAAAAAGAATGTATGAGAATATATATTTCTGTGTCTCCCAAGGGTCTTTTTAAAAAGCCTTTCATGTCCTTTATCCTTTAAACTTTTATAATATGTAGGTTGAAAGCGTGATACAATCTTTAACTTCCAGCTCATGAATTGGGAGCGCATTTCCCCCCCCCCCTCAGAATTAATGAAGACTTCCCTTCCGTTGGGATGTAATTTACCTCCCTTTGTTCCAGAATTTGAAATAAGAATGCCGTGTGCCTACAACTGCAATTTTGTACATTAAAAGAAGAATGCGTGCCCCGTGGATTAACGCGGGTGGGAGTATAAACCAGGCCGGGGTTGTTTTTCCATATTTGTTTTTTTGTTATGAAAAGTGGGGAAGAAAAGAATACACTGTAAACAACTGTGCCATCGCCTTGTCCTCCGTGCGAATGTGTTTCCCGCTGCTGTTTGTGTCCCACTTCTCACATCTAGGCCACCTCCGTCCTCTCCGCGCTGCAGTTCAGGTTGAAAAGTGCACGAGGTCTTTGCAAACCCTCGCACAGGGCGTGCGCCCGCTCACGTACAACCCACGTGCACTCGTCCTTCGCTCTGCGGACGGAATTTCTCGGGGATCCTGCAGGCCCCGGGGCCATATTTCTCCCTGGGCTCTAATTAAAACCAGGTGCGCGGGAGGCTGGCCCTTTAGGGACAGAAAAGCCTTCGCGGGGCCCAACGCTCCCCCTTCCGGTGCGTTTTCCAACGGGGATTGGGGAGCCGAGCAAAGCAAAAGCTGGCAGCTCGTCCGGCCGGCACCCGGGAGTGGACCGCTCAGGGCAGGCCCGCGCGGCCTGGCTGTGCCAAGTGGCCCAGGGCAGAAGGCGAGGCGGGGGGACCAGAGGGGCATTCCGGCCCCCGCAACTCGGGAGCGTGGTCCGCGCGCACTGGAGGCCCCAGAACCGCAGCTCCCCGGGCGGAGAGAAGCAGCGGCAGGGAAGCCGCCAAGCCGCCGCTGATCTGAACGTGAGCCCCGGGCCGGCTGCGGGCTGGCGGGCTCGGACCAGACGCGCCCGGCCAGGCGCCCCAGGCGCGCAGAGGAGCCGCCTGGAGCCCCCCGAGTCCCGGGAACGGCCGGCCGGCGATCCGGCGCCGGAGCCAGAACGCCCGCGGAGCGCGCAGCGCTTACCCTCGGCGGCGGCCCGTGTCGCTCGCGTCTCCGGGAACCGGGGCGGGAACAAGCGGGTCAGATCGCGAGTGACGTGGTGACCTTGACCCCGGAGCGCCCTTGGCACCCGTCAGGGCCGCCCGGCGCCCCGAAACTCCGAGGTTTTGGAGACGCCAGGCTGCGCAGCGCCCCGTGCTTGTGGGGCTTCTCTGCCTGCGACCTTTGGCCTGAGACTACCATCCCCCGCTGCGGCCTGGAGGCACATCTAGGAGGGCAGTGGGCCTTCCTGCAAGGAATTGGGAGCCTCTCCGAGCTCTAAGTCAAACTCCTCAGACAGCTTCCCCTGAGCAGCCTGCATGCCCCAACTCCAGGCCCAGCCTCTAGGTTTGAGGGCTTTGGTTACTATTAGGGTCAAGGGTGCTTTCATCAGACTAGTTTCTAACGTAGGACCTCAGAAGAAAGAAGAGCATTATTTGGACACAAAAAGTTAAGGTGCGGAGCAGAATAAGGACCCGAAAAAATGTTCTTCCAAATTTTGAGTGGCCATTTCCTGTTCCTTCTTGAACCAAAGGGCTCCTGGGCCTGCTTCTTCACTGTCTCTAGTTACTGTTTTAAAAGCCAGTCCCGATACTATCTAGCCTGCTTCCTGAAAGGGTTACATGAATTGTAAGAAACCTCAGGAAAGAGCCATCCAGATGAAAAGGTTTTTAATTTAAATGTATATGTTTTTCATTACTTCAGAGAGAGGAAGGGAGAGAGAGGGAGAGAGAGAAACATCCATGAGAAAAACACCTGCCAGCCACATGCCCTGATGGGGAATGAACCAGGGACCTCTTGGTGCAGGGGTCAACACTCAACCACTGAGCCACACCCGCCAGGCAGACAAGCAGGCTTTTAGAAAGCCCTACCATCCCAAACGTTTGCCTGACACAGGAGGCCCCATAAAAACACCCCAAAGTGAGTCACCTCAGCACAGCTGGGTAGGTTCCCTGTCTGGGAAAAAAGTGCTCTCAGCCTTAACCCCAGCCTTAACTCCAACAGCCAGTAATCCCAACGACTAGGAACAGGGAACAAGGGAATTTCAGAGAAATTCCCAGATTCAGGCAACCGTGATCATTTCTGGCAATATGCTGTCTAAGCCAGTTTCCCAAATTGTGGTCCCTGGACCACCTACTCAAATTCCCAAGGGATCCTTGTTATAGGTTCAGGATTGAGGGCCTGCACCATAGCTGCTGAGTGAGATGAAGAGGAACGAGGCCCTGAGAGCTGCCTTTTAACAAGCTTCCAAAAGTGTTGTTTCAACTCTTCCCCTTCTTGTTAAATTTTTTTTAAAAAGTCCAGTAGTAACTGACAGAAGAGCCAAGAAAGCAGACTCCTAAACTGGTGATAGTGAAGACTGGAAAGAATCCTAATTTGCAGTGGAAAACTGGAGAACAGGGCAGAAAAGAGAGCTAGTTTTAGCAGGAAGTCTTTTGGAGAAACAATTAGATATCCTCCCCAACTCATTACATCTGGGGACTTTTCCCCACCACAGAAAAACAGTAAAGGTTTATTCTCTGGAGAAGATAAGTATATTAAGAATAAGAGGATCCAATGAAAATTTAAATACTGCCCAAGCCCTCTTCCCCTGCAGGGTGGAAGCCTGACACATACTCTCCAGAGAGGAGTTTGCAAGATTCTTCTCGGGTGACTCTGGCCAGCTAAAGAGAAACGATAGTGACAGAAGGGGCTCCTGATGAGAGCAAACAAGATCACCCCGGAGCAAAGCCCATGGCTGACAAGCCCTCTCTAACACACACAAAACTTCTAGTCTGATTTTTTTCTGCCCCACTTGGCAGATACCAAGAATCACCAGATGTTAGAAGAAAGATTCTAATGTTAAATATGTCGTAAGAGTAAATTGAAAAAAACAAGGCTATAAAGAGAGAAGAAAACCAGGGTTGTTGTCGATTTTTCACTAAAAATCTCAGAGAGATAAAGGAAAATATGCATACATGAAACAAGAACAGGCTATTAAAAAAGAAAAGAAAATGAGAACAAGGCAAGAGAGCTTGGACATTAAATACAGGGTTGGGTAAAAGAGGGTTTACTGTTGTTAGTATGTGAAACAGTTTTTTCTTGTATTATTACTTATTAATTACTAAGTGGCCCAGTGCATGGATTCGTGCACATCGTAAGGAAATTAATTAGAAAAAATATTTTAATATCACTATTTGCCCTTTCTCTATAATAGAAGTGTCAACCAAGTTCACAATCGACAATGACAGATGGAAACACACATGTATGTTTCCATGACAGATGGAAAAACACATATGTATCATGCATGCACAAGACAACTTAGGCTTTTATATGTATAGAATAAAGTTGCTTAATTAGATGTGCTTTATGATTTAGCTAAATTTTTTCCAGCCCAGTGAGGCACCCCAACTTCTCTTTCAGGTAATTGTCAGTAACACAGCTATAAATATCAATATGAAGTAGATTATTATTGTACATCACACAGGGAGAACAAAGGTAAAATATTTAACTATAGCACTGTTTGACTCTATTCTGTGCAGTGAGAAAACCTGAAGTCATTTTCAAGGTCCACCATTTCTTACTTCTTTTCCATCAGGTCAAGTTTCTAAACTTTCTAATCTTGTTTTCCTGCTAATGAAAAGAAAATAGGATTCCACCAAGTCTCCTGTTTACCTACTCCAGGACTTCTGTGAGAATCAAATGAGATGAGGCATGGGAAAACACTTCACAAACATTTGTTTAAAATGTAAAATGTTTGCACCTGGCTATAAAGCAAGTTGTATTCCTGGCTATAAAGCAAGTTGTATTCCTGACATGTCATGTCAGTCCCTACATGACATCATTACCCAGCGCCCACAGCAACCATTTCTGGGCTGGGCTGGGCTGTGGTCCACATTTTGTGCTATGGGGTCTTGACAGCGTTAGCTGTGATTTGGTGGGATGTTGCTCCAGGGTCGTGGCTGGACCTGTATCCCACTTGAGGGAAGTCAAGTGTTGTTTTGTCGGCACCAAGTCCATGGTGCCATTTCTTTGTAAATGGCCAGAGCAGATCATGGGAGCTCCTACATTGAGTGTCTGTCCCCTGGTGGTCAGTGTTCATCATAGTGAATGGTCAGATGAGGTTGGAGGGATACTTAGCATATTAGGCTTTTATATATAGAGATTGCATTATTTTCCATGTGAACAACTGTAAACTTACTTAGCCCACCCCATTATGAAAAAAAAATTAAGGGATAAAAGCCATAGATGAAAATAAAAGATGAGCTAAAACCAGTTTGGCTCAGTGGATAGAGCATCGGCCTGCAGACTGAAAGGTCCCAGGTTCGTTTCCGGTCAAGGGCGTGTATCCTGGTTGCAGACACATCCCCAGTAGGGGGTGTGCAGGAGGCTGCTCATCGATGTCTCTCTCTCATCGATGTTTCTAACTGTCTATCCCTCTCCCTTCCTCTCTGTAAAAAAATCAATAAAAATGTATTTTTTTAAAAAAGAAAAGAAAAGATGAGCCAGATCAACTATATGATAACAGTTCCAGAAAGATAGGACTAAGAAGAAAAATAGAGAGGAGGTTATCATTAAATAAATGAGTAAATCAATTATAGGTTTTCTCTAAATTAAATGACATGAGTTTCCTGGTGAAAGGACCTCCTAAGTGCACAGAACAATTGTTAAAATTAAGTCTACATAAAAGAACATCAATAGGAATTTTCAGAATATTGGTACAAATAGATTTTAACTAGTTCTAAAGAAAAAGAAATGGTTGACCTAAAAAGGGTCAAGAATTGAAACAACTTCAGACTACTCAAGAGCAACACTAAAAGTTAGAAAGCAATAGTAGCTCATATTTAAGGTCAACTTTAATTGTACTATATTATGTTGCACTATGTTCACAAATGATCCTCACAACAATCCTCTGAATTAGGTACTATTGTTATCTCCATTTTACAGATGAGAAATCTGAGGTACAAAAGAGCAAAGTAACTTCCCAATGTGACACAGTTATTAAATGGTAGAGTTGGGATTTGAACCAGGCAAGTCTGGTTCCAGAGTCCATGATCCTAACTGATAAAGCACACAGGATCTGTGCCTTTACATTAAGTGGAAAAGTATATCCAACCTAGAATTATAAAGTAGGCCAAGTTATCAGTAAATGGGAAAGTAAATAAAGACATCTTTAGATATACATGTTCTTTAGAACTATATCTCTTCTATACCCTTTCTTAAAAAGCTACTAGAGGAAGGATAAATGTCACATGATTTCACTTATATGAGGGACCTAGAGTAGTCAAATACATGGAGACAGAAAGTAGAATAGAACAGTGGTTGCCAGGGGCTGAGGGGAGGTAAGCATGGGGAGTTATTGAATGGTTACAGTTTCAGTTTGGAGTGATGAAAAGTTCTGGAGGTGGATGGTAGTGATGGTTGCACAATAATATAAATGTACTTAATGCCACTGAACTGTACACTTAAAAGTGGTTAAAATGGTAAATTTTATGTCATGATTATCAAAAGAAAAAGAAAAAGTTACTAGAGGAGAAGGCATGCCACCAAAATGAGGGAGGGAAGCAAGAAAAAGGAAAGTTGGGATTGAGAAATCAAGAAAGCCAATTCATGATCAAGGATAATCCCCAGGATAACAATGAAGGGTAATCCCAGGATAGCAGCTGTGCAGTAGAATCATAGACCAACCATTCCAATTGGAGCAGGTGGAAGGTTCCAGGAGTGATGTCTCCAAAAAGATGAAATAGATAGATAACATAATGTTGTTGTTTTTTACTTATTGAGAAGATATGTAGCCAACTAGGAGAGAACTTGAAGTTCAATGGATCCTATATAATAAAGATATAATATATAAATGGTGGTTACATCGTGAAGTGTAAGGACCGACTGACCACATAATGGCCAGATTACAGATCAACAGGAGGGTGGAGCAGTGAGCTACAAAAGAGTGGCGGAGAGCTATAGGAGGGGGCAGGGCAGGAAGCTATGAGGGAAAGGGATTGGGGGAACTATTGGAGGGCAGGGCACTGGGCGGAGAGCTACTGGCCAGCTCCTGGTGCATGGATTTGTGCACAGAGCTACTAGTAATTACATAAAAATCCAAGCAAACAAGCAAAATATAAAATAATTATTATTTCTGGGAAAACTTAAAGTTGTGATAGAAAGGAAAATTAATCTTGGTATATGGCTCAGCAGTGAATTTCATGTATCTACTAATACTAATGTGAACACTAAATATTGATCTGACTAAAATTATGATAGAATTGCATCAAGAAGATGAGGGTGTGAGCAATGTGTACCAGGTAAGGATGCCTTAGTGGAAATTAGGATAATGCCTTAAAAAAATAAAAAAGTGACTTAGACATACATGTTAGTGTTAAATGCCCCCAAAATAAACAACTGAAAGAGTTAAAAGCAGTTGCCTCCAAGAGGAAGAAAATTGAGGAGGCAGAGTGTTTTGGAAACTGCTATATTTTTTGTGAACTATCCACCTCTTTAAACCATGTGAATGTATAAGTTTGGTAAAAGTTAAAAGTAATTTTTAAAAATATATTTTATTGATTTTTACAGAGAGGGAGGGAGAGGAATAGAGAGTTAGAGACATTGATCAGCTGCCTCCTGCACACCCCCCTACTGGGGATGTGCCCACAACCAAGGTACATGCCCTTGACTGGAATCAAACCTGGGACCCTCCAGTCCGCAGGCCAACACTCTATCCACTGAGCCAAACCAGTTAGGGCAGTTAAAACTAATTTTTATAAAAGAAGGCAACCCGAAAGCTCCTCCAGATAGCCCAGAAAAGTCTGTTTCTACCTCACTTTCTCAAATCAGACTTACTTTCTTCTAAGCAATAATTTTCTGTACTACTCCTCTGTTATTCTCTGCCATAATACACATTTTCCTAAAATGGTCTTTCTTTGAACTAGCTTGGGATCTTAACAATTGCTTACTTTACTCTCTGGAGTTCTAACCAAATAACTTAAAACTTTCTTGGCTCCTGTTTATTAGTTGGGAACCATCTTACCCTTCCTCACAGGACTTTCAATACAACTGAAAATATATTTGAAAAAATCAGAGACTATTGCCATTGCATTCCACACTGTGCCCATTGTTTGGTACAGTCGTGGAGTGTGTGGCTTCTGGAAAAGGAAGGGTCAGTGAGGAGAGTCATCCAGCAAAGGCTTTCTCAAAGAGGCTCAATTGAACCTGATTTGTAACTTGTATAAATGGTGGCATCAATCAAGACACTTGACGCAAGTGACTGGTACTCAACCCAAACTAGCTCAGCCAAAAACAGAACTTTTTGGCTCACCTAATGTGGACATCCCACAGGGTCTGGTTTCAGGTAGATTGATCCTTTGTCCAAAAGTATTGCTAAGCTCTCTCCAACTCCATTGTTCTCCTCTACAGCTCCTGTCTTACCTTCCAGCCTTTTAGCATCAGGGTGGGTGGGTAACTTCATTGGCTATACATCAAAATTCCAGGGGAAGACCCTGATTGGTCCTCCATGGGTTCCAGGGAATGGGTATTGTGATTGGCCAGGCCTGAGTCAGCTGCCAGAAAAGGGAAGATGGGGAAGAAACAGCTGGACGGCCAAAAATAATACCTATTACATCCCAGTATAATTGTATGTACCAAATATGCTCTAGTGGAGATTTATTAGAGCCTGGGCCAATTGGCAATATAAGTAAAAATGCCTCATAAATGCTAAAGCACCATGAAATGTTGGTTGTGAGTCAGTACTAAATGTAAGTCCACATTGGCCCTGCCCAGCCAAACGGCAATTACTCCTGGATCCTTAACTCTCTGAATGTTTTAAGTTGTTCTTTCCTCCTAGCAGATTCATTTGTCACAGCTTCCCCGGGTATTGGCCTCTTTCTTCTAACAAAGTCTGGTTCCAGCAGTGAAAAATTTGCTCATGTCATTTTTCAAAGGAAGTCAGGAGAGAGAGAAAAAAATGTCTAAAGTTGGAATAGTTGGAAACTGAAAACATAATGGATGGATGTGTGTGTAATCAGATTGTTCTCAGCATCTTTCACTCTACCGTTTCTCTAATCTATTGAGTCACTTTCTTGGCCTTGTTGCGCCAATCCTCAAGCCAAAAATGTTTCGCTGATACTAGCAGCAATTTATTGAGTGATAGGATAGTTGTAATGTACTTTGAGACTGAGTGGATAGTCCTGAAGATTAGGCAATTAATTAGTGGGGAAATATTTTTGCCATCTAGAAAAAACCAACCAGGTTATTTAACGGTCTGTATTAGAATTTCCGATTCTTATAAGCCTACTTTAGACGTCTGAGTTTTAATTAGCTGTGAGGCATTCATTTACTGCTGACAGTGTGAAGTAAGCTGATGCCTAAATCTGCTTCCGATAAACCTCTCATTGATGTCAACACTTGAATACCTAATGCTATACTGAATTTTGTATTTGAAGATAGAGTGGATGCAAGCCAACTGCTTGTGAATCTGAGTTTTGCTGAAAAGACCTCAGACCAGATCCTCTTAATATTCTCTATAATGGACACTAAGCAAATTTTTCAAACATGGCCTTCATTTCATTAGCATGAAATTACCAACACCAGATATGATTGGGAGACTACCCAGACCTATTCCCAATCCACTTTTTCCTTGCCAGCTTCCCACTAGAAGAACTGAGAATCCCAAGTATTTACTTTCACAACCTCCTCTGCAGCTAGCCATGGCCATAGGATCCAGTTTAGGCCAGCTGGATGGAAGAGACAGATGGTCAGGAGACTGGGGAAAAGATTTTCCTACCTCAGTAAAAGACAAGATGCATAGGAAGAAAGACCTTTTGTTTCCATCCTTCCTGCTTCCTTCCTGTCTGTGTCACACTTGAGAATGTAATGCCTGGAGCTCTGGCAGCCTTTTGTGACAAAGGAGAAAAAGCCCAGATCACTGGGGACATCATTGAGCCACGAAACTTACTGGAATGGCCTGTCTGCAGGTGAATGTAGAGTGAGATTAATAATTTCCTACATTTCAGCCACTGGGCATTCTATCACTTTTAATCAAAGGCAAGCTTTACCTTCAAATAAGTCAAAGACATGAATTATTTACCCAGTAACCATTCTATGCTTTCCCCTTCCTGACGGTTCCCAGATTCTCATTTGGGTATCCAGTCTCCTGTGTATCCCATGTAGCCAGTGGAAACAGATCCTGCTCCCATTTCCAGAGATGATCATTGGTGGTTAGCTTAAGTTAGCCAATAAATTCCACTCCCCCTGGCCTTGAATGGGGAATGATACAGGAGTCAGCTGCAACTTAAGTTGTCCAACAAGGTGAATCTTTGGATATTTGCTTAGAATGCTGGAAAATACGTGCTCTATCACCTCCTCAATGACTCACAAATAAAGCCTAGAACACAACAGCCACTTTGCCACCATGAAGTAATGAGGCAGCCATCGGAAGAAGCAGACACCGCCAGAGGCAAAACACCAAGACAGAAAGAACCTAAGTCCATGTTGATGTCATTGCAGTGCTAGACCACCCTCGTTTTGGACTTGATATTACATGAGCTCATAAATCTCTTTTATTAAAGTCCATTTGAGTTGGATCTGTTCTTTGCAACTTTAGAACGTGTTCTGATTTGGTAGGTATACTGTACTTTCTATCTGGACTGTTAGACTGCAGGCAAAGAGAAAAAAACAAATGGCAATCTTTTAAGAGGCAAAAGCAAAGGCACCCTCCATATCTCCACCATATTAGGTAAACGAATAGTCAGTCATCCTTTCATTCACTCCTCAAAGTTGGAGACAAAAAAGATGTGTCAAACTGTCACATGTTATGTGGCCTGCCACTTTCTCTGGGGGACTTTGGATATGTTACTTAACCTGCCTCGGTTGCTGTGTATGTGAAACGGAGATGGTAATAGTATCTGTCTCAGAGATTGAATGAGATCATTCACATAAAGTGCCTCTAACAAGGCCTGTTCATAGCAAACACTCAGTAGATTCTAATTATTGTGATTATCAGGAACAACCAGCTAACTAGGGATTATGTTAGAGAACACCAATGTCTCCTGCCAAATCTTTCAAATGATCTATCACAAGATACCAACTTGTTGAAAAGCTCACTCCTTTTTCTTTTCTTTCTTTCTTTCTCTTTCTCTTTTTTCTTTTTTTTTTTCCAAAAGAAAGCAAAGTAAGATTCCTCCAGGTTTCCAAGAATATGCCATAACCCCTTAACTTACACGCAGATCTCTCACTCAAAGCTCAGTCCTGCCTTTCAGAAGGGCCTGGAGCACTTAAAATGCTACCGGTTCTCACCCTCCATGAACTGGGGGTGAAGGACAGACATCTGGTATCTCCTTGCCCCAGGGAACTAGAGCTAGCCTGCTTGCGACAGCTCAGCAGCACCACAGCCCAGCCTGAGGAGAAAGCCCAACCTGGTGGGTGTTTGCACTTGGCCACTGCCCACCTCACCCCATATTCCCGAAAGACCAGGATGGATTAGTAAACCCAGCGGGAAAGAGAGAAACCAGACAGAGAAGCAGCCTCTGTGAGCAGGGTCATGAAACGGCTGCACCAGTGACTTCATCCCTGGTCAGGGATGCCATAAAAGAGAGAAATCATCAGTGATCAGTTCATGTCACCGTAAAAGACTCAGAATCGGGGCCCAGAAAGCTTGGGTTCCAGAAACATTCTGCTTTGACAGGACCTTAAAATGCCTTCTGGAGTCAAGTCAGAGAGAAAAATTCTTAAGGTAACTGAGTGCAGCAAATAACTAAGTATGAAGAATTCACTCTAATTGCCAAAAAGGAATATGGCCAAGGCTCCTAAGGGGGGGGGGGGGGGGGGGAGACAGTGAAAAAGAAAGCAGAAACATGGTGATAAGAAGAGAAGGGATGTTCATTTTCAAACAGGAGATAAGATATGGATTAAAGTTCATCCTCAGAATAGTGTAGCAAGAAACTTTATAGCCAAACTGACTCCCAACCGGAAAGGTCCCTGTTTCTCGGATCTCTTTGAATTATAGAGAAAACTAATTGGATCTTCATGTTTACCATGGAGGAAACCAAGTGTTACTCAGGATATAAATCCTAGAGGTACTTTAAAAAGACAACGATGACCTTTACAAGCCTCTAAACTTATAGATCTGTAAGGAGGAAAAAAATGGATTTCCTGACCTTTGACTGGTTCCTTGTCATTTCTTGTCTCTGCACAGAGGCCCCCAATCTCCTCACTTTCCTCCTGGTGTTAGTTTTCTGTCTGAGTTCCCTGCCCCCAGAGGAAGGGAATAGGCCCATTCTCCAGTCCAGCTCAGAAAGGCGGGTCTGGGCTAAGGAGTGTCCGCCTTCGGTGAAGCCTGCTGCCCCTCAGTGTTTTTCAGTGTCTCTAGGAGCTCGCTGCCTTTTCAGCAGTCCCATGGACCATAAAGCCAACATTGTGTGTGCTGGGTATCGTGGTAAAGCATTTTCATAGATTATCTTTATTAATGCCTACTCACCACAACCCTATGAGTTTGGGCCTCCAATTAACTATGCATACCCCTCTCATTTCACAGACCAGGTAATTCCTGCTCCCTCTGCATGTCCTTTCTCCTTCTTCCTCCTTTCTTAGAGTTCTCAGCGTTGGTGGGTCAACGGCCATGAAGGTGAGGAAACTGAGGCCTAGAGATAGAGAGTGACTTGCCACACAAAGCTCACCAAGTTCCTGAGCCGAGGGGCACCCACCTGCACCCTTCTACTGCCCACATGGTGTTTGTTCTCTCACCCCAGCCTGAGCAAGGAGGCCACAGTGCATCGCCGTTTCTCAATGTAACGGAATTCCCTGGGAATCACCTGTCATCTTTAGTGTCAGAGTCTATGAGGAGAAGAGGAGGCAATTTGGGGGTAATTGTGGTACTAGAGGGGAAAGAGGGGTGTGCAGGGCTAGAGGAATGAATGGGCACACCAAGAAGAAGCAGACTAGGGGATGGTAGAATCATGGAGCCAGGGATGGACGATACCAAGCAATTAATCAATGTGAATCTATCCCTAATCCTCACACAGAGATGACGCTTCTCAAAGTAGGCAAGGGACAAGGCAGTGTGATTTGAGATATAACTACCTCGGGGCCTGAATAGGGCCCCAAATCACTACTCTTTGCCATTTAAATGGCTTCTAGTTATGTCTCCTGCTTTTAAATCACGTTCTTACCATTATGGAGATTTTTATCCTATTTTTGGACTACCTGCACTATTATTAACTTACCAATTTAGATCAACTTAAACACATAAATAGATATATTTTAAGGGAAACTTTATATCAGTGCTATAAATGAAAAGTCAATATTACTTGCCCTAAATTGGAGCATAATAATAAATACAATGAAAACAAAACAATGTTATTAGCTGGCTAATTGCCTGTTAAAAAGAGAGTACCAAGGGTTAGGTGTTAAAGACGAGGCCAGATGAAGATTATCTCCTTGACCTAAACCAGAAGAACTGACAGAGAAATGAAATGCTGTTGAACATCACTTAAATCATAGTGAGAACAATCAATGGTCTTCATCTCAGAGCATGGGGAATTCTGTGGGTCCATTCAGGTCTCCCCTTTCCCCCAAAAAACCAACACAATTACACTCAAAAAGGAACAACTCTTCAGAGACCCATAATCCAGCTCTGTGAGTTAAGATGATTCACTTCTCTGGGCCTCAGTTTTCCTCATCTGCAAAATGGGAGGGCTAAGCCAAATAACATTTTGCTATCTTTTCCAGCTCTAGAGCCTACCTCCTCTACTACCTAAGTAAACAAATATCAGATGTGGGACGTAGGACAACCTAGATGTAAAGGGCAGCCAAATGGTAACTTGAAAGGTAGTTAAGAAGGGGAGGTTGTGAGAGTGTCACAGATAAAAGTCACCCTCTTCCCTGCCTCACCCAGGGCCACGGAAACAACATGGTCACCCCAAGAATGTTCAAATGGTGAAAATGAAAACTTTAATCTACTCATTTTCAACACTCAGATTTCAGAGCTAAATTATCTATTTTGCAGTGAGAAAACTAGACTTCCTTTTCCGGTAAAAAGCAACCCTATCTATTTTCTGATAGGAAACAGCCTGAGTAGACTGGTTTCTGTTGGATTGAGAGGATGTGTGGGGCAGTGGTTAGGAACTTAGCCTGAAATCTGTCATTTACCAAAGGTATGACTTGGGCAACTAAGTCCCCATCTTCAAAGTGGGGTTAATAAGGGTACCTACTTATGGTACTATTATTAAATTGTGGTGACTGGACAATAAAATATTAGCTGTTAGCATCTCTCAGTCCTTGGACTTGCTGTCCCACCCTCTCTACTCCCCTGGCCCTGGCCCTGGCCCTGACCCACACTAGTCCCTTTTCCTGTCTTGCTGATCACCTTTCTCATGCTCTGCTGGTACCTCTCTCTCTGCCTGTCTCTATGTCCTTTGCCAGACACAGGCAGCACTCAATAAATCTGTTGAATTGTGTAAAGGCCCCTTTGCAAATAGTTGGAGGCAGCCTTTAGATGAAAACAGGAAAGATTTTACAGGCATATTTTTACACTGCCTTCAGACTGGCTGCTGAAACACCTAACCCCGGAGTGTGTTGTGCACAAGGAATATTTGTGCAGTGTATGCAATCTTTGTAGGACTTGGTTGAAACAGCTCCTGGTTTGCTAATTTAAGATGGGGAAAAGAACATAATATCCCCACTTCTGTTTCATTTCACCCCAGGATAAGGATGAAAAGAGGATGTGTAAGTTTCCTAGCTGTCCTGGTTTTCTTCTTGGATTCATCTAAGTGTGTTTACAAAATATACCCAGCAGACTCCTTAGCAACACACACATGACTAGCCCCTTCTGATATCTGAAAGATATATGAATTGCTGAACTGCTGATGAGAAAGATCCATGAAGACTTCTTTTTAATTGGTTTAGTGAGATTATTTCCAGTCAACAATTCCCCGGTTTAGTGGCAGGAGATATATCTGTTTTCCATAAAAGTTAGATGCCAGACGTTTGAATCACCCGGAATAAAAACCATTTCCTTAAAGAGCCACTTGCTGTCATTTGTTTTACAGGAAAAAAAATAATAAAAGTCAAGATAGAAACTATTATCGCAGAATGGCATGCTGAGGAGGCACGAGCTGTGATAAGAACACAAACAGCTCTTATTCCAGGACTCCATTTCCAGCTACTGGTGCAGGATGCACAGCGCTGCATTGGAAACAAATAAATCACTTGCCACCCCCCTCCCTCTTTGTTTCCATCAACGAGCAAACCCTGCTGCCTCCTACTTGTTCAATGCTTTAGAGTTTGAAAATGCCTTCTCATCTAAGTTGTATTTGTTCTGCAAAACATCCCTGGGAGGCCAATAGGGGGAATGGGGAGGAAACGTCACCTCAGAAACAACCCAAATGTCCATCACCTGAGGAATGTGTAAATGAAACGTGGCATGTCCCTCCAGTGGAATATTAGTGGGCAATAAAAAGGAATGAAGTCCTAACACATGCTCCAAGACCAACCTTGACAACATCATGCTAAGTGAAAGAAGCCAGTCCCGAGGGACTATGTATTATGCGCTTCTATTCACATGACATGTCCAGAATAGGTAAATCGATACTAGGGACAGAAAGCAGATTGCTGGTTGCCTAAGGTGAAGGCGGGATGGTAGAGTTGATGTGGGAGATAGCCAAAGTGTCAGGGGCTTCCTCTGTGGGGTGATGAAAATGTTCTCAAGTCCATTGTGGTGACAGTTGCACAAGCCTGTGACTAGATTAAAAGTCAGTGAGTTTTAAACATTAAATAGGCCGATGGTGTGGTATCTTATAACTCAAGAGAGCTGTTTTAAAAACAGAGAGAGGGCCAAACCGGTTTGGCTCAGTGGATAGAGCTTGGGCCTGTGGACTGAAGGGTCCTGGGTTTTATTCCGGTCTAGGGCATGTTATCTTGGTTGAGGACACATCCCCAGTAGGGGGCGTGCAGGAGGTGGCTGATGGATGTCTCTCTCTCATCGATGTTTCTAATTCTCTATCCCTGTCCCTTCCTTTCTGTGAAAAATCAATGAAATATGTTTAAAAAAATAAAAAGAGAAAGAGATTACATTGTGGAGTCAGCTTTGGGCATGACTGTGGATTCCAGCTCAGCTCTCCACTCAGTGCATGGCCTGAGCCTCCTTGCTTCAGTTTTCAGAGAAGGAGTGATGCCTCCCTTTGTGGGTTGGTGCGGAGGGTCTGCTCAGCGCCCACAGAGGGCCTGGAACAGGGAAGCATGGGCAGCGAGGGCTTCACACACGATGAGTGGGGTGAAGGCCATTCTGCTGAAGAGCTCACTGAGGTTCCAGGGAGGCAGAGCTTTGAGGGTGGGTGGGAAAGGGGCCTGACTGACCTCCTGACACGTGGCACAGATCTGCCTTCTCACATTTGAGGCAGAGAATCAGAAAGAACGTCAGATTTGGAAGCAGAAGAGCGAGGTACGTGCGACTCCCTGTCATCTGCTGGGGATGCGAACACAGCAGAGAGCTAGGTACCAGCTAGTAGATGTGATCCGAGCCCTGAAGGAGCTCTCCCAGCAGGAGCCAGGAGAACGGGCTCAGGAGTTGAGTGGACCAGAGTGTGACTTCGGGCACTGACTTGCTTCATAATCCTGAACAAGTATTTAACTTTGCTAAGTTTCGGTTTTTGCGAGCATCAGGTGAAAATATTCATCATACAAAACCGGTAAGTTGGGTGTGGCAATTTAATTAGATTACCTAGGGCAGTGGTGAGCCACAGTTTGCCGCTCTGTTGACTAATGAGTTTGCTGACCAACTGCGTCAGGCATGACCCTTACCCAGAAGTTTTGACTTCAGTTTAAAGACAATAGTACATTATTAAAATGTTTTTTAAATGTCTTTCCCTGAGGCAGTGGTTGGCAAACTCATCAGTCAACAGAACGGCAAACTGCAGCTGGCGAGCTGCATGTGGATCGAGAGCCACAGTTTGCCAACGACTGCTCTAGAGTGTACTGTAGCCCTGGTTAGAGGACAATCTGCAGTAAGTTATTCAACTTTTCTGAGTTTTTCTGAGCTTTTTTTCCTTGTATTTTGAACTGAAGATATTAATGGCATCTCTAACATTTTACGTAAGCCAGATAAGGAAATCCGTGTAAAAAAGCATTTTTGATGCAGGCTTACTATTTCCATTCCGTGAGCGCAGCACCACTCAGAACCCTGAGTGAACCGACGTGTTGCTTTGTTTTGCCTCAAACAGCAAGCCCTTCTAAATTACAACCCTGGGAAATCAAGAGGATAGTAAATTACTCGGCCATCCCCTGGCCTGGGGGACGTAGGGTGAGGGTTCAGGTAGTAAGTCCTAGGGTAAGTGGACGTGTAGCCGGGCTGCAGATTGATGAGTGCTGAGAGCAGCCGGTTATTTGATCCCCAGGAAATGTTTCTGTGCTGGGGTCACTGTTGCCAGCTTTTGAATCAATAAGGCAGCACCTCTCGGACCAGAAAGTTCAGTTCTATTTATCACGTCAAGCGAAGTGAGAGAAGCAACAAGCCTGAGGAAAGCAGGCGCTGGCGGAGGCTGCCGGTGGAGGCAGGAGGGACCGAGGCAAAGCAGTTTCCAGAAACTCTCAGGGATCTCCAGGAATCTTCCCTGCAGAGCTCCACCATCTTTCTAACTTCTCCAGAAAAACGACTGGAAGACACCAATTCATTTCACCAACCTTTATAAAACATCTGCCAAGACCCAGGCACCGTTCTAGGCACAGAGAATGTTCATTGATACATTTGTCCAACAAGTAAATACGAGGCACTTACCCTGTGTCAGACACTCTTGACAAAGGGAACAGTGAATGAGACCCGGCCCCTCCTAGCATCTCAGCCGAGTAGGAGAAAGAAGTAAATCTTCACTTGCAGAGTGATGAGCAGGATGAGGAAGGACTGCCCACAGAGGAGGGACACCCGGCCCTGCTGGAAGAATCTAGGGTGGCTTCCCAGAGGAGGTGAGTCTTTAGCCAGGAATTGAAGGATGGGTAGAAGTTATCCGTATGAAAAGGAGGAGGAGACTGCAAGCAGAGGGAAGAGTGTGTCCCAAGGTCTAGGTGGGAAACCCGCAATGTTCCCGCAGAATGGAAAATAGTTCCATTTGGTTGTAGTTAAAAAGTTCACAATGGAGATTGGCCAGAAACTGGAGATTGACTCAGCCAGTTTGCGTCCTCCGGGAAGTACCTGTGCTCCCAAACCCAGAGCAGACGCACATCACAGACAACGACATAAAACCAACAATCATCCGAATGTGGGTTCTCTTGGTGACCCTGTGTTCATAACTTGAAATCAAAACACCTCCTTGTACCCTCTCCCCCATACCCTTCTCCAACACGTTGATTTGGCCTTTAATGTTTCTAAGAACTCCCCAAAGTGGGAGATCCCTAGAGGTGTGTTGGCCCCATATCAAAGACATGAATCAAACTCACACATTCATGTTGTGACCTCATATCCCTGGGGTACTGTTCCCAATGTGTGCGTTATCGGGCCCCTGGTTCTCTCCCTGGGTTCCCATCCAAAGCACTCTCTTGAGCTGTTTCCCGTAAACCACGACAGAGATTTTCGTGCCAGGAGGCACCTGTCACATGCTGGGTCTGGCACAGAGGAAGGATGCTCAGCAAACCAAGCAACAGGGCTGCTGGGTGGGGCCCTGGGCAGAGGCTGCTGGCTTTCCTTCTTAGAGTGAGAAAGACAGAGAAAAGAGGAAAGACGCCAGATGTGCTGGCTTAAAAGACCTGTCTTGGGAGATGTATATGTATTTATACCTCTATTCGTGAGTGAGGACAGGGTGGCCTAGAGCAATGCTTCTCAAACTTCCCAGGCCTGCACGTCACCCAGGGAGCCTGCTGAACTGCAGCTTCCGGTTCAGCACATCTGGGGTGAGGCTTGAGGTCTGCATGTCTAAGAAGCTCCCAGATGATGCCGTGTTATCTGTTGTTGCAAATCACCCCAAAACTGAGCAGTGCAAAGCCACCAATATTTACTATCTCACAGGGCTGCAGGTTCCATCCCTCCAGGGAAGGAGTCTGCGAGCAGCTTAGCTGGATGATTCTGGCATGGCCTTTCTCAGGAGTGACAGGCAAGCTGGCAGGTGGGCTGCCGTCTGGGAAGGGACTCCAGGCTCACTGGTGCCAGTCACTGTTGTCAGGAGGTCTCAGGGCCTCTCCACAGGATTGCTCAGGGTGTGGCTTCCCAGTCTCTTGGCACATACTCCCAGAAGCGACATACCATCCTTTTTTTTTAAAAATATATTTTATTGATTTTTTACAGAGAGGAAGGGAGAGGGACAGAAAGACAGAAACATCGATGAGAGAGAGACATTGATCAGCCACTTCCTGCCTGCCCCACGGTGGAGATGTGCCTGAAAGCAAGGCACATGCCCCCGACCGGAATTGAACCTGGGACCCCTCAGTCCTCAGGCTGACGCTCTATTCACTGAGCCAAACCGGTCTCAGCAACATACCATCCTTTTTGCTGTGCTCACTGGACGTGAGAGGAACTAAGCCCCACCCCTTGACAGGAAGAAAAGCAACCCACTTGGGAACATTTTTTAAATTTCTCACCTGAGGAAATGTTTCCATTGATTTTTAGAGAGAGGAAGGGAGAGGGAGAGAAAGATAGAAAAACATCCATATGAGAGAGAAACATGGATTGGTTGCCTCTCACACACACCCCGACCAGGGATTGAACCTGCAACCTGGGTAAGTGCCCTGACTGGGAACCAAACCGGTGAATTTTTGGTGCTTAGGACAATGCTCAGCCAACTGAGCCACACTGGCCAGGGCCATGTGGGGACATATTTTTATAACCATCATGCAGACCATTGCTATTGATCTTCAGTTCACACCTGGAGAGGCAAGGATTTAGAACACAACCTCTGTAGTCACACTGCTGAATTTGGAAAGTTACTTTACCTCTCAGTACCTCATGTGAAAAAATGGGCATAACAATGGAATCTATCAAGTAGGGTTGTTGATATAATGCTCAGCACAGTACCAGGAATGTGGAAGTGCCCAATTAATGGTTATTATTATTATTATTCATAATGTTATCATTTGAGAAGCTGACCTGCTTCCCAGTGTCAGGCCCAGGCGTGTCCAGGCTCTGCCCTCCTTGCTCCTTGGTCCCGGTCCCATTCAGTGCACGTTGCCTTCTGTGTCCGAAAGCAGGAACTTGTATGAACTGTGCCAGAAATCCAGAGTCCCCCTCGCTGTTCTCCAGCCTTCTACAAGGGAACTGGTGGTGCGTGGGTCGGGGGGAGGGAAGCAATATCTAGACAGCATGAAACAAGTGTTTGGGATACAGCACAGACCTGGTAAGGTGGCTAATGTTCAATTTTAAGGGTCATCTTAGAACAAGACCCACGGAATCTGAATCTCTGGAGTCTGGAGATGGAGTCATATCATCTGTATTTACAACATACTCTCCAGGACAATTCCTATGCATGCGAGAGTTTAGGCAGATGCAAGAGATTTATTTATTCACCTACCCCCTCCCTCACCTCCCAAAAGAACGGGAAGGCTTGACTTTGAGTTCCTGAGAACAATAATGAGCTGTCCTCTTGGGGCCCTGTCTGAGGACAGAGCTGGACGGGCCCTGGGGTTGACCCGATGCAGAACTTCTGTCCTGGTGACTAATGATCCAGCCCGGCCCAGCCTGGCTGCGGTTTGTCTGCAGGCCCCATGACAGGCCCATCCACCCAGATAACCGCAATCTTGCTTTGTGGGATCAAATACTGGCTCAGGATTTATGAGTCCAAGAAACGACATGGCTGTGCTGGAGAGGGGGTGATGGGGGGTTGGGGGGGGCGGCCTCTTCTCCCTCCAGAGCCTTGGCTGCCTTACCTCGCTTCAGGCTGCTGGGCAAGGCAAGAGGACAGGCTGCTGACCGTTTTGGGTCGGAACAGGGTCAGGGTGCCAGTGAACAGCGTAGCAGCTGCTTCACGTCTCCCTTCCACCCCTTCCACTGGTGTCAGAGGCTGACATCATGGCCTGGTATACGCTGGTGCGTTTTGTCATCCTAAAAACCGAAGATGAGGTTAAAAATAAAAAAGCTGCGTTCTCCCATTCTGTAATCAGGGAATGGAAAAGATGTTTGTCATTGTTATCCCCTCAACAACCGCAGTTAATGGCTTGCTGAGGGCTGACATGCTGCAGGCCTGGGCTGTGACTTCCAAAGACGCATCTTTTTATGTTTGTTCTTCCTGTAGGAACTCAGGCCTGTGGCTCAGAGTAAGACAGAGCTTTTAAAAAGTTAGGAAGCACAAGCAACTCCAACCTGAGTTTCCAGGTGCCTCGTTCTCACTGTGTGGCTGAGCAGCGTTCACTCCTTGATTTGTGTGTTCGTTTATTTGTTGATGAAGTACCATTTGCCTGGCACTTCCTAGGCAACCGAGGAATCAGCAACCAAGACCAGCGATGGAGCTTACAGTCCAGGGTGAGCCAGTGGAGACAAATAACCAACAAGGAAACGTAAATTAACAGGATAATTCCAGTGGTGATGAGCATCTTTACCCATCAGTCTGAGCTCTGGTTGGAGAAAGCGAAGAACAAGAAACTGATGTGTAATTTGGACGCCAACTTCTTTGACCATTCTCCTTAAAGTGTTACCTGACTGAGGACAACCTCTTGCCCTCTTTACATTTCTCATTTTGTTTGGATGGGACATCATGTAGCCTTGCAGCTCCAGGAACCCCATTAATAGCGCGGTTGTTACTGCACAGATTCGTCCAGGTCAGATTTTATGGCTTTTGGCTCAAGGCTGCTGCAAAATTTACAGAGCATAGAGAGGTACAATGTGGTCTACTGCAAAAAGTTACTGAGTTAGAGTGTGTGTGCTTGAAGACACTTAGCGTTTGAAGGCAATTTCATAAAAGTCATCATTAGACTAATATATCACAATGGATATTCAACAATGAAGTCTAAAAGTTTTCACTGTGATGTTAGAGCAGCCAGCATTAAAAAATTTTAAAAAAAAAAGCCTTGAGCTCAGTGTTGGAGTGTTTTTTATTTATACATTTTGGGGGCGATGGAACTCTCCGATACCTGTGGAATGCCTGGAAAATGCTCCTGCGTGTGTCCTCATAAAATTTCAGGTCCATGAACTCCTGAAGTCCACCCATGGGGTCCCTCTGGGGATCCATGGACCCCAGTTTCCTGCTCTAAAATTTATATTCATGGAAAGCTATCCAAGATATATAAAATGAAAAAAATTGAAGACAGGATATACAGCGTGATTTCATTTTCTATTAAATGTTATATATAAATGAGCATTTGATGCCTGAGGGGAGTGGGACCGAGTGAAAGGATTACTTTTACCTTTTACTTTATAGACTTCATTTTGAAATATTTCATATAGCAAACAGGTTACCTTTGCAATCATAATTTTCTGGAAAAGTAAGCCTTCAGAAATAAAAATCAGGACCATGACTGATGTGGACAGTGTGCTCACTGGGCAACTGATCCTGACTGAGAATTAATACATCCAGGAGGCTGCGGTGTGGGCCAGAATAGAAGGCGTGGAATACAAGTCACAGGGAAGGTCTATCTCAGGGCACTTTGGATGTAGGGTTGTGGATATCAAAGAGTTCAACTGGGCAGCCATGGAGAAATATGGAAACGTATTTCTGAAAACATTTGCCTAAAATAAAGAAAAAGCAAACTGACCATGTAGAATGATCTTCTTAAACCACTTCCGGTTACAGAAGACCCCACACTGCAGAGACTAGTCACGTGAAGCATTTTGATCAAAGATCTCTGTTCCCTGAGGTTGGTGCCAGTATTTGCCCGCGATGAGTCCTCACCAGAAAGGAGCAGAGCTGAAAGAGGAAGTGGGAGTGATAAACCCATCTTCCTCAGTTCCATACCTGGGCACAGTCCACCGGGAAGGCTGACCTTTGGGGGGTATTGGCTCATGTATGCATGGATCCTAATAGAGAGGTATAGAAATTGGACAGATCATGTTTCAAATCATGACCCTTCTTCCCATCTGACCTGGTGAGTAGAACATATAAAAAGTACTAGTTAAAGCACATCGCATTCGGAAAACGTTTCCTGCTCCAAGGGTAGGTTTTTGCAAAACTGTACAGCTTAGCCCATCACATGGTATGTGAAGGGGGGCTCAGCCATGCAAGGAAGACAGAGACCAGGTTCTCCTCTGAATTAAACCCTGGCCTGTCTTTGCTGCTTTCCTCCCACCGTGAACCCACAAGCGGAGGCAAGCAGGCCTGGGCAGCTTCTGCTCCACGGCCGCTGGCCTTGGGAAACGGAGGCCAATTACATTCACTGGATCACTCCGTCTGCTGTGCACTTGGCCGGTCCTCTTGAGCTTGAACTGAATGAGGCCTTAACGAATGGCTCTTCCACTGGGGTCAGGGGAATGAAATGATTCAGTTGTCTATTATTAACATGATTTTACTGACACAGGCAGAGCTGCTGTAAGGCAGGGACTTGGCCCATTTATGGGCAAGGACGACACTTCTGTCCCACCCTCAGAGAGTAAAAGCATTTCTGGGGTTGAGATCATTCTCACCTCTCTTGACTTCCGTTCCCTGTCCCTCCTTGAGACCAAGGCGATGAGGGAATATGGGAAGCCCTGGACATCAGCGGGCCATGTGACTTCATTATTAGCAGCTGTGACTACTGCTGTCTGCCACTGAGGGAATGCTCCCCAGGCCACACGGCGCAGCCACATGAGCCAGTTATCAAATTTGATCCTCGCAATACATCAGTGAGCCCCAGATCAGTGCTCCCACTTGACAGTCAGGAAACAGAGGCTTTTTCCAAAACTGCACAGCTTAGCACATCCACTTTTTCCAGGTCTGCTCATCTCATTAGTAGAAGGGAAGCTCCTTGAAACCAGGTCTTCTGACCCCAAGTCTAGTGTTCTTTCCCCTCCACCAGCCGTGACTAGGCCAGTGGCCACAAAGAGAGCACAATCCGGCTCTGAATCAGAAAGCATCTGAGGGCAGGAGCTGGGTTGGTCCTGGACTTAGCAAAGGAAGCAATCCTTTGCCCCAGAACAAAGATGACGATAGCTAGCTGCATGTTTATGGTTTTTACTCTGTGTCAGGCAATGCTCACACCACAAATATTATCTCGCCTGATCCTCACAACTACCCCACGTGGAAGGTGCCATTATCATTTTATTAGTGAAGTAACTGAGGCTCAGATGACTTGCCCACAGTCAGAGACACATGTGGTGCCAGGATTTCATGCAGGCTGTGGGACTGCAGAGGACCCAACCCTTAACCACCACATTTTCTCCTTCCCCCAGTGGCCCTATTCATGCAGCCCACCCCAGGCTCTGCCACCCTCAGACCTTTGCTGGGGAGCAGGTTAGTTGATGGCACCAGCTGAATACTTCCCACCTTGTCTGTTAACACCCCTTCAGCGATAGCGCATTAGGGGCCTAAGAGCCCTTAAACCAGCACCACAAAATCTCCTCCTTCTGCAAAATTGCTCTTTCAGATGGTGGTCAAACTCCAGGAGGACACGGAGACAGATTCCTCAAACAGAGGCTCACTCGGCAGCGTCATTAATAAATGTCCTGGAAAGGGTCAGGGGAAAAGATTTGCTGCCGTTTCACTGGGCATCTGGGGAGTGAAACACAAGCAATTCAAGTACATTTTTTATTTCCACTATTGCCATTGTCAAGAACCACCATAGTCCATAGGTCAGATGGATTAGGGTTGTGCGTGTGTGTGTGTGTGTGTGTGTGACTGTGTGTGTGTAATAGTTCCATGTTTAAGTAAAATAAGGCTCTTCCTCTCACCTCCACAGATTAAAAAACAACAGCAAAAACACTTACAAAGAAAGAAAAAAGGCACAAATCTAAGCCTCTGTTGTTGACAGATGCTACAGAAGAAAACTATTTTATCCAATAAATGTTTGTTGTATTATAGCAATTCTCCCCACCCCCCACCCCCATACCCCCCACTCCTAGAAGAGCTAAACACAAAGTTAATAAGATCTGGTAGAGAGAAATAAGCTTGCGACGGATTGTCCCCACAAAAATGTGCTGATAATGAAAGGCGGGGTTTAAGAATTCGAAGGTTTGTGCCAAAAGAGACAGCAAGCCCGGGTGCCTGCGACCTGGTGTCTGTCTTGGTTCTTCAGGCCCCGAGTTCAGCTTTGGGTTTTGGTGTTCTCCTCAGGACTCCGATTGTTCGTGGTGTCTCTGCAGATACAACTTGAACTAATTCCCCGGATAATGACCCAGGCCTGCCATGATTTACTAACCTCACCGCTCTGCAGCCGCCCCAGCCGGGCTGGTTAATCCCTTAATGGTCCCTGCAGTGTGTCCAGGGCTGCTCCGAAAATTCCAAGCCCTCCCTGGAACACTGAGGGGTATTGAATGCCCTCTCCTCTCCCTCCCCATCTCCCGGCCCCCCACCCCTTATCTTATCAGGTAGCTAATTCCCACAAATTATTGTGTGATTCAGGCAGAAAAATAAAATTGCTCTCAAATCATAAATTTGTCACTTTCTGGACAGCTGCTAAGTCAAGAAAATCTTGACCAAGTGGGGCTTAGTCTCTGTTCTGAACAATTAAGACCCATACGTGCTTTCGGCTCTCCCACTCAAAATAAGGTTTATTGATGGGATGGAAAAGAACAGCATATATAGAGATTTAGCATACTATCCACTCTTAAGTGGAGTGTAATTGTTCATTGGAGGTACTCTGTTTCCCGGAAAATAAGACAGAGTCTTATATTAATTTTTGCTCCCAAATATGCGCTAGGTCTTATTTTCAGGGGATGTCTTATTTTTCCATGAAGAAGAATATGGTACAGATTTATTGTTGAACAACAACAACAAAAAAAGAAATTTATTACCTGTCTACGGTATGGTAGTAGTTGTCATCACAAACCAGCTCACTGATTGGCCGCAGCACAGCCCGAGCTATTCAGGCAGTGAGAGGTCTCTTTAAATCAGGAGTCAGATGCCTTAGGGTAGCTTCAGTGGCCTTATATTCCGGGGAGGCCTTATGTTCGGGGGAGACCTTATTATCAGGGAGGTCTTATTTTCAGGGCATGCCTTATTTTACAGAGAGAGGAAAACTGAAAGTAGGTATTATTTTCAGGGGATGTCTTACTTTCAGGGAAACAGGGTAATGTGACGCCCAACACCGTGTCTCAAGCCAAAAAGTCTCTGTGGCCACAGCACCTATCACTGTGGCCATCCGCAGGCTCAGAATTTGCCTTAAGATGGGGAACACCCAGCTTCCTAAATCTCGTCCTATTCAATGCTGAGAGTAACTGCCAAGGATGCAGGGGACATAGGGCCATAAGGTCCCAAGAAAACTGAGCCCCAAAGAGAACCATCTATATCCAACCCTGCCTCGTTCTCCCCACCTACACCACTGCCGGCCTGTCCAAGCTACCTCAACTTAGATCACTGCAAGGGCCTCCTCACTGGTCTTTGTCCTTGCCCCACGTCAGTCTATTCCCCACACAGCAGCCTGAAGGGTCCTTCTAATTTTTACTATGGAGTTAAAAAATTACCTACCATAAAATTAAACATTTTAGCTGAAACCCTTTTGGCTCAGTGGATAGAGCGTCGGCCTGCAGACTGAAGGGTCCCAGGTTTGATTCTGATCAAGGGCATGTATCTTGGTTGTGGGCACATCCCCTAGTGGGGGCCATGCAGGAGGCAGCTGATTGGTGTCTCTCTCTCATCAATGTTTCTAGCTCTCTATCCCTCTCCCTTCCTCTCTGTAAAAAATCAATAAAATATACTTTTTAAAAAATGAAACGTTTTAAATTATACAATTCCGTGCCATTTAGTACTCTCCCCATATTGTGCCACCATCTCCTCTATCTAGTCCCCAAAGATTTTCATGCTCCCAAAAGGAAATCTGTCCCCAACAAGCTGCCACAGCCCAATCATTCTTCCCTTCTCCCACCACTGGCAACTACTCATCTGCTTTGTGTCTCTATGGATTGGCCCGTGCTGGCTATTTCATTTTAATGGAACCATACAATATGTGATCTTTTTTATCTGGCTTCTTTCCCTTAGCACCTTTTCATGTCTCACGCATGTGATATGACATGTATCAGAACGTCACTGTTTTCTTATAGCTGAATAAGAGTCCATTACGTGGATGCCCCACATTTTGTTTATCCAGTCATCCGTGGATGGACATTTTGGTGTTTCTACCTTTGGACTATTGTGAACAGTGCTGCTATGAGCATTGTTGTGCATGTTTTTGTTTGAATACCTGATCATAGGAGAAATGTGGCATTGTATGAGCAGTCACAGGGATAGCAGATTTGAGGATCAGGAAATACTTCTCTGTTTAGGCTGAAGCCTGAAGGATAAATATTGGTAAGAGTTAGGGATTTGGAAGAAATGGGAAGGGGAGACTACAGAGAGAGGAATCCGGACAAAGTTTAGAACAACAGCTCAAAGATAATTCAGAATAAGTAGATCTTCGGAGCCGTGAGATGTTGAACAAGGCTGCAAGGTGATGATTAGGGGTACAAGGTCTCTGAATGCCTGGGACATTCAGGCTTTCTCCTAAGAGGATTGGGTGGGGAGGTGCAATGACTTGCATTTTAGAAAAGTCCCTCTGGGCTGCTGTAACAGTAGAGGTTGGAAGGGGCAAGGCTTGTGACAGAGAGAACAGTGATGAGGTTGTTAATAATCCAGCAACAGATGATGAGGGTGGGGACCTAAAGACAAGTGGAGGCAGTGGAGGGAGATGTAGATTGAAGGCTGTCGGGCTCAGTGATTAATTGCATATTGAGGGGGGGCAGAAGGGAGAAGGAGGAGTCCAGGGTGACCTCCCAGGTTTCTGCTGGAGCCACTGAGGAAGAGAAGGAAGTTTAGGGAAGAGGACAGGTTCTGTTTTGATCATATTGACTTGATGATACCTGTGGGAGGAAGATGCCTAAGAAGCAGCTGGCTACAGCTATGTCACTGGGTTCTTGGGAGGATTAAACAAAATAATTCATGAAAAGCACTCAAGCCAGTGGCTGGCACATAGTAAGTGCTTAATGAATGTAAAGTATTATTGTTATTATTTATTAGTTTTATATTCAAGCCTGCTCTGTTTCAATAAACCAGGCCCTGAGAGCCGGGGGCGGGGGGTGGGAGGTGGGGTGGGGGCGGGGGTAAGGAAGGTAGAACAAAACGAAGGCAAATAAAGAGGAGATATTCAGGGAAAAGGTGATTCTGTAGCTACATACATGTCCACACTCTCACTCCAAGATCCATGGGTTAACAGGGAAGATAGGCAGTTTGGCTGCTGAAATGGGGTCAATTAACATATTAACCAAATACAGAAGAAACAAAACTACCCTGGGTGCACTGGCTTCTGCTCTTCTATGAAGGGTCAGAGTTCCCCAATGTCCCCTGGAAGAGTCAGGGGGCAAATCGGGGCTGACTGCTAAGATTAACTCGAGGCTGGTTTGTTTCTAACAGGAAGCTCGTGGCGTGAAGGGTGGGGGCAGTCCTTTCTCAAAATATCAACAACGGTAACATCAGCAATGAGTTGATCCTTCTCATCACTCTGATTTCAGCCTAATATTGCCACCAAAAGAGATTTCTCTGTGTACACACCTGGGCACACAGGCACGGGGGAAATTTCTCTTAGTGGTTCAATCTGAGTACTTGCCCCTCAGAGAGAGGAATTCATTTTCCTGGGCAAAGTACTGTTTGGTACAAGGGAAAGTTTTATGACGGATGAGGCCCCAGGGGGCAATTTATTTCCTTTAAATATTCTCATTATGAACGTAGCAACTTCGTAAGAGAAAAATGGAATTCAAGGAACATTAACCTCTAAATATTTAAAGCATTTGAATTCCTGTCTGGTCCTTATTGTGAGGATAACTTCGGACGTTGTGACTACAAGGTCAGACAATGCAATGAGAAATATCCAGAATCCAGATGGGTGTTGTTTTAATATCTGTTGGACTCCAAGACTGGAAAAACATTAAAAAGAATTCTCTGGAGCTTAAAGGTCTTTAAAATTAGACCAGAGACATTTAAATATCTTAAGAATCAAAGAAATGCAAAATTCAATCAAGTGAAGTAGCAGATGGGGAGGTGTGCAGACATCGGTGAGTAGAGAGAAGGGTTAGGCGGGGTGTGGCTGGAATGTAGGGGAGCCTGAGAACCGAACCATAAATAGAGCTCAGGGGTCCTCAGTCTTGTGCAGTTTTGAAATCAGCATCCAGACTCAAACCTGCCAAAGGTAATCCCCAAAATGTTTAGGACAATGAAATTGTTCCCTCAGAGATTAAAAGCTTACTTCTAAAACCCAGAATTTTGTTTATATGTAAATATGAAAATGGCAAGAGAATCAAACAAAGATATCATTTTTGTGTGTTAAGACATCTGTACATATTTGATATTGTAAGTGTAGAGTTAAGAGAATTTGGTCTATTAGAATTGACAGGCCAGTTTTGCAACTGTATTTTATAATGGAGTGATTGATGTATATGTATTATCAATTTTTTCCCTTGTAGCTATTCTAGCAAATGTGAAGCAATATCTCATTTTAATTTTAATTTGCAAGTGTGTGTGTGTGTGTGTGTGTGAAGAAATTCTTCCTAAAAATTTTTAGAAATTTGATCAGGAAAATGATTTTCAGTTAAGGTATTTGTATTTATTAAGATTTTTTCCCTCCTATCAAATAGGAAACTATTAATAATTTCTACAAATTATAGCTTCCATTCCTAGAATAAACCTTACATTGCCATAGTGGATAATTTTCTTCATATGTGTTGTTTTATTCTAATTGACACAATTTGATATTCAGTGTTTGCATCTTTTCCCATGTGAGATTAGTTTAAATGGTTTGGTGGTGAGAAAGCTGGATAAAGGTAGTGCTGTGTCCTTGTTAGATTTAAGGATCAAGAACAAATTCAATTCATACCGCCAAATATTTTGGAATAATTTATGCAATACAGGTATTATTTATGGTACAAAAGGAAGAGTATTAACTTGAGAGGAAAACAGACCGCTCTAAATATTGGTCAACCACTCACTAGCCTAAGACCTGGCATCTGAATTTCAGATCTCCCACAGCACCTAGCAAGAGATGAATAGATGACAGACACCTGCCTGGTCATTCCTGGTGGCAAGACCAATGATTTGGGATAAAGTTTGCCTTGAACATGACAGTGGGTACACAGTCAGTACAATATCCCCTGGCACATAGACTTTCTGGATATTCATCTTTACGTACGGTATTAAGTCTCCTACAGCCAGGTGTCTTATAACAACAGAAATTTATCGTCTCCCAGTTCTGGAGGCCAGAAGTCTGAGACGTACTCCCTGGGGGCTCTGAGGAAGAATCTGTTCATGCCTTCCCTAGCTTCTGGAGGTTGCCAGAAACTCTTGGTGACCCTTGGTTTGTGACACTCCAGTGTCTGTCTCTGTCTTCACATGGCACTATCTCCTGTGGCTCTGTCTCTTCTCCTCTTCTTAAAGGACAGGAGTCATCTTGGATTCAGAACACATCTTGCTTGAGTATGACCTCATCTTAATTAACCACGTTTTTAATGACCCTATTCCTAATTAAAATCACATTCTTAGGTCCTGGGAAGGACATGACTTTTGGGGTGAGACTATTCAAGCCGGTACACACACCTATATTAGCTCATCTTTGGAAACTCAATGTCAGCTTATAAAACATACATTTCATTCGTTGCTTGTCCTTTGCAGATAGTGTGAAGCATTCAGATGACCTGGATTCCAGTCATTGTCCTGCCTAGAGCTGAGCGACAATAAGCAATCTATCCACCTCATCTGAAAAAATAAAGTCTGGGCAGGTGGCCCCTCAGGTTTCTTTCAATGTATCTAGTCACAAGATTTGGGGACCCATTTCTCTTTCATGAGAGAAATGCAGGAATAAACCACCAGGGAACAATGCCAGAGGTTGGGGAGCACCTCAGCATCACTGTAAATCTTAGTGGGTGGGGACAGGTTATTATAGTCATATTCCAGAGCAGTCCAGGACGCAGTTACCCAGAAAGCTTCTCTAAAGCTGTCACCTCCTAAAACTCTGGCCTGTGGGACTGTTTTCATCTGTGGCTTTTGCGGGGTATTCAGACTGTCCTTCTGAGCCAGTTTCTTGTTAAACAATGGAGTTTATTACCACATAAGTTAAAGACCTCAGTACACTTACTGGAAAATGTGGATTGATACTCCTATCAACCTCAGAAGAACTGTCTCCATCTACTGAAAGTTCCCAGACATTGTGCTAAGAGCCCTCCATGGCTTCTTTCACTTAATCCCTCAAACATCGCTTTCAAGTCATGTGCTGGTTATTTTATTGCTAATCACCTCCAAATCCATCCTTCAGTACCTGCTTTGCAGTGATTGACTAGACTGGAGCATTTCTCCTTGACATTGAGCATTAAGCTTTGTCAGTAGAGGGCGACAGAGAGACATTACAATAGGAAGACGCTTTCCTGGTTCTGCTGCTGTTTGCTTTTGCTTGCTCCTGCTGGTCCACACTCCCACCTGTGCATGTGTGGGGACATCCAGTGGTTTCTGCCCCGCTCAGAGTTGCCAGTCCTTCAGCAATCCCGCAGCCCTGCCAGGAGCCCAGCGACCCCCTCACTCTGGCCTCCCTGATGCAGTCCCTCCAACCTCCCCATGAGGCTCCCTCACTTCCCTATGCACCTGTCCACCAGCCCTGGCTTGCCTGTACACTGGAGGATAGTTTTCCAGCGCTCCAAACCTCAATCCCACGAATACTGAGCCAAGT
Source organism: Lasiurus cinereus (assembly GCA_011751065.1). Lineage (NCBI taxonomy): Eukaryota > Metazoa > Chordata > Mammalia > Chiroptera > Vespertilionidae > Lasiurus > Lasiurus cinereus. Next base: position 16,744,537 of record JAAGEH010000043.1, on the reverse strand, counting down.
GTCACCCTGCCAGGGAGTGGACTCCCAACACCCTACCTTTCTTTGCCCACCCACTTTGGCTCGCCTGTACCTGGGAGGATTCCTTCCTCCAACCTGGCCACTACGGACCAGCTCTGGGACAGACAACCCAGCGAACTTCTCTGCCACCTAGTGAGCTGCAATCACACCTTCTCCAACCAAGTCTGAATCCCAGCCTCAGGGAAGGCCTTCCCATCCCAAGTTTGTGCTTCCTCGGGTACTTTCCCTCAGCCCTTAGGTGCCCGTTAGAATTCTCTTCACACCTGTATAGTTATTCATCTATCAGAGTTTAGTACTTTACATTAAACCACCCTGTTCAGGGCACTATGTGGTTTCTGTCTCCTGATTGGACCCAGAGTAATTCAGGCAAGTACTATTATTATTTCCTTTATAGACACGAAGGGATGAGATTTAAAGGGGCTACACAACGTATGTGGGCTCATATTTAACATTATAAGGAGTGTGGCAGAGCTGGACACAAACCCAGGACTTTGATTTTCACTGCTTTGCTACACGAATTAAAAGTTAAAATAAAGATACCACATCAGACAGAGTAGCGGTATCCCCTCACCCCTCCTTTCCCATGCTTATATGTCGTGGGTGGTTCAGATTAAAACAAGGGCAAAAAATGCAAAACTGAGGCCAGCTCCTAGAGGGAGATTTTTCAACAGTCAAGAATGCCAATAGTCATCCGGAGCTAATGGCCAAGATAAACATGCGAAAAAAGAAAAATGGGGGAAATCTACTTAAAAATAATTTTTACACATGGTCAATATTCTGCTCCAAATACATTTATGTGGAGGCAGCTATTTTATTTTTGCCAATTTCCCCAGCTTTGTCTTATCTGCTAAAATGTCTTATTATGCTGAAGAGAGATGAAATCCCAACTTGGGGTCTCGCCTGGATTTGTATTGGCCCAAAGCAGCCAGATTCCTAAATGATGTATGTCCCTTAAGCTCTCAGGGACCCTGGTCCCCACTGGGGTTGTGCTCAGAGGCAACATGGAACAGCTTCCATTTTCCTGGAAACCAAGCCCCCGCCTCCTCTTACAGTTTCTCAGCAATGTGAGTCCTAATTAGTCTCAACATAACAAACTCCAATATTAATGTTCTTCCTTGAGGGCGGGTCTGATCTTGCAGCTTTAGTGGGAGAAAAAAAAAATAAGTCCAATACAAAGAGTAACCATGTCCCACTGCTTAGATCTGGTGAACTCTGTATGCTGAGTTAGGGCACCTGGACTGAGTCCTAGCTCTGCCACTGATCCTGGGGCCTTTGCCTGTAACAGATGACTGGATTCTAAGCTCCCTTCCCATTCTGTAGTCCTATGACTCTCAGAATCCAATCAACTGTGTTCAGTCATAGCAACTTAAATCACACCTCCCATCACTGAATGCTTACGACGTGCCAGGCAAATTGCTAAGCACTTTTAATGCATTCTCTCACTTGATTCTCACCACAAACCTGTGAGGTGAGCACTATTAGTGTCAGAGAGATGAGAACATAGTGATGATAAAGCCACAGTTGTGAGTTGTCTCCCCAGACAGGTCACTGACATTCCCCTAACCTTACAAATATGCAAATGGGGTCCAGCAGAAGAAATGTAGGTAGGTCCATCACTGATATTTTTTTAAGTTAGCATCAGCCTCCACTCACCATATGAGGATAAGGCAGGTCAAGGCTGGGAGTCGTTAGGGAGGTGGTTAGAGCCCAAGGGGAGGGAAAAGGACATTTAATAGCAAAGCCAGGCACTTTATATGCATGCTCTTTTTAAATCCTTACTACCACCCTATGAGGTGAGCTTACTATTCCCATTAGACAGATGAAGAAAATGAGGTTCAGAGAGGTTAAGCCACTTATATTACACTTATCACCATTGGTCAGCAGCAAAGCCATAATCTGAATGGCTTCGTTTGCTTCTGCCACATTGCATTGGGATAATTTTTCTGTGGCCAGAGCAACCATACACACATTCATTAAAGCCAAGCCTGTGTCAGCTGACAATGAAATAATGGTCAATTCAGTGGGGAAAAAAATTCATTAAAAATGTTAGTCCTTTCTTGATGTTGACTGAACTGAGACCTCCTGGGGCTGAGGCCCAGTCCCTGCCCTGCAGGTTTCTTCCCAGTGTTGTCCCCCATGAGGGAAGAATCAAGGGCAATAGACTGACCTCAGTGTTGACTGACTTGTACGGGCTCCCAAGAGGTTTTAGAATTAGCACTTGGGAGATGGGCCAAAAATATTGTATGATAATGCTTTAAGTCATGCCAAACACATAGTAGTTGCTCAATAAATCTTTTTCAACTGATTAACTAACATATACCTATCAGAGGCCCAGTGCAGGAAACTTGTGCAAAGGTAGGGTTCCTACTGGCTGCTGGCTGCGAGCCAGGGCCTCCATTCCCCTGATGCTTGCCCCATCACTGAAGCCTGCCATGTTCCATGCTGCCCCCTGGTGGTCAGTGCACATGTAACTCCTGGTCAGTTGAACTCCCATCAGTAGAGACAATTTGTGTATTAGCCTTTTATTATATAGGATATACTTATCTCCTATATAATAAAAGGCTAATACACTGTGTGTGTGTGTGTGTGTGTGTGTGTGTGTGATGCAGGAAGAAGGCCTGCACAGACCAAGCCATCTTCAAAACAGAAGAAACTTTTTTTCTATTTCTCTTTGGACCCCATCTCTGAAGACCAGATGCTGCAGTAGAGCCACATACCTGGGCATTCTTGGCAGAAAGAATAACTGACTCTGAGCACAAGGAGACATGTTACTCTCTCAGGATGTAACTGTGTGTCGCCACTGGAGTATCCCCCAATGGTGTGCTGGTCAACTGGCCTATGGAAAATTAGCTAACAAATAGCTCTGTTTTGTAGCATTTGCCAATTTCCATGTATAAACACTCTCAACTCAAGATACTAATGCTTTAACCACTAGCTTGCAAAATTCCTAAATAGTCAACAATTGGCTCACAAGCCAGCTCTAGACACCACTGGAGAGCCAGCTCAGAGGGTACCCCCTCCTGAGAAAGCAGAAGGCTTTTTGAACAATGGCCCAGTGTCCTCCTTCCCCACTGTGGCTCCAGGCATTCCACAATATTCTCTGTCCTTTTCATTCCTGTAGTTCCTTCAGACTAGAATGTTCTTCCCTTCCTCTTCCTTCTGAGATGTTCCTATACAGCCTTTAAGACCAGGCTAAAAATACTCTGACTATTAAACCTTCTCTAGCCTCTTTAGGCAAAGCTCATGCTTGGTCCTTTGCCCCTGCCTGCATTATCTGTTTAAGTTTCTGCTTTTCCTACTAAACTGGGAAGCCCTTGGGGAGGGGCCACACTTGCTAAATGAATGAAGTTACAAACTTACCTCTGATTTCAAGTTAGGCAGTGACCGACATCACTCCTTAACGCAGCTTCAATGTTCGTGTCTCCAAGTATCAAGCTAAATGAACTAAATCAGACAAAGATAAGTTATCACATGGTCTCACGCATATGTGGAATCTAACTAACAAACTAAACTGATGAACAGAGTGGATCCGAGACATGAAAGCATGGAACAGAGTGCGGAACCTAGGAGGTCATCAACCGAAGACCTTGGACACAGACAGTAGGGTGGTGAGAACCTAGGGTGGGGCGGGGAGGAGTGAATTGGAGGAAGTCAATGGGGAGGGGAGAGAGAGATAATACTTTCAACAATGAAGATTTTAAAAATAAATAAATAAAATGTTCATGTCTCCAGAATGTCCATAAAAGCAGTTCTAATGGCAGTAGCTGGGAAACAGTGGCTAGTAAGGAATGTCTCACACCACTGTGGGAAGGAACCAACCACGGACAGAAACAGAGCCCCTTGTGTCAATCTCAGCTCTGAGGGGACGTTCTGGGAGGACCCAGACCACTATAGTTGGCCTTAAACTTTTGGGCTATCACAAAAAGGGGTTGGGTGGGGTTTTTAAGACTCAAACTTGATCTTTCTCTTATGGTCCCCAAACCTATGAGCCTTCCACAAGAATGGACTGTAGGTAGGAAGAGTGTTCCCCAGGATGTCCCCTGAAGACCTGCCAGGAGAACCCAAGCATCAGGGGGAAGGGTTGGACTGACTCTCTCCAACTGAGAACTTCCAACCTGTAAGAGGGAAAGAGAGGGAGGGAGTGAAAAGGGGGAGAGTGAGAGAGGAAGGATGGAGAACAAGAATGACTGGAGAGAGTAGTAATGTTCTCTACATAAACAGGTGGTATAAGCTAACAATGACAATGACAAAATTAAGAAAAGAAAAAAACAACAACACTGCTCTAAAAACAGACCAGGTAGCACAGAGCTCAATCAGCAATAAGTCAGGCTGATAAAAAGCAACAGAGTTGCCGAAACCTGTTTGGCTCAGTGGATAGAGCGTCGGCCTGCGGACTGAAAGGTCCTAGGTTCGATTCCGGTCAACGGCATGTATCCTGGTTGCAGGCACATCCCCAGCAGGGGTTGTGCAGGAGGCCGCTGATCGATGTATCTCACTCATCGATGTTTCTAGCTCTCTATCCCTCTCCCTTTCTCTCTGTAAAAAATCAATAAAAATATATATTAAAAAAAAAAAAGGCAACAGAGCATCAGCCACATAAACACCCCGGCCACTTTAATGCTTCCTTCCGTGTATATTTTGATGACCCTGATTGGTTGACACGGCACCATCCCCAAGACCCCAGGCACCAGGAGGGGTGCCTGATTCATGGGGCGGGAGGGCTGGGGAGGTTGTGCAGGGTTGACGCTGACGAGGAGCTTTTTCAGAAAGACAAGTTATCCTTGACTGGATGCAGATGGCCCAGTGAAAAATGAAATCTGCCAGCAGAGGCTGCCTTTATCAGCTGAAGAAGTTCAGCAGGGACGAGACTTCCCCATCCCTGGCTGCCTGAATGAGCCTCCGGTTTCAGCACCATATCACAGACTGTCCTAATGAATTCTTCTGACGGGTTGGAGCCTCCACATATCTGCTTCTCGGAGAGCATCCTGGCAGTCTGGGGCATGGTACCGAACTCGCCTGGTGTTTGTGTTCCGCCCCAGGAATTCTTGCTTACAGCAGGAAGGGCTGCCAGACTTACCCTGCCTGAACAGGGGCCATGTGACCTCACCCTGGGACCCCCTCACTGACTTCCAGTTGGGGGTTGGGGACCAGGATGGCCAAGAGGTCACCTGGGGCATGCCAAGCCACACATCCAGGGGGTGTCACAATATCAAGGACAAAATGACAAGGACAGGCACTGCTGCTTATTAACTTGAAATTATGGGCCAAGCACCACACCAAGTGCTTTGACTCACTCAACGCATAAGATTGTCCAGTAAACTCACCTTATAGATGAGCGAACTAAGGGTTAAGTCAACCTGTCCAGAGTCATGGGGCTGGTAAGTGGCAGATCCCGGGAATGGATCCACAAATCCTGTAATCCCGAAAGGACAAATGTGGACGAACAGAGGCAAAATGACATTAAGTAGCTGAGGATTTGGCAGTAGATGGTCAGATAGATGTGTGAACTTTCCAGTTTTATTCAGGTGTAGTAGCACCAAGGAGATGACCATAAATGGGGAAATGAATTTACCACTATGGTTTTTAAAAAAACACAGACACATACTATTCTCAGAACCCAGTACCAGAGTTTTTAATCACCACTCTCCTTAGTTCCTCGAGTCACCAATCTACCAGTGTGGAGCACTTAACCAAGAAATGAAGCCAGCAATTTAGGAGGCAAGGTGTCTCCAAGGCCCAAATTTGGCCTGCAAACCTCTTGATACTTTGATACTGTCCCCCCTGCCAACCAACTCTGGGTGAAAAAGAGGTGCCTCTGGCGAGCCCTCTGAGTGCTTTCTGAGAAACTATTTGTTTCAACCAACCCAACGCTCTACATTTATCTCAGTCCCATTCCCCGGACCATCCTTCAATCCTCCCCTGCTCCCATTCGGGAAGTTGAAACCAGCAGGAGGCATTTTGATGGGTTCAGAGAGGACCTTTATGGGAAGGATGCCACAGCACACCTGGAGCATTGGCCTGACATCAGGTGGATCCCAGCCAGTGCCACCCGACAGCAGCCTCCTCTCTGAGGACATGGGGAAGTGCCTTGTATGCCCTATCCCCTCAACCTCCTGACTTGGCAGGTCTGACGAGGAAGACAGAGACAACTGGGTGTCAAGAGAAGCTTGGCACCTACTGACTCCGGCTCCTGCTGGCTTCACTGGTGCAGCCCCTCTCCTATAAGGCGGGACCGTGGTTTGTTGATGGAGGTGGTCAGGGCCAGTGGGAGCCAGGCCCTGACCACCTTTTTGAATGGCTCTGAATTAGGGACCCTGGCTGCCTTTGGCTAGGTGTGGGGGCTAAGCACCTGTGGCACCCCCTTTGTGTTAGGACAACCCTGAGACCCCTGGACATGAACAGTGTCGTGATCTGAGCAGAAGCTCTGAGGCTCAGAAGGTGTTTCATGTTTCTCAGGTGTGAATGGCAAAGCCTGTTCTCTTAGCCTCTGTGCCTCTAGGAACACCTTTCCACAATCCTCACCCTTTGCTCTAGGCCTTCCTAAGCTGCTCCTGTCAGAGGTAAACAGGGGGACAGGCCAGCAGTTGGGCCAGCAGACAGAACCACATGTGTCTTACCACTAGTTTGGATATTTCTAGAACTTATGGGTGGGGAGGGTCTTTCAAAATTCACTTCTCAGCTGCTTCTCCTGAAACTTAGGAATCCCTGTCTAAAGACCATGGCAACTTGCCTCCACGTGGCAGTATCAGGAATCTTCCTCAAAACATGCTTTGTCTTGCCCACCCAGAGACTTCAAAGGCATCTTTATTGGGAGGAGTCTACCTGTGGAGGTAAACTCTGCCCCACTCAACCTGGTGCTGGGCAAAGGCAGATGCTGACCAGGCAGCCCTGAGGACTTCCTCCTCCAGGGAGCTCCATGCCCTCCACGCCTATAGAGAAGGGCTTGCTTGGGGGAGGGGGGGGGGGGGGAGTGCCGCCTAGAAGGAAGGCTGTGCTTGCAATGAGTAATAAAGGCCGCCTACATGGCTCATTATACTTTGAGACTTCAGAAAAATTGTGCCAGGAGATGTTTGTGATAGGTTCTCTGGATTTATTTGTATGGATGGTAAGGATCTAGACTCTAGATTCTAGAGGCATCTTGAAAAAAAGAAGGTATAGTATATAGCCACAAGATTCGCCCCCACCCCCACCATCACTAGAAACCAGCAGCTTCTTCCTCAGCCCCCTCTCTCTGACACAGAGCTCCTTGGGAAAGCAGGATGCTGCCTTTAAAAAATACTCGTTGACCTTGAACTTTTAAATGTGTTTCTCAATTTTCCCCTTTTATCACTGTCCGGCTAACATTATGCTATGTCATTTCTTAAGTTCCGGTATTTAATATAAAATACTGAATGAAAACATATTTTACAAACAAGCTACACAACTGGATATGGGAGGAGGGAACATTTTGCCAACCACGTCTATCCTTTCTCTGGGTGCTTGACAAACATTCCTGGCATCCAAACAATCAAGTGGGCAAGACGACATTCCCTCGGCATTCTTGCCCCACTGGTTCACAGATCCTGCAAGCCCTGAGACTAGGGGCCTAAATATCATACAACCAGGGCTTTGAGTCAGCATTGGGTTAGGATCTCAACTCTGTATACATGAGCGGTATGAGCCCTTCATCTGTAAAATGGGATCGTTCTCAATAAGAGAATTCATGTAAAATGGCATTGGCCTGCACATATAGGTCCAATAAATGCACATTCTTTTCATTTTCATGCTAGCACTTGAGCATCTCCTATTCGGGACAGCCCTGGGTGTGTGTTCACAGTGCTGGTATGGGTTCACATGGGGGTCAGGCCCTGTCAGACAGAAGCCCCCTCTTCCTGTCAGACCTCCCTGACATCCGCACTCCATTCCTCATCGGTCTCATGTTTCTTCCCAGAGTTGTCTCCCTCTTTCCACCCCTCCTTCCTCTCTCTCCTGCAGTCCAACTGCCTCCTCAGTGGCCCTCGGAATCCCTGCCGTGTCAGGCCATCCTTCTCGCTCAGTGTCAACATCACCAATGCTCCTGGGATGCTGTGAGGGGGAGAAGCCACTTGTTTCAACCAACGCACCCTCTACATTTATCTCAGCCCAGTTCTCTGGTCCATCCTTCAATACTCCCCTGCTCCATCAAAACATCTCTTTATCTCCTAAACTCACATTTGATAATGTGTTCTGCCTTAGCTGCTTACATCTGAGATCTGTCTGAGGTTTCCACTCATGCCTGCCTGACCTTCAGATTGTGCTTAAAGGCACTGACTTTGCAGAGTCTCGATCCTCGGGAACGTGTCCCATCCCTTCACCGGTCTCTGAATCCCGTTCTTCAGGAGGGCATGACTGTGGATGGCTGTCTGCTGGGCTTCCAGCCCTCTCAGAGACCACCCTTCCAATGTTGTTTGGCTCTTTCTTTCCTTCCGAAGGCCAATCTTAAAACTAACAGAATCAAGATTTTTGCCTGAAAAATCAAGAAGAGCCCAGAGCCCTTCACTGAAGCAACTGCTTTCTCCTCAGTGCAAGGAATCGGGCCAGATGCAGTCATTGTCATCCCGAGCATTTCAATGGATTTATTAAGTCTTCCACAGAGTTTCAATCGCTTGATAAACAGACTAGAAGCAAAGACCTGCCTGAAAAGAGCCAAGACCTTCATGTTTTCCTAGGGATTGGTTTCCCTTACTGTGGTTCTTGTACATTTACCTCTGAGAAATTCCCACAAGCCACTCTGCCTGCTGGGAGGCTTGAAGCAAAGTGCCCCGGGTTAATAACCACTATTACATACATACACACACCTGTTAGCCCAAGATCAGAGGTGCAAACACCCAGCAGGGAGAACAGGGAGAACATGCCTCTGTGAGTCATTGCCTTTGCCCCTCAGCACCCAAGAGAGCTAAGCAAGATGTGGGAATTCCTGTTGTCAGTTCACAGGGTCTAAATAGTCCCCAAAGCCATAACGTTTCAGTGTGTGGGTGTCAGGGAGGTAGAGGCCTCTTGTTGAGATGTGGACCAAATGAGGCACAAAGACTAAATATGCAGGTGTGACCATGCTCCACACCTTATTGTACCTGGGGAGGTCTCCCCTGCTTGTGGCAAGTCACTGACAGAGAATGGGGCAGACTGTGTTTGAAAATAAACCTCACGGAAGGATTCACCTGGGCCAACTCGTGCAGTTCTGACTGCATTCAGCGTGAATGTCCTGACCCGCAGCCCCATGGACAATTATGGCCGGGCCCCAGGCTATCTGCGCTGGCCATTCTGGAAAGGCTCAGTGCAGCTCAGGAATGTCAAGTACAAATCTCATCAGTCACCTTTCAGCAATTATTTATGAGCCCACCTTTCAGGTCCCTGCTACATAAGTATGGGCCACAGGCCAACGGGGTGGGAATCGCCTGGAGCTGGTTAGAAATGCACAATCTCAGGCTGTGCCCCAGAAGTTCTGGATCTGAGTCTGCACTTTAACCAATTCCTCAGGGAATGTCTATGACTATTAAGGTTGAGAAGCCCTGATGTTAGTAACTCTGGAAAGGGAAAAGGCCTGCTCCTTCCCTCTGGAAGCTCACACTCTGGTTGGGAAGATATGACTCATAGATATGAAACAATGGAGCAAGTCAAATCACCAAGCACGTTTCAGAAGGAAACGTTTGAGGGCGGAACACCAGGACCAAGTCCTGCCTCAGCCACTTACTATCACTGAACCTCGGCTGTCTCGTCTGTAAAATGGGAATAATACTTGATCTGTCCAGCTTATAGATTGTCCCAGATGGGAAAACAACACAGCCATATGTGCAAACTAACGTTACATGCCAGTACTCTGAGGACTACCGAAGTTCAGAGATGAGGGCTAGGGATAACTAGAATGGTCTGGAAAGATCCTTGGGGGACAAAAAAGGGGGGCTGGATGTAGCTTTTTAAAAATAGAGTCATACCCTGAAACTGGCATTATAGTAAAGATGGAAAAATGCACATTTTGACAACTGCTCCTAATATAGTGTCTAACCCAGGCTACATTTAGAGCTTCTACTGACCAACTTTTATCCTAACAGTCTGCTAATGATCGATCGACAACATGGGTCTCAGAAACACACACTCAATGCCACCAGGTGTTTTACTGAAGACAGGAAGCAGGTGGAAGCAGTCTCCGTGGGGAGGCTGGCAAGAGCCCTGTGGCTTCAAACCTTAACTCTGGTTTGGGGAATAGAGAAATGGAGCTGCTTGTTATTTTGCAGAGTAGAACTGTGAAGATACCTGGACACTGCAAGGCAATGCCTGGGGGAGTGGGAGGTAAAGAAAATCAGCAGGTGGATAATCGGTTTCCTAGGTAATATTTCTTATACCTTTGCTGTATACTACATGTTTTCATACCTCCCCCCTCCCTCATTTAATCCTCACTCTGACCCTAGGAAGCAGGGCGCACTTTTGTCCCTCCATCACAGATGAGGAAACTGGGAATTTAGGATTGGAAGCCAGGTTGGTCTGCTTCCCAAAGCCCATGACCTTAACTGCAAACTAAACTGCTAGGAGAGTGTGAGAATGGCTGGTCTTCCTCGTGCTGTTGAAACAATGCGACTTTGCTTTTGTTGAGAAACCTGGCTCCCGTGGACTCGCTGACGTTTGCCATGCTTGTCCTGAGCTTCTCCAGAGAAATGCTGTCTTCTGGCAGGAAAAGATAAAAAGGGCTGATACAGATGAGTCACCGCACTCGCTATAATTAACAGTGATGCAAGAGCCAGATGCAAACTAAGAGGGGCCTCAGGACCTGCCTTTTCAGCAGCCAGAACTCTTGAGCGCACGTCAATGCAGAGAACAGCCTCCGTGGCTCAGCCGCAGGCCGCCCAATATACATTTAAAAGGGAGAGATGAAACCCGGAATGCGTGCTAGCTCTGAGGAGATAATGGAGCTGAGAAGGCGGCACCAAATTAATCTCCTTATTTACAACTGGAAAACCGTACACCAGAACCGGAAAGAGTATAGTTTATAGTTTATAGATAATGTAGATCTTGGCTTTCACACTTGGCCGCCCTGGAAAGTCTAAGCGGTTTTCAACCTGCGGAGCTGATTTACGGCCACTATCGCGGTAAATCCACTTGTACTAGGTGTTCAGCTTATACCCTCCTGATGGTAGTGTGTAATGGTGAACTTTTCAAAACAGACTCATCGTCGTTAATATCTCTCTATTCTCTTTTGCTGACCTGGAAAAAAGAAGTGATGCAACCACAGCCTGATTAAAATGACCCCTAAAACACAATCCCCACCAGACTGTGTACAAGCCCATTCGGCCAGCTCCCACGCAGTCCCTTTAGGATTCCAGCAGAACAGAGGCCTCTCTGGCTGCTTCTCGGAGGGATAACTGCCTCCTGAGTTCCCACAGGAGGAAATAAACAGTGGTGAGGACCTGGGACAGGCTCAACTAGTGGTCATCCATGTCGCCAGGATCTTCTTGCCTGTTTAAAAGAGGCTTACAGATTTGAGCTCAACAGGGCTGACAGAATCTTGCCACTTTCCTTTTGAATAGACTTTAATTGAGAGCGAAGTGAAAAAAAAAAAAACGCAGGTTACATTTTTAGTGTTATCCATACGCTGTAAGATCAACACCAAGACAGTGATGCATCTAACGTTTATACATTTCCTAACTTTTAGTTGTCAAAGAGCAAATCATTATCAGATAGATATATTTACACAATAATTTCAAGCAACAGTAAATAATAAACTCCCTCCCTTAAAAATCCGGAAGAAAAAAAAATCACACACACCCAATTACTTTTAAACAATGGATTTCCTCACCCTAGATAAGTATCATTTTTTTGCACATAGACTTGTAGACCCAAAGTTACTTAAGTTACTGAAGAACAGTCTTTATCAGTGAGATCCCAGATCAGCCCTATTTCTTTTCGAGTTGCTTTAATTTTTACAACTTGCAGCCACATAACCAGCGTGGCCTGTACACTTGAAGGACGCTAAGGACACCCCACCTGATAAAAATGAATTCCACTTCCTTTGTGGAGGATATATGTACATCTCTGAAGACGCATATGACTACAATTCAGAAAGTCAAAAATGAACACAAAAACCAAAATCTCATTATCTTCAAGCACGGTGTCTTAAGAGCATTGTGTTAAGGTCAACATTGAATTAACTGAGTGGTAATATTCTTTCGTATTTCTCTACGGAGTGGCTGGTTAGTTCTGATTCTTTTTTTTTTTTTTTCAGCTGCTTGAAACACGCGGGCTTTAAAAATTGCCTGGCAGTGCACACAGCCTGCCTAACCTCCGCACTGCTGGACGGTTCTCACCCCCAGGGCCCTGCTCTCTGATTTATTTCTTGCTATTGCTGTTAGTAAATGGAAACCATGACAAAGTTTACATTAGCAGACACATACACACGCCCTGGCCTATAAATATTCTATGATGGAAAATGGTACAAGGACTCCATTCCCAGTGAAAATGAGCGTAAAAGAAGAGGGTGGGGGGGAACCTTCTCCACAATGGCTCTTCTTACACTGGGAAATCCGGACCAAACAGCGATGGACATTGTCGGCCACCTCTCCGGGGCCTTGTGAGTCAATTACAAGTTGGCAGAGTGGAGGCCTCCTTCTCCGGGGAAACCTGGTGGGATCCAGTAGTACACGCATCTTGTCTTGGAAGCGGGATGAAGAAGGCGAACTGCCATTTCCTTCTGAGGGAGGTGAGCGAGGAGGAATTTTAAAGTCAGATTGGAAAGCAGTTCCCACACTGTCCTGCCTGGGACACAGCCCTGTCCCTGGGGTTGGACCCCTCAAAGTGCCAGCTGGAGCTTGGTCATGTTTCTCTGGTGCATGTTGTGATGGCGGACTAATTCGTCTGACCGGGCGAACTTTTTCTGACAACTGGGCCACCGACAGCTGAAGGGCTTTTCACCTGTTGACACAATTGCCAGTCAGATACTTACAGAGGAAAAGATGGTTTATATTTAACTCTCAAAGGCCTGAGTTAATGCCACAAGGCACCCCACTCCAGATTCCCTCTAGTTTTGTCCCTAAGCTAACGCACCAGGCTCACTGCATGGGCAGCTCTGAGATGGCAGCACTTTAAAATACTGTAGCAAATTATAAAATACTAGAGGCCTGGTGCATGAAATTTGTGCACTTGGGGAAGGGTCCCTCAGCTTGGCCTTTGCCCTCTTGCAGTCCAGGAGCCCTGGGGGGGGGGATGTCCAACTGCTTTGGAGGCTGGAGAGGCTCCTGCCAACACCACTGCACTTGGCAGCTGTGAGCCTGTCTTCTGGCTATGTGGCGTTCCCCCTATGAAAGCACACTGACCACCAGGGGGCAGCTCCTGCATTGAGCATCTGCCCCCTGGTGGTCAGTGCATGTCTTAGCAACTGGTTGTTCTGTCACTTGGGTCAATTTACATATTAGCCTTTTATTATATAGGATTATTAAGTCAGAAGACTTGGGAAATGAGAGACTATGAATGCAAATGTCTGGGTGATCATGTAAAATTAAGGGGGAATGAACACTTATTTCAACCTCTCCTGTTAGACTGTTTTATGAACTGCGTAAGCAGGGCCTCAGGATCGTCACCCTGGATGTTACTGATTAACTGCCATCCAGCAGTAGAGCTGTGACTGCAGCTCTGTATAGATAGAGATTCTGGACAAGCTGAGTATTTTTAAATAAGTCACTGATGCTAGTGTGCATGGTATTTGCATCTATTTCCTTAAAGTGTTACTCAGAGCATAATTCTATTACACAGAAAATTCTAGTTGAGGCATAGTTCTGAGATTATTAACACATCTGCCAAGAGATCAAGCCTTCTCCATCTAAGGCACCCTTAGAAGTTCTCTCTGTTCAGAGAAGATAATTGGCTTTCATCAAGTGCCTAATGGATGGCAAGCTTTGGGCACTGCAACAGTAAACGACTGTTACGAATGAATGACCAGAATGATCGGTCAACCAACTGCTATGATGCACAGTGACCACCAGGGGGCAGACACTCAATGCAGGAGCTACCCCCTGGTGGTCAGTGTGCCTTGCCCCACAGCTGGCCGGCCCTGATCACCCAGATTGGAACCTCCTAAAGCCCAGATCAGGACTGGGCAAGATGCCTCCATCAGCACTAACTGCCAGCCAGGACCCCACCCTGCACAAATTTGTGCACTGGGCCTCTAGAATATATATTAGTATATATACGGCTTGCCTCATGTACGCCTTAGAACAGCTCATAAGGGAAGTGTTGTTATCCCCACTCTACAGATGAAGGTGGATATCTGGGCAAGGTAGACATAGGCAAGATTCCGTTTCAGGTCAGTCTAATTTCAAAACCTGTGCACTTTGCTGTATCTCACCTGCTGGGCCTAGCCATAATGCAAATGTAGCTGTGACTTCAAACTAAGTACAAATGCCACAGAAGCCAATCTCTTGTACCATCTAAAGGATCTTCTCACAATAACGTTGGTCCCACTTGGCCTTTTCTGCAAACTACTGGTCAGGACAAGCACTGAGAAATGTCCCAAGCAGAGATGCTGACACAGATTCAGAGCTGGGGGTCCATCAAGTATAGCATTAAACAGTCTGCTGGTAACCTAAGTCACCAACACATATGCAGATATGCACAGGTTTGGGTGTTGAGGTACAAGGAATAGAAACTCTTTCCCACCAACTTATGAGCTCAGGACTAAGGCAAAGAAGCAACACCAAAGGCATCCGAATAGGGCCAACGAGATGCCCATCTCACCAATGCTGGGGCACAGGTGCCTTGACTCTGGAAGTGCAGCCTTTTTAGGTTGAAAATCCAGGACTGCACCAGGCTCATGACGTCATGCCTTCCTTTACTTCCTGCTCACTGTTCCTCTGCTCTTTCTACTCTGGCTCCTGCTCCTGGTCCCCACCCCCAGCCTTGCAGCTAAAGTCCTGTCCCACCCTTTCTCTTGCTGTCTTCATTCTCCTCAGTCTATCAATGGTATTCAACTCTGCTGACTTTCTGCTTGATTCTCTTTCCTCCATGGGTTGTGAGAACAACCCCAATTCCCCAAACCTTTTTCCAACAAAGAAGACATTTGGAGGGCTGGGAGCAGATAAAACTGGTTTTGCTACTTACTAGCTTTAGGACTTTCCACAAGTCATTTAATCACTACGTGCCTCAGTCCCCTCATCTGTAAAATGGGAATAAAACATGCCTCTGCCTTACTCTTCTTACAAGGATGATGTTAAGAGAAGATAACCTAGACACTGGCCCTCCTTCCAAAGCTGTAAAATACACAACAAAGATGGTGCCATTTTCATTATGAATCGCACCAGCCTTACGGAGAAGCAAAAGCCTTCAACAGCCAGTGAATAAATGCTATGCTCCCCTTCTCTAGACTAGGTACAAAGGAAATAATATCCACACGCTGATGTGAGTCTGGCAGAAACCATGGCAGCTCCCGGGGCACTAACTTTTAGCGGAGAAAGAATTCCAATCTCTGAAAATAGTGTCGTGAAACCTGAACTTTCAGAGGATAAATGTTTAGCTTGCTAGATATGGGTTTGCTAGAATTTCTGTTGTTCTCCTGTGAGGTTGATTATCCTATCAAGCTGATAAAAAAAAATAATGATGAAACAAATTGGGAACAGAAGGACCTATGTTATCTCTTCATTTTTATTCTGGACACTCATGAAAAGTTCTTTTCACATCTTTCTGCTATTCTGTATCAATCCCCCCCCCCTTCTTAAACAATGTTCTTGTTCAAAGATAGCCATAGAATGTTCTTTCTCTCATCTGAGCCTAAACCTGTTTAGAACTGTCTTTACACCAGTCTTTTCCAATCTCTCTCATCACAAACAACTTCATTCAACAGCAGTTTAAAAAAAATAATGAAAAATAAATGTGAAGAAAAGTTTACGCACTTGTTTTACCTGTATGAGTCCTGGTGTGGGTCTTCAGGTGGTCGGACCGGGAGAACTTTCGCTGACAAGTTTTACACTGGAATGGTTTCACACCTAAACGGACAGAGAAGGTCTAACCGCAGCCCTAACAACGTGGGGGGGTATGACGAGGCCCACAAGGCCTGCTTCCTGGACGCCGGAGGAGCCGGGCATTTCCAGCCACGCCTGCAGCATCTGCCTCGCCCTCAGATTTCCCCCAGGCCCAGCATGAACCACCCGATTCTGTGCATAACCCTGCAAGACCTGCTGCTACTCTTGGAAATAATTATTCCTTAACCACAGACATCCAGCTTTCTGACCAAGGTCTCAACTCTGTCCAAGACTGAACAAGAGGATCATATTCCACAGATGGAATTGCAGTCTCCACCACCCATGATCTTTACTGGTGTTCGGTGTATCATCAGCAAGTAGCTAGTGGAATCTCATCGTTCTGTGGTCTGCATGATAAATATGGGGTGCTTCTTGCTCCTTTTTTTTTTAAGAGAAGGAAAATCCCCAGCAATTAGAAAAAAATTTGGAAAAATGAAACAAATGGCTGACCCTCTCACATCCATATTTAACAACAAAGAATCACAACATCAACGGTAATGCAAGGGCGCACACTGCCGGCAATGAGAAGTGAACCTACAAACCTGTGTGTCTCCTTTGGTGTCTTTTGAGCTGGTCTGAACGAGAAAACCTTCGCTCACAGTCCTTGAAGTCACACTGGTATGGTTTCTCACCTTGGGGGAAGACACAGACTCCATTTGAAAATGATACTGGAAGTGGGGATCTCCTTAAAGGCAACCTCTCCTCTTGGGACTGAAGGGATCCCCAATTGCCTCAGGCACTTTGGTGGAGCACATTGGTGTGGCCTTGCCAAATGCAGTGTGTGGTTAAAGGCCCACCTATCCATGGGCTCGCTGTCAGTGATGGCAGACCTGGGGATGAGGATGGTCCCTCACCTCCCAGTTAGAAGTGAACAGAATCCCAGGCTCTGGAGTCTGAGACCAGGGTCACATACCACTCTGGCACTTTAAGGGCTGGGTGAGGTATGGTTTCCTTATTGTGAAATGGGCCCAGTAATCTGACAACTTCCCAGGATTTATAAACTGATTAAACCAGACCATCTACATAAAGGGCTTAGCCCAGGACCTAGCACAGAAGCGTGCTCAAAAAATCACTGGCAGCGAATATTTAGACAAAGAATAAACCGAAGAATTCTTAACTCCTAGCCTGAGTCCGAGGCAGAATCCTGAGATGGACGTGCCTTGGACCAGGCCCCGTATTTTAGGGCCTGAAGATTTGGTGTTCTCTGCTACTGACTTCTCATTCCTGAGTCAAGAATGAACGGTTCCATGGTTGTGAGACACTCCTATTAAACCAGGGGCTTAGAAAGAGTTTGCTATCCCTTTATCAGAGAGAAGTCAGTCGTGGGGTTACACAACCTTTCGTCTGGAGAAGCCCCACCCTGTCCTCACTGGAGAAAGTTCAGCCAAACCCTGGGAGCTCAGCCCTAAGAGTGCACTCCGCGACCTTGGGCCTTTCCACCTTCGTCTGAGAATTCTGAGTCACCCGCATTCTGGGATGGAGTTCTGGGATGGAGAGCAAGTCCCCCCGCTCCCCGGGGCTCTGTCGGGTCTTTCCGTTGCAGGGCAGTCCCTAGTTACCTTTCCAGCCCCATAACCTCCTCTCTCCCCTGAGTAATCTGTATCCCTGCTAGAGCAGAGCTCACCATTCCTGAAATCTGCCTCACACTTTGCTCACACTAAATGCCCTTGGTCCCTAACCCCACGTTCCTGCCCGGCAAAAAGTCTGCTGTAAGTGCCTCACAAATAAATGTCTTTGTCTGTGATCCTTCCTGGGAACGTCACGTGCAGACTGAAAGCCCTTCCTTTGCTCCTCGCAGAATTTGTTACAGAACATCGAACGTGGTGGGCTGTGCCCAGGTCTGCCTTCTCCCAACGGCTGGAAATTCCTCAGGGCAGAGCCTTTCCTTAACTGGCTACTCGTTCCCAGCCCAGTGACTTAGCTTCACCTCTACAACTGGGGAGGACAATACCACTGTTTGGTCTCATTTCTTTTCCCTGTTCCTGGTTTTCCTTTTTCTGCCTGACCTTAACCTTGATGGTCAGCCCACACCCATGCTCCACCAAGAAACCGCCTTGACTCTCAAATGGATACTCTCTGCCCACAACTCTTCCCACTCCTCCAGCCTCTGGTTTAGTACATGATCATGTGCTCTCTTAGTCCCTTTTCAAGTGTATATGTCTTAGATCCAAAACAGACCATACGCCCTTTGAACTGGAGGCTTGTGACTTGGAATTAAAAGGCGTTGAGTTTGAATCCTGCTTCCGCTGTACCTTACTCACCTGATAATTGTTGTATGTGTGAGGATCAAATGAAATAATGCATGTAAAGAGCTTGACACATAGAAAGCATTTAAAATAGACTTACTTAATATTACAGTCTGCACTATTAATACAAATTGTACTCAAGAAGGGGGCCCCAGAATTGTTATATACTAGCAGATCTGATAGTTTTGGCCAGTGGTAGGAAAACCTCAGTGTGAGCCACATGCGGCTCTGTGGCCCCTTGAGTGTGGCTCTTACACAAAATACCATGAGCGGGTATGCACGGACAGTGCTATTGAAACTTGTGGCCCATGCGCAGAAGTCGGTTTTCGGCCTGGGCGAGTCTATTTTGAAGAAGTGGCGTTAGAAGAAGTTTAAGTTTAAAAAAAAAATGGCTCTCAAAAGAAATTTCAATCCTTGTACTCTTGATATTTGGCTCTGCTGACTAATGAGTTTGCCAACCACTGGTCTTGGAGATCTTGTCTACTATTTCCCCTTCACACAGACATCAAACCCTCATTGTTTTCTAAGTATCTCTTTTCCATTAAAAGTTTCTACAATTGTATCGTCTTGAATGTATGCCCTCGCATTCTTCCAAGCGAGTTTTATTTACCATCTTCCTTTTAATTTTAGCATTTACTTTCCAAATGATCCCATTGAGGAAACTATGTAAAAACAGAACATGCCACCGGTTTTCTCATCTTTAGCCTCAAAGCCAGTGATGCACTCAGGAACTGCATCCTCCACATGCAATGACGTAGCAACGTCCAATGGTCTAGAGATCCCAAAGCAGATCACTTTCTTCCGTAGCTTCCCCTAAGCAACCTCAGCAGTAATATTAAATAATTAACGCTTATTGTCCCCACAAAGCTGTCTTTCAATTGTAGAAAGAATGCCCTGGTCAGTGGAACTCGGGTGGTTGGAGCATCATCCCATACACCAAAAGGTTGCAAGCTCAATGCCTGGTCAAGGCACATATCCAGGTTGTAGATTTGATCCCTGGTCAGGATGCATTTGGGAAGTACCAATGTTTCTCGCTGGCATCAATGTTTCTCTCTCTCTCTCTCAAATTAATTTTAAAAAATTTTAAAAATGAAAAAGTATGGCACCAGCTGCCCTGCAGAAAAACCTGCTCTTTCCCCTTTCCCTATAGGGGAGACCCAACCTCACTCCCATCCACAGGCCAAGGGCAAATATTTGTAAATTGGCTGTTCACATGTGAGGTGTCCAACAACCACACAAGGACTCTTTCCCAGAGGCAGACCTGTGAGGAAAATCAAGTTTTTCTAGATACATCATCAAAAATCACCATCTTTTTTTTAAGGCTGAAAACAAAAATTAAACCTACAATCCATTTTCCCATTCTCATTTGGTTAATTATTAACCCAACATTTCTTCCTAATCTTGAGATAACCTTGTGCATTAAGCTCTCAAAATTGTCTGATTACCAAACTCCCAGGCTAGCTCCTCTCTCTTTAGAGATGCTAACAGTATTCTAATAGTAACACTATCATTTATTCAGACCTATTGGGATAGGGTACTGCACTTGGTGTTTCATACCTGTGATTTCTTTCATCCAATTTAATGTTAAAACTTAATCTGCTTTTAACAATTATATAAGGTAGGCATTATCATCTCCCTTTTTCACATGAAGCAAATGAGGTTAAGAGAGGTTAAGTAACTTTGGCTAGGTCTCACCACGTGGTGATGAGGCCAGAATTCAAAGACTAGGTTCTTTAATTCTATGTGATTTCCTTTCCAGCACTCTGCTCAGCCCTTCCTTAAGACAGCTTACTGACTTCTTTATTAAAGGATGGATAATCAGTATACAAAAATGGCCCTGCAGCCTTTTTTCTATCACCTGAGCCAGATCTTTCAAAGCACAGCCTACTGTCCATCCCAGCAATCACCTGGGTCCTTAGCGGGGTGAGACCCAGGAGCAGGAGCTCCGGAACCAGCCCGGCCCAAAGGTCACGGAACCAACGCTGGTCGGTGACACACTTACCAGTGTGCTTCCGGCTGTGCATCTGTAAGTGGGACAGCTTAAAATATCTCTTATTGCAGCCCGGGTAAGCACACATGAAGGGGCGTTTCTCACTGGTCTCAGATGCTGACCGGACAAGAGTCGGGGCTACTCCAGGCACGCGCCGCACGTCCTGCAAGCAGAGTGTAAGAGAATGCAGGCTTTAGCCACATGTGAACATGCGTGTTGGGTCTCCAGGGAAGGTTTGCATTGGAATGTACTCAAAGAAGGGATGGTAGAGCCGAGGCCTAAAATCGCTTCCCTTCGCACACTAGATGCCCACAGCAGACATCACTAATGGATGACGGATCAGTGCATTCTACAATGCAGTGCTCTAATGTCATCAATACGGACCAGCCAGAACCAGTACTTGAAGTCTGTTTGGAGTCGCTGATAGAGAGTATCTGGAAAAGAAATGCTGGTGACTAGAAGGGCTCCCAGTCCAGCCTGTCTCTCAGCTTCTCCTCTAGACACAGTGAGGTTTGGAAGCCAACGTCCCAGATTCTATTCCATTCCCTCCCCCTCAGATGCATGGCCACAGGCCCGGGGGCCAAATTTGCAATGGGTGGGAACATCCTTATGAGAGAGGCATGCGGGATCCAGATGAGCTCCAAGTAACCAGACCTTCCAAGTGTGGGTAAATGACAAGGAAGAGGATCCCCGGAGATCTGTGGGTGCTGTTTGTGAAGGAGAGCTGAAACCAGAGGCTGCATGTTCAGTGCTTTCACAGTGACCCCAGAAAACACTGGGTCTGCCCTCTGTGCACCCTACACATCCTCACAGGGCAGTGCGTTGATCTCCCTTATCTTGTGAGTGAACGTGTACAGTCAGTCAGTCCTGCCTGAGAAAGAGCTAGAGGAAAACAACGAGGCAAGCTCCCCTTCATTCTCTTTGGAGACGCCCTCCTCCCCCAAACTGTTCACAGGCTTCGCTCTCCCGAGGAGACCCTATAGGAAGTGGTTAAAACAGGGTTTTTGGAGTCAGACAAGTCCTGCTGTAAATCTCTGCTCCACCTCTTATCAGCTATGTGGTTTTGGACAAGCCACTCGTCCTCTTCAGGCTTCCGTTTCCTTCCCTATAAAATGTAGCCACTAATAGTACCTACCTCCTAAAGGTGTGCCGAAGATTAAATGGAGGGGGAGGGGTAAATGTGTAGACATGGAAGAAACTTAAATGTGTATTACTAAATGAAAGGAGCCACTCTGAAAAGGCTACGTACTGTAGGATTCCAACTATATGGCACTCTGGGAAAAGGCAAAACTACAGACCATGAAAAGGTCAGTGGTTATGGGGGCAGGAGAAGGGGGAGAGAGGAGCAGGTAGAACATAGGGCATTTTTAGGCAGTGAAACTGCTCCGTGTGATATTGTCATGGTAGATACACAGCATTATGCATTTAACAAAACCCACAGAACCACACAGCACAGAAAGTGAACCTTAATGTGAACCATGGACTTTGGTTAACAATAATGTGTCACTATTGGCTCATCCATTGTAACAAATGCACCATACTAAAGCAAGATATTAATAATCATAGAGACTATGGCAGGGGAGAAGCAGGGGAGAGGGAAGATACGGGAACTCTCTGTACTTTCTGCATAATTTTCCCTTGAAACTAAAACATTGTTGTAAAAAAATTAAGTCTATTTAGAAAAAAACACACCAGTCCATGTATAAAACTTAGCACAATGCCTGGCATATGCAAAGTGTCCAGTCACAGGGGGTGCAGTTACTGATGTTATTGTTATTTATTAGCAACACTTGGCACGACAGAGTCTACCTTTGGGCACTTTACATTGCAGATCAAGTCGAAGGCAGGCCATTCATTCAAGCCCATTTAGCCCCAAATGTAAGAGCTGTGCAACCCAACACAGAGAAGGTGAATTAAACCTTGAAAAAAGTAATGGGATTCTAAGGAAACATCTTGGCCTGAGCCAGAATGCAGCCCCTATCACGCTGGCCTCTGGAGAGGAGGAGGCTACCCTATCTGTCCCCCTGGAAGGGAGGGGTCCCTGCTGTCCCAGGAGCATACAGTTAGGAACAGATTTGCTAGGATCAAATGGCCATCAGCAAGGAAGTGAGAGAGTGGATGTTGAGAAGGAAAAGAGGCCATGATGTCCACTTCCAGCCGGGGCCCGGAGTACTCACCTGAATGCCCCTGAAGACGCCGTGGGTATGTATTCTGTACTGGGCGCCGCAGAGGATGGGCGTGGTGTGGTTATCGCTCTCATACCCTGTGCCGTGGCTGCAAACACAGAGAAGAGAGAACAAGGCTCGGGTTGGTCCAGAGGCACCATTTGGAAATGTGCATCTGCAGCAGGAGGAGTGATTTTTAAAGCTCACAGGACACCAGCTGGTTTCTGCCTCCCTCCATCGGGGCGACTTTGGAAGTAGGGTTTTGCGAAGGGCAGGGCTGCTCAGTCCTGGTGGCACCACCACGCAGCCCTCCCTCACATTTAGATTCTCTCAGAGGCATTGCACCGTCCATCCGGGGCTCGGCCTCTCTCAGACAAGCCGGGAACAGGCACAGTGGCAGGAGTTCATCCCCAGCATGCTGTTTACCCTCTAGATGGCAGGGCTGACAGCTGCAAATATCTCAGGAATGAGCAGATGCCTCAAGTTCACAGCAAGTGCAATGGATGTTTGTCGGCACCTCATGACTCAGTTTTCACCAGATAGCGCCAAGAAAGTGATGACACAGAGAGAGATGTCACATCCTCAGAAGTGGGGGTGACGCATCTGTGGCCCTGCTCCACTTAACCTAGAGATCCGTTTTCCAGATCAACTTAATTTTTGGCAGCTAACCCGTGCCAAAGGCAGACACCGATAATCTTCCTCTAGCAGTAGACTGTCTAGTCCCCCAGTAACTAGGGCCTAGTCGAGGCTCAGGTTAACAGTGGACTACTAGTGAGAGCTGAGGGATGTGGAATGTGGAAAAGGAATCACTTGGAAGGGTGGATGTTCTGCTCTAAACGTATTCTCTCTTCCAGGAAAAAGCTGATATCTGTTTTGCAGTTATTTTACTTCCAAACGAGGCAGAGTGAGGGTTCGTACCCACCCAGCCACCACACTGCGCTCACATCTAGAACCATCATGGACAGCTTTTATAAAATTCCTCTGTGAAATGGTGCAGCCGCTTTGGCAAATGCCTGGAAGGTCTTCAATAGGTTAGACATAAAGTTCCCGTTAGGCCAGCAATTCCATGTCCAGGTATGTTCCCAGGAGAAATGAATCATATGTTTACACAAAAGCCTCTGCACATTGTTTTTGAACAGCATGTATTCATCCTGGCTAAAAAGTGGAATCAACCCAAAAGTCCTCAGCTGATGAGTGAGTAAACAAACTGCAGTGCCTTCATAAAATGGAATGCTATTTGGCAATAAAAAGGAAGAAAATACTGACACCTGATAAGGTGCACAAACCTTGAAAACACTGTACTAAGTGAGAAAGGCCACTCACAAAGGACCACCTATTGTGTGATTCCATTCATCTGAAGTGTCCAGAAATAGGCACAATTATGGTGACAGAAAGTGGGTTTTGGTGGCTCGTTGCCTAGGACTGGGACAGAGAAATGGAGACGGACTGCTGAAAATGTCCTAAAACTGTGGGACTGGTCACACAAGTCCAAATATACTAAAACCATTGAGTGGTATCCTCCACATGAGTGAGCTGTATGATATATGAAACCTGGAAAGCTGCTTTTAAAAAATTACCTCTGCAGAATGGGGTCCGTGCACCAGCATTTTTTAAGCCTCTGCGTGTAATTAACTGGCTGTCAGGGCTGAGAGCCTCCACCCTCTGACTGTTACTCTGGAGATTCCAGGGGTCCCAGGGCAGAAGGCAGGTGGCTTGCTGAGGAGCCCACCCATCTGAAGGTATGGGGGAAGCCTGGGGCTGGCTCAACTCTCACTCACCCAGGGAAGAGAATTCCTGGAAGGCAGGAGTGTCTGCCAGGACGCCTGACATGTCCACACACGCTGTGGCCACAGCAGCTGTGGGGTGTCACACGTAGTTCTGGCTCCAAACTTTTGGGAAAAGATTGCCTGTCTCCTTTGCACAGAGCAATGATGGCAGTCTGGGGAGGTGGGTGGCAGGTTGCTCCCCGTAACCTACTATCTGCACCTTGTTTCCACATCTTTCAGGTGATTTCTGAAGAGAAATGTCCCAAAGAGCTAAACTAGGGTCAAGCACGTAAAAATTGGAAAGACATGCAAAATCCAGATAGTATCTGCCTTTCTGAACCTTAGAATGTGCCTGCCAAGAAAAAGAGACCATGTCTGCGTTCCTTAAGATTCCACAGACAGTCGGGAAGTGAGAGTTGATGACGATGGTGATGGGGTAGCAGAAAGCGAACAGGATGAGAATGCTGCTGCCAGAACATTTTGCCTCAAAAGCTGTGAAGAGATGCTGTCTTTGCCTGCTTTAGCCTTCTGCCTGCAGCCAAAATGTGACTTGCACACTTTCCAGGGCTGAGGAATCTCTAGGGGCAAAGCAATAGGAATAGGAATTATTTTAGAGTTCTGCCATCAAAGGGGAAGAAGTAGGAATCTCCTGTCTTGGCAGCTGATCTCTGGATGTTTCTGGGTTCCTGGAGGATGGAGGACACGGGGAATAGACGTTACTTAGAATACTTGTCCCGGGAGATGAAGTGCTGTGTCATTCAAAAGGAATGGCATGAATCTCACAGCCCGATGCAAGCCAACAAACAAACGAAGCAACCAGCAACAAGAGTGTATCTGCCAAATATGCCACTGCATTCTTCTACCAGGTTCATGAACCAGAAAGAAAGCGGAGTCCTGCCTACTGGGGCTCTTGTGTTTACAGAAGACAAACACACAAAGCAATCCCAAGCTGTGGAAACCCTGCAACCTAACCCTCTTCCCCAGGTGGTCTGCCCAGGACACCGAGTACAACCAGCGGGCTCAATGATGACCCTCTCTAGACAGGTAAAGGAAAGCAAGTCGGTGGTCTTGGAAGCATCCACAAATAGAGGTAGAAGAGTAATCTCCGCCAACCCCCATTCATAGCACCTCTAGCTCATTGGCAGGGGTTGAAGAATGACAAGTTTTTAAGACAGCCCATGCTATACGGAGAACGTTTTTATTTTTAGGAAAAGCCTTTCTAAACCAAGCTGAAATTGGTCTCCTCATTTCTGTCTTTTGAAGAACCACAGAGTGAGTCTTACTATTTTACAGCCATCTTTATGTATCTCCTCTGATCTATGGTAAACTCCGCCCTGAGGACAGCTTCTCTCTGTATTCTATCGACTTAGTGACTGATGTAAGGCGCATAGTCCATAAATGTTCATGAGATGGACTGAATCTAACTCCTCTTCCACAGACGATCCTCCAGGTATTTGAAGGCAGCTCTCCAGGCTACAGAACCGTGGTTCTCTCAACTACTGCAACATGAACTGGTATCTAATTCCTTTACTATCTGGATCCTCCTCTTCTTGATCCCCTTCAGTTTGTTAGTGCCTCTCAAAGTGAGAGCTTGGATGGATCCCTATGCTCCAGAAGAGAAGTTCTATAAAGGAGTTAGGACACACACACACACACACACACACACACACACACACACAGCCTTTGGAATCAAGGAAGGAACATCAGTGCGTAAGACTGGAGAGTACATACCTCACCCAAAAGGGTTCCATTTCAATTTTTTCAAAATCAATATACTAGTCACACATAGCACAATGCATCAGGCCTACAGGCTTCCAAGGCCTGGGCCTTCCGCCCTCAATCAGGACAGAGCAGTGCTAGTTACATACCTGAGAGCACATCTTCCTAGCACTCAGGTCACAGTGGTCTTCCTCAGCCAAATCATACCTCCAACCACAGCACCCACCCTAGTATGAACTGCAAGCAAGGCAAGTATCTCCAATCTTGAGCCTGAAGACACCATTTTTTCAAGCTGCAATTCAGGACTACTCATATATCCTTCAAATTCCATTCTATTTCTTTTAGCAAGTAATTCTCAAGTGTTGACATCTTTTTGACTCTTGATTTAGCTTCCAAACATTTGCTTTAGTTCCTCTTTCATGTTATCTCTACATTTGAAAAGCAGCTTTCCTGTGTTTTCATAAGAGGAAAGGCTCTTCCATGTTGTTGTTGGGAACTATTGTATTTACAATATGTATAGAAGTGATAGAATTTGAGAAGGTTCTAGGGGGCAACTGGAGGGAAGACCTCATAGAGAATCTAGTCAGGTGTATGGGGTCCAGTTGAACAGAGCATAAATCATCATCAGGACTTAACCTGAGACAAAGAGGCTCAGGAAGGTGGTGGCTGCCATTGCAACAAGAGCCATAGTTAAGAGCCAGCTACTAGCTTGATGACCAAGCAAAGCCAAGCTTTACCCCAAAAGAGACCAGCCTTAAAAGCTTCCAGTTACTCTGCTGTGGATGAATAAAATGGGAGTGAGGGTAGGATTTCTAAAAGTCTGAAACCATAAGGCCTTCCAAAAAGAGCAAGAAGCTACTAGCCCAATGAAGAGAGTTCTGGAATCAAATGCGCACCTTCCACATAAAGGAATCGCAGAGCCTGCCTGGGACAGTTGTGGGGCAAAAATTCATCATGCCCCAGAGATAAAGGAGTTGTCATTCATAGAACTGATATCAGAAAGGTTTCAAAGAGAAGTGTGAATCCACTGAACAAGCCACTGAAAAGACCCGAATCTCCCTTAGGGTAGAAATGCGTGTAATGGTTTGATCCACCTTAACATGCAGACAATGAGAAGCAAAATAAAGGAAGCCCAGAGCGATGCACAGTAAGACACGTGACCCAGTAAAGCTGGACTTTCTTAAGCTAAGAAATTGGTGCTTTGAAAAATGTTTTCATGGTCTTCTGTTTTATTGCCTAGTAAACTTCTTTCTGACAGGTAAGATACTTTTCCAGATGAATGAGAGGGAAAAGGGATTTGATGATGCCTTGGCCAACATCATCAGGGGGATCACAAGGATTTACTGTGAGATGGAATGAGGGCAGCTGTGGTTCAGAGAAGAGCCGGTGGGTCTGGTGGGGTCTGGTGCAGATGTGGGGAAGGAGGTTACGAGTAATGTGACTGCTTCTCCCTCCTGCTACAAAGCTCTGCACTAGAAATCACTTGACAGCTTGATAAACATGCTTAAGAAGTCCCTTTGGTTTTGTTGTGTAATTAGGTACAAATCATTCATTCAAGTATTTAGCCCATAATCCCGTCTTGCCCCCAAGGACATCAAAAGTGACTATCAAATGTCTTTTGTCAATAAAGACCCATTATACTAGGGGCCTTCCACTGTGAGACGAGTAATTCTACCACAGAAAGAAATAGACCCGAACATCACTTTGTATGTGGATAAAATTCGTTAGTTCCTAATGATCATTTTCTTTCTACATGCTTCCAAAGAGCTGGCCTAATAACTTTCCAAAGAATTCAAGCTAACTTCACTGTTCTTTCGTTTCCAGAATTCACTGTGGGTTTTTTTATACTTGAAAACCAAGACATTTACCTGTCTTAACTCTCTTGTCACCTCTATTATTCTCCATGAATTTCCAGATTATTGGCCCAAGGGAAAAATTATTTTATGTCTTTGTTAAATTAATCAGAAGATGAATTTTGCTTTTTTTTTTTTCTTTCTGGAAAGCAGAGCCACAAACTCAATAAATCTACAGGGGCCAAGGAAGTAAGAAAAATAAATGACGAAGGCCCTGTAGGGCAAGATGGCACTGAAATGGCGAGGACAGCCACACTGGCTGGCCATTTCCTATCCAAAGCAGGTAACCAGGACTCTGCTCGACCAGCCAAATGCTGTCAATAATTATGAACCCAGCCGAGACCGATTTGGCTCAGTGGATAGAGCGTCAGCCTGCGGACTGAAAGGTCCCAGGTTCGATTCTGGTCGGGGGCATGTACCTTGGTTGCGGGCACGTCTCCAGTGTGGGGCGTGCAGGAGGTGGCTGATCGATGTCTCTCTCTCATCGATGTTTCTGACTTTCTATACCTCTCTCCCTTCCTCTCTGTAAAAAAATCAATAAAATATATTTTAAAAAAATAATTATGAACCCAGTGTTTCCAGATCTTTCCATTCTCCAAGAAAAGACAGAAATCTGGATTTTTATAGGAGATCACCTGAGTTTTCAATTGTGGCAAATAATTGAAAATTTATAGAATCATTGTCAGGTCATCCCCTCTCCTAAGGACTACTAGTTTGCAACCTCTGCTTTAAAGACTAAACAGTGAAGTTTAAGCTGCAAACTGGAAAATTCCATCTTGATTCTGTTGCCTCCTCCCACGTGGCAACAAAGTGGAAGTGAAGATGTGCCTGATTTCTTTGAAAACTATTAGAACCTTCCAAACCCTAGAAAACTTGAAAGGATGCTGTACTTGTACAGCAGGAATGGTTGGTGGTGTTAGAGCAAAATCCAGAAGTTATCATCTTTAGATGTCAGTGGTTTACCTCTAAATTTCACTGGCCCACTTGAAAGTAGGTGTACGCACTGAAACTACAGACAGAAAACCACATTCACTATGCAACTAGTTCAAATTACTGCAAATTTGGTGGCTTAAAACAACACAAATCTATTATCTTACAATTCTGGAGAGGAGAAGTCTAAAATCATCCTCACCATGTTAAAGTCAAGGTGCTGGCAAGCCTATATTCTTCTGAAGTCTGAGGGGGGAATCTCTTTCTTTGCTTTCTTCAGCTCCTGGAACTCACTTGCATTCCTTGGCCCCTCCTTTGTATCACTTTGACATGTGGCTTCCTTTGTCATATATCTCCTACTGCTCTTCTGTAATCAAACCTCTCCCTGTCCTCCTCTTATAAAGACACATTACATTTAGGGACCACTAAGATAATCCAGGATGATATTCCCATCTCAACACCCTTAATTTAATCACACGTGTAATGTTCCTTTTGCCACACAAGGCAAGATTCACAGGTTCCCAGGATTAGGTCCTGGATGTCTTTGGGGGTCATTATTCAAATCACCATACCAAAGAAACAGGACTTATTCTTACAGATACATTTTAAAGGGCTAAATTAATCTGGATCTTTTCTCTCCAGCCTCATTTGAAAGACTAGTCTACAAGAACATGGATTCTTCTCTTAAAGACCTGTGTTCCAGGCCCACTTCTATCATTTATTTGCTCTGTGGTCATGGATGAATCATCCGCACCTCTTATCATCTGTAAAACGAAGCTAATAATCTATTTCACATATTTATTTCAAAACCAAACAGGTAAGCTTTGGGGGAATAAATTTTAAAATCACTCAGCAACTTGAACCCAACAAAATGTTCAGGTCAATGATTACGTGTAATAGGCGACCAATGATCACAAAACTATTTCTTGTATGCTTCTTAGAAGCCTGAAGATTGAGATCTACAAAGCTTATATAGTTTTTATCCTCAGCACAACCCCAGGAGTCATGAAGGTGTATCACCTGAAGCAAAAGACTTAACTTCCTCATGTAAAATTAGAAAAAAACTCTCCCTCTCCCCGCCACTACCACTATTTCACAAGATCAATAAAGTAAGTAAAGCACAATGTTCAGTACGTGGCATGCCCTCAATGAATGTTAACCATTACTAACTGGTATAAACCCCATTTTACTGCAAATAATACTGAAGTTTAAGGAGAGACTAAGTTATTTGCCCAAAGTCAGAAAGATGGCAAGTGGTAAAGATGGGGTTTGAGTGCAGGTCAGCTCAGATCTTCTTCCTTCAAAAACTAGGGAGACAATTCTAGTTTTGTAACCCATGCTGGGTTCATATCCAATGATATTTGAATGATTCTAAGCTCTTTTCTCCAGGGGCATGAATTAAATTCAGCCAGCTAAAGTTTTTAAAATGTAATAAAATGGAGTAAGAGGAGAGCAATGAGGAAGGGAGGGTTCAAAATATTTACTCTTTAATATGCTTCATCTTCTGTTCTGAGGTTCAGTACTTATCTGGTATAAAGAAAGTGCAAGGCACAGTGATGGAAATGGTCCACTTATGTGTGTTAGAGCAGTCAAAACTAAGCATAGCCCTAGCCAGGTAGCTCAGTTGGTTAGAGCCTCTTCCTGGTACACCAAGATTGTGAGTTCAATCTTAGTCAGGACACATACAAGAAACAATCAATGAATGCACAAATAAATGAAACAACAAACTGATGTTTTTCTCTCTCTCTCAAAGCAATACAAACATATGTACACACATACATACATACATACATAGATAAAAATTAAAAAACTGAGCACAATTTTTATTTTTAAAAATCTTCCTACCTAATTGGGAAAATAAGCTAAGCAGAAGCATACTTTTGATGACTCCATTTCTGGCAGTGGGCGTGGACTGTACATTTTCCAAAACAGCTTTAAAATGCATAAAAATGTATCCTGAGAAACTGTGCTTTTCCTAGACAGCTTTAAAATACATAACCACTTGTCCTTAGAAAGTCTGCAAAAAGAGAAAAATGTTCCTCATATAACACAAATTATGAGCCTTCTTCATGTTAAAAACTTGTACATTGAGGTTTGGTCCAGAAAAAAACTTAGCGTTTGAAGAGTAGCTTCTTTAGAAATGATTAATTTTGATATTCCACAGACACAAGAAGATTAATAAAAAGAAACTGAGGTTTAACAGATGAGGAAAACCAGAGCTGCCCTGAAATCCCTTATCAACGGAAGAGGTAAAAAAATAAAATAAAATAAAATAGGACAAGGCACATTTTTAATAAAATTAGCATTTGATATGAATATTCAAAAAGGGAAAACCTTGGCCTGCCATTTCTCTCTTTACCCCTTGTCACTGACCAGGTGGGCAACGCCCCATCTTCACCTCTTTCTTTTCACCTCGGCAAAGTTTATCAGATTGAAGGAAAGCACCTGGGAAAAATTCAAACTCTGTCTCAAAAAAAAGGGGGAATTTACCAATCAACCCCTCTTCTCACGCTATTCTTGATACTGAGCTGAGGCATATATATCAGATACTTAAATGTCTGATTCCTTTTGGTGTTGAAATACCCTTTGCTACAAGCCTGTCTAATGTGCTGCTTTTGAGGGACATGAGCACTGGAAAACTATATTAAGAAATTGTGCCTTGAGATGAAGCTAAACATACCAACACTTCTCAGTTTTTGTTATCAAAAAAAGGAACCCAGCCCTAGCCGGTTTGGCTCAGTGGATAGAGCGTCGGCCTATGGACTGAAGGGTCCCCAGTTGGATTCTGGTCAAGGGCACATACCTGGGTTGTGGGCTCAGAACCTCAGTAGGGGGTGTGCAGGAGGCAGCAGATCAATGATTCTCATCATTGATGTTTAACTCTCTCTCTCCTCTATTCCTCTCTGAAATCAATAAAAATACACTTTTTAAAAAGGAACTTAAATCTAATCAAGCTTCTAGATCTAACTACCAGTATATAGGGAACGAAAGAGATAAGTAGAAGCCCAAAGTTAAAAAACTTAAAGGGAAGCAATCTACCAAATCCAAAATCTGGGTTATTCTCCTGGCCTACTGACCTGCTATCTCCAACAAATCAAGAGATGAGAACACCAGAGGGGTTGAGGGTGGGAAGAGCAGTTACAGTATAAAAGAGAATTGAAAGAGGACAACGAATAAAATAAAACAAAACAGTAAGCTTCTGCACAGATGCTCACCATACACAAGGATGAGCCAGAGACTGTTGTACTTGAACTAACCAGTCCTAGAGGATTTAGGGCCCAAGGAACCGGGAACTTCCTATAGGAAGCCTCGATGACCATACCACAATGCTTAGTTTAAAGCTTAATGAATGAAAATGCAATTTCCTTGTAACCAGAATAATTTTAAAACTCACTTTCATATCCATTTATAAGATCCAACTTGGAGAAATGAATAGGTTATGGATTATCCTTTTGCACATATGCAGAACTGGTGGCAACCTAGCACTGCTACCTCTAGCTCAACGTGAGTGTTATTTTACTCTTTGCCTGAAGGTTGATCAGCGAAGGACAATATTCAAATAAAATTTACAATTCTGCACAAATATTACCAGCAATGCCATCTAGTCATTCTCTGTGTGTAATTTAATCTTTTATAGTGGGAATATAACAAATTAATGGTACATTAAAAAACCAAAAGATTATTCTGCTCCTGAGAATATAAAGGAAAAGGGCAAAAGATGACGTTTCTTTCCCTAATCCAGCATAGAATGTAAACCTAAAAATAAAACAACCATCTTACATTTGATTAGGTTAAAGGAAACCATGTAAGTAATGCGTATCATCTGATAATTCGTAGATATAAAAGTTCCCTACAGAAAAAAAAAAATCTACTTTTCTACTTTAAAATGTTTTTACCTTTCTCCTTCCCTCAGGTGTTTCATTTCAGGTCAGGGCTCAAGAAAACAATGCATTTTTTACTTTTAACAAAAACAATATATTTTGTCAATTTAAACCTGCATGATGGTAATTATTCTAACTATTGTACTTTGTTTTGTTAATCCTCACCTGAAGGTATTTCTCCATTGGTTTTTAGATAGAGTGGAAGGGAAGAGAGAGAAACATCCATTGTTTGCCTCCTGCATGGGCACTCTGACTAGACTGAGGATCAAGCCTGCAAGTGAAGAAGTGCCCTTGACCATAATCGAACCCAGGACCCTTCAGTATGCAGGCTGATGCTCTCTCCATTGAGCCAAACTGGCTTGGGCTATTATACTAAAATTTTTGATGAACACTTTCCCCCTGGGCTTAAGGAAGAAGGCTTCCCCCACTCCCAGCTCCATCCTTCATTTATTTTCTATCTAGGTCTCATACATCTCTATAGCATCCACCTCCACACCATATCTGGAGAAAAGAGGACTCATTCCACTTTCACTAACTCCTTTTAAATTATTGAGTATCTCTTGCTTTGACTACTCCACATCCATCCCACCTTCCTCTGCTAACACAACACTTCTTTTCCCCTCAGAGAACCACCCGTCTCTAATTCCACCCTCAGGCTCCAGGGATGAGCACATACATAGGGCCTGGCCAATCAGATCACTACATTCTCTAGTTATATGACCTAATCCAGGCCAATCAGAGCTTTCCCTGAGTCTTTTGCTGGGGAAGAACCATCAGAGAGAGGCCTTCTTTTTGAGCTATTTTTGCCTCAATAGAGACAGTCTGCCTGAGAAGACAGCCAGCACAAAGCAGAGACAAGAGATAATGTAAGTCTTCTAATGACATTGTCTGAACCCCACTTTTTGTTTTGTTTTGTTTTTTGTGAATCCTCATGGGAGGATATTTCTCCATTGATTTTTACATAGAGTACAAAGGAGAGAGAGAAGGAGGGCTAGAGAGAGACACATTGTTTGGTTGCCTCCCCACATGCCCCATCTAGGATAGGGATGAACCTGCAACCCAGGTACTCATCCTTGACCAGAAATCAAATCTGAGACCCTTTAGTGCCCAGGCTGATGCTCTAACTACTGGACCACATCAGTCAGGGTTGGACATGGGGTTTTTAAACACAACACACTAAGCTGCTAAATTCCTCATTTGACCTATACCAGTTCCAGTGGAGAGCGTGGGGAGAGATTGCTACCTTTAATAGAAAAAGTCCTGATTAATATGTAACCTAACAATTATCTAAAGGTAACTGGATTTATTTTTTCAGCAAATACATCAAAACATGATACCTGTAAATGAACACTGGTCCTTTCTTGTTCCAACCATGCTATTATTACTAAAACCTGTTTTTTTACTCCTCTTCTGAAAGTTTTTTTATAGTCACAGCTCATATGTCTCCACTTCCCGTGCAGCCTAGTCATTGGCAACTGTTTAATAAGACACCAGCTGAATGGCTAATGGCCTGTCAAAAATGCTTGTATAAATCAGCCCTTATGAACCATCAAGATTTCCTCACCAATGCAACGGTACATAAACCTCCTTCAACTGACCTTTTTCCTCTTATTTCACACTCAGAGGAGACCTAAGAGATATTTTCAATCTAGTTTCTCACAACAGTTAGATGGAAACACAATCCAAAAAAAAATCCACAATGTTTACTGGCCCCTACTATTGGAAAAGGTACTTTTAGGCATGACTTTCCTCCCTACTTCAACACATACACATATAGAAACTCATGTTCTCATAGACTTCCTCATCAGACCATGTAAGAAACATCTGGATCTCCCCTGACGACGTGGTCTGACACTGAGGTGCTAATTCATTAAAATCCCAACTTTATCTAACTCAAAGTTTTGCACTATGGCCAGAGACAGCTGTTAGCTCCACCCCAAGAATGGGTGTCCCAAATCCACATAATAGATGAACCCTGCATTTCACACAGCAAAGATGGGACAGCCTGCTCACACGTTCTTGAATCAGAAAAATTTACTCAACCATGTTCAATTACATTTAAAAATGTCCTCACTAAAACCCCAGCATCAAGCACAGAGCTCTTAAGGCAGAGATCTCTCCTGCTTCTGAGTTGAAATGAAGTCTTGTAGGTATGAAGACTGAGTGCATAATCGTCTTTTCTGCAGGCTCCAAATCCTCCAAACTGATACCAGTAACATAATATAGTAATTCAAGGTGAAGAAACAAAGGAAAACCTATAATGTATCTAATGGAATCACACTCTCAAAGAGATTTTGCAGCCAGAGGCATCAAAACAGAGGAAATTCTAAATAGGGACATCTGACAAAACAAAACTTGAAAATTTTTTGCGAAATAACATGTTTTTTGTTTGTTTGTTTAATATATTTTATTGATTTTTCACAGAGAGGAAGGAAGAGGGATAGAAAGTTAGAAACATCGATGAGAGAGACATCGATCAGCAGCTTCCTGCACGCCCCCCATTGGGGATGTGCCCACAACCTATGTACATGCCCTTGCCCAGAATCGAACCTGGGACCCCTCAGTCCGCAGGCTGACGCTCTATCCACTGAGCCAAACCGGTCTCGGCGAGAAATAACATGTTTTTGAAGAAAGCATTAAAATTTCTTTCAAAAGTCAATGTTCTTCAAAATTAATTTTAAATCTACTGTAATCTATTCAAAATTATAATTAAGATGTTTAAAATAAACTTGTTATTTCAGAATGATTTTAGATGTAAAGAAACATTTCTAAGATAATACCTCATATTAATACAGTGCATTTGTCACAATTAATAAGTCAATATTGACAAAGACTTTCTTTGAAAATAACAAAATGAATCTAAACTTCATCTTAGAATAAACAAGACCCAGTAGCCAGAAAGAATTTGGGAAATAAAAAAGAATAATGCTAGGGAACTATCAGATATTTAAACAGACTATAAAAATTATAGCGGAAAATAACAGCTTGGTACTTGGCAACAAGAGACAGACTGAGCAAAACAAAAGATAAATCAAATATAGGATGAATTAAATATTCAAATGTAAAAAGTAAAAATATATCAATAAAGAAGTAAATTATTTAAAAATATTGGGATGAGGGAAATCTTTCTAGCCATGATATAAAAAGCCAAAAGCTTAAAAGTACAAAACATAAACTCTACTCTGCCATTATAGCTTAAAAGCAGCCATAGAAAATACATAATACAATTACCTTTTTTGTGTGGTAAGAACATTTAAGATTTATTCTCTTAGCAGCTTACAGGTATATAATACATATTGTTAATTACAATAACCATTCTGTGTATTAGATAAAATGACAGAGGTATTAATTAACCATTTTGTGTCAATCATTTTACAAGCTACTACTGTTGTAATCATTTTGCAATATATGCATGTTTCAAATAATCCCACTACATCTTAAACTTACTTAATGTTATATGTCAACTGTATCTCAATAAAGGTGAAAATACACATAACAAAAGATACATGACCTGATAATATTTACTATATAAATAAACTTTTCTGACAGGAAAAAAACCATTAACAGAGTTAAAATACAAACCAGAGAAAAAGTTG
Organism: Lasiurus cinereus; assembly: GCA_011751065.1. NCBI lineage: Eukaryota > Metazoa > Chordata > Mammalia > Chiroptera > Vespertilionidae > Lasiurus > Lasiurus cinereus. The sequence goes on along the minus strand of JAAGEH010000043.1, from coordinate 16,708,357 downwards.
TACAGTAAATATGAGAAGCAAAAAACTCTTGTAAATCAATATTGTTAGTAGATGAACTATCCCAGTTCCTAGTTAACTAGGAACCTGCACTTGCTCAAAGAGCCTCTTCTCTCTCAAGCACATTATTCCAGCAATTCTACCCCCTACCATCATCAGTATTATTGTGTTTTGGGTTTGGGTTTTTTTGGGGGGGAGTTTTGTTTTTTTTTGCCTCTTCTTGATCATTTTCATAAAAAAAAAACTACAAACATACATGGGAGAAACCAAGATGGTGGCAGAGGTAAACACCTAAACTGCTGCCTCATACAACAATTTCAAAACTACAGCTAAAGACAAAACAGACATCATCCAGAACACAGGAAGGCTGGGTGAGTGGAAATTCTGCAACTAGAAGGAAAAAGAAAAGCACACTGAGACTGATATGGACATGTGCAAATGGAGAGGCCTAGCAAGTGAGTACATGGCTGGTTTTCTCAATCAAGAAGAAGTCAAAGTTCCCAACAGCTCTGAACTCCAGTTCCGGGTGAGACTCTGGGGACCCAGACTCATTCAATGAGACTGGACTGTCTGGCAGTGGGTGGAACTCGAGGGTGGCTTTCTCTCAGAGGTGCTTGCAGCAATTACTGAGGGACACTGAGACCCAGGGGCCTCTTAGGGCCAGGCTGACAGGAAGCCATTGCTGTCTGCTCTGCCCTAAAACTCTGCCCCATCCAAGCTGAGCACAGAGGCTTTTGCAAGTCTTGTCTCATAAGGGTGTCCCCAGCACAGAAGTTCTCCCAGCATAGACATAGCTGATCCTCACAGCCAATTGGCCTGGAGGTCAAATCCTCTCAATGATACCAATAACAATCAAGGCTTAAGTACAAGAAGACTGTGCACACAGCCCACAAAGCAGTGCACAAAGAGAGTTCACCTCAGGTAACTGTGGAGGCTGAGCCATTGGGCCCTATAGGACACCTAGCACACAAAGCTACTCTACCAACTCAGGGAAGCAGCCAAAATGTGGAGACAAAGAAACAGATCACAAATCAAAGAAATGGAGGAAAGCAAATGACTGGATATAGAGTTCAAAACCATGCTTATAAGGTTTTTCAAGAATTTTCTAGAAAAGGCTGATAAATTTAGTGAGACCCTTGAGGATATGAAAAAGGAACCAACTAGAAATTAAATATACACTGACTAAAATAAAAAATAATATACAGAGATCCAACAGCAGACTAGAGGAATGCAAGAATCAAGTCAAAGATTTGATATACAAAGAAGCAAAAAACACCCAACCGGAAAAGAAAAAAGAATCTAAAAATATGAAGATAGTGTAAGGAGCCTCTGGGACAACTTCAAGTGTACCAACATCCAAATTATGGGGGTTCCAGAAGAAGAGAGAGAGCAAGATACTGAAAACCTATTTGAAGAAATAATGACAGAAAACTTCTCCTACTAGTGGAAGAAATAGACTCACAAGTCCATGAAGCGCATAGAATCTCAAACAAAAGGAATCCAAAGAGAACAACACCAAGATACATCACAATTAAAATGCCAAGAGCAAAAGACAAAGAGAGAATGTTAAAAGCAGCAAGAGAAAAATAGTTAGTTACCTATAAGGGAGCACCCATATGACTATCATCTGATTTCTCAACAGAAACTATACAGGCCAGATGGGAGTGGCAAGAAATATTCAACGTGATGAATAGCAAGAACCTACAACCAAGATTACTCTACCCAGCAAAGTTATCATTCAGAATTGAAGGTCAGATAACGAGCTTCACAGATAAGAAAAAACTAAAGGAGTTCAACACCAAACCAGTATTATATGAAATGCTGAAAGGTGTTCTGTAAGAAGAGGAAGAAGAAGAAAAAGGTAAAGATAAAAATTATGAACAACAAATACAAATCTATCAACAAGTGAATCTAAAAATCAAGTGAATAAGAAATCTGATGAACAGAATAAACTGGTGGATATAATAGAATCAGGGGAATGGAAAAGAAATGGACTGACAATTCTCAGGGGGAAAGGTGTGTGGGGTGCAGGAAGAGACTGGATAAAAATCGTTCACTTATGGATGAGGACAGTGTGGGGGTAAGGCTGAGGGCGGGATGGGAAAGAAGCTATGGAGAGAAGATATGGAGTGGGGGGAAGAGGAACAATTGTAATAACCTGAACAATAAAGATTTATTTAAAAAAACACACACATGAGGGTGCCTCTAAATATAAATAAGTAGCCAGAACAGTATGGCTCAGGATTGAGCGCTGACCCATGAACCAGAGGTCACAGTTCAGTTTGTGGTCAGGGATTGATTCCCAGTAGGGGGCATGCAGGAGGCAGTCAATCAATTATTCTCTTGCATCGTTAATGTTTCTATCTCTCTCCCTCTTCTTTCCTCTTCCTGAAATCAGTAAAAACATTTTAAAAAGTTTAAATATAAATAAAGCATGACCCTCTATCCCCATTGAGCCGGAACCCCACTTCTTTCCTCCCTTTTGCAGCAAAACTCTATGAAAATGCTGTCCAATTTATCTGCTGCTAAGATCTCTTTTGCCCATCTCTATCAGGCTTTTTTCTCTAATCTTTCCAAAGGCAGCTATAGTTAATAGATTGGTAAATGTTTCCAGAATTTTTTCTCTACGGCTAAAAACATACTCCAATTTGTTTTAAAATGTTATCTTTGGGTGGTGAGATAACAGATTCTTTTCTCCCTTATAATGTTTTGGTACTGTCTGAATTTTTTAAAAATAATAAGCCTAAGTTACTTTTATAATCAAAGAGAAAAAGTTGTTTTCATTTTTGATAAAGTCACCCCCTTAGCTTTAAGAACACCACATCTGTGGCTTTGACTTTATTTATTTTTTAAATTTATCTTTATTGTTGAAAGTATTACAGATGCCTCCTTTTTTTCTCTCCACCCCACTGCCATCCTCTCCTCAGGCCTTCCCTGAACTACTGTCTGTCCATAGGCTATGCATTTAAAATGAAGAGTTATACATAAATAAAGCCCAAATAAATTAATGTGTTTGTTTTTAACAGGGGGAAAAAACCTACTAAAATATACAGTAGCCTTATTTCAGAGAAGCATTTATTTGGATGACTTTTTGTGAGTATAGCTTCTATATCAATGTTTTTCCAGCTAGAAATGATGTGGGGTTTTTTTTTTTTCTTGGATAGACAGCAGAGAGAAGGGTAAATGGTGAGCAGAAGGTCTCAGAGAGATAGAGTTGAGATCACAGACATGAGAGGTCCAAAAACTCCTTTAGTTCATGTAAAATATCTTCCACTCATTTGCTATGCTCTCTCCCCTTCCAACACACATGTACACACCCCTTTATCAACAGATTGGAGTCCTCGTTAACCCCACCTCATCTTCCTGCGCTGCATCCACCATGATTCCCATTCCCAAGTTCATCACCACCTTCTCTTTCCTGCTTAGCTCCTTTCTCCTCTTGGTCTGAACAAACCTGTCACTTCTCACCTTTACAAGAACAAAATAATTCCTTGCTTTAAAATGAAATAAGTTAGTGTGGATATGGTAAGTCTATAAAGCCCAAAATATTTTTTAAGTGAAGTATTTTTTTAAGACGTTGACAACAGTTTCAAAAAGTCAATGAAGGTTGAAACACAGAACATTGCAACGGCCTGTAGATTATGCATTTGCTGAATTAGATCTAAGCAGATCATCATTTGTTATTAAAAAAAGAAAATGACGCAAAATGTGTATGTATGCACAGAAAAAGGTTAAAGGCATATGCAACATGATATTAATAGTAGTTTCACTGGAGAGAGTGTTAATTTCTTCCCCTACATATTTATATGTTCTAACGGTTCTATAATCTACACGTATTCCATACACAATTAAAAATTAAATACATCAATTGAATATATGTCTACGGAGAAAAGGGTGGGAAAGGTGAGCAATGAGGGAAGAGAACAAAGCAGCAGGGAAGTGAGAAGTGAAGGAAAAGAAGCAACTGAAGTGGTTCTCTCTGAGAGGAACAGGGGACACAGCTCTAAGTCAGTCTCCATCTCCATCCTGCAAACCCAGGAGTCCCACGCTCTGTTCTACACTATGGCTAACAGACCCTAGCCAAGGCCAATGGCAAGGCCAAAAACTGCCTGCATACAGGCATCAATGTAACCATTTATTTAAAAGGAGACCTTAACTTCTTGCTGGGTGGAGGTGGAGGTGAGGGAGCCCACTCAAGAACGCTGAGATTGCCCGGCAGGTATGGCTCGGTTGGGCATTGCACCGAAAGCTTGCCAGTTCAAGAACACACAGAAAGTCTTTTTTAAGGAATAGAATGCACGTACCCAGGTTGTGGACTCCATCGCCGGTGGGGAGTGTGCAAGAGGCGGCCAAACAGTGTTGCGCTCTCTCTCTCTCATTGTTATTTCTCTCTTCTCCCTTCCTCTCTCCCAAAAAATCAATAAATCATCCTTTTAAAAGAGGAACAAATAGAATGCTGATATTCACAGAGCTGCTTCTCACCACCTTTGCTTTTGCATCTCAAGCTCCAGGAGTCACTTAAAGAGCAGGCTATGCATTTTCGAGAAGTAAATCTCTTGGATGAGTACCTTCTGCTCACGCGCAGGAGAGGGAAGGTGCTGGGTTGTGTATTGGAACTCCCAGCCAGAGAAGACAGCTATCTCTCTTGGCTCAGGTTCTTGGGGATGAGACCACGTCTAGCGGGGATTTTCTCCAGATTCGACAGCCTTGGCCCTACCAAACCGCGCAGCTTTGTTTGCACCATACATCACTCGTCACGAGTCTTTCGTTTTTCCTTTCAAGCGTCCACAGGTCAAATAATGCGTGTTCCCAACCGTCTGGGAGCTTCTTGGGCCAGCAACGGGACATTCATTTTGCTCGGCACTCCTTTAACATTTCTATTGTGTTCGATTTCCCACTCCCCCTGCCCGTGTCCCCGGAGAATAACTTCTTCCTTGTTTTAAAAACTTGGACCACAGTCAAGGTTGATGTGTTTCTCCACTTTGCAGGCTATTTTCTCCAGGAGAGACAAAACAGAGGTTGACGGAGTAGCCAAGGCTTGTGAGCGGCCTTAAAAAAATCAGCAGCCTTATAAAGAACACACAGAAAGTCTCTTTTCCAGGAATAAAATGCAGATGACACAAGGCACCATAAACAGAATTATTTTCATAAAGGTGGACTGATCGTCAGAAAGGGTCCCCCGGCAATGTTTTCTCCGAGTGACCCACTTTAAAAATGTAATTTCATGTGTTTATGGGTGAGGGAAAGGGTCAGAGTTAAGAGAGTGGTTTCATAAAGTATCTTCTCTTTGACTTAAAATTGAAATACAATATTCTCCTGTTTGAGGTCATAAAACTAATTCTGATCCCAGTGGGCACGGGGAGATTAGAAAATGAGCAAAGGGAAAAGGAGACAAGAGTAAATCAGTGGCAAGAGTATCCTCCCTTCCCCATTCTATCATGTTCTCATCTCATCTTCCCCATGCTCTCCCTCAAATCCCAGCCCCGCCCATTAGAACATCACTGCTCCCTGATGTCTAATCAAAGACTCCTCCATGGACTTGTTAGGACATGAGGAAACAAGCCTATTCTTGTTTTGTGTAAAAGTAACATTTTCAAGGAAAGAAGACATGAACAGATATTTAGTGGGGGTTAGCCTGAAGTACATGATCTTTTAATAAAGAATTGATAATGCCTCATTTTTATGAGCCATGTGGGAATTCTATCTTTCTTCTCCAAAACATGAGTCAAACCTCCAGTCTTCCTGTCGTATATCTACCATGTCACCATGGTTTTTCTTACCACTCATTTCAAATAGTGTCAAGACACTAGTTATGAATTAAAGCAAAAGACGGTTATTTCTCTTTATTTTTCTTTATGAAATATCTCTTCTCAAATGTATTTTCCATATTATCAGTGTTTGCATATCATGACCAAAGAAAGTAAATTTGGTATCACAGAAAGTAATGACCCCTACCCAAATTATCCTCCCCTTCCCCTCCGCCTCCCCCCCTCTCCTCCCCCGCCAATCCCAGAAAAAAGTCAAACTTTCTACTGGAATAACAGATTCAGTTGAGTCCAGTTCCAGGCTGTTCATGGGCTTATAGGAAAGAGCTAAGGAGTCATTCTCTTGAAGAGTTAAAAGAGGGGCAACCTAAGCAACAGGAATGAATACAACTCGGGCCCACCCAAGAACGCACATAATCAATCTCCTTTGTCTTAACCTTTAGTGAAACTTCCTGGTTTTTGCTGTATAAAATAAACACACTGTATTGGCTTGAGGGTCCCTGTCTCTTCATCAGAGGACAGTGGTCCCACCTGGCTCCAGCTTTTTCCTTCTTAAAAAAAAAAAAAAAAAAAAAAGAGGGGCAACCTTGGGTCATGACACATCAGTGGTTTTAAAATCAATCTACATATCACTACCAACAGTTTAAAAAATGATGTGGAATAAAGTAGAAAAATATCAGTATGTATGAAAATATCAGCATGTACAGCATGGTGTAAGGGTAAGTACTAATTTGTGAAAATTTGTGTGGTGTGTCTGTGTGTGCACTCACACTCACATGTGTATACTGGATCTCAGTAAAAGGTATTTCTACTGAGGTCACAATATAAAAAGCTTAAGAAAAAAAGCTCAAGAAATTCTAATCTAGAGCCCAGAATCTAGAGTCAGACAGAAGTGGGTTCCAACATAGCTCTGCCACTTACTCCCTCTGTGGACTTGGTTTGGTGGCTTAATGTCTCCAGGCTCCTCACCTAAAAGATGGGCATAACCATAAACCTATGATTGTCATGAGATCAAAAGAGGGAACATATGTAAAGCCACTGACACAAGGCCCCACAATGTTAACGTCCATTCTTAGATAAATGTTCAGTTCACAAATGCAAGCAGACATCAGTTAATTTACACTGTGCTCGGAAAGGACAAATCCAGTGTGAGAGATGTTAATCAATTGGACACCTGAACACCTTTTTTATTCTCCAAAGAGTTGCTCTTCTGGAGGACTACCTATTGGGGCCATTTGATCCTTGTGAGACAGCAGCTCTCTGAAGTTAGTATTCTAGAAATACATTTGGATTTCAGAAATCCTTTTTCAGAATGTAAGCACCAAACCAATGAAAAAAATCCTTCTGGTGTTTTCTTTTTCTTAAAAAAGAATTGATAAAAACAAATTATTCACATTTTGTGCTTCATCGTTACAAAATAGCTTCTGACTCTCCAGCAAGTGACTAATATCACGTGTCTAAAGATCCTCAAAGATATCAGAATTATCTCAACTGTGGAAAGATCCGGATTCAAATAGATGCCAAGATTCCTTATTTATAAATTTTGTAACTAAGCAAAAAACAAGCAAACTATGTACTCAACATACAGATATTCTTTAAACGGTAACATACACACTTCACAATCAAGTTCTTTTTATGCTTGGCATTTAGTTTGTGGAGTTACTGAATTCTGAGTGAATTCAGTGAAGGAAAGGAAGAGATCCAGGAAGAAAGAGTGAGACCAAGAAGCCAAGAAATAGAAGACAGGTTGAGAGTAGGTAGAAGGATGGAATGCTGAAACTGTCAGCAGCCCCTTGGATGCAGGTAGGGAGAGAAAAATGTCAAATCAACAGGAAGTTTCTTATTTTGGAGTCCAGAGAAAGGAAATGGGGGTGTGAATAAAAAAAGAAAAATTGGGGGTGAAGGTAGAGAGAAGCATCTAGTTGTCAATGAAAAACAATTCTGCAGGTTATTGAAGGGTTATCCAAAAAAAACATCTGAGCCAACAAAAGGATGAGAAGAGGGAGGCCTCTTCTGGTGTTCAAGCAGAGAAATTGAAATCAAAAGAAATCGTTATAGAAATGTCCCAGGGTGCAGACTACAGGACTGGGGAAGAAGATACAGATGTTTGGGATAAAAAATTCTTTGCAGAAAGTCTGGTCAAAGACTTGGGGTAAAAATTAAGTTCTCCCTTAGAGATTTAAGTGTAAGTGGAGAAAATGCAATTGAAGTACAACTGAAAGATTTGATTGATCTAACAGGAATATATGTAATGTCACCAATAAAGTACTTTATGAAACATTCACATGAGGAAATGAGCAGGGTTCTTACTGCATCATTCTAAAAATTGTTTTCCAGGAGGATGTTGATGAGAAATGTCACCACCTCCATTTTCACCCACAGCATGCTCCTGATAAATAAGAGGAAGCAGAAATGGAGAGAGAGATATTTTTCCCATCCCAGTGCAAGGATAGCTACCCTGATTACCCATTGTCAGTCCTAACTCCTGCATCGCCCCCAGGCACCATCAACAAGGCCTACGCATTTGCCATCCACAAATTTTCCACTCACTTGCTCTGCCCTTCTGTCCATTTCACTGAGCTGGAGCTCCCAGCAGCAACTCTAGAAGAGAAGAAGAGGCGGGGGATGGGGAATGGAGCATGCATGGCTCTAAAAGCCTCCCAGAACCCAGAATCCAATGAGAAGCCACTAAATACATGGAGATGTGAAGCTAGCTGTCTAGTCCAGCGTGCTGAACTAAGTCCCCAATCCCATGGGGAGGCTGGGAAGAACCTGGGCTTTTGGAATTGGATCTGGGCTTGAAATCTCAGCTCTACCACTTCATACAATGTGAACTTGGAAACTTAACTTAAGTCCTGGAGCTTGATTTACTTCTTTGGAAAACAGGGTAACAATAGTAGGCCTCATACTATTGTTAGGAAGATTAGATGGGGTGACCTAAAAGATCACCTGATATATCTCAGGAGCATGATGAGTGACATATCCAACTGTCTATCAACTCAGACTTGCTAGAAAACTGAAAACAACCAGGTTTGAGAACTTTGAGTCTGTATTGTCCAAATCATCATCTCTCAAATATAAATTTAGATCCTGAACTTTGCAAACATAAAGCATTTTTTGATAGAGTAATAGTTAACATCTGTGATATCACTAGCAAAACATAAACATTCAATGAGATTGAATGGACACAACTTTAAAGAACTCTAAAAAACTCAAAAGTAAAGGCCATATAAAGTTTTCCAAATAGTCTCAACTCCCCAGTTCCAGACAAAAATATCCCCTACATATATGCCTGAAAAATTAATACTTGAACACAACCCACCAACTGGGGGTGGGAAGAAAACAACTTGATTGTACAAAGAGCCTTGCCTATTCTTCTAAAACTGTACTCTTTTCATAAGTTATAAGCACCTTTAAAATGGTTCAAATAGGTATAAGTTCCTGTGAACAGAAGAGAGAAGACCTTACCCCTTTAGTGTGGCTCCCAAGTTCATCTGATTCCAGGTCATGCATTCAAGCTGGGAGGTCATCTGGTATAAATTGTCACTGTTAGAAAAACATCCAGAGTTAGAAACGCATAACTACAAAATAAATAAATAAACAAATGTGCCATTGTCTCTTCAAACAGCAATGGAGCTTTAACTTTCCTTTACAGTGGAAGGCTCCCAGAATGACAGACCACATGTCTGAAATAATTTTCATGTCACCCCATTGATCTTTGCATAGTTATTCACTTCACACAGCAGAAAGGATGTGAGAGTAATTTGGAAGCCTTTAAAAAACCTTAGTATAGAATAAATGTTGAAGTTTCTAAAGAGGTATTAAACCTTGGAAGGGAAGAGGCTAAAGGGAGTGAAACTTTGAAAGGCAACACAGGCTGGATAGCTCAACATTAAAGTTAAAAGCCTGGAGCTGAAAGTAAAAAGACAGCAGATTAATTATTCGTGAAAAGGCCATTAAGTTGTTTTAATCAAAAGGATGAGTATCATGTGGATTATGAGAGCCTAAAAAGTCAGAGTGATGGGTGATGGATGGTCTCAAACTCAAGGATGTGACAAGGAAGAGAAAGAAGATGAACTATGCACCACTAAAGGAATAATTTTCTATAAATTTTATAATCCTGGTACAAGTCAAATGGAACTTTTTTTCTAAAAGCCTCCAACCCAGTTCTATAAAGCTGGATGAGGAAAAACAATGGCTCATCATTTACATTAAGACCCCAAAGGAGAAATACATTATCATATAAACCAATCAAAAATCGTTCTCTCCCTTTTACTTTGCACATACAACTGTTATAAACATCTCTATTACATGTGTTTTTAAAACATTACTCTAAATGCACTATAGAAGAGCTATCACATCCATGCCCTGAAATAACACCCCAAAGTATTCTAGCATGTTCAACTCTTTGAAGCATATTTATTACAGGTTTTTAAATTTTCACTAACTCATTCATTTTCTATTTATCTCATTCCTAGAAAACTAGCACATAAATCAATCATCAGGAATCTCCTAATATTACCAAGCTCTATGAAGAATGAATTTAGTCCTGAACTGAAATGGTTAATCATGAAATGTGAAACCCACGAGATGAATGGTTTGTTTGGAAGCTCTTGTTCTAAACACATTACAGACATTACAGAACATTTTCGCTCCACCTTCATGGCAGACGTGAACAAAGGGTAAGAAAAGCTTTCAATATCTAATGTGCGATATCAGATTGCAAATTCTGGACAATCTCCGTCTTGTCATGGCATTCCTTTGGGGTGCCTTCATCCATCCGGCCGGGGCAACACCAGTTTAATTATGAGAAGGTTTAGTCAGGCCAACCACACAGGGAAATTACAGCAACTCGGAAGAAATGAATACTGTGCTCTCTCTTGGCACAGCTTGATAAATCAAGGTAGAGTACATCTGCCTCTCATATAATCACTCTGAAAATTATTTTGAAGATAACGCAGGATAAGGAGGAAATCAGAGTCCAGAAGTGAATTCTACATATGAAATGAGAAGTGACTTCAATCTCAAAGTATGTGTAGTTTCATTAGTCAGTGTATGTCTGGACCCCATCATTCATCCCCATGTCTGACTGGCTATTATGCTACTACAATATCCTACATATCAATGAGAAAAAAAATGATTAGTTTCTCCTGCAGCTTCCCTGTTTGCAGCAGCGGCCGGTGCTGGTCTGTGCCACTACGTTTCTCAATTCCACGAATTCTTGCTGTAAGGCTAATGTAATTAATTCCTGAAGGACCCCAATTTTTATTAGAAGTGCCAGCCTGCTGCATTTAACACAGGAGAATTTCTTGAACTTTCTTTGGGTTGACAGTTCATTAATAAGCAGCCTCCTCCACAATCTCTACTGGTTTTTGTTCTCCTGCGCCTTTTCATCAAGCAATCCATTTATTAATCTTGCCATTAATCTCAGCCAACAGGCATTGTATTCCCCAGGCAGCTCTATATATTTGTCACTAATTTTTAAAAAATTGTTCACCAGTTGAATCACTCAGCTCCAGCTGACAATTTTCCTAGGCCCTATAGGGATGTGGGATCTTTCTGAAATTGTTTCATCCCTGCACAGACTAAGAAAATCCTAATTTCTAAGAGGGCTGAGAAACAAGATGAATGACAGAAGTTTGCACATATGTGTTAATGAGTACCAAATATTTAGAAATTTTCTCACAAATTTAAAGAAAAGTCCAATAGATTCTTAAGGAAGTATCTTTCAGGATACTTTCTTTGTAAGGAAGTATCCCAAAGAGAATATTTTAAGGACATTTTCTTGGCTCCCAATACCTCAAATACAAGGTATGTCTTACATATAGGTATCTTCCTAGTAGGTGCTTAATAAATATATTGCCCTGCCCAATATGGTAGTCACTGGTCACATGTGACTATGAGCACTTGAAGTATGGCTAGTGCCACATGTTGAAATAAGATTTTGCTATATTGAATTATATAGAATATTTCAAAATTAATTTCACTGTTGTTTTTATTTGGCTACTAGCAAATTTCAATTTATGTATTGGCTTGCATTATGTTTCTGTTGGACAGTGTTACTCTGTATGTTTTAGAATTTTGAGCAAATCAATTCAGCTTTTTGTACCTCAGTTTTCTTATCTGTCCAATGAGAATATTAATCTCAACCAATCTAACTCTACAGAGATGTTGTAAAGCTCTAATAATGGCTCTTGGAGGACTATACAGATAAAATATTTTAATTTTATGATCATACAGGTTTCAGGTATGGGTTTCTATATGATCATATTAACCAATATCACCCCAATAAATTTAATGAAAAATTAAACAAAAATATTTTAATTTTTCTAATCTATCAAATTTTGCACAGCACTTCCACACCACCTCGAATATTCTTCACAACAATTTTAAGAGGTAGTTATAATTATAATTCCCATTTATCAGAGGAGGACCTGGGCTCAGAGAAGTGCCTAGTGCTGACTTTCCTGATGTCCCTACCCCGACCCTGCCCATCCCCTTTGAAAGATTCAGGCATCATTTGGCCTCTGAGCCTTGTCCTCTCATTGCCATTTAAATAATAGTAATAGTAATACAGACAAGAGGCTGGGGGTGAAAGAAAACCTACCTAAGAAAACATCATAACCTATTTTATCTCCAAAAACTGACAAGATGCAAGATGCTCAACACATCCTCTTGAGCTAACCAAGGACAGTGTGCCAGTAGAAGCCCCACTTCTTGATTTCAGTGGTCCTGATAGCCTAGCTTATAAATCCTCAGAAGGGGAGAGACCGTGGGATGGGAAGAAGGACTTACAGAAAATCCCCAAGCTACTAATAGGTTTCCTGAGGCCAGCGACAGGATCACAGCACAATTTTAACCACATCCTGCCTTCTCTTGGCTGGGTGTCCTCAGCCGCTCAGTCAGTAGGCTTGGCTGGCACAATCTTTCAACTGGAAGTCAATGACAGCAATGACAATAACTGCTGCTGAGGGGAGGACAAGATGTGAACCGGAGCTAAAAATACTGGGCCCCAGCAGGCTCAGGCTCCGATCTCTTTGGGCAATCGGTCAACACCCAGCCCTCATTATGAAAACCCACAGAAAGAGGCAGCACTGGTCAAAGAATATATGGCCTCTGACGAATAGTGCATCTAATTATTAAATAACCACTGTAGGTGTCAACCACCTCATTCCCAGAGGAGATCCGATAAGCAGGTGGTTTGGCTCAGAGCGACCACAGTGGTCACGTAGGCATTTCAGCTCCCGGTCTAACTCTGTCTGTTCGGAAGTGAACTCTGAAATTGCAGGCTGCCAAAATATATTCCGAAAGTCATGCTGTCCTTTATATTTTTGTAAGTAGGTCTTTTTTTTTTTTAAGTCACTTGTTTCCTATGAAAGAAATGTTTGAAGTTGGAGGCAAACGAGAGAGGAAAGCAACTTCTATAACTGGGATTAATGCAAGCTGGAGTAAAATAAAAGGAAGTCCGTCCTAGCAAAAAGGGGAACTTAAAAGGAAATCAGTAGTAGATCATATAGAGTTTATTTTGGCCTGGACTGCAGTATTACTGAGTTCTCGACCTCTGCACAAAAAGAAAGGAAGAAGAAAACCCTCAGCTATTATCTGGACTGGACCTCCTCCACTCTTCAAATGCATGTGTAATTCAAGTACATTTTCATCTTTATGTGTGTTTACTATATTCAACAGAATAAGGCAGAAAACTGCATATCACCAATGGAATGGAACCACTGAACCTGGTTGCGATTGGAGTTACCTCTGCCAGATGTTTGCTATTTGGCAAAGTAGTTATCTTTTTTCTCCATTACAGTTTATATTCAATATTATTCTGTATTAGTTTCAGGTGTACAATATAGGGGTTAGACAATCATATAGTTTACAAAGTGGTTCCTGTGAGATTTCTTTCCAGTCCCCACCTAGCCCCAAACATAGTTATTACAATATTATTGACTATATTCCCTATGCTGTAATCTACATCCCTGTGACTATTCTGTAACTATCAATTTGTCAATTTGTACTCCTTTTTTTAAAATATATTTTATTTATTTCTTACAGAGAGGAAAGGAGAGGGCTAGAGAGTCAGAAACATTGATGAGAGAGAGATCAATCAGCCTCCTCCTGCACGCCCCCCACTGGGGACGTGCCCGCAACCAAGACACATGCCCCTGACCGGAATCAAACCCAGAACCCCCCAGTCCGCAGGCCGACGCTCTAGCCATTGAGCCAAACCGGTTTTGGCTAATTTGTACTTTTTAATCTCTTCACTTTTTTTTTTACCCAGCCTTCCCAACCTCTCTGAAAAGTAGCATCTTGGTAGGAGAATTTCCCCATAGGATGATATTTTTTAAAGCCAAATAAGAAAATGGGGCATATAACTGGCATTCATTATGAGAATTCCCAACGTTTCTAGCATTTGCTGTCACAGCTCTGCCCCACACTCACAAAGAGGCCTCTGTGGTTTTACCTGTACCGATAACCAAGGCTCAAGAAGTTGACTTCCACGCTGCCCTTTTCCTGAGTTCTTCCCTCTGAGGCGCCTTGGAGGCTGCCAGTTGAGAAATTTCTTCCCAGCAGGCCATGGTGAATAATTATTTTACAGTCAATCTCTTGGTATTGTAATTTCTCTCAAGCTCACCAGTTAACCAAAGAAAAACCCACTGGGGATTCAAATTCTATTAATAAACACTTGGTCAGCACAAAAGTTGAAGGAATATTTGAAACTAGATTTTCCTCCCTCCCTGGAGACAAGTCCAATGCAAGTCCTTGGCTTTGATAACACTGCCAACTGACCACCCTGGAAAGCATTCCAGACTTTCTGCCCTCATGCCTACCTATGAGGGAAACATATGCCAGTGTTGCTTTATTTTTTTAAATATATTTTATTGATTTTGTACTGAGAGGAAGGGAGAGGGACAGAGAATTAGAAACATCAATGAGAGAGACATCCATCAGCCATCTCCTGCACGCCCCCTACTGGGGATGTGCCCGAAACCAGAATACATGACCTTGACCGGAATCGAACCTGGGACCTTTCAGTTCGCAGGCTGATGCTCTATCCACTGAGCCAAACTGGTTTCGGCTCCAGTGTTGTTTTAAGTGAAATCTGCACACCATGTAAAGTGCACTTGGATACACTAGTGAAAAGATACAGCATTGACTGGGCACAAACTGATATGTGTCTAAGTATAAAACTAACCTAAATGGTGGGTTGTGAACTTCTTACTGACCTGGATTCCCCCAGAAAACGCTATGACTATTAAGGAAATTTCTCTCCTCTGAAAGACCATCTACTGGTAAAGGGCCCATTGTCAACTTCACCATTTGTGAATCATTAACAGTCAATTAAAAATTGTCAAATCATCAATGATTGCTTCCCAAATTGCTAAGGGGCAAACGGAATCATTCTCATTTATATTAGTAGCACAATTTCTAAAGAAGGACATGCAAATGACACATGAAAGGATAAAATGAAAGAGAAACCACCAGAATGTCGGAAAAAAACAATAGTGGGCATGGGAATATTTTTCAAATACAGTGCACAGAACTTTTCAAAGTAGCTGTGAGAATCAAGCTGGGCAATGGGCACAGTAAGGGATTGGGGATCCAACGAGGTCAGCAACCAGACCAGATGGCGCTTAGGGAAGAGGACTCAAGAGGAATGGGCAAGGAAGGTCCAGCTAGCTATATGCTCTAGATAGAAATCACAGGGAACATTGTATTACACTCAGCGAGGGTGGACTTTACTCTTCTGTCCCCTCAGGGGAACCTGGGGCCCAACATTCCCTGGGGCCTTGCCTCTGAGCAAGCAAAAAGCTGGGTGGCCCTGGAAGCAGACATTCCTTCTGGGTCAAGGGATTGGGAAAAAGGTCTCTGCCCTAATTTCTTAGGTGTCTGAGACTGAACTTCACCAATAGTTCACGTCCAGTGTAAAGACCAAGTTAGAGGAGTCTGTAAGACAGAGCTGCTTTGTTAGGATTTAAGGAGAGAGTTCAAGTTGACTCCAATAATGCTCACCAGGGGAAAGTATGGTCCTCAGTCCACTAAGTGTTTACTATTGAAAGCTATGAGTACAACTAATGGATAATGCTTTCTTGCCGAGACGGGTTTGGCTCAGGGGATAGAGCATCAGCCTGAGGACTGAAGGGTCCCAGGTTCAATTCCGGTCAGGGACATGTATCTTGGTTGGGGACACATCCCCAGTAGGAGGTGTGCAGGAGATGGCTGATCAATATCTCTCTCATCGATGTTTCTAACTCTCTATCCCTCTCCCTTCCTCTCTGTAAAAAGTTAATAAAATATATATATTTTTAAATGGTTTATTTCACAACTATGGAAAATACTTTCCTCTATTGAGATTCAGGGCAGATGCCACTTTGGAGCAGGAATGGCACTTGTGTATCAGGAGGGGCACAGGGGGTGCAGTGGGTAGGAGCACGGATTCAGAAGCCTCACTAGCTGAATTTGAACACCAGCTCCTTTACTGTGTCCCACTGGACAAATTCATTGTCCAGGGCCTGTTTCTTCCTCTGTGAAGTGGAGGTGATAATTTCAAAGGGATGATAACTCGAAGAGTTCTTATGTGATTAGGCAAGTTAATAGCTGTAAAATGCTTAGAATGGTGCCTGGATGAATTAAGTATATGTAAACATTTGCTATTACTACTTATTAGCAAAAGCATGGACTTTATAAGGGGAATATTCCAGGTGGAGTGGCCTGGTATCCCTCCGTGATGCAGAGCTCAGATGGGCTTTGAAGTCAGAGACACTGAGGATCAAATCCCCATTCTGATTCTCACTCACTGTGTGACCCTGGGCAAGTTACTTCTAGTCTCTAAGCCTATTTCCTTCCTAGTAGAGTGGAGTTTAGAGTACCTAACTCATAGAATAATCAGAAGAATTAAATGAGTGAACTGAGTGAAGCACTTAGCACAATGCCCAGCAATACCCAGTCAGCATGCAGTAATAAATCCTAGTTACTATGTTCCAGGGACTCATGCTTTCTCCCAGCTATGATCATTGATTTCCCTAGTTTCATAAGCCTTAGTGGCCTTTAGACAAAACTCTACCCCATCTTCAACTTGGGCGGGGGAAGGAGGGGCAAAAAGGAAGGGGAAACCATCTCCTATCACTTTCCATAAGTTGATTGAGGGCATTTTCTACTCACTATTGTTTACACCTACATACAAATGTGTATAGCTGTACTCCTCAGATATGTTACCTGGGAGAGAGAAGAGAACTTGAAATGTTTCTCTTGTTGTAAAGTTCTCTCTGAACAAGTAGAGAATTCTGAGAATTTCCTCAAAGAAATTCACATTGTGTGCTGCTTATTTAAATGGCCATATATGTGCCACTACCTTTACTTCATGCTGAGAAGGGAGACTGAATCCAATAGTGGAGAGACAGAGCTTTGGGAAGAGGGGTAGGGAAGAAGCTGGGCAGGCTGCCTCAAAGGGTCAAGTGCAATGAAGCAAACAAAATAGGACAAGCCTTTCCCAGGAGGTCTCAATTTTAGACAGAAAAGCACCACGGAATATAAAAAATCCAAAAGTTAAGTCATTAAGTGATTCAAGTCCTATTTTCTATGCTTTTTCAAACACTGTGTTCCCAAAGGCATTTAAACACCCCTAAAAAAAATTTTTAGGAGCAGAAAAAATGATATAACTGCGGTGATATCAGTGCACAGACCCCATTTTAAAATAATCCTACACCTGTTCATTCACCATTACTGCTAAGGAAGCACCTGATCTTTTTTTTTTCAATTATGCAAAACAAACCCAGCTTATTTTTGTCTGATGAAGTTTATAAAACACTGATAGACATTTCTCCATAGTTAGTCTTGACATACCAGATATCATTACTCCAGACAGGTTTTTTTTTAAGCTATTTGTTTAAGTGACATGTAAGATGCCTATAAGGCTCTCTCTTCCCAAGCCATCCATCCAGAGAATTGAGGAAAAAGAAAGATAAGCTACATGAGGCACCACTGGGGTGTTTCTGTGAAAAGGGCACCCTAAGGAAGCACAGGGCACCCTAAGGAAGTACAGTGCTCCCCAGCTGGTGACAGCCCAAGGAGAAAGACCTCATCTCTTTCAAGAAGAAGGGCAAAAAGAAACCCAACTCTTAGAAGGTACAGCCTCAGTTCCAATAATAAAAACACTACCAGTAACTATTTAGCATTTATTAAGTGTTTACTATATCTCAATTAGGCAATATTAAACCTCGAAGGCTCCTTTTCACGATACCTAATTATCATCTGATTTATTACTTCAATACCTGGAGAGTCCCTTGATCAACACAGGTTGATGGAGATGAGGTACTGAGGACGCCATGAAACACTTTAACAGGGCATATGATTACATGTACTTCAGCTTGAAGTACCTGATCTTTGAAAAGTGATTCGAAAAGTAGTGACTTTAGAGTGGATGGAGCCTCAGAGACTCTGAATAGTACAAACTTCAAGGGAGCAAGCTCTTTTCCTACTGGGGGTCACAAATTCTTTTTTAGGAGATGTTAACGCTTAGAAAATTTTGTGTAATAAGAGAAAATGGTATTTTTGTGACATTCATATAAAAATGAGAAGCAAAACGTTGTAGTTATGTAGGAAGAAAAAAAGGGATACACAGATATTTCCCAACGATGAATCTGACAAAATTGCTTCATACAGCGGCCAATGACAAAGCAGGTCTTAAAAATGTGAAAATTTTATATGTAAAATGCAATTCAAGTGACTTTTCCTATGTCTATAGTAATCACAAATTTAGCCCTAAGTCAAAATCCACCCCCAGGGACTCAGTTTGGAGAAGTGCTATTCAAGTGAGTGTGCTCACTTTATTCCTGTCTCCTTTTCTTTCTGGGTGGCTCAGTCCCTTGGGTAGCTCAGTCCCTTTGATGGGCCCCTTCCTAGTGTCCCACAAGGTGGGTTTATGCTTAAGAGAATAAGAAATGTGAGTAAGACCCTGGCCGGGTAGCTCAGGTGGTTGAAGAATTGTCCCGAAGCACCAAGGTCGTGGGTTTGATCACTGGTCAGAGCACATACAAGAATCAACCAGTGAACGCATAAATAAGTGGAACAACAAACTGATATTTTTGTCTGTCTGTCTGTCTCTCAAATCAATCAATAAAAATTTTTTAAAAAGGAAGAAATGTGTGTGAGCTGTGTCACCACTGAACCAGACTCTAATGGCCTCTCAACCCCCAACTCCCAGGTGGTACTCTGGCCCATCTAAACAACACCCACTCGGGCATCAACGTCTTCCTCTCTACCTGGGGTGAGGCACCAAGCAGTGGTCAAGGAGAGGAGAGTAGGCCAATGGAGAGCCATTCCAAGTGCTCTCCCATAGGCTACTAGAACAATAGCAATGTCACTCTGGCAATGGGCGGGAACAGCTCCTCAAGAAGGAGGGGGAGGGCACCTCTACTCCGGTTTGCTAAGGGAGGAGGATCACAATAGAGAATGGTTGAGGATTCTGCATCCATTCCAGCGACCAGACCCAGGAAGGGGAGGCAGAGATGCTGGGTTTGGAGCAGAACACGGGGCCTGCAGTGCTGAAGAACAGAGCTGGGTTCCAGCTAGGAAGGGAGAAAAGGAGGTGATGCGTTTTGACCTTTCTACCTCTGTCTGTGAAAGGGGGGAGGAGGAAGGGAAGTGATCTCAAATCCAAGATTCTATTAGATATGCTGGGTTTTCCAGTCAAAAGAAAAGGTTTCCAAAGTGGGCACAGCTCGGTGTACAGAAGTGGAAAGGGCTCGGGCCCACCTCCACGGGGGCAGCAGAATCAGAGGGTACCAGGCTCAATTTCCTAAGCACGCCAGGTCTTTCGGAGGCGCCACTGCGTGGTGGGGAGCCAAGACTCCTTCCCCTCCTCCACCGGTGGGACTGACGGTCCCCCAGGCGCGGCCATTCCCCCCACCCAATCTCCCAGGGCAGATGCTTTTCCTTCCTTCATTACCTCACTACCTCCTTCCCTTGACGTCAGCCCCGGGTCCAGGAGCGGAGGGGAGGGAGGATGGAGATGAGTTGGGGGGCCAGGCGGTATCAGGATCGCCGGAGCACCGGGGTGAGGGGTAGGGGTGGTACGTGAGGTAATGCACGCCCAATCCCCGGGCTCCCAGGGCCGGGAGCGGCCAGTTCACTCCCCCCCACCCCCCACCTCCCCGCCTGGTGCAGGCTGGTGTGTGTGCACCAGTTACTAGGCAACCCTATCGGAGACGCGGGATGCTGGCCAAGTTCACCCAAAGTTGAAGAATAAATTTGGGGGAGAGTAGGTGGAGGGTGGAGCGAGAACCGAACGAAGGCACAAGGGACAGGAAAAAAGGCTTTCCAGGGAAAGAAGCTGCCTTCCGCCTCCTGGGAACAGGAAGAAGGGCGGGCTCAGGCTTCGACCCGACTACCGTCCCCAACACGGGCTGGAGGGCCGCCCGGGGCTCCGAGGACGAGGGTGGGCAAAGCTGTCCCCAGAGGTCTGGCGGGTGGCCGTGGGGGGGGGGGGTCTGAGGAGTGAGAAGAACCACGTGGCAGTGGATTTCGTGTTTCAACTCTGGTCCTGAGGATGCTGACATCTCCCCAGCAAAGAGCCCCCACAAAAACCGCTCTCCAAAGTGCCTCTCTTTCGCTTCCAGTTCTAAACAGTCACCACGGCTCGTTTGTATTCAGGATTAGAGCTCGGAAACGAAGAAACCTGCTTCTATCAGACCCTGGAGGTGGGCTTTCTTTTTGCTTTAAGGAGCTGGGGGGCTAGAGGACTCATTTGCCTCCCCAAGTCCGGGCCGCCCCACATCCGACGTCCCCGCGCCCTCCAGCTCCTGGGAACCCAGGCGGGGCCAAGCGCCTGCCTACCTGCTGTAGGGCGTCCTCAGCAGCAGGGCCTGGCTGCCCGTGCAGCTGTCCGTGGGGGTGTGGCAGCCGTAGACAGGCGGCGGCACGGAGTACTGCTGCTCGCCTGCAGAGAGCGGGGAGCAGGGTGAGCGCCCACAGGTCTCCGGGGTGCGGGGTGGGGGGTCAGAGGGTGGGGGTGAGAGCTTCCTGAGCGGGGGTCCCAAGCTGGATGGGCAACGATGGAGGGCAACGATGGAGGTCCCAAGCTGGATGGGCAACGATGGAGGGCAACAATGGAGTGTCCAGACGTAAGGAGAAAAGCTTCCTGCTTTACGCTCACTGAAAAGCTACTGCCTCGGACACAGCAAAGACTCTCGGGACTTGGTTAGACTTGGTTGAGTGGAGTCCCTAGCATTCTTGGGGGGTCGGAATCGATCTTTTACACTGAGTGAGATTGGGCTAATTATTTCTCAAAATTCATTTACATGTGCTTTTCTCCCTTCCCAATGTGCTGGGGGTTGGAAATTCATTGAGGGGTGGAGTGCAAGGGATGGGGTGAAACAAAGGAGTCTTTTGGAAGGAGGGGAGAAGGACCCCACACCATCATCCGATGCTTACCCAGAGAGCCCTGCTGGCCCATGGGGTCCTCGTGCTTGAAGGAGTGGTTGGGGAACTGCGCCGCATGGTGCGAGGGCGTGTGGCCGTAGTTGGGCGTCCCGTCGAAGGTGACTGTGCTGTATCCTGCGGGAGCGGCAGAAAGAAGCACAGCGTCAAGAGGGAGGAGATGTGGTCCATGGGTCCGAACCAGAACCGCTGCGGAGGAGCGCCCCGCCGCACCTTGGGATCCCACCCGTCTCTAGAACTTTGGAGGGGAAGATGGGCCCAGGCCGAGGTGACCTGGGGACCCCTCTCTGCCCTATCCCCAGAAGAATCCGGATCTCCCCGTCATTTTCCCCAATGTATATACCCTGGCCTTCCACCATGCCTGCCCCTTCTGGAGCGAACCTCCCGCAAGGAAGTACCAAAGAAAGTTGCTCTCCCCAAAACCTGACACCGCTCTCGCTCAGGGGCAGCTCCAGCGAGCGAAATGAATCTGCTCGGCTGACCCCACGCTGACTCCCAGCCGTAAATCAGGGGCCGCACCAACTTTCATTAATTACTCAGGGCCAGTTAACGGCATGGGCTTTAAATGGGGAGAGTAATTACCGAGTAATGGTATCTGTCTGAGGCTGAGCGACCTGACACCATGACACCTCAGGCCCTGGGGAAAGCTAGCCAGGAGGAAAAGAAGGGGCCCTCCAGTTGGGCCCACAGGCCTTGACCCTGCCTCCTCCTCCTCCTTCCCTTCTGCATGGACCCTCCTCTGCTCTGGTGGGTCCAACTCTGACCACCACTTTGGGAGACCAACTTCCTCGTTCCCTGGGGCCAGAAACCCTGTTTCTTTTAGTGTCCCTAGCACGGTAGTGCCTCAGTTTCCCTGCAAAGAAAATGAAGGTAACATCGCCCCTGTTTTTGCCCCACTCTCCAAAGGTAAGAATTAAAATAACTGTGGTGCTTCAGTTGAAAAATATAGTCTCCTTCTATGATTGTTGTTACTTAATTGCTTTAAACATATGCCCCAATGGCTTCTGGAAAAACAGTTGCCACCTCTAAGGAAAAAGTATCCATGGCTAAGAAAAGGTTCAGTCCTTAGGACCCTGAACCCAATGGGAGGGGCCCTCCTATGTCAGGAATCTCTGGCCTGAGGTCAAGACCAGGTGAGGAATGAGATTGGCCCAGACTCTCATGTCTGCTCCCTGTAGGACCACCACCCGCCCAGTCCCCCCAAACCCAGCCACTGCACTCGGTCAAATGGCATGAGCCTTCTGCAACATGTGTCCCAGAAGACAAGCTGGACAGAGAAAGGAGGCCATTACCCCCATCTTTGAAACACATCCCCCTGCAAAGAGAAACCGAGCTTCCAGGGGCCCACTGGGGGGAATGTGGTGTTAGTGGGAGGAAGGTCTTAACTACCGGATTGTACAGATAGGCCAAGTCTCATGCACCGATTGGCGTCACCGATCTACAACTTAAGAAGCCCCGGGGATTCTATCATGTGCGTGACCCCAGAGGCCTCCATTTCTCGCCTGCTAAGTGGACCCAGATAACCCGGTCCCGTTAGCTGTCAGGCGTGGGTGAGCTCGCTTGGGATTTCCAGGGCACTTCCTTTGGGGAGCGGAGGCCGGGGGGCTCCGTTAGAAGCCTACCGATCCGCTTCCAAACGAAATCTGGCTCTGAGCAGCGAAGTGTGCAGAGGAAGGGCCGAATTTTGGAGGGGAAAAAAATTGTTTTTTCATAAAGGAGAAACCGAAGCGACGCAGAAATTGCCTCTTCCCGAACCCTTCTCCATTCCTGAGCCGGAGGTGGCAGTGGACTCAGGCAGGCTCCGCGATGTGGAGATGTGGATCAGCCGCATGGGCCACGGGGTGCGGGCCTCAGTGTCGCCTCCCCATCCAGCGAGGCTCCTGGGGCCCTTCCCACACAGGACTCGCAAGAGCCGGCTCTAGGGAGCAAGCCCCCCTTTCTTTCATTCCCCTGGGAAGGGCGGTGGTGACAGCTGGAGCCGCGGGGAGGGAGGGCTCTTTTAATTAGAAGCTTATCGGACTCGGGACTGATTAGAGCGCGCTGTCCGGGCGGCCTCGAGCTGGACCTGGCTCGGGGAGCGCGAGGGCGGGGGCCAGGGGAGGGACCGCTGCCGGCAGAAAGGGGCAGCGTGTTCCAAGGCTCCTTGTACTACTGCTGAGGACCTTAGAGGAAGACACCCCAGCTTCCAAGGTAGCCCCTTTCCCACGATTAGTCTTAGCCCGGAAGAGAGTGCAACCTTGACTGCCGAAAGGCGAGCCGGCTCTGCGCCATCCTTCTCTGCTCTGCGCCATCCTTCTCCGCCCCAGGCAGCGGAGGAGCCGGGTAACTACCTGGTCCGGCCAGCGGCCCTGCTCCCCATCCTCCGAGCTGAGGGGTGTAGTGGACAGCAGGCAAGTCAGAAGGCTGATATTGATGAAGCTGCTGCAGGATGCGGGGAAATTTGTCCCACAACGAAATACCCCTTTTCCAATGAGAGCCAAGGAAGGTGCCCTTGTCCCTTGGGCCAAGCTGGTCTCCCCAGTGACCCCTAGGCTGGCTGGTATTGCCAAGGCTTCCTCTTGTGCTATAGTTGGGCGCTCCAGTGGAGTTTGGGGAATAGGCTTGATTGACAAAATCTTTTTTTCCTCCTCCCCAAACCTCACGCTTAATCTGGTGCTACCCAAGTCCTCACCCCACTTCTGTCCTGGCAAAACCCTCAACCTTCACTCACTGACTACAGAGGAGTGGGTTCCATGCCCACCCAGCAGGATGGAGGAAATCCATGTCAACAGTGGGCCAAGATCCCCGGAGAAGTAGGCAGAAATAGCCTAGAAGGGTCTGGATTTGGAGTCCCAGCTCTGCCACAAACTGAGACCTTTTACACAACCAATTCCTTGGTGTCTGCCATGACGAAGTAACCGCTTGAGCCAAAATCGACCCACAACTAATCACTTAGAACCCAAATTTCCTTATCCAAAAATAAGGGCTCCTCCAATGTCAGGCTGCCGGGTTCTGGCAAACGTTCAGGTGCGTGGCCTTAATATTTAATTCCCAGTGCCTGGCATTGGCATGCAGTAGGTGCTCAGTCGATGTTTGCTGAACTAATGTTCAGAAGTAAGGTGAGGACACCAGGCATAAATATTTTAAGGAAATAGGAAAAACACATTTAAGAAACAGACAAAAAAAACGGTTGGAGAGGAGGTGAGAGGATGCCAGCAATCGTCCTCTCTTGAGGACCCTGGTTAGGCTGCTCTATTTGGGGACAGGGATCCAGGTCTTTACGCTTCCTCACTGCAGTTGGGCCTGGGCCTGCTGATGACCATTCCTACACTTTGGAGAAGGAGCTTCCCTCAGCCCAAACCGCCCACAAAGCCCTGTATTTCTGGAAGAGACACAGAAACCCTGGAAGTCAAGAGAATAAATCGGAATCTCCAGGTCTCAGGACCCACCCCAACTCCCAGCAGCCAAGTGACCCATCTATGATTTCACTGTACGAGAGAAATCTAAGCCCCAGGATAACACTGAGCTTATAGGCTGTGGCCCACACATCCGGGGCTTTTCCTCAGGGTGGGGCGGGGTACCGCCTTCACCTTCTAGTCAGGGGTATGCTCCCAAACCTTGGTCTTTGGGGAGCTGGCCTACATCCTAGGGCTGTGTCCACTGGCTAGGAAGCCCGCAGTTGGCCTCCCATCTCACGTTGAGTTGATCCTGGGCAACAGACCTGCCCTGCAGAAGGCTGGACATGGGCCCAAACCCAGTAACAGAGCCCCAGTTCCAAAAACCCTCATGGTCCCTAGATGGACTCCATGATAATGGTACAGTAGTATTTTGCTGTTGGGAGTCTTCAATCAGTCTTATCTCAGGCTGCTCCGCCTTGCACACATCTACACAGGAACTCAACTCACATCACACACCTGCCTGCTAGACCAGTCAAGTTTTAGGTGGGCTGCTCTACCTTCTGTATTTAAACGCCTCGCCCCCCAGGTAAAGTCAGGCTTCGGCACAGATCCATCAGGCCAGACCCAAATTCCCAGGATGTCCATCTCAACTCCTCTCTTACAGACGGGGAAACCGAGACCTGTGGATTTGCCGCTGGCCACACCAGCCTGCTAAATAGAGGTGGCACGTCCGAGAAGAGGAGCCTCTAAGAGGGACACTGAGCTATCAGTCCAACACCCTTTGAGTCCAGAACACTAATTTCACTTCTGAGATAGCTAGAGTGGAGGACCCTCCCCACGGGTCAAGGATCGCAGATTCCCCTGAGGAAGGGAGGAGGGCAGTTTCACTTTGGCCAGGGCTCCTTGCCATCAGGTGCTCCCGGCTGGGCTACTGAACGGAGAGACCACCTAGAGATGAGGACGGAGCCCTCCTTCCGCCTGGGGAGCCCAGCACCTCCTGCAAACAAGGACACACTCTGCTCCTCTCACCCCACACCTTCCAGAAACATCCCGGTCTCTAAACTCAGCGAGATTTTCTGCTCCAGGGAAAGAAAGCATTCGCCATGGCCTTGGTAAAGTATGTCCTCAAATATGGAATCCACCCGAATGGGTTTAGGTTCTCAAATAGCGCACAGAGAGCAAGCAACCATTAACATAAATTTAGAAACCCAACTACAAGGGCCCCGAGCCCAATTGAGTCAGGGCTGGTCCGGGAGAAAGATGTGTGTGCTCGAGGGCGCCTGGGCGGGGCGAGAAGAAAACGACCGTCTGTGCCCCCGGATGGACAATGGCTGAAAACAGCAACCAAACCTGTCTTCCTTAGAACCCTCAAGTCTTGCAAAAATCTTCCCTGGCTAAGCCCCGTGTTCCGGGACGAGGAGGCGCCCGAAGCTCGGGCCCCATTGCGTTGGCTCCGGGCGGACCTGGTTCCGCACAGCTCGGAATCGGACAAACGGGGTCCTTCTCTTCTGGCCCCGGAGCCCGCCGGGCCGCCACCTGAGCTTCTGGAACCGAGGAGAGATCCGCTTCCGTACTAGCTAGCAAGACGCGGGGGCCCGACGCAGACAGTGACAAAGTTCCCGGAAAGCCACCGATGTGTTGCTAATTCACTGACTCCTTCTCGAGCTCCATGATCCCTAAGGTGCGTCTAAAACATCAGCTCTTGGTTGGGGACTAGAGCCACTCCTGGATATTTGGGTGCGAAGGAGGCAAGCACCGGACGCCCATCCTGTGCCGGTCCCCCTCTGAATCCCGTCTAAATGTCTGCAAAGTCCCACGCCAGGTGACAGTGTGGGGGTGCTGGGAGCGACAAAAAAAAAAAACCCACCACTTCCGAGGCACAGCCAGGGGCGGTACCCCCAGCACACTCCCAAAGGGACTCGAAGCCCCCGAATCGCCAGGGGTCAGAGGGGCCCCAGATGACCTCCCGGCTCAGGCGAACGGCCAGTTTCCCCAGGATGTCAGGAGCCCACACCGGCGTGGACGCCCTCTCCTGGACCTCTGCTCCCCCAGCTGCGGTTTCCGCTCCCCTCAGAGTCTTTGGGGGAGACAGCTGGGAAGAGCTGGGGTCAGGGAAGGAGCTGGACAAGGAACTACCCACGCTCCACGACAGCCCCCCCCCTCGCCACCGCCCGCCCCACAGGTAAGGGGGCTCCCCCGGGCCTGCTTACCCTGGTTGCGAATAGCGGGCTGGCTTTCGAGGCAGCTGGGCAGGTAGGGCGCGTTGGCGAACATCCTGGCCTGGCCGGAGGACGCCTGGCTGGGCGGAGGCGGGCCGAAGGGGCCGTAGCGGCAGGCTCCGGCCGTGCCGGTGAACTGGCCCGAGAAGTGGACGGTGAAGGCGCTCAGGCACTGCTCCTCGTGCGGCTCCGCGCCGCCCCAGCTCGGCTCCTGTTTGATGAAGGAGTGAGGCGGCGGCGGCGGGGGTGGCGGCGGCGCCGGCGGCGGGGCCGGGCCGCCCAGCGAACTGTACGCCGAGGCGCCCGGGGGCGCGAAGTCCAGCACCGGTGCCCACTGCGCAGCGCCGCTCACGGGCAGGGCGCAGCCGCCGCCGCCGCCCAGCGAAGGGACCGCGGGCAGCAGCGCGTTCAGGTCCCGCAAGTCGGAGCCCATGGGCGGCAGCTCGGCCCCGGACGCGCCGCGGCTCCTCCGGTCTTGCAGACGTTCGGTGCTGGGCTCGGCCACGCCTAACTTGGCCCAGATACTGCCCGGGCCCCGGATCCCCAAAGGCTCCGGCTGCTGCAGGCACCCAGGTCCAGAGCGCAGCGGGTGCGAAGACGCCGGCTCCGGGACGCACGTGGAAGCCGTCTCCGGGGGCAGGAGCAAGTCCAGGATCGCGGTGAGGAGGCGGCGGGGCCCCGGCTCCTGGGCTGCAGTCCTGGCTCTGGGTGGGTGGTGGGTGGTGGGTGGGTGCGTGAGTGAATGAGTGGGAGGGCGGGCGGGTGGGAAGGGGGGAGCGGACAGGCGGTCGGGTTTCGGAGAACCCCCGGGTGTGGGCGCTGCCTTGAACTCCTTATCCCAGCTGCCTGGCTGCCCCCAGCTTCCCAAAGCTCAAATACGTGGGGCCGGAGGCTCGGGAGGAGGAGGAGGAGGAGCCAGGAGCCTCGGCCGCTCCATTCACTCTGCAGTCCGAGCCCGTCCAGGCGTCGCGCGCGACTCCTCGGGGGCGCCCTGGCAGTGAGAGGTGGGGGAAGGGGCGAGCTGGTGGGAGCGATCCTCTCGGAGACACCCTCCTCTCCTACCTGCCCGGTCCCTCAGAAGGCCTGTGGGGGGCCCTCTCCCCCCACCCTCCCGTTCTCGGCCTTGGCGAGTGTGGACGTCTCGGGGCACTGGCGAGGCCCTCCAGGTGAGCAGCGAAGGTCCCCACCGCCAAGACGTGGGATGGGGGTAGGGATGGGGTTGTTCGTCTCAGAGGGCGGGTTGGAGGGAGGGGCTGGGGGCTCCACGAGGGCGGGAACTTCTGGAAAGCGGTGAGCACTTTCCGGGACTCCAAAGAGGCGGATTCTCGTGCTCCTCTGGCAGGAGCCGGAGCGCTGGTCTCTCTCTCTCTCTCTCTCTCTCTCTCTCTCTCTCTCTCTCTCTCT